>OY728123.1:476921238-478171238 GCA_963277665.1 Viscum album
AAAAGAGATATTTTCTTATAAAGAACTATTTTTATGTGCACATTGTGAATTTATCCAAATAAATTTAATTAATCTATATTGGTTAACAATTTTATATACATTTTATGAAAAAATATTCAATAAAATATTTTAACATTCATCTAAAAGTTTTTACATGTAAATATATTATGTTAAACTCAATTTAATTATTCAAAATGGATTTTTCTAGAAATGGGTTTGATTCATTTTTCTTTGTTATTTTAAAATGAATTTCTACCACTTATAGAAATTGAATATTTGAATATGGATTCCATATTTTTAGTCAGCATAATTAATATAATTTAATAATTAAAAATTTATTTTTTGTCATAATGAATAGTAAAAACCTTAAAAATATGTTAACACAGTTAAGGTTAAAATGTGTTTAACAGAAGTTGATCTGAGCAAGAGTAGTTGTCACCAGATATAGAGCTAACCAGATTGGAAGAATCAGAGGGTATGGAAACTACCATCGGGACTGGACACCATGCATCTTTCTATGGGGCAATGCTAGCCCATCAGTAATGCAAGGTGAGGAGCTTGGTGATCAATTATGTAGAAGCTGGGGAGGGTCAGTTCTAGTGGATTGGGCATACGGGTCATGTAGTAGGAATAGTATGCCTATGGGCCTTTGGGTCATGTATTGGACTTTGGGTAATGTTGGGCCTTTTTCATTGGGCCTATGGGTCATCTAAGGGTTCCCCTTCAACCCTTAAAAACAGATTATCCATAATAAAATAAAAATAAGTTTTTCAGGCCAATCAGTCAAGGTTCAGACGTGTTTTCCAGGGGTTAACCTAAGAGGTAATATTTGTAGTATCATAGAACACTTGCATAAACCTAATTAGATGATGGTATTTAAATAATATACTTCCCATATTCAATGATTTTTCATTTTGGAGCCACTTATCTTGTGTAACACAATATTATATTATAATATTTTGAAAATCTTCTAGTGTGTCCCCCTCCTATATAAAAGGATACCACTTCTCCTATATTCATCACACAATATGAGCCTTCTATATCATCCAATACCTTCCCTAGTCACATATTATCACCCCTTACTATATCCAAGAGGTCATAATATTATCATAATACCATCCTTTCAAGGATTAAGTTGCAAGAAAAAAAATGTTTACCCTAGTGAAAAAATGGTTTTACAAATAGTTTTTTTTTGTTTTTAACAATGGTTTCCTAAAATAATTATTGAAAGAGACATGGTAATTGTTTTTTACTAGTCAGTTATTATAAACTAATGTAAAAAAACTTTTTCTAGCATGTTTTTAAAAACAAACATAGAAAACACACTAAAACTACAAAATCAAAATATTTTTTCGCATTGTCTATAAAAAATTACACAATAATTAATAATTATTTATTTTTCACAGTATTTATAAAATAACTAACATGATTTATTTCATAAAAATTAAATCCACTATATTATCCCTGCTTTATAGTCGTAGAACCAAAAATATAAAATATAAGCACAACCACAACCTCAAAAAAACAAGATACCGAGAATTTTAAATTTAATCTTTATGATATATATTAAAAAGGAACTAAATCCCAATCAAAACTATGAAATATTCCAAATTTTCAATTTTTATGTGATTTATCTCTTATTTAGTATATGGGAGAGGCTTATAAAAAGCTATACTTTGAAAATAAATTATTTAACATATTCTCTCAATATAATTATAAAATAAATTAAATGAATTTTTATAATAAAATATAACCTTGTTGAATTATTTAACTAGCACCATTGAAATTATGTGAAATATAAATCATATAAAATAATATCCTCATTACTGTACTCATACTTAAATATGATAACTTTGATTCAAAATAATTTTTCAATTCAAAATCTAATTTTAAGTACTTTTAGCCTATCTATAGAAATTATAAATGGGAATTCACCTTTTCCTTTACATATTTTTTCTTTCTTCTCCTATTTCTTGATGTATGTCTAAAGTAATCCCATGTGATTTTGGAAAATGATATGTATGAAATAAAATTAAATGTCTTTATTATAAAAAATTATACATATAATAAATCATGTTCAATATGATGCTAAAATATTATCATTCATCACCATTTATAGATAATAAATAGTAATTTTTTTTCTCTCCTAAAAAAACAGAAAATTTCTAATGCCCACTAAAATTAGAAAAATCCCAATTGAGTGGTTATTCAGTTATTAGAAATAACACTTTTTGAAATATATGTTGCATTGTTAGGTATCAAGAGATGGAGTAGAAGCTGATGGGCCATGAAATTATTATTATTTTTAATCACCAGAGCAATGAAACATCATCAAATCCAGTGATCTCATCCAAGCATGGACCTAGGACCACGCATGTCACAACAGAGTGCAAATTGATCATGTATTTTTACCTTGTTTGGATCTGATGTGCACAAAAGTTGTCGCAAGATGTTGGGGATAATTTCTCAAATAATTATATTTTAAATACCTCTAGATCATCCATACACACTTCTTGATTATATTTTCATTTCGTTCTTTAGAATCTTTGCGCTACCATAGTAATTCGACGACTACATCGATGCAACATCGATCACCATAAGCCAATGTCTTTGATCTGAGAAAATGTAACTTGAATGACTTGCTTTTTTGAGAGATTATCTCTCTAGGAAACATGAAGAGAGAGAGAGAGGCTCTCATTTCCAATGGATTAATAGTTATTAGTAGAAGACCCTCGCTCCACTTATATAGTGGAAAATTACAATACTCAGTTTGGGTTCCCAGAACTCGTGTAACACACATCGACTATATAAGTACTATAAGTAATTATTTATGAAAAACTAAATTATTCCATAAATATTATTTATTATTTATCACTTATGTGTAGTATATATGTTAAATATATTTTGTGATAATTTTGAGTCATTAACTCGACTCTCATCTCCAGATAATGTAAACGAACCAAAGATATTTTATTAACATCTATTCAAATAATATTAATCCTTGTATTTACTCTATCACTTATAAATACATTTCATAAATAAATTCAACCCAATTATTCCTTAAATGAATAACAATTAATTTTTTTATAAGTTGGTGATCCATAGAACCCAGATAATACCTGACCTTATTGTGGGGCCCACCAAGTTCTATATTCCTATTCAACATGATATGGAATATTTTCAATGAACTGTTCTATGTGTCCCTCTATGCCCTTATCTCAATAGCAGTGAATAATATACACAGACCAAGAGTATGGTCTAGTAACCCATCGAGGCCCCTATAGATATAAGGAAAATCAAAACAATGACTACCTTCCTACGAACACAGTATGTGTAATATAATATCTTCATCATCGATATCTCAATAAAGCAGAATGAAAAATAGTGTCAATATCCTTTATCATTATTTATGATTTTTTGATCTATCTAGAAGGTCTTACCTTCTAAAACCATGGCCATGAATTTAATGAAGGTTCTACCATCCTAATCAACCAGGCCCGAGATATCTCTTCCTCAACATGAAATCGATAAATCCTATATTGATCAATCAAACAATGTCATTCACCAATGACGTAACCAACACAAACTAACTCTCCATGAATTCATTTCCATGGTTTTATCCTTGCATAAATGCATCATATCAAATGACATAAATTGATAATGACCCCTATTCAGAAGACCATTACACATGTCCATAGAGAGGAACAACCAATGACACTAGAAACATGTGGTGTTCCTATTGGAGGGTCTTTTATCATGAGCTCAAATACTAGATATCGCCAAGTAAGTAGTTCATGAGAATAATTCTTAGTGCTTATGAGTCACCACCACCAGATAGTCACACATCATTCGTGTCCAATCATAATGATGTTATTGGACCATAGGACATTACTTTAATATTTCTGTCATAATATCTCTAGGATCTCATTATAGCATTGGATCTACTATAACCCATTGATATGAAACATAATCTAAGGAAATTACCACAAACATAGTGGAAGCTAGAGAATCTACACTATTATGGAATGATGAGCAAACACATATATATGAAAAACTATATACATGTTGGGGTAATCAAAGTACATATCATGTTTGGTATAGGGAACCCAATTTCAACACTCCCACTTTCACTAGATCTGATTCCTAACAAGTCTCAATCCACTAGACCTCACATGAGAATCATTCTTCTACTAAGATATGGATTTAGTTAGGGGTTCTACCACATTATCCTCCATGGATACTATATTAACTACAAATTCACCTCTATGAGTAAAATAACATAAGTGATGAAACTTCCAAAGTATATTCTTTATCCTCTAGTGAGACCTGGGATCCTTGGAAAGTTCCACTATAAGATTATTATCACAATAAGCTAGAATGGGGTCTGCAGTATTAGGTAAAACACTAATTTCTGAGACAAAATTGCATAACCAGACTGCTTCCTTTGCTACATCGGAAGCCACTATACACTCAGATTCTACTATAGAATCAGCAACCATGGATTACTTTGAGCTTCTCCAACTCACTGCACCACCATTTAGGTAAAATCTGTAGCCTGACTATGATTTCAGATTGTCATAATCTATTTGGAATCTAGCATCAGTGTACCCCCTAACTACTAGTACCTTATCACTTCCATACCCCAGTAACATATAATTTGTACACCTTAAGTACATTAGGATCGTTTTAATAGCTACACAATGTAACTCTCCAAGATTAGCGTTATATCTATCCACCATGCTTAAAAAAATAAAACATAAAATATAGTATATAAAATGACATATAAGATAGAACCCACTATTTTGGAACAATGGATTCTACTCATTTTATCAATCTCCCCCTATTTTATGGACATATTTTATTGGAGAGATTAATACCATGTGAAATAGGAAAAACCCTCTCTTGGATTGTTCCATATTGGCACTTTTGTGTACCTTATCTATATATATACTTTGACTTAGTGCAAACAACCATTGCGATTTATCTCTATAGATCTTAATCAATATAATGTAGGCTACTTCACCAATGTATTTTATGGAGAAATATTAATTTTACCAAGTATTAACTGATTTTAAGTCCTGAACTTCATTTCCCATGATTAAGATGTCATCAACATATATTACTAGGAAAATTATGGAATTCCCACCAACCTTCTTATAGAAACATGGCTATTTTTCATTTTTAACAAAACCAAATTCTCCTATGGCCTCATCAAAATGAACATTCCATGATCGTGATCCCTGATTCAACCCATAAAGGGATATTTGTAGCTTACACACCTTATTGGCATTCCTTGACATGACAAACCCTTCGGGTTGAGCCATATAGAAATCTTCAACCAGCTTCCCATTTAGAAAATAAGTTTTGACATCCATTTTCCAAATCTTATAATCATCAATGGATTCTATTTCAAGAAATATTTTTATGGATTTAAACATTTCTACTGGTTATAAGGTTTTATCATAGTCGATTCCTTGATGTTTCCTAAAACCCTTTTCAACTAGTCTTACTTTATATATATTAACCTTACCATCCATGTATAGACTTTTATTGAATATCCATTTTCACCCAATGTGATTTACATCAGTTTAAGGGTCTACCAAATTCTAAACATGATTTTAGTACATGGAATCTATCTCCAAAATGTATGGATTCTTTCCATTTTTCATCTTTTTTGACTTCTAATGCTTCTTTGTAGGTTATAGTTTCATCATTCTCAAGGACTAATGTGTCATCTGACTCAGTGACAAGAAAACCATCATGCTCTAGTTATCTAGCCTCTCAAGTTGATCTATATAGTATTTGTGTCTTGAGAACTACTTATTCTTCCACTTTCTCATATGTAGATTATTACCATACCAACTTGCGTGCATATGAGGCCTTAACATCATTAAAGTCAATATTTCTCCAACAATTTCCATTAGAAATGTGTTCCCTTTCTAGAAATGTGTCTTGTTTTTCCACAATCACTTTTCTATCTAAAGGGCTATATAGGCAATATCCTTTGGTTTTCTTAGGTTAAATAATAAAGATGGCATTTTTTATTTGGGATTCCAATTTTTCATTAGGTATAGTCTTGAAAAAATCCTCGCATCACCATTCATGTATGTGTGATAGACTAGGTTTCATTTCATACCATAACTCATATAAAATCCCATCCACAACTCTAGTTGGTACTCGATTTAGGTTATATGATATTGTCTAGAATGTGTATCCTCAAAAGGATAATGGAAGTGTTTCAGGACTCATCATTGATATGACCATGTCAAAAAAGGTCATATACCTTATAACATCCCGTCTTTTTATAACATAACTTTTCATTTCATTACACGGAACTGAGGATCTTTAAGGTTTAGTGTCTTGGAAACAAGGAACATAAAACATGAAACAAAAAAAACATTCTTCTTAAACACTTGAAAGGCTTCTCCTCATGTTCACCCTATGCTCATTACTGCATCTCATAACCTGGGGACATACATCAAAAGGAAGGGTGAGCAGAAGGCCCAGCAAGGGAAACAAGTGAAACATTTTACATATGAACTGGAGATACATCAATAAAGTCATGAAAAGAAATTTAATGCATGAAAATGAAATCATGAGGCATATCATAATAAAAATAAAACTTTTTCATAACATGAAGATGTGGCTGCAACATTTAATATTGACAATCGTTTCGTTTCACCAAGGTCCATCCCCAAGGTGTCGTTAAAAATTACCAAGGTTATTCACTAAGGCGTCGTTAAAATTGTCATCTCTAGAGATTAAGTCTTTACCCAATGCATTGGAGTGCTATCAGGGCGCACCCTTAAATTTGCCTTTATTATCATGTGAGCCACATATATCATCATCAAACATTTCATAAATAACCCATATAGCATAAAATAAATGGGTTTCATTTCAAAATCATAACGTTTTAAAAACTACTTTAAAGACATGATTTTTACGTCACTTTAAAACCCACAGAAAAGGAAGGTGGGTCTCATGTATGTAAATCCCAGAATTTAAAATAGAACATTTTGGTATATATGTGAATACCCCTTTAGAAGAAAGAGCTTTGAGTATTCACTTAATAAAATAAAAGGATTTTAGAAAAAGAGATAGACATTTTGAGACAGAAATTCTGCAGCATAATGGCGATGTTCTGAGGTTTTAGAAGACATTAAAAGAGAGGTAAAATGGGTCAAACATTCATAAATTACCCATAAAATAGTACATGGACAGAATAAGAAGGATACATGATCATGGTAATGAGATTTCAAGGACATACCATTTGAAATGAAAAACATGGAAGGAAGAAAAAAAATTAGATTTCTCTTATGAAAGTTCGGCAGCCTAACGGCGTTACTTAAACCTCAATAAACAATGATTTGAAAAGATCAAATAGGATATCTCATCATGTGAACATAAGAGTTCAGTATGATAGATATAGAGATAATTCCCAAACATAACAAAAAGGAACTTGAAAGAATTGACATGAAAGTAGAACTTCAAAACGAGAAGGGTGAAGAACCACTTAAAAATTCGGCAGCCTAACGGCGCCACTTAAAACATCAAAATACTGAATTGAAGAGATAAAATGGGGTCTCTCATCATATTAAAATAATAGTTCAGTATGATATATATAGAGATCATACCCAAATATAACAAAAATTAACTTGAAATAATTGACATGAAAGTAGAACTTCAAAACGAGAAGGGTGAAGAACCACTTAAAAATTCGGCAGCCTAACGTCGCCACTTAAAACATGAAAATACTGAATTGAAGAGATCAAATTGGGTCTCTCATCATATGAACATAAGAGTCCAGTATGATATATATTGAGATCATACCCCAATATAACAAAAAGGAACTTGAAATAATTGACATGAAAGTAGAACTTCAAAACGAGAAGGGTGAAGAACCACTTAAAAATTCGGCAGCCTAACGACGCCACTTAAAACATCAAAATACTGAATTGAAGAGATCAAATGGGGTCTCTCATCATATGAACATAAGAGTCCAGTATGATATATATAGAGATCATACCCCAATATAACAAAAAGGAACATTAAAGACTTGAATGAAAATAGAACTTGAAAACGAGGAAGGTGAAAGAATCCTTTAAAAATTCGGCAGCCTAACGGCGCCACTTAAACATTCTTAAAACGAATTGATGAGAGAAAGGGGGGGTCTCTCATCATATGAATATGAAATAGGAAGTAGGATGAATATAAAATAACATCCTCCAACATAAGAACATGGAGTATAAAAGAAAATACATAAAAGAGATTACTTGAAAAGAAAGAGAGAGGTCAGATCCCTTACCTTAAAATGTAACTCTTAAACCTCAAAGGTTGGGACCTTGAGGGCTTGGGGGCACCTTGGGAGGACTCCTTGGGAGGTAATGAGACCCGAAATTCGTTGGGAATGAGTGGGGAGTCTAATGGATGAGAGGAGGGCTTGGTATTTATAGGGAAAGTGAGGGGAAAGGCATTAATGGCCAAGGGACACCTCACATGTGCTTTTCTCAAACCCATGTGCTCTCCCTTGTCATTTATCATGGAGTTAGGCCACATGGGGCCCCAAAACAATAATTCGTCACCCTTGGCCGTCCAACCCTCAAAAGATCTCATGACATCATCATGACACCGTTATGATGTCATTAAACATACCGAAACCCTAAAACTGTATTTTTACTATTCACTAAAAATTCAACTTTCTCAGAAAAATCCCAAAATTTCACATTAACCAAATATCAATGCTCTGATTTCAAAAATGAAATCCATTTTATAAAAATAATTTTCTAAATATTTTTAATTTAATTTTTAAATAAAAACACTATTCATCGAAAATTCATTTTTTTCAGAAAAAACGCCAAAAATTACCATAACATAATATCGATGCTCTGAGTTCAAAAATAAAGTCATTTTTATAAAAATAATTTTCTAATTATTTTTAATTAAATTTTTAATTAAAAAACACTATTCACCTGAAAAAAACTAATACTTGAATAATAATTAATGAAACTGTTATTTAACTATTTTATTGAATCACATTACTTAATCAAGGTGCCTAGATTATTTTAAAACTTTCTTTAAGTGAGATTACTAATCCATTTGGTCATATTACTAATCCTAATCATAAAATCACTATTCATAATTTACTATTCATCAAAAATCAAGTTGATCTTATTAGACTCTAAATTTAGTACTGAACATAATTGAAGAAGACCATTTTTTGAAAATCATTACACATTTTTAATTATTTAGGGTTTACATAAACATATTTAAAATATCCGTTTTCTAAAATATGCATACTATATTTATCCGGTCATTTCAAAATTCATAAACTTCATCATAAGAAGAAATCCCAATTTTTATTTAAAACAAAGATTACACAAGGTAGTTACGGTCTCGTTACATAACCCCTTATAATACCAGCATAGGACCTAAGAGTAAGGTGTGCTAGGGTGATAGAAGCCTGGGGCGTCTCAGTCAACATTGCCCGAGTAGTAATTTCTATCAGTTTGAACTTCTCACGAAGGCGATTTCGTTCCAGCTTCACATGATGAAGTTCGGCTTGGATTTGATCCAGAGCAAAGCCCAGTGGTGCTACCTCCTTCCCAAGCTCTGTTAGATGGGCTTCGATCGGTCCAAGACTACTAGGTGAGGCCATCGAATATTCTTTCTATAATAATTAACAAAGATTACTTATATTTAGAGACAATAATCAAAACATTTTGTTCACAGCGGTCATGTTGACCGATGGTTATATAATAGTCAAAACCCACTGATCTCATTTTAATTATAATCATGTTTATCAAATAAAACATTTTTCTTGAGTATAACAACAACACATAAAATTAGGAAACAAAATTTATTTAAAAAATTCGGGTCGTTACAATCTTCCCCCCTTAAGAAATTGCATCCTCGCAATTTTAAAATTGGGTTTTGAAAATTCATTGAAAGTCCCACATCGGAAAAGGAGTCAGTAAAACTATTACTTTAAAATAAAGAAAGGGAAGTACAATGGTCACCCGAGTTAACCCACACTAGGGTCCCATGTAGGAAAACATGGACATGGAGGAAAAAACAAAGGGGCAAGTTCTGAGGGAGAGTGATAGAGAACATGATTAGGAGAAAGTTAACCATGAGAAAATCCCAAACTTATGATGTGTGTAAACGGTCTTCGATTACCTAGTAGGAAACGTAAACCAAAAACATTTTTGTTTTACGTTTCTTTTCATAATTTTGAGGATTTAATTTACTACATAGAACAAAAACATAAGAAAATATACCTACCTTCAAGTAGAGTTTCATCCTTTAACAAGTCCCTACCAACACTAATCTTTTCACCAAATGATGAGAATTCAAAAACACTTGGTCTCATAAAAGCACAAGAATCAGCTTCTATAGAATCACATAATCTACAAAAGATTAACTATCTATTTCTTCTATCTTTAAACATTATCCCAAAAACAGAAAGGTTAAGGTAAAACAAGTCTTCAAAAAGAAAGAATCCCATAGGAATGGAAACTACTTTTATATCATCAAAGTTCCATGGTACTACCCAAAGTTCATCATAGACCATTCCATAAATAACGGTCCTTAAAATTCCTCAAAACAAACCAAACTAAGATTGAAACCCAAATACAATAAGGATTTGATAACATAGTCTTCCAAAACAACTTCATTGTTCATCTCCAGACAACATCAACCACTCCTAACATCTTATAAAAAAGTAGCTAACCTAAACATATTTTACCCAAGATAGGTTAGTCATTCTCATAAGTAACCTAAATTACTATAAGTTCACCTTAAATTCATCGATTCTTCAAAATATAAGTCAACCTTACTCCTCAATGAAAATACCGTAGTAATCTATTTACCTCGATCAAATATGGTTCCCAAAATAATGAACGTCTTCCAAAATAATAATCATATTTTAATCCCCTAATCATCACTGTCATATTAATACGAAAATCGTCGCATTTCCTATCACATTGGTTGTCAGAACATGTTCTTCCATTTCCCACCATTAACTAAGAAGATAAAGCATAATTAGGGGCTTAAGTACTTAGCTAATAATCATGAAAAGGAACTGAAAGCATATAAGGATAACTTGTATATGAAAGGTATACCCTAACTTGTGATCTCCTAGGTTCCCATCTAGGTTATGAATGATCATATATTCTTATGTGAACCTTTATTTTATTTTATCTTTGTTCCTTTAACAATGGTTCATACCAAGCTTATAAATTTACCCAAGAATATCCCCCGGGAGTGTCGTAACCAAGAGTGCAGCAAGGCCCGTTGTCGTGTACCAGTTCCCGTTCGAGTCTAGCTCAAAGCGGTGTTTTCGGGTTTTACCCCTATGTACATCTGTGCCAGATCCACCTCTACCTGCTCGTATCCAGACAGGGATGTATTTGCTTGGCAACCCTTACTCAATACTCACCAAAATACCAGGAAGATTTCCTATATTAAACTTTTCTATAGGGTTCCTCCTAGAGTTTTCATATCCTAATTTCCACAAATAACTAAACCATCCTTTGATACCAACTATAACATCCCGTCTTTTTATAACATAACTTTTCATTTCATTACACGGAACTGAGGATCTTTAAGGTTTAGTGTCTTGGAAACAAGGAACATAAAACATGAAACAAAAAAAAATTCTTCTTAAACACTTGAAAGGATTCTCCTCATTTTCACCCTAGGCTCATTACGGCATCTCATAACCTGGGGACATACATCAAAAGGAAGGGTGAGCAGAAGGCCCAGCAAGGGAAACAAGTGAAACATTTTACATATGAACTGGAGATACATCAATAAAGTCATGAAAAGAACTTTAATGCATGAAAATGAAATGATGGGGCATATCATAATAAAAATAAAACTTTTTCATAACATGAAGATGTGGCTACAACATTTAATATTGACAATCGTTTCGTTTCACCACGGTCCATCCCCAAGGTGTCGTTAAAAATTACCAAGGTTATTCACCAAGGGGTCGTTAAAATGGTCATCTCTAGAGATTAAGTCTTTACCCAATGCATTGGAGCGCTATCAGGGCGCACCCTTAAATTTGCATTTATTATCATGTGAGCCACATATATCATCATCAAAAATTTCATAAATAACCCATATAGCATAAAATAAATGGGTTTCATTTCATAATCATAACGTTTTAAAAACTGCTTTAAAGACATGATTTTTACGTCACTATAAAACCCACAGAAAAGGAAGGTGGGTCTCATGTATGTAAATCCCAGAATTTAAAATAGAACATTTTGGTATATATGTGAATACCCCTTTAGAAGAAAGAGCTTTGAGTATTCACTTAATAAAATAAAAGGACTTTAGAAAAAGAGATAGACATTTTGAGACAGAAATTCTGCAGCATAACGGCGATGTTCCGAGGTTTTAGAAGACATTAAAAGAGAGGTAAAATGGGTCAAACATTCATAAATGACCCATAAAATAGTACATGGACAGAATAAGAAGGATACATGATCATGGTAATGAGATTTCAAGGACATACCATTTGAAATGAAAAACATGGAAGGAAGAAAAAAAATTTAGATTTCTCTTATGAAAGTTCGGCAGCCTAACGACGTTACTTAAACCTCAATAAACAATGATTTGAAAAGATCAAATAGGATATCTCATCATGTGAACATAAGAGTTCAGTATTATAGATATAGAGATAATTCCCCAACATAACAAAAAGGAACTTGAAAGAATTGACATGAAAGTAGAACTTCAAAACGAGAAGGGTGAAGAACCACTTAAAGATTTGGCAGCCTAACGGCGCCAATTAAAACATCAAAATACTGAATTGAAGAGATAAAATGGGGTCTCTAATCATATGAAAATAATAGTCCAGTATTATATATATAGAGATCATACCCCAATATAACAAAAATGAACTTGAAATAATTGACATGAAAGTAGAACTTCAAAACGAGAAGGGTGAAGAACCACTTAAAAATTCGGCAGCCTAACGGCGCCACTTAAAACATCAAAATAATGAATTGAAGAGATCAAATTGGGTCTCTCATCATATGAACATAAGAGTCCAGTATGATATATATAGAGATCATACCCCAATATAACAAAAAGGAACTTGAAATAATTGACATGAAAGTAGAACTTCAAAAGGAGAAGGGTGAAGAACCACTTAAAAATTCGGCAGCCTAACGGCGCCACTTAAAACATCAAAATACTGAATTGAAGAGATCAAATGGGGTCTCTCATCATATGAACATAAGAGTCCAGTATGATATATATAGAGATCATACCCCAATATAACAAAAAGGAACATTAAAGACTTGAATGAAAATAGAACTTGAAAACGAGGAAGGTGAAAGAATCCTTTAAAAATTCGGCAGCCTAACGGCGCCACTTAAACATTATTAAAACGAATTGATGAGAGAAAGGGGGGGTCTCTCATCATATGAACATGAAATAGGAAGTAGGATGAATATAAAATAACATCCTCCAACATAAGAACATGGAGTATAAAAGAAAAGACATAAAAGAGATTACTTGAAAAGAAAGAGAGAGGTCAGATCCCTTACCTTAAAATGTAACTCTTAAACCTCAAAGGTTGGGACCTTGAGGGCTTGGGGGCACCTTGGGAGGACTCCTTGGGAGGTAATGAGACCCGAAATTCGTTGGGAATGAGTGGGGAGTCGAATGGATGAGAGGAGGGCTTGGTATTTATAGGGAAAGTGAGGGGACAAGGCATTAATGGCCAAGGGACACCTCACATGTGCTTTTCTCAAACCCATGTGCTCTCCCTTGTCATTTATCATGGAGTTAGGCCACATGGGGCCCCCAAAACAATAATTCGTCACCCTTGGCCGGCCAACCCTCAAAAGATCTCATGACATCATCATGACACCGTTATGATGTCATTAAACATACCGAAACCCTAAAACTGTATTTTTACTATTCACTAAAAATTCAACTTTCTCAGAAAAATCCCAAAATATCACATTAACCAAATATCAATGCTCTGATTTCAAAAATGAAATCCATTTTATAAAAATAATTTTCTAAATATTTTTAATTTAATTTTTAAATAAAAACACTATTCATCGAAAATTCATTTTTTTCAGAAAAAACCCCAAAAATTACCATAACATAATATCGATGCTCTGAGTTCAAAAATAAAGTCATTTTTATAAAAATAATTTTCTAATTATTTTTAATTAAATTTTTAATTAAAAAACACTATTCACCTGAAAAAAACTAATACTTGAATAATAATTAATGAAACTGTTATTTAACTATTTTATTGAATCACATTACTTAATCAAGGTGCCTAGATTATTTTAAAACTTTCTTTAAGTGAGATTACTAATCCATTTGGTCATATTACTAATCCTAATCATAAAATCACTATTCATAATTTACTATTCATCAAAAATCAAGTTGATCTTATTAGACTCTAAATTTAGTACTGAACATAATTGCAGAAGACCATTTTTTGAAAATCATTACACATTTTTAATTATTTAGGGTTTACATAAACATATTTAAAATATCCTTTTTCTAAAATATGCATACTATATTTATCCGGTCATTTCAAAATTCATAAACTTCATCACAAGAAGAAATCCCAATTTTTATTTAAAACAAAGATTACACAAGGTAGTTACGGTCTCGTTACATAACCCCTTATAATACCAGCATAGGACCTAAGAGTAAGGTGTGCTAGGGTGATAGAAGCCTGGGGCGTCTCAGTCAACATTGCCCGAGTAGTAATTTCTATCAGTTTGAACTTCTCACGAAGGCGATTTCGTTCCAGCTTCACATGATGAAGTTCGGCTTGGATTTGATCCAGAGCAAAGCCCAGTGGTGCTACCTCCTTCCCAAGCTCTGTTAGATGGGCTTCGATCGCTCCAAGACTACTAGGTGAGGCCATCGAATCTTCTTTCTATAATAATTAACAAGGATTACATTTATTTAGAGACAATAATCAAAACATTTTGTTCACAGCGGTCATGTTGACCGATGGTTATATAATAGTCAAAACCCACTGATCTCATTTTAATTATAATCATGTTTATCAAATAAAACATTTTTCTTGAGTATAACAATAACACATAAAATTAGGAAACAAAATTTATTTAAAAAATTTGGGTCGTTACATACCACCTCTCACTAACACCATTCAATTATGGTGTATAAGGAAGAGTGAGTAAGGTTTCTATCCCTCACTCCTTTAAGTGATCAAAAAAAATTTGGTTAAGATATTCTCTACCTTATTCTTAGTGGAGGGCTTTTATCTTCATACCAAGTAAGTTTTCCATAAACATTTGAAAGGAATCAGACTTATACCACATCATGTAGAAATAGCCATACCTATTATAGTGATCGGTAAAAGTAATGAAGTATAAAAAACCACCCCTTGCCTCTACTAGAACTGGATCACATACATCATTATGTATTAATTCAAATAATGCATTGGATATTTCTCCCTTCCCATAGAAATGGGATTTTGTCATTTTCCTTTATAGACAAGCTAGAAATACATCTAAGGGTTTTAATTATACCGAGTCTAAATACCCTAATTTATGTAATTTTTGTAATTGCTTATCGTTTACATGACCTAGCCTAATGTTCAATAGGAGGGTGATATATGAGTCTTGCCCACAAGTTTTTTCTTTGATCATAATTACCATGTTTTCAATTTAAAGTATATATCAACCATTATTAAGATGTATCATACCATAACACATGTAATCCTTATAAAAGAGACTACATTTATTTAAGAAATTTAAATAAAATCACATTGTGTCCAAATTTGAAATAGAGATTATGTTTCTAGTTATAGAAGGTACATAATAACAATTATTTAAAACTAAAACCAAACCTCTATGAAAAGTAAGGTGATAATCTCCCACTGCCAAGGATTCCAGACCTTCACCATTTGCATCTCGAAGATCTACTTTGCCTTTTCTATCATCATAAATATACTTGGTTCCTGTATATGAATAAGAATGTGTGAGCCATATTTCATATCCAATACCCAACTTATAGAAAATGAGATATTTCATTCAATGACCAAAATACCTGAAGTAGAAGTGTTAGATTGATTCTTCTTCCCAGATCTTCAATTTTTATTCGAGTGGCCTTTCTTGCAACATGAAACGTAGGTAATCTTCGGTTAATTGATATATCTCTAAATCATTGGTTTCATTGCTGGATGGTGCATTAGTGTCTCGGGCCTTGAATTGGGCTTATAACTATTTGAAATTCCATTATTTCTCTTGTTCACCATAAGTACATATGAATTGGTATTTTTTATATCCTTTTCTTCTTGGGAAAATAAATATAAAAGGTCTGGGAGTGACTTTTCCATATCATTTATATTGTAATTAACAATAAAAGTTGATAATATTAGCATTAAAGAGGCATGGATGATAACTATTTCTAGTTCTTGGTTCAATTTGAACCCAAGGGCTTCAAGCCTCTCAATGTACCCAATCATCTTGAGTACATGAGGACCCGCTTGGCACCCTTTTACTAGCCTTTACTTATAAAGTGCACTAGATATCTCATACCTTTCCTACCATTCCATCTCCTGACATAATTCTTGGAGATGAGAAATCATCTTGTAGGAATCCTCATTCTCATGCATTTTTTTCAATTGGCTTGACATGGATGACAACATAATGCACTGAATGTCTAGTGCATCATCTAAATCATTTCTCCATTTATCCTTTCCCCCCATAATTTCTCCATGAGGAGGCTCAGTCGGAATAGAGGATTCTAACACATATAGCTTCATTTCCTAACATAGTACTTTGCGTAAGATCATGTACCACTCCTAAAAGTTATTATGGTTTAGGTTATTTTATTTATCCAAAATTGATCACAGTGATAATGTACTTGTGGTGTTAGTGATTTAAATTTTAGATCTAAATTAGATAAACATAAACATCCATTACTTTATATATATTACCATTTATACACTTGATTAATTATTATTTTAAATGTCTCCCACTATTTTATTGAACCTCAATATCCCTCACTATTAGATTCTGAATACGCTATCACTTGAGTATTCTAGTGGAAATGATCCTGGAAAACTCCCTCACAGTCTACAAGCAATGGCTATGCCACTACTCAAAGTGTTTCAAGGTAGGCTATAAGATATCCATCCACTTAAAACCGGAAGTTCCTTATTATGTTGAGTAAATTCCCAACTTATTGGAATCCTGACATGATTCCCTCAACTCTATACATCTAATGTGATTGAAATTTATCAATGGATAATCCTTGACTACAAACTTTTAGTTAAGTTGACCCAATATTCTCATGAGAATGCTCATGTAGTAAGAGGCACTCTCAACTATGGTTTACGAGCACCTAGAACACCCATCATTGATCAAATGTGAGTAATGGAAGGAAAATTGACTTAATATATCTTTGAAGGATTTTGATATTTATTCATAATATAATCCATTTCTATTTAATTTCTTCAAACTATGTTGACATGCACACAACTGAACATGCAATAGAAATATATTAGTCACATATTTATACATTTTATCTTGTTAATTATTTTAGGTGATCAAGAAATAATCATGCACTTTCATAAAATAATAAATGATGCATAAATGAAAAATATGAAATTTGACTAGTCTTGAGAATTTCATTTTGATCGATCCATAGTGGATCAATCATGACCTAGGGGGTACCATACCCGAGTCGACTCCTGACTCATGTCACATCTCTCCCCAGTGAAAAGTTCTTAACTCCCATCTGGATTACCACCTCAACTTGGCAGGGTCTGTGTCTTGATAATGTCATCATCTTTTAACAAATATACTCGCACGCAGGCGAGAGGGTCTAGGGGTTCAATGTACAATATGTGAAATGGACGTGCAAACCCTTATACATATTTGAATTAAAATAATATGATTCATAGACCATCATTTATCTTATTAATTATTATAATCATCACATGCATTGAATAAATAATTAAATAAATAAAACAATGCATGCATGAGTCGACTACTAGCTCAATACCAGTTGGTATTAAAATAATGTACCAAAAAATAAAATAAAATAAACTATAATAAATTTAAAAAGAAAGGGTGTTCTTAATAAATTAAATTAAATAAAATAAATTCAAATAATTTATTAATTAGTTCGAAATTTAATATAATTTTCAATCCATAAATTAAATTAAATCATTATCTTAATCTAATACTCAAATTAAATTAAATTTTTGGATTCATATAAATTATAAAACCCAAAATTAATTTTAATTAATTTAATTTAAAAAACAAATTAATTTAATCAAATTAATTTAAATGGTTTACCTTTTGTTGGGGAAGGAGTTCTGTAGGACAGTGTATTGCAGCGAGACTGTTTCACTTGAGCTAGGAAGAACCACGAAGGAACTGCAGAATAATCATAGCAGAACCGCGACGGAACCTCAACAATGTGTGGCTAGTCTGGTGATAGTTCATGGCGATGCTCGTAGGAGTGGGAGGTGTGGTACCACCAGCAGATAGTTAGGGTTCTGGGAGGCTATATTTGAGTGCTGGGAAGTTGCTGCGATGGTGCACTGGACAGCAGCGACACCTCGGGTCAAAGGCCTCATCCCCGTTTAGTAGCTCTAGTGAGGCACAATGGACTGGGAAGCGGCATCGGCATCTCGCGGCTCTAGAGAGGCATGACAGATTGGGATGGAATGACTATGTCCTGCAGTGAGGCTTTAGTCGGGAAGGCAGTGGATAGGCCATGGATGGAATGGAAGCACGGGATCCATGTAGTAGTTCGGGATGATGGTGCGACACATGATAGTGCATCATTTTTCAGTGCACCTCTGACAAAGATTAATAGAGAGGTGGAGCAACTAGTTCGACCAACAGAGGGAGAGGTAGGATGGGTCCTATTGGAGGGGCCAACACTATGGATGAAGACCCATTGGGGGGTCAAGGTCAAACCTCTTTTTTATTAAAACTCTCACTTTAATATTTTCAAAAATTCTACTAGACTTTAAAAAAAATTAACCACAAATTTTGTTTTATTAAGAAAAATAAAATAAAATAATATGATATTGAATTTTATTAATCTCAAAATAATTGATCTCCATTGGATTAACCCAGGTTACTAGATTTCGGTCGAGACATGGCCGAATTCATGTACATTAAAGAACACAAATTCACATATAAAATGTTGTTCTTAAAAAAATTAATAATATAAAGAGAATAAATCAGATCACATTGATCCATTTAGATTTTCAAATGGCTATTACATGGCCATTCGACAATAGATCAATGTGAGGTCAGATCCATTGGAACTGTTTTAACAACATAGAATTAAAATTTAAAGCAATTTAGTTTTCCATGACCCAAGAAAATCACACGTGACTTTGATAACACTCTTTTGTATCGGGATATAGAGAAGAAGCCAGTGGGCTAGGAAATTAATTTTCTTGCATCAGTAGAGTGACATAACATCATCAAATCTCACGATATCATCCCGGTACAGTTCTAAGACCAGACAATTCATAATAGAGTAAAAAATTATCACAAATTTTTACCTCATTTAGATATGATAAGTGCAAGGCTATCACAAGATATCGATGACCACTACTCGAAGAATCCAGTGTCGAAGACCTCTAGATTATCCACACATACTTCTTGAATCTTCTCGCACACCGTTCATTGGACTTCAGGTGCTAGCGTGGTACTTCAATGACTACTTCTACAAAATTTCAACCACCAGAAGACAACATCATCAATCAAAGAAGATAGAAAGTGGAAGACTTGCTTGTTTTGGAGAGTATCACTCTAGGAATTAGAATGAGAGAAAGGCCCTCATTTATAACTAATGAGTAGTCATTAGGAGAATATCCTCCCTTCACTTATATGGTGGAAACTTATAATACCCAGTTTGGGTTCCCTGCCCCCATGTAATAAACATCCAATATATAAGTATTATAAATAATTATTTATGACATAATAAATTATTCAATAAATATTATTTATCATTTCTCGCTTAGTTGTAATATATATATTAAATATATTATGTGATAATCATCAGTCATTAACTCGACTAAAATCTCTTGGTAATATTAAATGAACCAAGGATATTTCATTTATATTAGTTTGAATAATATTAATCTTTGTATTTACATTATAACTTGTAAATACTTGTACCAAATAAATTCAATCCAATTGTTCTTTACATTGAGAATAATGAATTTATTTATAATTTGGTGATCCATAGAACATTGATAATACCGACCCTGTGGTGGGGCCCACTAAGTTATATACTCCTATTCAATAGAATATGGAATAACCTCAAAGGGATATTGTGTGTGAACCTCTAGGACCTTATCTCAATAGCAGTGAATAATATGCATAGACTAAGAGTGAGGTCTAGCAACCCATTAAGGCCCCTATAGAAATTAGGAAAAGTAAAAGAAATGACTACCTTCTTATGAATATAGTCTATGTAATATAATCTCTTCATTATCAATATATTAATAAAGAATAATGCATACTAATGTCATAATCCTTTATCTTGATTTTTTATATTTTGATCTATTAGGACAATCTTATATTCAGCTACCATGGCCATGGATTTAATGAAGGCTATACCATCCTTGCCAACCAAGACCAAGATATCTCTTCTTGAACTCATATGTGGTAAATCCTATCTTGATCAGTCAAACAATGTCTTGTCACTAATGACATATCCAGCATAAACTACCTTGTCGCGACTTCAATTCCCTGACCTTCACATTGCATCGAAGTACACTATAAAATGAAATACATTGATAATGATCTCCTGTTAGGATACCATTACACATGTCCATATATATGAACAACCAATGATACCTGAAATATGTGGTGTTCCTATTGGTGGGTCTTCCTTATGATCTCAACTACTTGAGATCACCATGTACAAACTTCATGAGTAGAAGTCGTAATGCTTATGAGTCCATAACACCTGATAGTCACACATCATCTATTACCTATTAGAATGATGTAACTGGACCATAAGAAATTAACTTAATATTATTATCCTAGCCTCTCTAGGTTCCCATTATTTCATGAGATCTTCTATAACCCTTTTATATGACATGAAATCTACAAAAATTACCCCAATCATTGTGGACGTAGAAGAATATACACTATTATGGAAATACGAACACATGTACATATAAAAAACTATATACATGTAATGGTAATCAAATTATAACTCATGTTGGTTCTAGGGAACCCACTTCTAACATTAACACCCGTCAAGATAAGGAAACATCCAACACAGAGTTATATTATTTTGAAATCTTTTAGGAATATATAATTTCCCTTATTCATAATTCATTGTATTAGATATTGGTTAAATACATTATAGGTGAAAAAATCTATATACTAATGTTGCATCATACTAAAAACAAACATTACAAAGATACCTAATTAAAAACAAACAAAAGTGTTAAGTTTCAAGAAAATTAAAATAGATGAAAGATATTTGATAATTAAATTAAATAGAAAATGTGTGCATCGTGTTGATTCCAAACATATCTCTATTTACTTGCTCTATGATATATCTCTATAAAATCATCACATTTATATCATGCCCACAATTTTTAGAATCCATTTAAATTCCATAATCTCCCAAAAATAAAGATTACTATGTTGATAAAATATTAAGTCCATAATATGTAGTATCTGAAGTCATAGTCGACCATAGTTGTTTTTTTCAATATTGTATGTCTTTACCTTTAAGGTATTCATTAATAAAATTTGTAAATATATAATTTGTAAATAATTTTTAAAAATTTAACACTAATGAGAAATAAAGAATAAAATATATAAAAACCAAAAAAATAATTTATCAGATAAGATTAGATCCTAAAACTAAATATTTTTTGATATTTTCTACGACTATAGTGACATCATCTATAGGAATCGACACTTTTTCTTAACTATCTATAATATCTTTTACAATGAACCTAAGCTACTCCATATCTATCTGTTGATGATGAATATTATCCCAAATATAATATATAATCCCATAGGTAATAATATGATATAGGGGATCCTCAACAAAAAATTACAATAAACGTGAAGATGTGGAGGAGGAGTAGATCGAGTTCTATAAGCAGGAGGTCGAGGAGTGGGATCTACAGGAAGAGGCGGGGGGTGTTATCTGTTGCCTGAAAGTATTTTTTGATGTTTGCAGTCATCAATTATACCAAATATCAAATCATATCCTTCATCTTCTTACCAATCTCTAAAACATTACATTTCAAATACTCTATTTTCCTTTTATATACATCCTCTATTGAAGAAGATCCAAACTGATCAATTTTTTTTTGTATAAATACACACACCATGTATCCTTGAATGTGACATGTGTGATCAGTCTTTCCAAACATAGTAGCTAAAATATCCTTACTAACCTTATGTATGCATGTCCCATATGCGCTCTTCTCCTCAAGGGATTCCTAAAAAATATTTTAAAAATTCATCAGTGAATAAAAATATATAATTATTTGAATTTAATTAAATAACATAAATAAATTAAATAAACACTACTGGATATCAGAACTATACAAACACATTTATACCAACGGTTTGTAAAAACTGTTGGTATAGGTCCCCTTTCCCAACAGTTTGGCCAAACCGTTGGGAAAATCCCACTCTGAGGTCACTTTTCCAAATGGTTTGCCAATACCATTGGGAAAGGGTATGTGTTTCCCAACAGTTTCTCCAAATCATTGGGAAATGGTATGGCTTTCCCAACGGTTTGTCCAAACCGCTAGGAAAAGTCCACTTTGAGGCCACTTTTTCCAAAGGTTTCGCCAAACCATTGGGAAAGGGTGGGCACCTATCACAACGGTTCTCAAAACCATTAGGAAAGGCCCATCGCAATAGTTTTGAGAACCATTGGGATATGTGCCCTTATTTTTTATGAGTACATTTATTGAATATCATCAAATAAATAAATATATAAATAAAATATAAATAAATAAATATATTATTAATCCAAATATATTCACAAAGGATACTTTAGGATAGTGGAAAATACATTGATATATAACATAGAGGTTGTTGGTTCAAACCTCTGCTGGAACTCTTTTTTATATATTTACCTATCCCAACGGTTTCCTCAAACCATTGGGAAAGACCTATACCAATGGTTTGAAAACCGTTGGTATAGGTAATTTTTCCATTAGTGAAAGTTTTTCATTCCTCTCATCTACAACCCTAGACTCTTTTATAAGATATTTTCAATTTTTCCTCATTCAAACCCACTTCTATTTTTATATTTCTAGGTGGGGAGAAGGCTTAATATTTGCGGATCTTGAAGATCCAACTATCATTTTTTGAAAAATTTTGGTTGTGATTTGTTATTCAATTAACATATTTCCTTCACGAGATAATGTATGAGCATATAAATTTTTGGATTGGATCTTATAAGGAGATATTATCATTTTCTATAAATTGGGAATAAAAAAATCATTAATATGATCATTAATATAAAGAAACATCTAAAAGTTAACAATGATATTACCAAAAATGATTCTTATCAAATTCTTTCAAAAAACCACTTTCACATATCATTATTTGTTAAATGATATATAACAAATTATTTTTTAATTTTTATTACCCCCAAAATGAAATCTGATGTGATGGTGGATTCAAAATCCTTTCATCTCTTAGTATCCAATGCTAAAACTTTCTTCTCGACTTCTATACTATTAGATATTTCCTATTATATTTTAAAAGAATGGTAAGAAACCTATATTACTAAAAACATTTCATGATAAGTAAAATAATAATAAATTTTATTAACGAAAATATCTCCCAAAAATGATATTTGATTACTTTGTTAAAAAGTGTAAATCCAAAAATATAATAATAACTTAGGATCGAGCATGAAATAAAATAAAATGATTACATTGTTTTGAATATAGTCCCCTAGTAATATAATTATCATCAAACCCAATATCTATCCTCTGGTCCCAGCTTTGGAAAACTGGTAATTTTGTTAAAAGTTTGCTTCCATGTTTACCAACACTGGAAGTCGTATCTTCCTCTATGGATGTATATAGATCATGTGAGGATGGATTATGTGGATCCTTTGTATATGTATGTGTATATGTCCCCCTAAAAGATTGAGGTGACTTAGATGATTGATATAACATTATCCTACTATTAAAAGTAACTAACAATTAGTACAAAAATATAAAAATCCAACCATTATATAGAAAATTAAATAAATAATTAACAAATGATCCAACAAAAAGTAAACTAAATAAAACACATTTTTATTCATATTTCTTAAAGTATTTAGCTAAAATTATAGAAACATCAATGAGTGATGAATTAATATAAACAAATGAAACCAAATAAAATTGTTCCATAAAAATGTGAATATCAATTTGGAAATTGTTCAAAAAAAAACAATACTAAAAAAACTCTTTATTATGTTGATTAGATAATATCAAATGTAATACACCATTTTCCCCTAATATAACATTGATTTAGAATTAATTTATTAAAAATTTATTAAAATCCAAAAATTAAATATCATGTTGAATATTTGAATGAAAAAAAACAAAAAAAATATAAAAAATCAATTAAAATAATTTAACACTACAAATTTTATAGATCAATAAAATAAATATTTTATTGTTCTTGGGTTTCCCTAATAAAATGATCATTTGTGTATTATAATCTATTTATATTAACTAGTTTAATAAAAAATTTACAGATTCTAACACCATTGATACTGATAACCCATTTTTAGTTAAACACTAGAACTAATAATTTAATATAACAAACCTCCTATATTTCTTAAATGAATATGCAATATGAACATGATAATGCGATTTTTTTGTCTTCAACACTCAAAAAATGAATTTATTCCATGAACACCAATACCCTAATATATTTAACTTCACTTATTTTTTCATGATCATTCATATGAAACTTATATCCATTAATTTAATACCCAGACCTTGTTATAGAATCTAAACTTGGGCGACCTGCTAGAAATCCTAATGTTTCTGAGGTATTTGATAAACCATGCACGGTCTCTTTAAACAATTTCAAAAAAGTTTTATTATGCTTATTCAAAATTCACACATTGTCTTCTTTGGATAATATTATTTTAACACATTAATATGAATTGTTATATTTGGCTAAACATCGTCCATGTTATTTAAGATATATAAATACATCTACTTTATTACTTAAAATGTTAATGATTATAAATTTAATAAATGATTCCCCTTTCCCCCATTATTGACTCATTCTTAGAGAGATATAGGGAAAATGATATTATCCACTATAGATAAGTACCACGTAAAAAACTCTACAACCTCCCTAGAAATATAATTCTCAACAATGGAGTCTTTAGATAGATATAAATTCTTAACATATCCCATAAATATCTTCATATAAAATTCAAAAATAGGCATCCATAATTGATATTATGGTCTGAAAAATATTTTTTTCACACAAAATGAATCATTAAATGAACCATGATACAAAAAAATATAGAGGAAAATATTTTTCTTATTGAAAATTTTAAAAACACAATTTTTATCCAATTTTATCAATGAGTTATGTTCAATCACTTTTTAATTAAAACACTAATAGAACATCATATTAGTCATTCTACCCCAAATGAAAAATATTCCATGTAATGCAACTAGAAGGATTCATTTTATGATGGTACGAAAATCATGTGATTTCATGCTTGTCAACATTAAATATTTTAGTGGTATAAAGTTTTTTACATTCATAAAATAAACATACTATAGTTTAATACCATGGAGACACTAATAAACTAATTTTCACTCTCTCAAACAATGTATGAAAATATGGATGCAGTTATGATCATGTTCTATCAGGATTTGGTGCTAACTCCCAATATATTCCCATTGAGAGTATGTACAATCTTGCATTCAACCCATCTTTAGTATTTATTTTAATATCTTGAAATTTTCCAATCAATATATCAAAAATATTATTTTAAACATACATAGAATTAATGTTATGTTTTACCTAAGGATATATCCAATATGGAAGCTCGAAAAATATTGATTGTTTTAATGAAATGTTTATATCATTTCCCTATTTTCTTGTTTTTCTGAATGTGACATCAATTTTTTTCACCCTTTCAAAATATTAATTTGTAGGAAAAGATTTTAGATAAATATCAAGTTATTTTGAGATATTGAATTTCTTTTTAATATTTTATAAGAGTGATCAATAGAAAAAAAAACTCTAATGAACCATATAAGTAATTTTTATACCATGTTATAGTTGATAATATGATGTTTTTTTCATAAATTTGATAAGATTTATACCACTTATCTGTTCTTCCAAAAGAATTTCCATATGATGGGATGTGTAATGCCCCGACCCCAGCTACCCATAGTCGGTGCATTACTTCGTAACATTGGAATGATCACAAAAGATCAAGTCTCGAAAGACAGATTAGTTTAGTAGCCTTGGAAACACTAGATACATTTATAAATGTTACATTACATCATAAAGTGAAAAACTAATAACAAAGTCTTCATAGTCCACAATCATATCCTCTTCTGACTATCCCTGCAGGTCATTCATAAAATACTTCTTCACATCCTGGAAAATATTATAACATTTAAAGGGGTTATCTCAGATGCTCAGTAAGGATAACAATATTGCAGAATCTTTCATAAATAAACATAAACATTTAAGTAAATGTATAACTAAAACAAAAGCCTCTTAAACATGAACTTCAACATAATATGGCAAAAGTAAAATGAGATAATTCCATTCACTTCTTCACATGGATATTCTACTGGTCGAATAATCACATGCAATATCAATAACCACTTTCATAATGATGGAATGCATAATGCCAGACTATCATAACCACATAGCCAAGCCCTCGTGCCAAGACCACAAAAAATATTTTGTCAAGGCCTCGTTCCAAGACACTATTTTCTCTCATGAGACCTGCCGATGCATCGAGGAGCTATAGCGGGCTCCACCTGTCACTTATTAAGTCCAATGAATTCCTCATATGAATAGGTTTAAACATATCATAAACCATAACATAATCGTATCACATAAAACATTCATAAAGGAAGCATAACATTTCCACATTTCAATCACAAGATATCAGTACAACACATTGATATAATAAAAACGCATTCAAAACCATTTTCAATACCAAAATAAAAGAAAGATAAAACTTTGTATTTATTTTTCTTTAAAAAAAGTGATGGCTTGTAGAGGAAGCTGAAACTCAAATAATGTTCACGGCGGCGGAGAAGTCGTTGTCGCCGCATATGTACGGAAAGAAAAACATTCCCTATTTTTCGTTTAGTAAAACGCTTTGTATAAAAAGACTCTTTTAGAATAAACGTAAAAGTCAAAGGGGTTTATACACCGTATAAAAGAAAGTTCTGTATAAAACCAAATATGCCTCAATGAAAGGAGATTGAGACAAAGTCCTTAAAAGATAATTTTTAAAATAAAATAGATCTATTATGTGTATTCACTATAAGTACACATAAAAAAGTACAAATACAAGATATGACATAATAATATAATGACATAATTTGAAAGTAGGAGATTAACCCAAAGAATTGAAATTGGGTTAAGAAGTTCCCTTAAGAAGATCATTTTTTTAAATAAAATATATCTAATATATGTATTAACTATAGGTACACATAAATAAAGTAAAAATACAAAATAGGACACAATAATATCATGACATAATTTGAATGTAGGAGATTAACCCAAAGAATGGAAGATGGGTTAAGAAATTCCCTTACCTTGCGTCCTGTCCTGACTCGACCGTTCTTTAACCTCCTGGATAATAAACTAGAGTTAATTAATATTTACTTAAGAACCTTTTTCATGTTCATTATTCATTTTATATCCCTTATTACCATGTTATGAACATTATGTAATTATTTAAGTTTATAACGGTCATTTTGTTGATATTAGGTACTTGAGTCAAAAATAAACTTCTTATAATTACAAGTTGTTCATGTGGTGAAATATCCATTATATCCAGAATTATATTCATGATGTAGATATCATATATATAATATATATACAGTATATACATTCATTTATAATATTATGTAACATTTAGGGGTAAGAAATGAAATGCACCGTTCATGGAGATGGTAAGTGGTACGTACGCATGAACGCTCCTTTCATTTCTATTTCGTATTTAATGGAATGAAATCATAATTATATAAAGGTATAATATAGTTCCATTATAATATCATATATAATATCATTTACTCCATCCTTTATACATCCCACATATGGCATTAACGATTCACATCACTTTGAGGGGGTGGTAGTCCGCACTTCCTAAAATGAAATTATCGCGTTTACCCATAATGGAAATCATAAAGTATGCCATAAATGAGAAATACAGAAGCATAAGTAAAACATAAACATATTATATATCATATATAAATATAGTGACATCTTAATTTCCACCTTTTAAGGTGTTATATGAGTGTTGAACAATCATCATTTCGTGAGGCAGAAATTCGCCATCCACAGAAACCGTATGTTCTTTAACCATTAGATGTAGGTGTGTGTAAGTGTAGCTCGAATACTTCTTATAAAAACATCCAAGTATATCGAGTATACTGTTGTTGTTACAAAAGAAATGAATAAAAATATTTTAGGGGGTTGGAGAAGCTAAATAAAACAAAACAACATTAGAGAAGACATTACCTAAAAATCGGGTAACTGTTTTTGATTTGAGCCAAATGCTTCCTTGGGAAGAATTATGCCCAAAGTGAGGCTTCTAGGAGTAAGGGAGGGAAGTTGGGAGGGTATTTGGGAAGAGTTTGGCCGAGCTAAATGGCTTGAAAGTGTTAATAAGGTGGTAGAGATGGGGGCCTTTATAAGAGGAGAGGAGGGGCACTCTTGAAAAGTAAAGAAAAGTCACTTTATTATAAAATGAGTTTCGGATTTTAGAGGTCCCACACTTATATACTTCAAGGCTAAGGTGATAAGGGTTCGAACTCTCCTCATCCAATTGGCTTTGGACAAGTTTAATCCTTGTATTTTGCATTATATTCTCATTTTATTTAAATCGTTAAATAATGTGGTCATCGCTGCATCATCATGATGTCATAAATAATTTAATTTATTTAATGTCTAAAAATTATAAAAAAACTACTATGATGTAGGAAATATTTTTATCTTTCCAATGACTATTTATAGTAAAACATATGACTTGTATAACCCCATGTAAAAATTGTTTTAGTAAAACATTTCATGTTTGTGTCATTTTTTACTTTAACATTAAATAAAAGGTATTTATGTCATTTTCCAACTAAAGTGGCTCCATGGGGTCCCAAAGTTGACCCATGGATTTTCTTGGTCGGCCATGGAAAATCCAATGAGGGTAGGACATGTTTCATGCTCAACTCATATTATTATAACATTATTTTTACCTTAAACTGCACTAATTACCTCTAATCGCGATTAAGAACTTAAAAGTTACTATTCACCAAAAATTATTTTAATCTCATTGAACCACATTTTACTTCTTAATGACAACCATGTATGTCGTATTTTTGAAAATCAAAACACAAAAGTGGTAATATTTCATTTAAACGAAAAATCAGTTATTTAACTACCACTTAGTGGTTTCACTATTCAGCAAAAATTGAAGTTTTTCAGAACAATGTCAAAATTTCACCCTAAGCTATAATTGATATTCCGAATTCAAAAATGATGTCTATTTTAAAAAATTCAAAAAATTTAAGTTGAATTAATTAATTTTATAATTAATTCCCGCTTTCACAACAAATAGCGTGTTTTTTAGAAACAATTTATATCAAAAGAATGGCAATTATTTATGTCCAATTTCAATGTTAAATTAATTATAATGACCACCATTGGATAAAATGGTAAAAATATATTCTAATTATACTTTAAAACCACTAAATAGTATAATTTATCACTATAAATTATTTTGATTAAAAAAGTTGTTTTTAAGTATTTTTCACTATTCATAAAAAATTAGAATTTCTCAGAAAAATACCAAAAATTCTACATAGGCTAATTTCGATATTCCGAATCCAAAAATGAAGTCCATTTTGAAATATAAATTTTTTATAAATTTAAAAAGTGGTTATTACTATTCATAATGGCTACTTTGATTAGTCGCGGTGTTTTAGAACTTAATGTTGCGCACAATGCAAGCTATTGCATTATTGAATGAGAAGCGTATCGTGGAAGCTCGGGGTGTTACATTCTCCCCGCCTTCAATAAATTGCGTCCTCGCAATTTGGAATTTTTTCTTTGAAAATAAACGGTTGAAAAGAGAAAATACCTTTGTGGAAAACCCACATCGGAAATAAGATTAATAAAATTTAGCCTTAATAAGAGGGAAAGGGAAATGAAAAAGTCACCACCCAATTATGATCTCGATTAGGAGAACATTGGTGGCAATTAGGGACATATAATTGGAGGAAAAACGTAAATATTTGTAGGGAGTGATTGAGGTCATCAATCACAATCAACTATCAAATTGAGGGCCTCAAAGCCTTCAATCTATGTTGATTTAAAATATCATTAGTTCAAAAAGACATTAGGTATTAGGATAACACATTTTTTTGTTTTAATATCCATTTACCAAAGTTTAAGAATTGATTTATTCATTAAATAATAGATAGGTATATATATATTTATGCTTGACAATTAGAGTTTCAACCTTCAACTCATCTTTCACTCAAAAAGATAATAGAACTCAAAAATATTATACTTATCCTAATTGTATAAGTTCCAAATGTTAACACATACCATTTAGATTAGTAAAATTATTTTGTAATAACCAGGGACTTCCTGTAGGCTAGTGGTAGGAAATAAAGGCCTGTCGCACTATGATTGTGGGTTCGATTCCTGCAGCTTTGTCCGACGCGACGGGTTATGCCCCACCCTGCAGGTTGTCCTTTTCCTAAAACTATAGTATTATAATATTCCAAAAATAATCTTCATAAATTTTTTATCCTTAAACAATACTATCCAAAGATCAACTTAATCCACTCCAACATTTATAGTTATCCAAAATACCTCTGTCCAGACTTTCTCTAAAAGGTCTCTTAATTCCAAAATCAATTTATCAGATTCCCCAAACAAATTAATGTTTCTCTTTTTGTCACATACTAAAAATATGATTACCTTCATCATATTAAAACCTTAATGAAATCAACAAGTACTACAGTAAAATCCTTATATATATATATATCACATTATTCTAATTACCATAATATAATCCATGAGTCCAAAAGCACCAATACATTAATTATTCTGCTTCAACTGTAGTAACATCATAAGATTTTCCTTGATCTCTTGGCATTTTCTGAGGTAAGTTTCCCTGACGTTTAGGACATTCATTTGCATAATGCCCCATTTCCCGACAATTGCAGCATTCAACATTGATAGCCTCTTTCTTTCCCTTGCAATCACGCACCTAGTGACCTTTTTATCCACATTTATAACAAACTCCCATTCCTTTTAGGCAAGTACCAGGGTGATTCTTCCCACAATAATCACATAATGGAAAATCCTTCTTTCCCTTTTTCCCTTTATCTGTCTCTTGTTCCACCGTTATCTTCTTGTCTTGCTTTACTTTGTTGTCATAAGTCTTAGAGAATTCCTTTTCTATCTTGATAGCACATGAGACAATATCTTCGTATGTTGAGAACGATTGTGATACTAAAGCTCGACGAAGAAATGGTTTTAACCCATCAAAGAAACGATCAATCTTACCTCTTGGGTTATGTATATAATCTGCAGCATACCTCGCTAACTTGTAATGTTGGCCTCATACTTTGCGACATTCTCATCCTCCTTTTGTTTCAGACTCAGAAATTGCCTTTCTATATCTTCTCTATGGTCATGAGGAAAGTATTTTTCTAAGAAAAGATCTTTGAACTCCCTCCATTCCATATTCGATATGTCATTATCTTCACATGTGTTTTGAATCAATGACCACCATTGATCAACATCTCCAGTGAGGTGGTAAACTGCCATGATAACCTTTTCCCTTTCACTACTCCCCAAGGCGTGGAATATTTTCTCTGAAGAGTTTTTCCATTGCTCAGCTACTAATGGATTTGTACCCCCATTAAATGTTGGTGGTTGTTGCCTCATGAAGCGGTCTAACATTGATCCTCCACGTTGCGGATCAGGGTGCTCCATAAGTGTAAGGTTATTATTAATAACCTAAGTGTGTTGTCCCAGTATGGTAATAAGTTGATCAGCACCAGTTGTATCTCCAACTCCACAATAATTATCTTGAGTAGGAGGGAAATCCCTACATGGAGTGCGTGCATTTATACGGTTTCCATTCCTTCCACTAGGCACCATTTCTAAACAATGGCATAAACTAGATTAGTTTATGAAATAAAATACATAATTCCATATTTGTAAAACACTTTACATAAATTGAACTATTTATGGATATAATCCGTAATCATAAAAAGAAATGTTTCCTTTGAGGAAGTATATACTCATAACCTTTCATAGTGGTTTGTAAAGAAAATGAGAATTATCCTAAGCATATTCCCCGGGAGTGTCGTAACCAAGAGTGCAGCAAGGCCCGTTGTCGTGCACCGGTTCCCGTTCGAGTCTAGCTCAAAGCGGGGTTTTCGGGTTTTACACCTAGGTACATCTATGCCAGAACTGCCTCTACCTGCTCGTATCCGGACATGAATGTATTGCTCGGAAAACTCACAAAATCTCTATAATACCAAAATTCTAGGAAGTTTTTCTATACTAATCCTCAAAGTCTATCTTCGGGATATGTGCTCTAATCAGAGTTTATCTAAATCTAGCTTCCAAGGTTAGTACTAAACTGCCTCTGATACCAACTGTAACGCCCCGACCCCAGCTACCCAGAGTCGGTGCATTACTTCGTAACATTGGTATGCTCACAAAAGATCAAGTCTCATAAATGTTAAATTAAATCATAAAGTAATAAACTAATAACAAAGTCTTCATAGTCCACACTCATATCCTCTTCTGACTATCCCTGCAGGTCATTCATAAAATACTTCTTCACATCCTGGAAAATATTAAAACATTGAAAGGGGTGAGCTCAGATGCTCAGTAAGGATAACAATATTGCGGAAGCTTTCATAAATAAACGTAAACATTTAAGGAAATGTATAACTAAAACAAAAGCCTCTTAAACATGAACATCAACATAATATGGAAAAAGTAAAATGAGATAATTCCATTCACTTCTTCACATGGATATTCTACTGGTCGAATAATCACATTCAATATCAATAACCACTTTCATAATGATGGAATGTATAATGCCAAACTATCATAACCACGTAGCCAAGGCCTCGTGCCAAGACCACAAATATGATTTTGTCAAGGCCTCATGCCAAGACACTAGTTTGTCTCATGAGACCTGCCGATGCATCGAGGAGCTATAGCGGGCTCCTCCCGTCACTTATTAAGTCCAATGCATTCCTCATATGAATAGGTTTAAACATATCATAAACCATAACATAATCGTATCACATACAACATGCATAAAGGAAACATAACATTTCCACATTTCAATCACAAGATATCAATACAACACATTGATATAATAAAAACGCTTTCAAAACCATTTTCAATACCAAAATAAAAGAAAGTTAAAACATTGTATTTATTTTTCTTTAAAAAAAGTGATGGCTTGTAGAGGAAGCCGAAACTCAAATAATGGTCACGGCGGTGGAGAAGTCGTTGCCACCGCATATGTATGGAAAGAAAAACATTCCCTTTTTGTCGTTTAGTAAAACTCTTCACATAAAAAGATTCCTTTTGAATAAACGTAAAAGTCAAAGGGGTTTATACACCGTATAAAAGAAAGTTGTGTATAAAACCAAATATGCCTCAATGAAAGGAGATTGAGACAAAGTCCTTAAAAGATAATTTTAAAATAAAATAGATCTATTATGTGTATTCACTATAAGTACACATAAATAAAGTACAAATACAAGATAGGACATAATAATATCATGAGATAATTTGAAAGTAGGAGATTAACCTAAAGAATGGAAACTGGGTTAAGAAGTTCCCTTAAAAAGATAATTTTTTTAAATAAAATAGATCTAATATGTTTATTCACTATAGGTACACATAAATAAAGTAAAAATACAAAATAGTACATAATAATATCATGACATAATTTGAATGTAGGAGATTAACCCAAAGAATGGAAGTTGGGTTAAGATATTCCCTTACCTTGCGTCCTGTCCTGACTCGACCGTTCTTTAATCTCCTAGATAATAAACTAGAGTTAATTCCTATTTACTTAAGAACCTTTTTCATGTTCATTATTCCTTTTATATCCCTTATTACCATGTTATTAACATTATGTAATTATTTAAGTTTATAACGGTCATTTTGTCGATCTTAGGTACTCGAGTCAAAAATAAACTTCTTATAATTACAAGTTGTTCATGTGGTGAAACATCCATTATATCCAGAATTATATTCATGATGTAGATATAATATATATCATATATATACATTATATACATTCATTTATAATATTACGTAACATTTAGAGGTAATAAATGAAATGCACCGTTCATGGAGACGGTAAGCCGTACGTACACATGAACACTACTTTCATTTCTATTTTGTATTTAATGGAATGAAATCATAATTATATAAAGGTATAATATAGTTCCAGTATAATATCATATATAATATCATTTACTCCATCCTTTATACATCCCACATATGGCATTTACGATTCACATCACTTTGAGGGGGCGGTAGTCTGCACTTCCTAAAATGAAATTATCGCGTTTACCCATAATGGAAATCATAAAGTATGCCATAAATGAGAAATACAGAAGCATAATTAAAACATAAACATATTATATATCATATATAAATATAGTGACATCTTAATGGCCACCTTTGAAGGTGTTATATGAGTGTTGAACAATCATCGTTTCGTGAGGCAGAAATTTTCCATCCACAGAAACCGTATATTCATTAACCATTATATGTAGGTGTGTGTAAGTGTAGCTAGAATACTTCTTATAAAAACATCCTAGTATATTGAGGATACTGGTTTTGTTACAAAAGAAATTAATAAAAAGAGTTTAGGGGGTTGGAGAAGCTAAATAAAACAAAACAATATTAGAGAAGACATTACCTAAAAATCGGGTAACTCTTTTTGATTTGAGCCAAAGGCTTCCTTGGGAAGAATTATGCCCAAAGTGAGGCTTCTAGGAGTAAGGGAGGGAAGTTGGGAGGGTATTTTGGCAGAGTTCGGCCGAGCCAAATGGCTTGAAATTGTGAATAAGGTGGTAGAGATGGGGGCCTTTTATAAGAGGAGAGGAGGGGCACTCTTGGAAAGTAAAGAAAAGTCACTTTATTATAAAATGAGTTTTGGATTTTAGAGTTCCCACACTTATATAATTCGAGGCTAAGGTGATTAGGGTTCGAAATATCCTCATACAATAGGCTTTGGACAAGTGTAAGCCTTGGATTGTTCATTATCTTCTCATTTTATTTAAATAGTTAAATAATGAGGTCATCGCTGCATCATCATGATGTCATATATAATTTAATTTATTTAATGTCTAAAAATTATACAAAAAATACTATGATGTAGGAAATATTATTAGATTTCCAATTAATATTTATAGTCAAAAATATGACTTGTATAACCCCATGTAAAAATTATTTTAGTAAAACATTTCATGTTTGTGTCATTTTTTACTTTAACATTAAATAAAAGGTATTTATGTCATTTTCCAACTAAAGTGGCTCCATGGGGTCCCCAAGTTGACCCATGGATTTTCTTTGTCGGCCATGGCACATACAATGAGGGTAGGACATGTGTCAATCTCATCTCATATTATTAAAACATTATTTTTACCTTAAACTACACTAATTACCTCTAATCGCGATTAAGAACTTAAAAGTTACTATTCACCAAAAATTATTTTAATCTCATTGAACCAAATTTTACTTCTTAATGAAAACCATGTATGTCGGATTTTTGAAAATCAAAACACAGAAGTTGTAATATTTCATTTAAACGAAAAATCAGTTATTTAACCACCACTTAGTGGTTTCACTATTCATCAAAAATTGAAGTTTTTCATAACAATGTCAAAATTTCACCCTAAGATATAATTGATTTCCAAATTCAAAAATGATGTCTATTTTACAAAATTCCAAACATATAAGTTGAATTAATTAATTTTATAATTAATTCCTGTTGTCACAACAAATAGCGTGTTTTTAAGAAACAATTTATATCAAAAGATTGGCAATTATTTATGTCCAATTTCAATGTTAAATTAATTCCAATGACCACCATTGGATAAAATGGTAAAAATATATTCTAATTATACTTTAAAACCACTAAATATTATAATTTATCACATTAAATTATTTTGATTAAAAAAGTTGTTTTTAAGTATTTTTCACTATTTATAAAAAATTAGAAGTTCTCAGAAAAATACCAAAAATTCAACATAGGCTAATTTCGATACTCCGAATCCAAAAATGAAGTCCATTTTGAAATATAAAATTTCTATAAATTTAAAAAGTGGTTATTACTATTCATAATGGCTACTTTGATTAGTCGCAGTGTTTTAGAACTTGAAGTTGCGTACAATGCAAGCTATTGCATTATTGAATGAGAAGCGTATCGTGGAAGCTCGGGGTGTTACAGGATGGAATTTATAGTGAACATAGTCATTTAATTCAATAGAAAATGTTCTTTTTTAAATAATAATTCAACCTAATACATTACTCTAATAAAAGTTTCCAATAATATGTTAATGTTGACATGATAACATGAATATAATTTTCAGGATATTTTGGTTAAAAATAATTAAACAAAACATGATATATTTTTTATTTATAAAATATATCAATTTGATAATTTTTAAATTACCAATAAAATAGGCCATGAACTTTGTTTTCTACTAATACTTTGATATGGAATCATTTTTTATATCCATATTCCATGTTTTATATTTCTATCTTTATTTCAAAATATTGGTAACTACTGATCAAATTTCTTCCACTATAGGCAATCGGTTGGATGATGTAATTTTTAATCAGATATCCACTAATGTTTCTAAAATATTAAACATTTTAATCATTTGAATTTGAAAATAATTTTTTTCAAATGATAAATTGTAGGATGATATCAAATTTCCTTATTAGGAGTCACTTTACCTAATAAATCAGCCTTTTATTTGTATTTTAACTTATAATGTGATGTACCACATTTAGGACACTCTGAAATACCTTCATATTACATCCTATATAGAAAATAATAATTTGTGATGTTATTTATATTCTTGTACCAAAACCCATTAGGCATAATATTTCCTTCACATTATTCTGTGAATCCACAAGATCATAAGATTTAGGAAGTATTTCTTTCAATGTCTATAAAAAATCTATAAAACTCCCTTCACTGTATCCATTTTTCACCTTCATGTAAATAAATCTGAACATCATTGATAAAACCATTTGTTTCGTAAATCCTGGACATAATGGGTTTTCAGCATCACTATATAGATGCTCAATTATCGATTCTTTCTATATTTATTTTGCATCAATATCAAGAATCACTTCTTTAATTTGATTGAACTTATCAACTTGGAAATTATCATTATCAATAGATATTTATTTCTACTTAGTTACACATTCCAAATACAAGTAATATAAGTTTTATTAAAATCCTGAAAAATTAAATGATATTTAATTTACCTTCTTTTCTACATCTTCATATTTAATAATTTCAAGCAAGGAAAGAAAACATGTCATTTTATAAAACATTTCATTTAACAAATTCCAAAAAACAATGAAAAATGTATTCATATTTTCAACTTGTTTGTAGTTTAGTAATCCAAAATTGACTCATTATTATCAATAATGAATATCAAGAATTGAAAATAAGTTGTTATAATTTTAAATTTAATTTTGAATTTAATTTTATAAATAATGATTAAATGATACCATAAAATATTTCACAAATAAAAGAAATAAAACATAATTTATATATAAAAGTATCACATTTAACATATTAAACTATCATTATTTTAGAAAAATAAATAAAAAAGTATCTTTCAATAAGAGTGATCATATAAATATATATTATCAATACCCTATATTCAAACTCCATAATCCACTATACCATTATCGTTATCCTTAAAAATGATGAAAACAACTTAAAATAGACACACATTAATCTATAAACTAAAATTATTTATAATACCAATTCATCAAATAATATTTTAGTCAAACATTAATCTTAATTTTTAATAATTAATTAAAAAATACATTAGTTTCCAAAATAATCATAAATGAAAAATAAATTACAATGAGAAGGAGAAATCAATAAAACACCAAATGAAAAATGAAAACTAAAAATAAAAACAAAAATACATTGGATGAAATAAAAATGAAATTGAAAAACACAAACACCAAATTTATATTGGATGGGGGATAGTTGACAAGGTGGATGAAATGGGAAGGAAACATAGAGAGAGTGTAGGCACTGACCGAAAATATAAGATGTTGGAAGATGACATTTAATTCCAACTAAAAGATATTTGAGGGCAACATATCCAAGAGTAAAGGGTTATAGTTCAACACATGAGAGGAAACATAAGGTTGTCGCATTAATGAATGAGAACTAAATAACTCATCCCCATGTTTCATAAAATTTTTAACGGATTCCCATAGTGTTAATTTAATAAACGGTGTGAAAAAATGGATTTGTATCATTCATTATTTATTAACCTATGTGGAAAATAAGATTATAAACATTAATTATTTAATAAATGATCTTGAAAACACATGTCTTATATTTTTCACATCGGTTTTAAAACAATTGAATTAAAAAATAATTTATAATGTCATTTTTTTATATCTGATCTAACACCCCAATATTTAATGGTAAGAACTTTTTAAATAAATTTTATCTATTTTACAACTTACGATGCATGCAACACAAATATTTCAAAATAATACTACATTCGATATCCTACGTAGCATAGAACCCCAAGATTAAAAAATTGATTAAATATTATTATTTAATTGTGATAGTTATCACCTAGCCACTAGAATGGAGGGAATGAATGATATTAAATAAATTATGAGAATATATTTTAAACATGTATATAAAATTAATTCATTGGTCACAACTTAATTAGAAATGAAAATAAAATTTAATTGAACCTAATGGGTGTGTTTTTATAAAAAACAATTTTTATGCCCATAATGTGATTTTATCTTAATATACTAAATTAAAAAATATTATTAAAATATATTAATGTAATTTATAATTTATATTTTCATTAATATTTCCATAAATTCATCCAAAAAGTTGATAGGTTTAAGATAATAATAAATTCAATTATAAAAATAGAAAGCTATATATTTTTAAAGGCAGTTTTTGCCTTTTGATGGCGTAACTATTTTAAATATAACTTTTGACACCATTATAAGTTTTATGTTAAAAAATAAAATTTATTTATGAAATCATAATATCAAATTTATCTTAGGTTGAAATTTTGTTATTATACAGTGATGTTTCATTTTTTGTCAAATAGTGAAAAATACTTAATTTTAATTAAAAAATTATTTTTCATCTAATTTATTTATTAAGTAAAATTATATTTTAAATTGGTTTAAAAGTATAATTAGATAAATTATAAATCAATAAAACCAATTTAGGTCATTGGAATCAATTTTACATTGAAATTTGATATAAAAATATTCTGAACTTTTGAATATTTCACTTTAAAACCGTACTTTTTTATTGTGTATGCGAGATTATTTTTAAATATTGTTTTGACAGTTATTTAAATTGAATTTGGTAAAATATGTTCCATCTTTTTATTATTTATTTCAAAATTATTTTTTAATGTTAATTTTATTTTTATTCAAAAAAAATGTTAGCATGGGAAAAAATTATTTGTCATAGTATAAGTATGTAATAAAAATGGTAAAGTTAAAAATGTAATTGATTAAAATACGTAATAAATAATATATTTAATGATTTTTTAGGTATTAATAGACCATAAACATCTTATTAAACATTAAATATAATGCAAGGTCTTGGAAATTAATTCCACCTCAATGGTGGTCTTTAAATATAAAATAATCATTATTTTAATCACTTAATCGCACCTCTCCTCAAGTATAAATACCTCCCTTCACCACCCCATTTATTCCCACATGCATTGAAGATATTAAAATATCTGACTACAACTCCCCTCCTCACTCTCCCAGATCCATGTTCTACTGGCCTCATCAAAATACCAAATCCTAGATCCCTAATGGGGCCTCCATGGAGGAGAAATTCAAGAGGTAATTTTCTCAACACACCTCCTTATATGATTTTATTCTTTGATTTCCTAATCATATAATTAATCTATAAACACATAACAATTCCAGAATCCTATACATATTATAATTTTATGTTTCTAATGGAATATATTTTTACAATCCCATTTATTACATCCTCTTTTTCAATGAAACAAAACTATTGTCCAAGTAATGTCAGTTAATCACCTCCATGAATAATGTTTTTGTTCATTTTACATTATCTCTTTAATGACTAGTCATAAAACTATTAGTCTGAATAAATAATATTTAAATATTTATATGATATAATATTTAATTTTTAGGAACTAATATACACTTATAAAAGTTTAAAAAAATGAAACTAGTCTGTGGTGTTTAGAAAAACCACAAAAATAAACTAAACGTTTATCATTAAATTTTTTTCTAAAGAATCATCCTCAAGTAGTAAATACAAATGATATATGGAAACATTTATAATTATTTAATTTAATTAATAATATTCCATTCCAATTCTATAGTTTTAATATCATTTTACAAGAACATCCATAAATTTACACAAGTGAACCGATCATGAAACTATGATACGATCACAACTGAACGCTTGAAAATAATGAAATTTTAATAATTAATGGGTCATAATATGTTCAAAAATGATTATATAAGGTATTATAAATATTATTATAGTTAAATTATTAGTTAATGAAATTATTTAAACCAGTATATAGAAGGTTAAACTATGATGCACTAAAGGGATGCGTGACATAAGGGTTTTCTCATCTCACTTTTACCTCTATGAGATATATAATTTTTTCACGACTTATTTATTGTGTTTTGTGTGTGAATAATTATATTTTATATATCATATCATAAATATATATAACAATCATATCATTAAATATTTAATTTTATAATTATTACTTTTTTGGGGCATACAATTCATCTGATTACAAGTGGTAAGAGATTTCATAACTCAATTTTCATTCATTGAGTTAAACTTATATTTCATTGAATATGTAATGATATGGTTATGTGTGAAATGAATTTTTATTATCTTATATTTTATTTTATATTTGTTTTATTTTGACTTATAGTGAATAAAAATAATTGATTCATTTGATTAATGATATTATCTTTGTAAGGTAATTCCACTTAATCTCTTTTCATTGAGGCATATTTTGATTTTCTACACACACCTTCTTTTAAAAGGTGTATATGGAGACCATTTTACATATCATATAATGAATGTATTTATTTTCATGGAATTTTGTGTTTTTTTATTATATTCCTTCATGGGGTATATTATTCAAATGTTTCAAATTTGTATGAGCCTCTTTGGAATGTTTAATGATTATTTTCCTCAAGAGAGATTCAATGAAATAATTTAAAGTATTTTAATCTATGGAAACATCCTTTATTGAACCATTTGGTGAGGATTTAATCTAATAATACAATTCTTTACATTCCTTTGTTTTACTAGGGATGTATTGATATTCATAGGACTAATTATTATAATATAAATAGTTATTGAATAGGTTAATACATGTTGATTCAGTTCTATTATTTATTCATGAGGGTAATGAATTAGACTTAGTAAGTGATTGTTGGAGACCTATATATCCCCTTGATTCATATATCAGTCTCATTAGAAAAACCATATTGAGTTTTCGTTGATGCCTTACCCATGTGTTTTCATATGCCTTGGATGAGGCCACAACGATAATTTTAAACATCTCATATTATGTATTCCATCATTGTGAGATTAGTCATTCATATCCGTATGATTATTCTATTAATATAATATAAATGGTTAATTTTTCTAGCTCATGTGATTATTTTATATGGAATTATTTTATCATATTTTATTCCTTCCATATTATTCTCATGTTATTGATTAATTGACATATTTATCTATCATTCCCCTTTCATTAGTGATTATCCTATATTTATTTATGATAGCTTATGCTTTAATTAACCATTACTGATAATTTTAGCTCTCATATTTTTTATGCTTTATTTGTTCTTGATTTTTGAGATTTTTATTATGATTGATATGTATATTTATGCTAAGGGGAATAATGGTGTTCTGAAGGATTTTTTTATGATTTAAAATGTAATGTGAATTTAAAGTTTGTGTTTAGTTTACAAAGTATACTAATGTATTTTTTTCAGTTGAGATGAAATGTATTTTATTTAGTACCAATGAAATAAATTATATAACAGACCCTCGGATACTAGGGTTATGATCTTTATAGTTTGTATCAGAGCAAGTTTGGTAGAATCCTTTATAACTAGATTTAGGAAAATGTAGATTAGGGAAGATAATTCAATTTTTGACTTTAAGGAAGATTCTAAGTATATGATATCATCCAATATATTTCTTAATGACAATGGTTAACATAAATTACACCCAATGATTCATAGATTGAGAAAGTGTCACGATTTAGTCATCCTATAAATGATTCTTCATCACTATGTGACTTATCACTATGATTAGTGTTTCTCACACTATATTTTTGTTTTTCATCAATATATGGAACTAGAAGGAACTAGGTTAATGATGAATATGATATAAAATATGTTGATAATGTGAGAATAAACACACAAGTTAATGTATTATATGAACATAAATATTTTTTGGGATTGGCAAGAAGGATACAAAGAAAGTAATTTATGAGGAGAAATGGAATGTTTGGAATAATGGTCTCCCCAAGGTATTACCAATGGTTTAATTTTATAAATGTGTAAAATAAGGTCATTATGAAAATCAATTTCCCATGGGGAAAAATAATAAGATAATTAGTAAGGATTAAAATGTTATGGTTATACTATTGTTGATAAAGATATTACAAATAAAAAATTAAAGGAAAGAGGTATTAATGAATAAGATGATGCGACATAGTTAATTGTTTAACAATAAAGTATAATTTTCAAAGTTATTGTGTATTTGAATTCAATAATTATTACATCAATTATTCTCTAGTTATATGAATCATGAGGTATAAAACAATTGTACTTCAGTATATATTCTTTAAGGATTTGGAGGTTTGTGATGAATAATACCGACAACCAAGAGAAGTGTTTATATTATAATTTAATCATAGGGAAACCAAATGATTTAGGAAAAATTTCCTTAATATGTTCTTGATGTTGAGATAATAATGAAAAGGATATGTTTATGGGATAATATTGGTGACCATGAAAGTGGTAAGTTATTTGATGCTTGATGTTTGGTGTACAATATGTTTATATTTAAGGAATATATTAAACAAAAAAGATATTATTTTTAGAGGAATTATTGAATTAATGAATTTTTAAGGGTGATAAAGGTATTCATATAATTGGTACGTGATAATAATATCAATATTAATGTTTTAGGAAAATATGATGTTATGTTGATTTTGAAAATTTAGTGACCTTCCCTATAAAGTTTTTGACATTGAATTTGGAATGACGTATGAATATTAATATTAACTACTCATGGAAAGGATTTAGTTGAACTTCAGATATTATTTTTTATTGATAATATGTTCTAACCATTTTGGCATAGAAAATATTCAAATGCCAATGGAATTAATTTTGGAACTTGTGATTCATTAAAGCACTTTAGGTAGAAATTTTTCTTCACCTTGATTATCTATTTACTAGCGTAAGAAGTGGAAATAGATTAGAGCACAAATAAAAGAATATATTTTTCTTCTAATATGAGGATAAATAAAGTAATATTATTTTCTAAATTTCTTAGCAGGATAGTAAAATAATCCCTCAACTCTAGGAAAGAAATTTGTAAGAGAAACAGAATTCATTTGATTTTCTTATTGGGAAATAAATTTCTTCATTGAACTATCACACATTTACAGTTTTGTGATGGAATTATTTATAATGACCATGTTTTATATCTTTATCCATAAAAAATTGATAGTTTTATTTCTCTTCCATATACCAGTTTTCAATTCTAAATAATTTTATCTTACTATAAAGCCTAATTTTGTGGTGACATTCACAATTTCTCTTTACCTCTTACTAAGGGGATGTTTTTAACCCTATTTACAATGTGGGTTTCCCAAAAATTAATTTTCAAGTATAAACCATAGATTTTTGATGTGATAGTTAAATTAAGAGGAAACAATTTATTAAAGGAGGGGAGAGTCGAACACACCATGATTTTATAATATGTGATTTTTATTAATAAATTTTATCTCTTCGACAACTTATGATGCATGTAACCCAAATATTTTAAAATAATTTTTTTTCGAAATCCTATGTTACACAAAACAGTGATCTTAAATAAACAATTAAATATTATTATTTAATTATGAAATTTACCTCCTATCTGTTAGAATAAATGGAATGAATGAGATTAATTAAATTATAAAATTATAGTTTAAACATGATTATAAAATGAATATAGTAGTAACCAATAAATTACAAGTGAAAATAAAATCCCATTGTTCATAAATGATGTGTTTTTATAAAAATACTATCTTTATTCCAATAATGGTATTTTATTTTAGTAAATTTAATTAATCGCTTTTTGTGAAGGGTATTAATGAAATTTGTATGCTATATATTCATTAATTTTTTTAAATTAATCTAATAGGTTTTATAGGATTGAGATAAGAATAAATATAATTTTAAGCATAAAAATCTATATATATCTAAATAAATTTCATCTAACAAGTTTGATACCTTTATAAATTAAATTTATTTTTGAAAGCATAAAATTCCTATAAAAATTTTGGAACCTTTATAATTTTTATATTACAAAATAAACTTTATTTTTGAAAGCATAATATAAAAATTATCTTAGTATCAAATCTCGGTATTATACATACAAGATTCATTTTATGTTAAATATTGACAAATACTAAATTTTAATTAAAAACTATTTTTTTCTTCTAATTTACTTATATCGTTAAATTATATTTTAAATTGGTTTCAAAGTATAGTTAGTTCAATTATACATAAATAAATCTAGTGTAGTCCATTATAATCAATTTAACATTGAAATTTAATTTGAAAACCTTTTTAACTTTTGAACTTTTTACATTAAAAACACTTTTTTTGTTGTGTCTGTGCGGTTATTTATAAATGTAGTTTTGAAAATTATGTGAATTTAATTTTTATAATGTATTCCATATTTTGAATCATAAATTCCATTTTAGGTTGTAAGTTAAATTTTGTATTTATTGATAAAAAAAGTTACCATGGTAAAAGAAAATTTATTTATCACGGTATAGGTAAGAAATGAAACAAGGTAAAGTTAAATAGGTAAAGGATTGAAATACCTACAAAAAAATATTTAATGGTTTTTTGAGGTACTAATCATGCATAAAAAGAAACTACAACATAAATTACCATAAAATCTATAATTTATTAATGATAATGAAAGATGAACATTAAATTAGGGAGGTATAAATAAGTGGATACCAAGGGAATCTCCAAGAACAAAGACATCACCAACAGTAGGGAGAGAACTATTACTAGATAACTCCATGAGGGGGGAACGTTGAGATACATTGGAAGCCAAGAAGTCTTCCACTCATTTACCTTCACACAATGTGAGCAGAATTTCAATATCAATGGACATGAGGGCCTTGAAACTTCTAATTAGATAAGTGATATGACAGGGTCAAGGAGAGAGACATTTTATGGAGTTACAGATTATCTTGGAATCATTCTCCACCGATGACATAGGGATATGTTTTGTGACATAGTCCAAGACCTTGCAGCATATCCTTGCGTTCCACCAGGAGGGAATCACCAATTCCATAAAATCCACTAAAATCAATGACAAACGAGCCTGAGGAATCATAGATATGCCCCCTTGCATGCAACCTTGGCTGAAGTAACCATCAATATTGAGTTTGAGGCCCTATAATGGGGGTGTCCATTTCACCCATTGCCCACCCAACTAAGAGGAGGTCGTATTTGGGTGGTGTCTATTATCCTTATAGTTCCTAATAAAATGTGTGACATCTCCCAACTTCCAATGGCGTGTATTGTCCATAATGATCCATATTTCGTTTATGAACAAGGACTACCAGACCAATGGGAGTCGTTATAGAGGGAGTGATTTATAGCCTCCTAGTTGCACCAAAACGCTACTACGAAAAGGATTTCCTGACCTATTTACTCTTTCTTATTGCCTTTGGTTCCACTGAGCCACCTTTGGATGAAGTTGGACATTGGATCCATCTCCACCAACAAAAAACTAGATAATTTTCCCAATGCATCCCACAATATCCTTTCCCATTCACTATGAAAAACTGTGCATGGATGTTTCATCTTTATGCACCAAACAACAAGATAATTCAGAAGCTAAGTGGATTCCCTTACCCTTAAATGTGACATCAACATGAATTTTATTATTTCAGATCCTCCAGAGGAAAAAAATGTATTTTTAGGGATTTATTTACACCATAGAGTATGTCCCCACTCATCTCTTAATTGAGGTAAGCAGGTTGCCTCTTTGTATGTCCTTGTAGTAAAATATCGAGGTGGAGATCCCACAATAATACACACAAAAGGGATATCCTACATTTGGATACTTCTGTAGGTCTCTTCCTGGGATGCATTTAGAATCACCTGAATTAAATGAGGGTGAAGACATGCTTGGATGAAATTTAGGTATAGAGTAGAAAATCTGGGAACCCCAACACCTTTATTGTCCAATTAAAGTCCCAAAAATTCAGATCCCCACATTCAATAATCCACCCGGATAGATACTGAAGCATGGAATTTGCCGATGGAGATCCATCACAAGAGGGGAGGGGTGGATACTAGTAAGATTAAGAGATTTTACAGAACATCTAGATATGAATCTACTCTATATCATCCTCCCTTAAATGAGCACCCATTACAAATTCCATTGGATATAGTAAATTTCCTCTGTCATATTCTTCACATTGGTACCTCCATCATCCATCGGTTTGGCCAATATGTTCCTAGAGTCCATATGAAAACTACCCTCTCAATTGGAATTCCAAATAAAGGATAAAAACATATTTTAAATATATTTAATTATCTTATATGGAACCAAGATAATAGATAGTATTTTCATTGGGATCTAGGATAGAACACAATTGACAAGAGTTATTCTCCCACAAAAGGAGAGAAAATGGTTATTCCAATTGGTGATAAAAATGATAATTTTGTTTAAAAATTCCTCACAGTGACTAATAATAATTCTACTATGGTATAGAGGAGAAACTAGATAATATATTTTGAAATCTATTTTTGTGAATGCCTAAGATGGTGACAATATTTTTATTGTGTCGGTCTAGGCGTGATAAAGAAAACAACACACAAATTTTTCCCCAATTGATAATTTTTCCACTCCATTATCAGTAAAAATCCATGTCTTGGATAAAGCCTCTAAAAAAGTCACTAAAACAATTTAAAATTATGATCACATCATCTGTGATTAAAAGGTGTGAAAACCCCCCTTGGGAAACCTCTATAATGATAGGGCCTAATCAAACCAATCAGCATGCGAGAATTAATATATCTGCTAATAATTTCATAAGCCATAATGAAATGGTAGGAGAAAAGGGATCCCATTACCTTAGTACCCTTATATATTTCAATAACCTGTAGTTTATTCCCATGAAAAGGATATTAATCTAGGGTGAAATTTAGAAGTGAAAAAAATACACCAACTTCTCAAAAAATTCCTTGCATCTCATGACCCAAATAATTAATTTCCACACAATCCAGTTATAATACATATCCATATAAATTTTAATAACTATGTTGGATCCAACCATCTTCCTATTAATGTCTTCAATCATCACTTGGGAAATACCAATAGCACATGGAATGGGACTTACATTGCTGAAATCATGTTGCTCCTTTTTCTCTAAATTGGGAATGAAGAAAGAGAGTATCTTGTTTAGGATAGAATCCAAAACCTTATAATAAAAATTAAACATGCATATTGGTATAAAATGATTGATCACCAAGGGATCCTTAATTTTTCAAATCAGAATCATGGTAGTTTCACAAAAAACCTGAGGGAGAGGTCCACCTCGAATGAAATCTTGGTGGGAATAGACTTGATACTTTTTTAATAACATGCCATGTATTGACATAAAATGAGACTGGGAAGGTATCCGGCCTAGGAGAGATATATTAGTTGTGAGATAAATTGTCTCCCACACCTACTTCTCAACCAGAATTCTCCCCAGGAGATCAATAACATAGTGGGTGACCACCTGCAGAATGGAGTCAAATAGATCTGCCTGGATATTAGGGTAGGCATCCTAGAATTTTAGATTGAAGCTATAAATTAAAGAGTTAAAGTGAGAAGATAACATACCCCTCATCACCTCTAGGTCACTAATAAAGGATCCATCCTCCAACCGAATGTTTGGGTTAGCTCCTCAATGTCATTCCATCAAACAAACTTGAAAGTAGGCAGTATTTTTGTCCCCTTATTTGAGCCAATTAGCCATAGATCTTTCATATAAAGATCATTCATGCTCCAATATCCTCTCATTAAGTTGATTTGTTTGGGTCCTAGGGATGTAAAAATATTCTCATCCTTGGTGTCTTCTAGGATAAGAAGTGCTTTATGGGAGGGACAAAATAAAGTCCATGATATATTTTTTTAGCCTCCAAAGCTAGTAATTGAAATTATACCATAAGATACCCTAAATTGGTTTTTCCCAAGAGGTCTGAACAACTAAAAAAAATCCTACTGACATGGCCACTGAATTGGAGAATAAGAATCAATCCCATCTATTGTGCGTGGGATTGAGGTTGACGAGGAGTGTTGAATGGTCATACATCATGTAGTCCATGTGATTGAACTGAGTATTAATAAAGGAGGGAATGACATGGATATTTTCAAGATAGTGATCCAAACAACACTAGGTCTATCTATTTCCTTTATTATTTTTACATGAGGTGTACTTATCACAAGAGAAACCCAGGTCAAGAAGGCTCTCTCTTAGATCAACGGAGGAGATATCAATATTATCCCTATGGGAGAAGGATACCCAAACATTATTATTTGTAGACTCCATGATACTGTTGAAGTTGCCTCTCACTAGCAAAGTCGAGTCTCCTCAGTTGAAGGGTCCTAGATCTATCCAGAATTAATCTTCAAGTCTCACCTCACAATTGGAGTAAAAACTAAGAAAAGCAGAGACACATTTCACATATCAATCTTTACCAAGACATTTTGGTTAGAGACATACATTTTTTCCACTAAAAAAACGTCCAAAAGAGCCATCTGTGATGATTTTGGGGCTCTCTATGAATGTAATTCCTCATGTCGATCCTCTTTGAAAAATCCCCAATTTCCTGATGAGCATTGTTTTAGTTCCAAAACCAAAATAATATAATAGTTATTTTTACATGCCTCACTAGGGAGGTATTATGTCTTCACCTAGGCACCCAGGTCATATACGTTCCAACGTATAATAGAATTAATAAGGTAAGGGGGTGCTCAAAATGGGACACTAGCACTGAGAGAAATTTGTTGTAAGCATGAGAGCTGGTTTAAAATTTATGAGAAAGAGATATTGTGCAAACTTATGAAGGATAAATAAGGACATAGGGGGTCTAAGGACATTCCTACGGTAGTTGAGAAGCACCCCCATCGCTAATATGCCCTGTTGAAGTAAGATCTTAAGAATCCTTCTCATGAGATAGAGCATTGTCCCTGTTGGATAATAAAATCGGTGGGCAGGAGGATGGATCTGCTACACCCAAGGTCTATGGGAAATCCACCAGACGAGAGACATCCCCATATAATTCCTAGACTAGGGTAGGTTAAAGCCCAATATCATACATGAGGGAAGCTTCATTATAACATTAGGAAGATGATACAAGGGAACATGAGGATAGACCGAGATTACAAACAGTCGAGGATCATTGTATGAAAATAGTATAGGAAACCATATTACCTTTATTAGCTAGCTTGGACTACATCATAGAACAATGTGGAGAAGAGGAATCCAGAGGTGTTGGTTTCTTTGGGGAGAATGGAACAATAACCAAGCATGAAGAGTCCATGTGATCAAGAGAAACTTGAGTCAAAGAAGGGGGAGGGGAAGAGAGATTTGATGTAAGATGTGAAGTAATTCAACTCGATGACTCAGTAGGAAACTCTATTCCATTATGGGTATAAAAGAACCCTTTAACCAGATACGAAGAATCATATTTTATAGAATGACTCGACTAGCGCTATAGGAAGTGACATGAGACTAGCGTTCTACATGATAATTTAGCATGACCATGAATCAATCAATGAGTACAAAATCGGGGGGGGGGGGATTGAGGGGTAAAGGACATAATACTTCTAATACACTAATTCCTAGACTCAGAGAAGAAAATGATAGGAGTGGGGAAGATAGATCCATAGTAACAAGATCTACTAAGCCATGGATTCTTGAAGCTAGATACTAGGAGAATCTTCACACAAAATAATCACAGAGTAAATCTCTCATATTTTCTAGAAATGTAGGGTTCTAAAATGAAATATGGAGTCAAGGTATATTAAACCACACAACTGAAATAGGGGAATATCTACCCTAGTGTGCTTCAATAGAATAATGAGAGAGAAAATTTTCATCGATTAATCAATCTAGGAGATCAAGCCCTTGCCATGATGAAATATTAATGGGAGTGGAGCACATGGAAATTGAGATTCTGGTATGATCTAAAACTTTTAAAGGGTTATCCAAACCCCAAGAGTGAAATAATTTTCATAATAAGACTACTGAGTGTTTTTCAGCAACATAAAAAGTCACCAGGGTCCATCTTAGGAGATCAGAGGCACCATATAAAGAATATGTTAGTACTGAGAGAACAAGAATTACATTAGCTACTCCAGCACTGGAGGAGTCTATAGATAACATTGCGAAATAAAATAGAGACAGAGAGGACTTGAAAAGGAAATATATAAGAGATAGAACCAAATTAAGGCCATGATCAGGATCCAAAGTAGCATCTGTCTAGGAGGAAGAGTTATCGTTGATGAATTAGTTGATCCTGAATGTGCTACATGCAACTCCCCTTTTAATCACATAAACTCACTTCTCCTCATGTATAAATACCACCAATCACCACCCCACTTCGATCCAAAAGCATTGAAGATCCTCCAATATCTGACCAAAAATTTTCCTTATCCTTCTCCCCATGTCCAAGTGCTTCTTGTTTCACCAAAATACCAAATTGAAGGTCCTTTATGGAAGCGATATTCAAGAGATAATTTTCTCAAAACAACTCCCATCTCTTATTTTCTTATTCTACTTTCTCATCACATATTTCATAAATCAAGTCATAATTACTCCAGAATCATGTAAATATTGGAATTTATAGTTATAATGGAATATATTATTCATATAACTTTAATTACCTCATCATATTAAAAGGGAAAAAATATTATCAATGTTATGTCGGTTGATCACCTCAGTGGATAATGTTTTTGATCGTTTTCCATTATTACCTTCATGGATGGTCATAAAACTTTTTTTATGGTTAAATAAAATTTTAATAAATATATTATATACTATTTAATGTTATGGTACTTATATATACTCATAATATTAAATAAAATTAAACTAGTTTGTGGTGTTCAAAAAGATAGCCAGAATAAACAAAACATTAATCATTATCATTTTATCTAATGAATCATCCTCATGTAAGTAATAAAAATGATATATGGGAACAATTATATTTCTATAAGATAATTAATACTATTATATTCTACTTCTATATTTGTAATATAATTTTATAAGAACATCCATAAATTTATATAAATGAACTGATCATGAAACCATGAAATGAACTCACCCAAAACAATTAAAATAATGAAATATTATTAATGAACGGGTCCTAATATGTTATAAAAGAATAATAAAAGGTATTATAAATATTTATCTAGTTATGGAATGGGTTAATAACATTATTTAAACTATTATTTAGGATGTTAATGTATGTAACGCTAAAGGGAAGATTGATGTAAGGGTTTTCACATCTAACATTTAACTCTGTTAGATATATGAATTATTCAACACTTATTTCTTGTACGTGGTGTATATGTAATTACATTTGATATATCATATCATTAATCTCATCAAATTTATTTTATTAAATGTTTTATTTGAAAATAATTACTTTTATGGAACTTACGATTTGACTAATTTCAACTGGTAAGAGATTTATTAACTCAATTTTCATTCATTAGGTTAAACATCAATTTAATTGATTATGTAATGATTAGGTTGTGTGTGAAATGAATTTTTATTATCGGAAATTGTATTTACCCTTGTTTTATGTGGATTTATAGTGAATGCACATAATCGATTCATTTGATTAATAATATGATATTTTTAAGGGACTTCTTCTTAATATCCTTTTTTAAATATCATATAATTAATTTCATGATTTTCATGGAATTTAATGTTTTTTCAAATTCTATTCCTTCATGGGGCCTATATTTAAAATTTTTAAATGTGGCATGAGACACATTGGAATGATTAAAGAATGTATTCCTCATGAATTTTTAATGATCTAATTTTTAATTTTTTTTCATCTTTTTAAACATCGTTTTTGAATATTTTTTTGATGATTTTATCTAATAATACCATTCATTATATTCCTTTGTAATTATTGGGGAAGTATTCATATTATGTATGACTAGTTCTTCCAATATTAATTGTTTTTGACATTGTTAATGCATGTTGATTAAGTTGTGTTATTTATTCTTATGAGGAATGTATGTGACTTAGTGAGTGATGTATAGGGACTACTATATACCCTAGATGAAACCATAGGTCTCATGAGACAAACCATATTGGGATTTGGCCGAGGCCATATCCATTTATTTTTAGATTTCATGGCCGAGGACTCGATGAAAAGTTTTATACATCCCAAACTATGAATTCCCTCATTATGAGACTAGTATTTGATTTCCATGTGATTATTTTATTATTAGAACATATGTGGTTATGTATTCTAGACCATGTGATTATTTTATATTACCTTATTTGATCATATTTTATTCCTACAATATTATGTTCATGTTATTGATTAATTGGCATATGTATCAATAATTATACTCTCCATAATGATTTTAATTTATTTATTTATGATACATTTCACAATACCTAACCATTTACTAAGAATTTGATCTCAACCCTTTCTTATATTTTATTTTCCACTAGATTTTGAGAAGTTTATTATTATTGATATACAGGGTTACACAAAGGTGAAAAACCATGTCCTCAAAGATTTTTTTTTTTGTATTTTATATTTTTAAATTAAATGTGTATATAATGTATGTATCTAGTTTATAAATACTCAAAAAATCTTTGTTTCTTTCGGATTCAATCATTTCTACTTAGTACCAATGTAATAAAGTAAGGCACCATCTCCATGCTACTGAGATCGAAGTCTTTATAACTGAGGTGAAAAATGTTCCATCATAAAATTATTTTGTATTATCACCTCCATGTAGTGATATAATTATTATTTTCTATTATTATGGATAAAGAATTTTCTATATACTTTATATAAACTTATCAATAAAAATATCACTTTTCCATATGTGTGGATTATAACCTCAATGTTGTGATATGATTCATCTTCCATCACCATAATTCATGGTTAGTTATTATTATGGATTTAATGTTTATATATTATATTTATGAAATAATTGTTATTCTATAGTTTTTATATATTTTATTCCATATTATCTTTCCATCTGTTTTTAAAATGACAGTTTTTTCAGGTGTATGTGTGGACTATCACCTCCACAATTCAATGTGATTCATTTTTCTTTTATACATTACATGGATTCTAATCAGCATAGATTAAATTAATAAAAATTATTATAATTATGTAATAAATTGTAAAAACATGGAATTTTCAATGAATTTTTTTTCATAATTCTTTGGAATTTTATGAGTATGTGGCTTCTGACAGCACTTGATTCCGAGCCCTGGGGTGCCTGAAATCAATTCCTGATGTTTTTTTTGGGTATGTTCAGTAAACGTACGTATGGGTTTTCTATATTTTGAACCGGTGCTCGGAATTAAAATCTTAGGACACCAATGAACTCGAAGCACCGATATTCTCTCAAGGGGACCTTTACCGCAGTTGCGTTTCATGCGGGTTGAATGTTAAAAAATTTGGGTCTAATTAAAAAGTTAAATAAAATTGTTTAGAACAATTTTATATATCTATAGAAGTTATTTCCTCCATTGGGAAGTTATTTATGGGGCCCACACCCACATAACTTCCCATGTGTGAATATTTGAGAGGTGGGTCCCACACGAGCACCAACCATTCATCTCCCATAACTCTCTTCAAACTCCCCAATTGATTTCCTTTCCTTTAATGCGTCAACCCCCTAATTATGAGAACTCTTCCTCTCCCTCTCTCCCTCTTTAATGTTTTCCAACACATGTTAATCAATGAATTCTAACACGTCAATTAATTAAATTAAGTTGTTTGAATTTTGAGTTACTTGTGCGAATAAACTAATAGCTTAGAAATTATTTTATGGAGGTACTTGTGGTGTTGGAATTTGGGGGAGCTCTGGACAAATATAGAATTCCACCACCCTCTTCGACGAAGAACGCCTTCGACGGAGAACAACACTCTCTTCGAAAAAGAACGCCAAAAACACGAAGGACGATGACGCGCCTTATTTTCTTTTCTCCGTGACAAGAGAGGAGACACCACTTCTTCTTCGGGTACACTTTGATGACGACCGAATCGATACCGTCATCCACAACGCTCAACTAACGCGATGCTTTTCCAAGGTATGGAGGATTGATTCAATTTTCTTGGAATAAAATTGTTCTTAGTTCTTCGTAAAACCTTTTTTTATCCTTGGACAATTGCTACCGCTTAACATAGAGGGTGCGGGCCGAATTCACACATCCCAACGAACCTCCGTATTCTCCTTGTTTTCGATTGAGGCGCGTTGGAAGAGGTGATGACAGGAGAAGCGGAGGCCGTGCGCCGGCCGCATGCAGAAGAACCACGGCCCGCAACCGCGGGCCACTAGACCAAGGAAGAACCGACCGGCCATAGAAGGATGGGACATAGGGAGGAACAACGGTGCCCCAAGGCACCACGCTGCGGAAGACCGCGGCCCGCATTCCGCAGGCCGCTTCGGTGGAAGAACCGGCCTACCCGTCAGCGGGCCGGTTGAAGGAGATCTGCGACGCCAGGAAGGAGCCGCACTGGATGAACCACGAACCACTCGTGCGAGCCTCTTTGCCAAGAAGGTCGGCCGAATTTGGATGGCCAGTTAGGGAGTGTAGCGCCGCCGGTTCAGGCAGTCAGGGGGACGCGCCCCCCCCGCCTCGGACCGCTCTTCCCCCTCGGGCAGAGCTACGGCCGGGCGCACCGCGCCGGGTTGGGCTAGGCCGTTCCCCCCTCGGGCCAGGCCGCGCCTCTTGGTCTGAGCCGCACATTTCATCAGGCTTGTCCGACACCCATGACGAGTTGGACCCGCCAAAATTGTGTTAACCCGACCTGTCGGCCCACAGGGCCTAACGGACCGGGCCTGTTTTCACTTAAAGGTGAATAACTCAATGACTGCACGTCCGATCGATGCGCCGTCTGCGACACTGGGACCCATACGATGAAGCGGTCCTTCTGCAATAATCTAAGTGAGTTTTGGGTAAATATGGAAAATGGATGGGTTTGGAACAAGCGTATTTTTCCAACCGGGTCCCGGGAGAAAAAATGCTAATAACACACAGACCAGATGTCTGATTGACACGCCTTCTGTCGCGTTGAGTTCATTTTGACAAGACAAAACATTTTGATACATCAACTCTAGACTTCGTGAAAGTTAATGTGTCGACCCTTGGCATGAGGAGGGGACCCTCCTAGAATCGAGCATGTTGTGTGCGGGAACCCTAGAGCTGGTTGAGACTGCAACAACTACCCTACTGGAATCCTCTGTGGGTTCGACGAAGACGACTACCATATTTTAAATCCTCCATGGGTTCAACAGTGATGACTAAAATTCTTGTATCCTACATGGGCCTGACAGTTTGAATTTTGTTCTAGTATCCTACTTGGGTTTGAGAGAGTGGCAAGTCTAGTATCTTACATGGGTCCGACAGCTTTTCTAGACTAGTATCCTACGTGGGTGTACCATCTTAGATGAATCAGTTACTGCATCTGATCATATTTATCACTTAACAAAAGAAGTATACCTGTGTGAGCTGAGTCTGGACTTTCAATCATTATCATCGATATGATTGAATTTATTTCCTGTGTCGACGGGGTTGTACTTGGGCTTGAGTGTTTGGAGTCGAACTTGGATTGATGACTTAGGTATATGTATGGGCATATACCTATGTAGGGTTGGTTGATTCTTTGTGTTTGTATCTTTTCATTGTTGATTATCTTTCGTGGATTCTAGGAGACCTTCTGGGGTCTTGGGGTCCCTACTTTGTATCATTATACTCACCTCTTCATGGGCTTTTCCCGCACTACATTGTGTTGGATGCAGATGACGGACAACGCTGACCGTGGTAGAGGCGTGTAGAGATGGATGATACTCGGAGGTGGACCACTTGGTGAGACATACTCGGAGCAGGCGAACGAACCCGAGGTGATGAGGAGACTATCTGTAACCACCATTAAGGTGGTATTCCCCGGAGGATGACTCGGTGGTTACTGCTTTACTTTACTGCTGTTGTACTAGACTTTCAATGGTACTATACTTTTCAGTTGGGTTTGCATTCTGGCCTATTTACCTTTCAGCACTTACTTCATGTTCAGTATTAATTTGTGCTTACCTCAGCTTGTGTACTCTATTTCGTTTGTTTATTATCATAAAGGAAATTCCTTTCCTTTTTATCAGGATTTAGGCCTTTGGTGTTAGTCGCCAGCCCCTGGCCTATGGAAGGCGGGCTTGGGGTAGTCACGACACGAGCCCCGATGACTGGTCGTGACAAATTGGTATTAGAGGAGTCGGTTCTACCGCAGAACATAGGACTCTGATCATTCCTTTCTGTGAAGAAATAATTTTAAGATTATTGAGTGTGGTTTTCAGTCCAGGGAGTCCAATGTTGATACGACGACCGACGTATCCATACACCAGGACCCTGAACCCTGATTCCCGACTCAGTGTACGAAAAAACTAGTTGCATGTGTGTTTCAAAAGTTTTATTTGTGATTACCTTATGTCAGCTCACCGGGTATACTATTTATCAGTGATGCACCTGTTATTTCTCAGGATGGCCCCAAGAAGGTAGCCAACTAGGGTTTTGAGTTACACGCGGGATGGAATCCCACCGAGCGGTGAGGCCTCGGTGCAGGGCCCCATTACAGCGGAGGCACCAGCGGTACCACTACCCACTGAGCCACTAATACTACCAACCCCAGCAGCAGAGGGTGCATGCCGAATGATCACATTGCACAAGTTTAAGCGACAGAGGATGCCCAGTTTCTGTGGAGAGGCGGACCCTTAGGCAGCCGAGGATTGGCTGGAGGCTATCATCAAAGTATTCAGATTGCTAGGGACACTAGCTGACCTTATGGTGATCTTTTCTGTGAGTCTACTACATGCAGATGTAGGTAGATGGTGGAACTTGATGCTCGATGTGCACGATGAGGCATCTCTACTTTGGACAGACTTCGAGATTCTCTTCCACTCGTAGTTTGTTCCCGCCACCCTTCATGCGGTGTGGATCCAGGAGTTACTTCATTTGCTGTAGGGAAGCATGACAGCATCCTAGTACTCAGCGAGGTTTACTAACCTCTCACGCTACTCTAAAGACATGGTACGAGACCCATTATTCAAGGCCCAGACCTTTGAGCAGGGACTGAGACACAAGATCATGGATTCGATGATCTCACTCAGCATCCCGACACAGGCGGGAGTACTGGAGCGAGCCCTTCTTGCAAAGAGCTTCCTCACTGAGGTGACACCAGTAGCGAGACCTACCAGTGGGCGACACATAGCAGAGTCTTATGCAGCCGGAAGTAGACAGATGTCACAAAGGTCCAAGCGGACCAGACCATCGGGAGAGCGACCTCAGGATTCAGGTTTTGTTGTATGGGGAACACGAAACAGAGCCAGCTATACGAGGAGTAGACAGTTCTATGCACGCCGCAGGCAGGGTCACATGGCTCAGGACTGCCCGACCAGCCATACAGATGAGCAGCAGACAGAGGAGGGACCGAAGACGCAGAGGTTTGACCATGGCTATCTACTGGGAGGAGGTGGACGAGGCAAAGGAGCTGGCCGAGAAGCGGGTGGTGGACAACGCTTTGAGGCTCTACCACCACCACCCCCAGGAGATCCACCCTGACCACAGGGAGCTGGAGGGCAGAGGCCGGCTCAGCTCTAGGTAGTGGAGGCATATGACCACAGTGCCCCTGATATGATTCAAGGTACTATCTGTTCCTACTCTACCCTTGCTCCAGTGATTATAGACATAGGAGCGAGTCATTATTTTATTACCGCTTCCCTTGTTTAGAGCTCAGAGATTCTGACGGAGCTGTTGGATTGATCCCTATGGCTAGAGACTCCTATGACAACAGACTCAATGATTATAAACTAGTTCCGGTAGTGTGAGATTACTCTAGGAGGCGAGAGCTTTGGCTGGGTTCTTCTTATTGTGGCGTCGAGGCCTTACGACATCATCTTGGGTGTGGGCTTCTTGTCTACAGTCCAAGCTCAGATTGACTATATTTGGAACAAAGTACGGTTTATCAGCACGGATGGGAGAATGTTCACCTTCACTGACGAGAAGGGAGCCTTAGCAGCGCAGGATGGACTTACAAAGAGGAGAGGGCAGACGATAACACATCAGTTGGCTAGTCTCATCCTCGGAGCGGTTGATGTATGGAGTCCGAGTTTTCCTATTGTGGTGGGTCAGTATGTGAACGTTTTTTCTGATGACTTTCTAAGACTACCTCCTCGTAGAGATGTAGACTTCTACATAGACCTGTACCCCAGGACAACACTGATATCTACTCCAGCATATCGGATGGCTCACGCTGAGCTTCGTGAGTTGTGAGTACAACTTGAGGATTTACATAGAAAGGGATTAATCTGACCAAGTGTTTCACACTACTCTTCTCCGATTCTGTTCGCCAAGAAAAAAGATGGGAGATTATGACTGTGTGTCGACTACCGTCACCTGAATCAAGTGACGGTGAAGAATAAGTATCCTCTCCCGAGGATTGATGACCTCTTTGATCTTTACAAGGGAGAAAGATGGTTCTCAAAGATAGACCTCAGGTCAGGCTATCACTAGCTCAGAGTTAGAGATGAGGATGTGTAGAAGATGGCCTTCAGGTGTCGGTATGGACACTACGAGTTCTTGGTTATGCCGTTCAGTGTAACCAACGCACCATCAGTGTTCATGAGTCTCATGAACAAGATCTTCTAGCCTTACCTCAATTGTTTTGTCATAGTCTTCATCAATGACATAATGATATACTCGAATACTAAGGAGGAGCACACATACCACATGTGGGTTGTACTGGATAAACTCCGAGAGCACCAGATTTATGGTAAGCTCCCGAAGTTCCAGTTCTGGATACGATAGGTACACTTCTTGGGAAACATCGTCTTAGAGGAAGGAGTTGTAGAGGATCCTGCGAAGATCGAGGCATTGATTTCTTGGGATCCACCCAGGAGCGTGATGGAGGTGTGGAGTTTCCTGGGTCTGGCTGGGTACTATCAGAGATTTGTTCTAGAATTCTCCAAAGTTGCAGCACCACTTTGAGCTTTAACGAAGAAGGAAAAACCCTTCGTGTGGCCAGATAGATGTCACCAAAGCATTCAGGAGATGAGACGGAGATTGAACAGTGCACCCATATTTCGGCTACCGATGGAGGGAATAGGGTACGTAGTTTAATGCGATGCATCAGGGACAGGACTCGGGTGTGTCCTGATACATGAGCGAGTAGTGATCGCTTATGGTTCACTGTAGTTGAGACAACACGATCATAACTATGCTACCCGTGACATGGAGTTAGTAGCAGTGGTCGTCACCTTGATGATGTGGAGACACTATTTGTTGTGAGAGCGATTTACAGTCTACTCTGACCACCAATGTCTCAGGTACGTCTTCTCGTAGAAGGACCTGAACCTAAGACAACAACGATGAATCAAGTTCCTCCCGGACTATGACTTTGAGATATTCTATACTCCTGGGAAGGGGAATGTTGTAGCTGATGCTCTCAGCATGAGGTCAGGCATTCAGCTACTAGGAGAGGCGATATATCAGCTAGCCGCATTGAAGATATCCTTTGTGGATAGAGATGGAGTAGCTTTTCTACAGTCTCTCACATTCAGTCCTCCACTCCTTCAGCGAGTCAAAGAGGCACAACATGGGGACATTGACTGTGAGACGCGACATACTTAGATATCCACAGGGAAGGCACCTGATAGAATTTATGATGGAGGAGAGAATGCCATCCTCTTCAGGGGACATACTATGGTACCAGTTTCACTGCAGGAGGAAGTGGTGAGGGAGTTTCACACTTCCCCTCTAGCGGTACATCCAGGAGTGGTGAAGATATACCAGGACCTCAGATGAAAACACTGTTGGCCGGGTATGAAGAAGGTTGTAGCAGAGTTCGTTTCACGATGCCTCACATGTCAGCAAGTGAAGGGGGATCACCAGGTACCATCAGGCTTGGTACAACCCTTAGAGGTCCCGGAGTGGAAGTGGGACACGATATCCATGGATTTCGTGATGAGGCTTACACGTACATCCAGATGGAACAACTCTATCTAGGTGATTGTTGACCAACTCACCAAGTTGGCCCACTTCTTACCGATCAGAGAGTAGGGCACAATTGAGAGCTTGGTATACCTCTACGTTCAGGAGATTGTACAACTTCATGGTGTTCTATCGACTATTTTATTCAATCGACATGCTCACTTTACTTTCTGGCTTTGTAAGGGGTTATAGGAGGCTTTTGGGACGCAGCTACGTCTGAGCACCGTCTTCCATCCTCAGATGGATGAACAGACTGAGAGGACCATACAGACACTCGAGGACATGCTCTGTGCATGTGTCCTTGACTTTTCTCACAGCTGGGAGGATCACCTACCCTTGGTGGAGTTTTCGTACAACAATAGTTACGACTCCACCATTGGGAGGACACCATATGAGGCACTGTACGACCAACCTTTTAGATCAACTCTGTGCTATACTAACCCTGGGAAGTTAGTACTTGTAGGACTAGAGATGGTTTAGGCTATGATGGAGGAGGTGCAGATCATCTAGGAGAGGATTAAGACTGCAGAGAGTATACAAAAATTCTATGCTGATAGGAGGAAGAGACCACTAGAATTCGAGGATGGCGACCACATCTTCTTACGGGTCTCACATCGACGTGGTATACAGAGATTTGGTTGGGGCGGAAAGTTATCTTCGCGTTTCATCGGACCATTCTAGGTTCTCAGTAAAGAAAGAAAGGTGGATTACCGTCTGGACCTTCCATCTCAGTTGCACCGAGTGCATGACGTCTTTCACGTATCTCAGCTGAGGAGATACGTGCAAAACCCGAACCATATCATCGATCACAGGGAGGTGGACATCGATGATGGGGCGATGTTTTGGGAGGTCCCTATGGAGATTGAGGATCAACAGGAGTGGGTCCTAAGTTGATGGTCGATTCCTCTAGAGCGTATTCGCTGGTAGCATAGGAACCTCCTAGAGAGCACTTGGGAGCGGGAGGCACATATGCGAGCTCAGTATCCCCATTTGTTTTCCTAGTGTGGGTTGTAGCTTTATGGGGAAGTAAATTCCTGAGGTGAGAGTAATGTAAAGACCCATACATTTCAAGGAGTATTTTCTTCTTAATTCATTGAAATTTTACGTGTCTGTGGCTTCTGACTGCACTTGATTCTGAGGCCTGGTGTGCCAGGAATCAGTTTCTGAAGTTTTGTTCGGGTACGTTTAGTAAACATACATACGAGTTATTCAATATTTTGAATCGGTGCTTGGAATTGAAATCCGAGGACACCGATGAACTCACAGAGCTGATATTCTCTTAAGGGGACCTTTACCGCAGTTTTGTTTTTTACGGGTTGAATGTTAAAAAAATTGGTGTTTAATTAAAAAGTAAAATAAAATTGTTTAGAACAATTTTATATATCTATGGAATTTATTTCCTCCTCATGGAAGTTATTGGTGGGACCCACACCCACCTAACTTCCCATGTGTGAATTTTTGAGAGGTGGGGCCCACACGAGCACTAACCTTTCATCTCCCATAACTCACTTCAATCTCCCCAATTGATTTCCCTTCCTTTTATGCGACAACCCCCCCCCCCCCAATTATGAGAACTCTTCCTCTCCCACTCTCCCACTTTAATGTTTTCTAACACATGTTAATCAATAAATTCTAACTCTTCAATTAATTTAATTATGTTGTTTGAATTTTGAATTACTTGTGTGAATAAAATAATAGCTTAGCTATTATTTTATAGTGGCACTTGGGGTGTTGGAATTTGGGGGAGCTCAAGAGAAATGGAGAAGAACACCACCCTCTTCGATGAATAATGCCTTCAACAGATAACGATACTCTCTTCAACGAAGAATGCCAAATACACGAAGGATGACGACGCGCCTTCTTCTCTTTTCTTCGTGACAAGAGAGGAGACGAAACTTCTTCTTCGGGTACACATCGACGACAATGGAATCAATACCGTCATCCATGATGCTCATATACAACGAATCTTTTCCAAGGTAGGGAGGATTGATTCAATTTTATTTGAATAAAATTGTTCTTAGTTCTTCGTGAAACCTTGTTTATCCTTGGCCAATTGCCACCGCATAATGCGGAGGGCACTGGTTGAATGCAAACGGCCCGACGACCCTACGAATTCTCCTTGTTTGGGATTGAGGTGAGTTAGAAGAGGTGATGACAGGAGAAGTGGAAGCCGTACGGTGGTTGCGTGTGGAAGAACCATGACCCGCAATAGCGGGCCGCTAGATTGAGGAAGAACCGACCACCCATAGCGGGCCGGGGTGAAGGGAGGAACCACGGTGCCCAATGGTGTCGTGCTGCGGAAGACCGCGGGACGCATTCTGCGAGTCGCTTCGGCAGATGAACCGGTCGGCCCGTCGGCCGACCGGGCAGAGGAGAGTCGCGGCGCTAGGAGGGAACCCCTCCATATGAACCGCGACCCGCCCATGCAGGCCGCTTGCGCCATGAAGGCCGACCAACTTCGGCCGGCCGGTTAGGAAGGGCAGCACCGCTTGGCGCTGCCAGTTTGGGCAGCCGGGGGGCCGCCCCCACCGCCGTGGACAGCTCGGCCCCCTCGGGCCGAGCTGTGGCAGGGCCGCGCCTTGCCTGGATAGGCCGCGCCGTGCAGGGTCAGGTCGGGCCGCGCCCCACGCGGGACGGGCTGCGCCCCTTCGGGCCTGGATGTGCCCCTTCGGGCCAAGCCACACATTTCATTGGGCCAGTCCAACACCCCTTCCAGGTCGGACCTTCCAAAACCAGGTTAACCCAACCAGTCGGCCCACAGGGCCTAACGGGCCAGGCCCGTTTTCACTTAAAGGTGAATAACTCAAAGACAGCGCGTCTGATCGACACGCCCTCTGTGGTACTGGGACCCTTACGATGATGCGGTCATTTTTCGATACTCTAAGTGAGTTTTGGAAAACTTTGGAAAATGGCCGTGTTTGGAACGAGCATATTTCCAACCAGGACCCGGAGCGAAAATGCTAATAATACACATACCGGGCGTCTGATTGACGCGCCGTCTGTCACGTTGAGTTACTTTTGATGAGATGAAACTTCTGGGTACATCAACTCTATATTTCATTACAGTTGATGTATCAACCCTTGGATCAGGAGTGGACCCTCTCGGAATCGAGCGTGCTTTGTGCGGGAACCCTATAGCTGGCTTCAACTGCAACGACTACCGTACTGGAATCCTCCGTGGGTTCCGTGACGACATCTACCATACTAGAAATCATTCGTGGGTGTGATGGTGATGACTACTATTCTTGTATCCTACGTGGGTCTGACAGTTTGACTTATGTTCTAGTATCCTACGTGGGTCTGACAGAGTGGCTGGTCTAGTATCCTACGTGGGACCGACATCATAGTTGGACTAGTATCCTATGTGGGTCCACCAGCTTAGATGAATTAGTGACTGCATCTGATCATCTTTATCACTTTACAAAAGATGTATACCCATGTGAGCTGAGTCTGGAATTTCAATCATTATCAACGATAAGATTGACTAGCCTTTCTGTGTGGACTGGGTTGTACTTGGGATTGAGAGTTGGAGCCGAACATGGATTGATGACTTAGGTATATTTATGCTCATATACCTAAGTAGGGTTGGTAGATACATTGTGATTTTATCTTTTCATTTTGTCTTATCCTTCATGGATTTTGGGAGACCTTCAGGGGTATTGGGGTCCCTATTGACTATTGTTATACTCACCCCTGCACGGGCTATACCCGCACTACGTTGTGTTGGATGCAGATGACAGATAACGCTGATCATGGTAAAGGCTTGTAGAGCTGGACAGTACCTTGAGGTGGACCACTTGGTGAGACGTACTCAAAGCAGACGAATGGACCCGAGGTGTTGAGGAGACTATCTGTACCCACCCTTCTGGTGGGATTTCCCAGAGGACGACTCGGTGGTTGCTTCTTTACTTTACTACTGTTGTACTAGACTTTCAGTTGTACTGTACTTTTTAGTTGGGATTGTATTCTGGCCCATTTACCTTGCATCACTTACTTCGTGTTCAGTATTACTTTGTGCTTACTTCAGCTTGAATACTTTGTTGTTTTTTTTACTATCATAATGGTAATGCCTTCCCTTTTTATTGGGATTTATGCCTTTGGTGCTAGTCACCATCCCCTGGCCTATGGAAGGCGAGCATGGGGTAGTAACGGCACTGGCCCCGAGGATGGGTCATTACATAAATATTCTATAAAGGTGAATTATAATTTTCCCTTCTTTCATTATATCCATCAAAAAGTGAAAACATCTCCCGTCCATGTGCATAGACTACCATCTCAACAAAGTGATGTAATTCATTTTTTACCATAACTTTATACAAATAATTATAAATGTTAATATGTTGAATAAATATGATAATTCCATCATGATTAATATTATATATATAATGAAACCATGACCATGTTATTAGTATCGAATCTAACAAACTAAAACATGCATAAAAACAGATAAATTTTCACCAGAATGTTTATTTTAATGGAGAAATTCTAAATAAAAGGTAAATTCGAAACTATAAAGGAATTATACATAGTATGTTATGTATAAATATTTTTATAGAATATATATATATATATATAATATGTTTATTATATATTAGATTTTAATGTGTAGAAATCAAGACAGAACAGGAGGTAGGGGTTTATGTTAATATATCATTTCATTTCAATATTTCCTATACTAAATATCCATTAAGGGAAATTATTTTTATCTTAACTTTTAAGCCCTATATATTTTATTCAATTTTTTTTATTTAAATTATATATATGAATTAGTACAATTTCCCCCTCCTTGGTAGTTAAAATGATCAAAAAATGTTTTTTGATAAAAGATGACCTTATTTCTTCTTTTGTTGATGGACTTCTCTACTATGTCCAGAATCATTAAAAGATTTATGATTTTTTCACCTAAACTTGAAATTTCATAAAATGGTCATTTTATATGAATTTATTTACAATTTTTTAAATGTAAATTTTATAAATTTTTCAAAGAAGCCATATTTTAATATTTACAAAATTGGGAAAGGGATGTTCTATTTTAATTTATACAACATAATTTATTTGTAATCATCATGAATATTGTTTGAATTAAAACATACTTTAAATTTTTCCTTGGTTACATTCAAATAAAATTATTTTATCAATATTATTAAAGTGTTTTCAAAGAATAATTATATTTTATCTTGTTTTCTATGGAGGGATGAAATGATATTTTAATGGGATTTTTTATCTTATTCAAAATACATAAAGTATTTTTATGCTTAATAGAGGATATGTTTTAATGATTCCACCCACATTATTTCTTTGGAGGGATTATTATGATGATTATTTTTTAAGGATGATTCTATAAAAACCACTTCTTTCCCATGGGATAATTATGTTATGATGATACCATTATAAAACACAATACCTTTCCATGATTCATGCTATGCTGAAATAATGAAATATTTATGAAACTAGTTTCCATTCCACAGTTTATTATATAATGATATGATGAATGTTTAATGATCCTGTGGAATTGATATGTATGGATTTAATTTTGTGATGGGTTGGAATGAAATTAAATAGGCCTCCATTGAATTTTGTAATGGTGGATTTCTCTTGTGATAATAAATATTTTAATGGGGAGTTAACCAAGTTCAATATGGGGTTATTCCCACTTTGAATCTATTGGGAGTGAACCTTGAATATAGAAATGATGGAATGGGAAGTGAACATAATCTACTATGATAGCCTTGTTTGTATTCATTGACTAAGAAAATGATTTTCTATACCAATGTGCATGAAAAAACATATGTCTTATGATTATGATATGTTCTCATGATTTATGATTGATTATTGATGATTCCATACACTTATGACTTCTGTTTTTTATGACTAAGCCTCATTCCATGATTTATGAGTAATGATTATTGACTGACTGAGTGTGATTATTTTATGTAATGATATTTTTCTCATACCATTATTCTTTTACACTTCCCACATATGATCATTTATTAATATCTATTATGTCTACCGTTATAGAGCATTTGAGTTCACATTTTTTTATGTTTTCATTCCCCAGGTTATAAAGAATGTTTTTATGTAGGGTGTGTCTAAGATGAGTACCTTGTCAGAATATTTTTGTGGGAGATGTTTGATATCATTAATGAAATAGTATAATTACCTATATATACTATGAAGACTCTAAACCATTATGGTTCTGGGGTGTATTTTGTTACGATATTTATTGAATATTCATCTAAATTTATGTAATATATACCTATGAAATGATTGGGCCACCTAAACTAGCTATAGTTATTTGGATTCAATATGGGGAATATATATTTTTATAAGGGGTGACTTATGAGAACCTCCCTAATTACTATATTCTTGGTTCTCAACTAGGTCATACATCTATGTCATGTGGTCATATTAACAAAAGGGAACCTACACATACTCATGTTAGGAAAAAACCATTTGGATTGAAAAATTCAATTTTGTTTCCTATTTTAAACCATTGGGAGATTATGATTATTCTATTGATAGGAATTAGAAGGCTTCTAAAGAAACTACTCATCATGGTGAAAATAGAGACCTGACCGATCCTTCTAAACAACCTTAGTCTTTGGGTTCTCATGTTCTCATGTTCTCCTTTTATATGGATGAGGTTAATAATAGTCAATTTAATATAGTTACCATATGATTTTCTCAATCCACTCAGATATAATCATAAGATACTGAATCCCATTATCATGAATCCATCAAATATGAACATGAATAAATATTCCAAATTATGGAGGAATTTTTTCATTAGATTATTTAAAAAAGGAAGGAAGCCATTTTTTGACATGGATGGATTTATTTCTTATCTCCCAATAATGACTAAAAATATATAAATTATTATAAATTTTATAGAACTATTGTTAATATATCCTCATGGATATTCTTAGAGAAAAAAAACATCCCTCCCAAGTTATATTTTGATGAGGATCCTTTCTCATTATTTAATAAAAAAGATTCATTATATATTAATAAGCTCAAGAACTTCATTCATGTTAATAAGAATTAATTTGAGGACGAATTCTACCCTAAGGTTGAGGAACAAGAAAAGTGAAAGTTTGAATGATATCTAAAAAGTGAGATAACTATATATGATTACCTAAATATTAGAGAGTGTATATTTGATATGGTTAAATATGAAATTGAATATAAAATTGAATTTGATTATCTACACCTTCTATAGGAATAACTAACTTTTATTTTTATATATCTATTATATGGGTACTGGTTGTGTTCCCCTAGTTTACACTCCTTCGATATGGCCTTTCCCCACTTTAAATAATGGGGTTTTCCTTTGATTATAGATCTATATATTGGGGCATCTTTGATCCAGTATACACCCCTAATCATTTTTCCATTTCTTTGAAACAAATTTATATCAGTCCATTTGCAATCCATATAGTTGATACTGATCTGTTGGGGCACTAGAAAACTATATATTGTTATTATATTTATTTGGAATTATTATTTTCATCTAGTATTGTGTCTATGATTCCCTGATCAAGATAAACAATTTAATTGGAATGAATCATGATATAGATGAATCAAAATGAAATTCATATCCAAAGGATGATGCCTTTTCTTTATAAGGTTAACTTTATAATTTTTTGTTCATATATAGATTTAATTAATAGATTCTATAATTTACCAGTTCTATGAGAAACATCAACAAAACATTATTTTGTTTCATTTTTAGTTTGGAAATTAATATGGAAACCCACTATATGTGGTTTTCTTCTTAATTATTTTAAATTTTGTGAGTTTTTTTCTCTTAAAGGCTCTAAATTTTACCATTTCTATGTGAAAGAATGATGACTTATTTTATGGATTTTTGTTCCATGGATGATATGGATTTTACATTATAATCCTTCATTTATGATTACTTGACACATACTAGAATACATTTTTATCATAAAGGGATGCTTGGCGTGTTTATGTTGTGTCTTAATAAGACACGTGTTGATGAATTATGGAGTTATTACTAGATTAACATGTAGAATGTGAAAAAACATAGATTTTGAACTAAAACAATGAATCGATGATTTTATATAACTATTGTACCATGATGCATGCACTTATATTATATTTAAACTAATATTTCAGAATATAACTCAGAATGATAATTTTTTGAACCTATTGTTCTTGATTATCGAAGATGGAAGTCAATAGATCTTTTGAAAAACATTATTATGATGTTTCTAACCATGATATGGGGGAATTCACTTAAATTAATTTAATTAGTGATCTTGAATCAATAAAATATTCTTCACTTCCTTTCAAAGTGTTTTTAATTTTTCCAATGACTGTATTTTTTCATTCATCACCATTAATTCCCTAGTTGGTGAAATTTCAATGCACCTCATGAAAAATATTTACAAACCCTTTTTATTTAACATACATTTTGAGTATGGGTTGGGATACTGACTCATATATCATATCATCTTGTATTATTTTTATTATTAGAACAACCCCAAAACCATTCCCTTTTCAACAAGGGGTGCACACTACACCAAACACCCATAGAGAACACATATCAAAAGTCACCAGGGAGAATGAACCTTTATATGTCAGTTCACTTACCTTGATCCTCCATTGAGTGGGATCAATGATAATTTCAATATGTGTGTCCATCCTTAATAGGGGTGTCTCTAGGTTGTCCCTTTATGCATTTATAATATGCAATTGAAGTAAAATTTAGGAAGTGGAGGGGTCATGCATGGGGAGTTGTATAACATGATTTTAAGAGGGGTGTGGAATGTATAAAATGACTGATAAAGAGGGTTCATAGGTAAAATTATATTGAGGCTAGAAGGTAATGATTGATATAGAAATCCCACTTTCAAAAATCAATTTACCATTTTAAAAAATAATACAGTTTCTTTTTTGAACCATCTTAATATTCTAATTTCAAGAAAAAAGTTGTTGAAATTCCAAAAAAAATAGTTTTCAATTTTTTTAAATTTAAAAAAATTATTCTAATTTTTTTTGAAAAAATTTATATATATTTATAAATTTCTCTAACATAACCACCTCTATATTTTTACCATACCAACACTTATGAAATATTTCTGATAATAGAAGTCATTGTATATGTTTGAAGAGGTTTTCCATACCTGAAACTAATGAATATATAGGGGTAATAAAGGACACTAATGGAATAAATAAAAACTCTAAATTCATAACTTTTATGGTGATTGTATTACTTATGTATAATAATAACTCAATCATTATTTATGTTTCATCATTATTCCTCCATTATTTATGTATCATTCTTATTAAATTTATATACCTTTTTTATGATTATATTATTTAAAAAATATACTTTATGGAGGATTATGATATTATATTTTTTATTTACCATCACTGTGATTTTTATCTTACTATTTTCATGTATTCATATAAATCATTACATAAATAGAAATATTAAAGAGCCGGTATATTTTATGAACATGTTTTGGAATTCGATATTGTTAAAACAAATGTGTTGTATTTTATTTTATATATTATATATTTAGTACCCAAATAAAAAAGATATAATATTATTTACAATTATATAATATGTTTGTTAAATGTATTCAAATAAATATCAGTATAACATAAATTAAAAAACTGCCAAAATAGGTTGTTTCAATTTGAATCATAATTTTTTAGATATTTTTGGGACTACGATAGTGAAAACCTTAAAGAAAACCTTGAGTACCTGAGAAAAATTTACAAATACACATTAAAGGCATATGTATTCAAAATGATCAATGGTAGGATATCATATATGAATTTTTTTAATTATGTCTTTATCTTTATTTATTTTAATTTTTAGATATGGATAGAGCAATGAAATATTCACCAATAATCAATATCCAACCAAACACAAAAATATGTGATTTATAAACTGATCAACCTAATTACATGAGTGTTATGAAAATCATGGATATATTATCTTGGATGAATTGGATCATGGTGAAAAATAAAACCAAAATGCAACATCTTGAAACAATGTATCATGGGTCATTTATGGATTGGAATTCATGAGGCTATTAGTATATTCATTTAATGGATCCTTGCATACATTTTTCTCATTAGAAAAGTTAAATTATTTAGACTAGGTATTTATTTTCCTTGAATTATGTTATAAGAAAAAGATTATACAGGAGGTTTATCACTTGGAAAGTGAAAGTGATACATGGGGTAATTGATAAAAACATTAAAAATTTGGAAGAAGTGGATTCTTTAGAGCTAGAAGTATTCAAGAAATTATTTCTCTAAAATTATTTACTTTTCAAAATAATCATTAAGATGGAGAGGTTATCCCTTCTACTAAAGTAGAATATGATTACTTCACAAAGATATCCAATTTTGGCTTTAGAAATATTATCAACCTCAGAAAGTGTGATTGGATGTGTTTTTGAATACACAAATGAATATTTAAAAGGCATGTGCTATTGATTATTGTGATAAATAAAATATACATTTATTAATCTGTAACATGATTTATGTGTGGTAAAAATATCATTTAAATATTGAATATCATTGAGAAATATAATATAAATATTATTATGGGAACTATAAAAAATTGAATTAGATGAAATTTCCTCTCATGGTGTGGTTATTTAGCTATGGTGATCAAGGTTATTTTTCTAATCAACATTTTATATAAAGGATGTTGATAGAGAACTAACAAAAATCAATAAAAATACCCATGTTGAGGCCCCAAATTGTTGTAATCGGATCCCTAAAACCAATTGACTCCATAAATTTGATTACTAAAATAATAATAAATATTTTATCACAATACAGTTATTCATCTATGTATCATTAATTAGATAATGTTTATTTGTCACATAAAAATTTCATAAAAATTCCTTTTAATAATGAGAACCTATAATGACTATGAAAATGCTCTTAAACATATATCTAATTGTCTCAATGAAAATTTTTTGAGGGGACAAAGATTATGTTTTATTATTTGGTGTCATAATATCATAATACATTTTAGTCTTCTTCTAATCATTTTCACACATGGTAATCTCAAATAATTATATTTATGATAACAAACCCAACAATATGACTTCAACATGTTATATGTGTCATTTTAAATTCATATCACAATAGCTTTTTATTATTAATTTCACTTCATAATATTTTAAATATATATCATGGATTGTATAAATTTATGAATGAATAAAAATTATAATGACATACACTAGAAGTGAGGAAAAATAAATTGGGTGCATCATAAGAAATATAAAATTAATTTAATATTTCAAGAAAGTACTCATCAAATCCAAGTTAATAGAAAAACCATATCTAGTATATTTACTGAAATATGGATATCTAATTAAATCCATATCCATGTATTTATTGATGAGTTTATTTTATAAAATTAATGAAATATAATTCCTGAAAATTGGGAGGTAATATGCATGCATCCTATTTTATGAGATTTCAATAAAAAGGAATTATATTACACAATATAATTCATAGGGAGTTTGTAGTCATTATCAAATTAAATTAATTCTCTTGGGTTTCATTAATGTGTTTCTAAATACTTATCTTCTAATTTTGGTTAGTTAACCAGATTCCACTAATAAAAAGGCATATAGGGCCATACACTATGTGTATCGAAAGTCTCATTGAATTCAAATAAATTAAATATCAATATTAGAAAATGTTCTCATAATATGGAATAATAATTATATATTCATTGGAATTCATATAAATATAATCAATAGTTTGTCAACTGTAGAGTATATGTTTATAATTTTATCTATATTTAACCATTTACAATGTACTAAATAAATATTTTTTCTATTTAAAAGTTTAGTGAAAATATTAATATTATTATTTAAGTAGTTAAATGAATAATAATATAAATACATATTTGTGAGTTTAATGAATATAATTTTTATTTCTTTATTGATCAAATAATATTAATTTATTTAAATAAATATTTTTATTATTCCTAGTTCTGTCAATTCCAAGGTGTATTGTCGAACCAAGTTTATGGTTTTATGGAAATGTTATATTATATTTAATATCATTTAAATATATTTACTTATTTATTTTAAAAACACATTTAAATTTTTACATGACACGTGATATAATAAAAATAATAATAATAATAATAATAATAATGCTGTTATTATTATTATACATAAAGAATAACATAGAGTGAATATTAGAAAAGATACCATTGGGAACTAAATAATATTTAACCATAAGTACATGTTAAAATTTATGTCATTTTAGAAATTAAAATAGTTATGGAAAATAGAAAAACTATATAGATTTTCTCAATCACTAAAGATTATTTCCTTCTCAATCCCTCATAAATAAGAGTGAATAAGAGAAATATTTCATTGTGATCAATGGGGAATGATCTACAACACTAGGATCCTACAATATATAAGATGTAATAATAAGAGAACCATTTAAGGATTCATGGAGTACATGTGGATAAAATGAAAAGAATATGAGTTTGTATTCTCCACTACAATGATTAAAATACCATGAAGACATCAGAGTTTACAATAAGAAATTATCACATTCGAGGTAACTCTTGGGTTAAAATAATTAAATACTAAATGTGAATTGTCTTCTTTATAATAACTTGTGATTTCATTCACCATGTTTATAAAATGTTATAAATTCAAATTAATTTGGGAATCGTCATTTTCATACACTACACCTTGAATTGTTCATGTTGTATATGATAAGTCACATTATAATTTATAAATATTTATTATTTATTAGTTGATTTCCTATGTTAAATTGTGAGGTTTTATTTCCATTTTTTATATTTAATATAAAATTTAACATAACATGTTCTACATTCAAAAAACAAGATATGAACATGTGAATAATTCTTGAATATCCCACCCATAGGATCTATGGTTGGTGGAAAAAATACATAGATAATTGGAGTGTAATGGTAAATTAATTGCTTTGTACCCTCATTCAACCTCATAAGGTGTGTGTGATGGAAACCATGGAACATAATGTGGGATATTACACAGTTTCATTTACTATGGTATACTAAAAACTTTTGTGATGCATAGTTTGAAAGGGACTACACTTTGTATAATCATTATACACAACATGTAACCCCACCTAGGGTTGAAACAATATAAATAATTCCCTAAAATGTGGTCAACTACAAAACATTGTTAAATGATGCATATTTATTGCCTATCAAGCAATATGCCTATATGAGAATTACATCGTGTGTGTATTTCTATATAAATTTTCTAGAAAGTAAAAAATGACACATGGTACCCAATAAAACTGTAGTCATATTTTGAAAATATATATAAAATGATTACAAGACTTGTAGCTATTTGTACATGCTATTTATCACATGACACCTCATGTAAGAAACACACCAATCCAAGAGTGTTATTTGAGTTAGCATGTGGATAATTAAAGAAAGAAAAAACTAAATAGAAGGTCCATGGAAGCACTCGTGTTTTGGCTACTGTGATACCAGTCTATGTACATACTGATTGATTTTCAAAGTGTTATGTGGAAATAAATTCATAATAAATAGTATTTCTATAAATTCATTACTACAAGATATGTAATGGTGGTTGTGCATGTTGTGTACTTTACAGGGATTACCAGTGATACAGGTTTCATATATTTATGTCATGTGTGGTTACATGATATTCAAATCCTAAACATTGAAATAATATTCCATGTATATTGAAACATAGTATGTGAGAATACGTGCTATGTATTTACACAACACATGACAAAGACCATACATAATGAAATATTGATGAAATGTTGGGTGAAAAAATATTTAATGTAAGTATTAAATAAAGAAATATATTTCATCTATTGAATAAAGATACAAGTGGCATTTCCCTTGGTACATGACCTGTAAATGTTAAATTCCAGTAATGAATTTAATATAATTCATAAAAGGACATTTCATGTCAATGTTTTTGTAAAAACATGTATATAAATATTTTAAATTTTAAAAAATAATAATATTTATTTAAAATAATTCTATATGGGTATCTATAGGATTTCTCTGATAGATTATTAATATAAGTAATCATTTGTTAAATTAGTTTTTTAATTTATTAAATGAAGTAATTTTATCTTAATAAAAAAACATTTAAATAGAAGATATAAAGTATAAATGATCGATTTTTTATACTATGATTGGTCATGATCATTAAAAACCTATGTATGCATTAGGTTTATTTAAATTATGTATTTATTACATGGGTTTTATATGAATATCTATTATTAAATTAAATATAATTAATATATATTTCATCTACTCTTCCTCTATAATGTATATTAATACATTTCCAATGATTATTTTATGTAACCCTAAACCCCTAGTTTCCCTCAATGTTGAGTTAGTAAGAATTAATAAAGGAGGGGTCTCCCAGTGAGGGAGATAGTTTAATACCTATTTTTAGGTGAAACCAACTATATTGATACAAAATTTAATGGTTTAATGATGAAACCTAAAACAAGTATCAACTTAATGAGTTATTTTACAAGGATTAAGGATGGTATACCTATTCTCAATAATCCAACAAGTTAATTAAATATTATGATAATAAAACATATTAATTTTATGTTTATATTGCTTGGGATTTATTTATTTGTGTAATGGATAGTTTATTGGGTTAATTAAACATGATCAAATAAGATGAATCAAATAACTATCATGAAAATACAGAATAAAATAATATTATTAAGAGTAAATTATTTCATCATACTAGTTCAATTAAATATATAAAATCCCAAAAATATTAATAACCATGTAATGAATATAAAATGGATATTTGTACAAAATTTGAACATCATACTTCAAACAAAATATTAATTATATAAAATACATCCATCACATGGGTTACAATACCACCATTGTTTGACATACATTCCCGACCCTCATCATGGAGATTTTAATTATCGTGGATATCTAACAAGAGTCTTGTATTAACTTAACATTTTAGGATGAGGAGATCATTTATTAAGAATGACTTAGTGTATCTTAGAGGGAAGAATTAAAGAAATACGAGATTAATAATTCTTGATTGGGGAGTCCACTCAACTGATCAATAATCTATGAGTTAATGAAGATGGAAATAAATGTCTACTTAAATAAATTTTTATAAATTTGTAGTCCTGATTTTAATTTTTTTATCTGGAATATAGATCCTTTACACTATAATTTAAAAGTTAAAGGATATTATAATTCCAACTACATTGAATTTTTGGATTTAATAAAAATATTAGTGATAAATAAAATTTATTTATTATATCACAATTGGTATATAGATAATTCTCATGTATATCTACTTTAATTAATTTTTGAAAACAAAATGAAATATCATGAGAATAATATGATAATTCCTTGAAATAAACTTTTTTCTCACCTTTATGAATTTCCAAGTGTGGTATAGTCATATATATATATATATATATGTTCTGTTTCTAATTTTTTTTAATATATATTCTAATCCCCTATTCTCAGTTTTCCAGCTCAGCATGTGAGTGAAGGGGAAAATGATTCCAATAAGAGAAACATGGATGATAAAAAAAATTTATGTTTCATCATGTTATTAGATATACTCATAGATATATATATGAAACATAAAGAGTTGGATGCATACTCCATGACAACTCATCCCCAAAAATATGAAAAGGAGATAGGTAGGTTTATGATGAATGTGATTTTCACTACATTTTATAACTAAAAACTAGAATATGGGTACCTAGATAGAAATATTTATTTCAATATATTTGTATATATTGATTAGTTATATATTTTATACTTTTATAATAATAAGAAATTATTTATTAATAACATATAAACATCCTTACCACACCAATTCTCTATATTCATTAAGAATTAATAATTTTACAACATGGATAAGCGTCTCAAGAATATTTTAACTATTAATCACCAAATTGACAGAGAGTAGTGAAGAAATGGGATATTATGACTTATAATCAATATATCAAGGATAATTTTGAAAAGACAATAAAAAATTAATGGTAAATTGTGATTTATAAATTCTCCTGAAAGAGGGATAATATTTAGAGGGACAAAATTGAACATGAGGATATCCAAACTACATATGACACTTAAGATATTTAGAAGAGGAATTATAATGAATCAAAAAATAAAACATAAAATATTTAACATTAACTATATTCATCATTGGAATTAATATTTGAATTTTACTTCATTAATATTAAATATAACAAATAATTCACATATTTGTATACAAATATATGAAATAAGTATGATTAGAAATATAATAATAATTATAGTGAACATTCTATGTATCTGATGGAGGGTTATTCCAATGTAAACTAATATAAGGACATAATTTCACATTTCCAATTAGATAGATTCTTGTAAAAATATCATTTTTTATTAAGTGTACCCAAAAAATTATCTTATTGAATAGTTATTGGCATAAGGGGAATTTATTGGATTTTAAAAATGAATATTATCATTATAATTAAAAATTATTAATATGGAAATACTACTTGAGTAACTGATATCCAATTTTAGAAATTAAATATGAATATAAAAATATAGTACTAAAATAATAAACTTTTTTAACAATAGATTTCAAGGCCAGGTAAAAGTAAAATTCAATACCAGGATTATATAGAGAATGGTGTTTAAACTCTTTAAACATAAATATCTTATATATTATTATGTTTTATATGATTAAAACATTATCAATTGATTATAATAATGTCATTAATCTTCTACATTCTATTTAACATGATATGTGTGAAATGTTATCACAAGAATATAGAGCATTCCTGAAAACATCATGATATTACTTCAAGGTATTTTATGAATATAAATTGGAGGTAATGAATATAAATAGTAAAATATATATGATTATCAAGGTGAGATAGTAATATAATATCTTAATAAAAAATATATCATTCATTTTAATATTAATAGGAGGTATTCCTAGACTCAAATTAATATATACACATCATAGTGGTAATGAAATTATTTTATGTATTAATGATAAGACTTAAAACTATTTCAAGACTTCCATAATTAATTTTAAGTCCTTTTGTTTGTAAATAATGGATTTATAAAAATAAATATGTTAACTATATTGACCAATGGATTTCATAATATTTATTATAAGAAAGGGATCCATTATTTTATAACATCATGTTATTTATGAGAACCAATTAATATTGCTCTCAAGATTACATCAAGACAATATTATGTTCATAACAGTTAAATATCTTAAAAGATACATAGGATATCAAAAACCATATGATGGAAAGGTACTAATCAATTGATTTACTATATTTCATTAAGAGATATAAACTTACCTATTTATATAGTTATATAAATCTATAATTTTTTGAATTCATGGATCCAACATCACATGATTTTTCATATAAACATAAAATCTAAAAGATTAAGTGGGAGGACATATTCCAAAGATGTGTACTACATAAGAATGTTAAACCAAAATTATTCATTTTATATTCATCATTATTTTAGAAATATGAATCTTCTAGGATATTATAATGAATAAACCATATAATATTGGATTATTTATATGAGTTATGAAATTAATTCTTCATAGAAAAACCTGTCACCACATTTTGGCCATATTTCAAGTTGATTTAAATCATTATATTGGTACTCAAGAAAAAAATAGACATGGATGATAAATATTATATCAATAAGGAATGAATGTTCAGTAAATGACACTATTAGTGTCTTGAAATAATATAGTATGAAATATTTTTTAGGAGTTTTCATGATGAAATCCCTTAGAAATCTATGCAGTTTCCCAGTTTTTTCTTGATTGAGAAAAATTTCATTATTGAGATTTTAGAGTATGAGGACCTATAAAAGAGAAAAATGGTAAATTTACTTTAAAGAAAAACCATATAAAAACATTATTATTATTATTATGGTGATCTCAATATCTGGTTCATATCCTTTGGTTTACTATTATACACATTATGAGTATGTTAAATTTTATAGTGTTTTAATTTTCATTAATTAAATAAATACATAAACTATGAAGAAAAATTATGATATAGTAATGAACCTTAATATTTTGGTTTTTTATTTTTGAATATCAAAAAAATATTTTTTAATTTGGTTATTTTTTTATTTTGAGTGATGCCGAAGCTCAAAAACATAACCTTAATTTTATTATATGATTTTTAATTTGTGCACATGTGATTGTGAGGAATCTTTTATATCTATATAATAGAGCCTAAAGATGGAAAACCAACTCTATAGTTGAATATTAAACATGGGTTTTCCCAAGGCACAGATCAATTTAATTCTCATATAGGGTATTTTAGAAAATTCTCCAAAAGGTGGCATTTATAAAATGAAATTTCATTTAATATAATTTTTAATGTGTGTTCCCTAATAATTTCCCATTAAAACTCACATTATTAATTATATAATAGGAAATACACATAGTTTATTGAAATAAATAATATATCAAGTTGTGATTTAGATCCTTTTATGGTGGAAAAGAATCAACATCGAATAATAATTTTTTTCATGATGGAATCAATGATTGTATCTCACAACGGCGACAAACAGAATCTTGGTTTTAATGATGCATTAGATAAATAAACATTTTTTCAAGAGTTTTGGATTCTTTATTTTTTAAATTATCCACTTTATTGAATTATAATCAATTAAATTCATTATTGATTAATTATCCTTAACTAAATGGAAATACATCTTATATGTTTTGTCTTTTAGACTGAGATTTAGGTTTTTACATTGGTTTTCTGCAATTCATCAAAGTTGGTTAATTTATTCCAAAAAAATGGTTCATATAACATTTCAATAAACTCTAAAAACTTAATTCATTTTGATTTTTCATTATATCCCCATATATTCTATATATTCCATGACTAGACATCGTCATTTATGACCTTTTAAAAAATTGGACCAAGATTGATATGTCACTGAAATATAGGGTTTTTAATAATTGTTTTTGGGTGTGGTAAAAATGATTCAGTCATGTAGAATATATTATTAGTGAATATAAATCATGATAAGGTATCAAAAATAGTATCTTTTTAACACCCCATGCTTCCACGGTATGCTTCCCTTTGAATAATGCAATAGCATGCATTGTACGCAACTTCGAGATTCTAACACTCTATGACCAATCAAACTAGCCGTATGAATAGTAATACCGACATTATGAAATTTTATAAATTTTATATTTAAAAATGGAATTCATTTTTGGATTTGGAATATCGAAATTAGCTTAGGGTGATTTTTTGGTATTTTTCTAAAAACATTAAATTTTTGATGAATAGTGAAAATACTAGATTTTTAATTAAAAAAAACATTTTAATCGAAATAATTTATAGTGTTAAATTATAAATTTGAATTGTTTTTAAGTATAATTAGACTATAATTTTTTATTTAATATAATTTTTGTCATTTATTCAATCTCATTATTAAACTGCACATAAACAAGTGTCAATCTTTTGATAGTTATTATTTCATAAAAACACGCTTTTTGTTTTGCCAATGGGAATTAGTTTTAAATTAATTTCTTCCACTTCTGTGTTTTGAATTTGGAAAAATTAACTCCATATTTGGAATAAGTAGGTCCAAATTGTGTAAATAAGTAACTTTTCTTTAGGCATTAGGAATATTTACTTCAGTAAATATTTTATTTACCGTGGTTAAAGGGGTAAATCCAGTAAATAATGTTAAAAAATAATATTATAATAATATTAAATTACACTAACATGTGTCATAACCCTATTTTATGATAAATGTCCGATCATGGGTATCCTTGGGTCGATTTGGGGACCCCATATAGCCATTTGGGAGTGATAATGATTTTTTATATTAAATAATCAAAAGTAAAGACAAAAATAACAAAAGAAAATATCTTTTAGTAAAAAAATTTATATGTGGTTATATAAATTATCTATTTGACTATAATTAGTAATTAGAAATATAAAAATAGTTCCTATATTAGGATATTTTATTTATAATTTTTATACATATAATAAATATATTTATATATGACCCAATAACGATGTATTATTTTCTTTAATAATGAAACAATAAATTAAATGATATTATAAATACAAAAAAATATAATTTGAATGTTTTGATTCCATAAAAAAAATATAGGTGAATATGACATGTTATGGGTTATTAATGATATTTATTTTTAAGTAATAAAGTATTTATGACTTTAACAAAAATCAATTATTAAATAATGTCAAAATTGACATAAATGAGTTTTTAAAACAAATACAATACTATTGGTTGATATAATAATCCTAATAATTAATGAATCTGCCAAAACACTTATATAATGATATTTTTATCAGTAATGAACCAATTTGGGATCTCTTGGAAGTTTATAGTATGTTTAGTAACAATATAATAAAAAACTACAAAGAGACATGGTAAATATCAAACTATTTAACTAGGAGTTAAATCTAAATGATAAGTTTAATATAGTGATCCAAACCTGTGTAACAACTATTGGTTTAGTGGTTTTAGACTCCTCCCAACCATCCAATTTAAATAATGTATTTTTTAGCCATTAGAAACCGAAAATAAGTTTATTATCAAATAATATTTCAATCTTTTCTTAAGGTTCCCCTCACCCCTCTTATAAAAGGGAACCTACCCTTCTCTCACATTTACACCTTCAAATCCATTTGGATCATCCAAAACCTACCAAAATGTCCTATAAACTATCCTCCCTTCATCCTATAGGCCTTATGTTTGTCATAAATCCAACTTAAGGAGACCTTTTGATCAAATCAAAATGAAGAACTCGAAGAAGAGGTAAATATCTCACCACCTCTTTCATGTTTCTTCTTCTTCCACTTCTTATTTACTTATTGTTTCCATTCTAAAAATATAAATCCCATATCTTCTACATATTGCGATGTTATTATAAAAATGGTACAATCAGTTTCATTATTCTATCCATCCCATATATGACAAAGTCACCATACGTGCGTACGTACAGATTACCATCTCCACGTCATGGTGGGGTTTGTTATTCAAATACTTCATCATTTGGACAGAAATAATAATGAGTATAAATGATTTAAATAATAAATAAAACATTATAATTATTATTTATATATTAAATACCATCCAATTATATATGATTATAATATCAAAAGAATGATATTGTCGCTCGTGCGTACGGACGGATTACCGTCTCCACAAACCCGATGAGATTCATTCCCCATCGTATCCATTCAAAAAATAATTTTCATATGATGATTAAAAATAATGATTAAATACTTAATATAATTCTTAATATGAATAAGATACATCCAATCCATAACAATAAATACTTACGTAACAAAGCATATAAAGGAAAACGAATAAGTTAACACCCGAAATAATGACACTACTGAAATATCATTAACAAAGTAATATTAGAAGATCATATATGATTTCATATTAATGAATATGGTTATTTTATAATTTAATAATAATTATTTCACAATTTTAATTTATGTTAACCTACCCTAGACCAAGGAAAAGTACAATATAAGGGGTTTCTTATCTCACTTTTAATTCTGTGAGATTTCCCTTATTCTCCACTTATTTATTGGATGTGGTGTATTATGTACATCCATTTTATATATATTAAAATGATTCTATTTATATTCATAGTATTATATTATTAATTTGGTGTTTATTCTGTTTTGTTCATTCGACTTGATTTATTACAATGAAGTAAGGGGTTTTCATCAGATTTTTTATTCCCGTGATATTCATGCTATATTGGCCACTATTTCATTGTTTGTGGCATATGTGATGTACATGATTTTATTATTGGGGTAATATAATTTAATTTATGAGTATTTATATCTTCATTGTTTTATCCTTCTTTCATGGTTTGTATGTTTCATAAGTTACCAAATTTGTAAGAAAATTTCAAAATTCAATTTCCACTCAGTGGGCTTTAGGCATACTTCATTGATTATTTTACTCCAAGATTAGGGGTGGAATCACTATTTATAATTTATGTTGTAATTTACACTCCCATTTGTGTGGATATAATTTTGATACACATAATAACTCCATTGATAATTTCTCAATTCATTGATATAATCTTGATCTTAACACAATTTTTATCCATTGAGTTAAACATCCAAGTCATTAGTGTTGTTTTTTCAAGAATATGTTTGAATGTCCTTTGATTTATTTACACCTATTATCCAATTATATTGGGTGTATTTATATTTTTCACACATAATTATGTCATTTATTTATCATTTACCTAAGGATACTCTCTTTATAAGGGATTTCACCTCAATTTAAATTCATTTGAGTCTTCTTTGTTGTTATGCTTCGATTCACTTTTATATGGTGTATATACAGTCATTTGACATTGTATATAATGAAATCATTTATTATCAAAAAAATTTAAAGTTTTTATTACCTCAATTATTTGTATTCAAGCGTCTCTCATTTGGATAGGAACTCTAACTAAAATATCATTTTAAATGTTTTACAATGTTATTCTTCTAAATCAGTCTCATTAATGTACATGTTTTTAAAAATGGTTTTAAGGATTTATTTATTGGTGAATTAATGTTTTAAAAATAAAATTACTTTTAAAAGTTTCATTGTGGTATGGGAAATTTTTATTGAAAAATTTATTTTTAAACGGCTTCTAGAGAAATAGTGTGACTTAAAAATGTTTTAAAGAAAAAGAGGGATATTTCTCTCAAATAGTTTTGATGATTATTTTCATCTATGTCAATATCCTTAATTCTTCTAGATTGAGGTTAATATTTTACAATAAAATATTCCATATTGTATTTAATGAGGTATGTTTGACTATGGATGTGCTATTTTTATACCATTCATGGTTTGTGGAAAAATTATTGACACTTCGTATGCTAGTTTTAATACGAATGCTAATGTTATGTTTCAAACATCTCATATGAGGACTGCATTGGACTTAGTATGTGGTGGGTGGAGCCCACTATAGCTCCTTGATGCATCGGTAGGTCTCATGAGACAACTAGATGTGGAAATGGCTGAGGCCTTTCCCAATTTTTGATATATGGTTTTGGCTGAGGCTTTAATCATTTTTAGACATCTTGGTCGAGGCATTGAAAAAAAGTTTCAGAATGTCCAGAATTATGCATTCCATCTTTATGAGATTAGATATTGATATTGCATGTGTTTATTCAACTATTATAACACCCATTACTATGTTTTATTATGGAATTATTTACTCACCTCATATTCCTGCCATAAAGTGATCATTTTTCTTATTCGTTAAGGAATGTGTTTTCAATTATTAACCATTCTTAATATTTTTGTTATCTTCCTCGGTATTTCTTACTCTTACTAATCATTTGAGCTCACCCCTTTCTTATGTTTCATTTTCCAAGGATATTAAGGGGTTAGTTATCAGTGACTTTCTGGTATAATCTAGGAATCTTGGATGTTTCTAATGGAATACATTATTTTTGTTTTTCTTTTCCAGTTATAATGTTGAACTTATGTATGTATCTTGTTTCCAAGACTAGTAAACTGATTGTTCCTTCATGATTTGATGCCTTGTAATCATGATAATGTATTGAAATAATGCACCAACTCTTTGTAACTAGGGTCGGGGCGTTACAGTCTTTTAGAAAAAAACCTTATGGTGTGTCAGGTTTTCAAGTGAATGAGTTGTAGATCATTTTTCTGATTAACTATAACAATTAATCAACCATTAGAGGAATATATGAAATAAATAAGGAATTTGGATATTCTTAAATCTTTATTGGGGGAAATAATAGTGATAACTAGGTGATTCAAGGACGTCTATAATTTCTAAGATTGAATAAACAATCAAATGTCATTTGATCCAAAGACACACATTATGTATCTCCAAGAAAATGGAGTCTATGGTTTTGAAGGAGTCAATGATCATACCATATGTGAACTTGTTAATATATATACCATAAAATAATTTGAATGATATGGTGTGTATAGTGTGTACACACCCAAGTTTTAATTTGGACCCACATGATGTACATATTAGGATTAGATGTCACGTATCATAGGCCATGCACTACATTTCCTCCTAGAATGTACACGTCATGTGAGATAACTTGTTATACATTCTATATACCCATATTTCAGAATATATATGTTATACCTCACATGAAAAGAATAGTGGTGGAACACATAGAGTGACTCAATAGTCCCAAATCTCATGTAACCTATCACAAATTCTATATATGCAGACCCATACACAGTATATAATAAGGAAGAATATAACTAAACTATTATTTAGGGGATACACTCCATGTTCACCTATATTATATATTATGTATAGTTCAATAAATTGTTTCTTTTAAAATATCCATGTACAAGACTCTAATATTGAATTTTAAGTATCCCAACTCGAGTGTTTTCCCATTTATAATGTGATTGTTCACTTCTCTTTATCATCAAAGGTGAGACACATGGTGATATAAGAAGAATATTATCTTTAGTTCTATAGGGATAATGACATGGGTAATTCTAGGTGATTATAGTGTTCAAAGGGAAGGTACTCCCCTACAAACCTGTTTGTGACAGTGAATGTGTCACTCACATTATTAATACAATTTGTAATCCCCCCCATAATCAGGGAATGAGTCCTCTATTTATGGAGTTGGGTACTCATTTTTTTATGCTCTCAAGGGGGGAATATATCCCCCATCTAGGTTAGTTAAACACTAGAATAATATTTATCCTTTAGTGAGGCATTGGTGACCCACTGTAGTTTTTGATAGGTTATGTGGGTTTTCTCATGGATCTATATTTATTATTATAGGGTTTAATACTCCCATACTCGATATCTATTATTTTAAAATTTGTGGGTTCCTCTATTGGTTTCTAGAATTGTTACATGATAATGATGGATCATAATGTGTGGTACTTACTTGAGTGAAACAAACAATTTAATATTGAGTGGGTTTTAATTTATCGGTTTTGGAATAGTGTATGTTTGAACAACCTATTAGTTTAACTTCTTCGAGCATTGTGAATCCTCAGGAACCCCTTGGTTACCAATGAGATACAATATAAAATCGAGATATTAAATTTAAACTTTGTGAAATTATCTATAAACCAAGAATCTCTAGATTCTTGTGAGATAAAACCATCACAGATTGGTTTTAAGACGATTGTGACTTCTTTTATTACCAATTAATTATAGTTTGATCATTCAATATCTTTATCTATATTCCTTTCCAATAGCACAGTTTGACCTAACATGTATCCTATATTTCCATTGTTCTTTCATGATGTACTAACTTTAATGTTTATACTCACCCCATAATGGGCTTTATGCCGACAAGTTTTGTGTATGTGAAGACAATTCATTTTTTTAGGATAGTCATGGGGGACATAGAGACGGGGAACATATAGAAATCTATCATTTTGTGACACTTGGTGACATATGATAGATCATAGTGGTTTATTATTTTTAAAATGACTGTTGTGGTTTGGGATCAGTCTGTGATTTCACATAGTGTGGAGGATAATTAAAGTGGCTTGAATCGATCGTATTTAATGAAATTTAATTTTTATAGTTTAATGGGTATTTTTCTAAGTGGAAATGTGTATATATTATTTGTTTCATAAATTCATTGTATATTTTTCAGTTTTTTTTATAAATACTACTAATGTTGTTAATTATTTTATGTACTAAAGATATGTATTTTTTAGGTTGATATATGCTATGTCCTCCCATCATGAGTTATATTATTACACATTTCTTGTCTCCAGCCTCTAGAATATTTAATGGGGGATTTCGGTAGAACATGATTCTTATTACAAACCTAAGTGGGGAATTTGTGGGATGGGTCGTCTATGAGTGGTATTAGAGTGATAAATTTCAGGTGATAGAGTTTGGATTTATGAGTCATGTGGGGAATTTTATGGGAATTTATTAATGGGATGTTAAAGGGCTCTTGAGTTTGGATATCAAATAAGGGAGACTAGAATAGGTGTAGAAGCCAATCTTTCATTTCACATAGTCACAGATAAATTATAGGTCAACTTAGAGATCTAGAATATCGATTTTAGGGTATATAAAAGGAGGTACATGAATCCTATAATGGCTAGTTATGATCTTTCATGTCCTTCATATTCCATTTTATCTAAATTAGATCTAATACTTATAAGTTCACCATATTAAAAAGCGTATTTTACCCAATGATATATGAATTATATGTAGATATTTGGTTATGAAGAGTCTATGGATATAATTGGTCCTCCCAACACAAATCGGTCAGTAATGATGATTATTTTGATACTCAGTTGAGATATATTATTACTCCATGATATGAGGTAATTTATCACTTTTTCATGCATAGTGAAGACTCCCATAGAAAGTGAATGATTATTCCCACTAATTTATATGATACTACTCATAGGTTTGTTATACTGTGTGTATTCAAATGATTTATTCCTCGTGTTTTTAAAAGGTGAAATTGATCCTCAAGAAATATAATTTTGAGTAGATTATGATGTTTTAATTTTTTTATGGTTTGGCATCTCACGAACTAGATGATAATTCATTCATTGAGATTCCTACATGATATATAGATCTATAAATGGATAATATTATTCTAATAATATGAATGAGACTACTCTATTATGGTTGGTGTTTGAGCCCTTGATGAAGATAATGTTTTATTTAAATATTTAAAAATATTTATAATGAAAGATGATTGTTTTCATGTATGTGACAAAGACCATAAGACTATTTAAGTTATCCCTATACATGTTTTATTGTATAATATTTTTGTCTCATTAGGTTGTAAAAAACACTTAAAAAAGTAATTTCAAGTTATAGTTGTACTTTGATACAACATCATCTCTATCAAAGCCTCCTCCCCCTAAGGTAGCATTGGTAGTTGAAATGTTTTGTTAATGATATCGCCTAGTTGTAGGGTTACATTATTACTTTTCCCATACAAATCCATTTTTTTTTTGTATATACTTTCATACTGGATGAAACATTAAAAAAAAATTGGTGTTGGAGAAAATGGATATGAATTGTTCTTTTAAGATAACCCATGATCATCAAATTTAGTTAGACCTAATCATGTGCGAATTGTGGACATATTGATCTATGAGATGATATATAAAAAGGGTTGTGATCAAAAATAAAAAATGGGAATAGTTTGTAGTTTTATTACGATCCTATAAATATGGAACCTAATAAGTGATGGTATTATAATGGATTATTATTCCTACAATGTTTGTTTGTGATTCAGAGATTCCAGTGGATCTCTTAGCCATAACCTGGGAGTTAGAGAATTTATGATAATGGAGGCCATCATTCAACCACCCCATCTAGTGGAGAAATATTACCCACAGTAGGGAAGGAGATAATTCTTGATATTACTCCATGTAAGTGATGATAACTACTAGAATCCAACTCACTGTAGATTTTCTAATAATTATAGTATAACATAGTGATATGCAGTTGAGTATGTGAGGTGAGTAAACCCACCATTAGTGACTGGGATCTATTTATAAATGTAGAGTTATGCCCAACCTAATGAACTTATTATCAAATACCCATAATATTAAATGTATGGAATTATGCACTATGTTTATAGATAATAATTCACACAATGTTAATGTGGAACTATTTGTGAATGAGTCTAATGTGTGGCCCATGGTTGTCCCTTGATGAGAGACCAAAATATTCATTGGATTGAATTAAAATAGTTATATTAAAATATAACTCAGGGGTATGATTAAAATACTTTGATTAATTTATAGAGTGGATAGATTGAACCATCGATTACATTTATTGGAGGAGTACATTGTTCAGCATTCAGGGAATTTCCCTAACATAGATGATAGAGTATCTACTACTTGAAAATCTATCATATTGTGAGACTTAATGTAACGCCCCGGCCCTAGAAGCCCAGAATCGGTGCGTTATTACGTATCATTGGAATGATCATAAAAGATCAAGTCTCAAAAGACCGATTAGTTTAGTATCCTTGGAAGTAATAGATATATTCATAAGGTTTACATTACATCATAAAATGGAAATAAACAACAACATTGTCTCCATAGACAACACTGAGATCCCATAGAATATCCCTAGAGGTCAGTTATAATATACTTCTTTGCATCCTGGGAAAATAAAACACAGAAAGGGGTGAGCTCAGATGCTCAGTACAGATAACATTATAGCCAAAACATTCATAAATAAGCATAAAAATTTAAGGCAGTGTATAAGACTAGAACAAAAGCATATTGAACTTGAACTTCAACATAATATGGCAAAGATAATATCAAATAATTCCATTTACTTAATCACATGGATATTCTACCAGTTGAATGATCACATGTAATATCAATAACCACTTTCATAATTACTGAATGCATAATTCCAGACTACCATAACCACATAGTAATGGCCTTGTGCCCAGACTACAAATAATATTTTGTCATGTCCTTGTTCCAAGACACTAGTTTGTCTCTTGAGACCTACCGATGCATTAAGGAGATATAGAGGGCTCCACCCATCACTAGTATGTGATCATTTGACTAGAAGAATATCCATGTGAATAAGTAAATGGAATTATTTGATTATAACTTTGCCATATTATTCTGAAGTTCAAGTTTCAAAGGCATTTTTCTAGTTTTATAAACTACCTTAAATGTTTATGCTTATTTATGAAAGATTCCGCTATAATGTTATCCTTACTGAGCATCTGAGCTCACCCCATTCTATGTTTTATTCTCCCAGGATGCAGAGAAGTACATTATAACTGACATCTAGGGATAGTCTATGGGATGTTAGTGTTGTCTATGGAGACAATTTTGTTTTAGTTTTCTATTTTATGATGTAATGTAAACCTTATGAATGTATCTAGTACTTCCCATTCTACTAAACTAATCAGTATTTAGATACTTGATAATTTATGATCATGCCAATGATACGTAATAATGCACATAATATGGGATTATATGGTTGGGGCGTTACAGTTGGTATCATATAATGTTTAGTACAAACCTTGGAAAAAATATTTAGATAAACTCTGATTAGATAACATAGACCTAAGATGGTATTTGAGGATTAGTATAGAAGAACTTCCTATAATTTTGGTATTGTAGAGATTTTGTAAGTTTTCCGAGCAATACATCTCTGTCTGGATATGAGCAGGTAGAGGTGGATCTGGCCCATATGTATCTAGGGGTAAAATCTGAAAACACCAGTTTGAGCTAAACTCGATTGGGAACTGGGGAATGACAACAGGCCTTGATGCACTCTTGCTTATGACACCCCGAGGGATATGATTAGGATAATCTAAATTTTCTTTACAAACTGATTTGAAGTATTTTAATAAAAGATGAGAATAAATGACATTGGTTAATCAAAAGGTGTTTCAAATTAAGAATATGGTGTCAGGATATTCTCTATATGATTTTATGACTACTGTAACTCGCACAATGATTTCTGGTTTTAGCCAATGACTGGATTCCAAGGAAGTCATAGTAACTTTGAGAATAATGTACAATGTGGGAACAATGGTGGAAATGATAAACAAAATGGATTTTTGATAGGAGTAAAAGATATCATGTTCATGGAAAATCAGTTTTACAGAAATATGATCAACAACATATATATTAACCAACTCTTGGACTTAATAATGAAGATAAAGGCATTGAATGATAAGAGCTCCAGCTGTAGAGACCATGGAGAGAAGAAAGCTAAAATTCCATCATGCCTGAAATGTGGAAGGAGACAACCAAGGAAGTTTCTCAATGGAAAAAATAAATTCTTTATGTGTGGGAAAGAATGTCCTAAAGTAATGAATTAACGAGTAAAAATGAATAGTACTATGGAAGAAAATAAAAATGATCCTACGATTGCAATTACCGTCATTTGTCATAAATGTATGGGACCTTGGCATCACCCAAGTCAATTCGCTATTCTATAGGATAACCCCTTGGTCAAGAAAGAACCTATGTGGAAATAAATGGATGGAAAAATGTTTAATTGTATTAGTTCTCTTTATTGTTGAGATTACTTTGGATGAATTTTCTATTATATGTGTAACCCTGATATTTATCATGTGAAAATGATATTTGAGGGAGAATTATCTTTTCTCTTGTGGATATAGTTATAAATAACCATATTCTTTTATATGATCCTTGAATTTGAGGCAATTACATGTTATTATATTTTGGGATGAAATTGAAAGGTATGAAATAAAATTTGTGGTTAAATTATGTTATGGTTATTTTTAGGAATTTATGTCATTTTGGTAATTTTATAAAATATAGTTTTTGAAAAAGGACAACACGTGGACCGTGTGACAACCTGTCGTGTCTGACAAAGCTGTGAGAATCGAACCCACAACCAAAGTGTGATTGGGATTTATCGTCTACCACTGGACTATGTGAATTTCATGGTTTGTGTGACTAATTATTTTTAGTTAAATGCTTTTATTGATCTATATTAAGTTAGTTGGGATCTTATCTCTTATCAAATGAATACCCTTAGTATAGGAAAATTATTTGCTGATTAAGGGATAAATGTTATTTTGGAAGATGTTCTCTTTTTGGGAACACTATATGCCCAAGGAAAATAGAATACTATGGGATTTCATTTGAGTAGTAATGGTGGATTTTTATCTATGTTTTTATTATGGATTTATAGTGATTTGTCTTGTTTATGGAATTGATTAACCTATAATAGAGAATATGTGATTAGGTTAATTACTTTTGAGTATGTGACTTTAAGAGTAGTTTATGTCATTTGGAGATACAATTTAACTTGGAAGACTACATAACCAAATTCCACTACATTTTGGGTTTCAATATTAGTTTGGATTATATTGAAGGATTTTGAGGACAATTTTTTATTGAATGGTATTTATTTATCTTTGGGGTATTGTTGGTTTAATTTTATAAATTAATATTATTGTTTCTTTCTCTAAAGGAATATCCTTTTGGGGGATCATCAGATCTTGTACTAACCATTTTGGTTTTGATTAATCCTTAAAGACATAGTAAATATATAGTTTATCCTTTGTGGATAATGTGATTCTCTAGAAGATTATTCTAGCTCTTCCAGTGTGACCAAGTCTTCTTGAAAACTCATCGTTTAACAAAATGAGTTAGTGGTAGAAATTTATTAAAGAATGGAACTCTACATAAAAAGTACGTATATCTCTTTATGTTCTTAGTCAATCTCATAAATGAATTCCTCATCTTTATGAAATGTAACTTAAAAAAACGTTTTCCATTTACTTTTCCCACTGGGAAACTAATGATCGTTTGTCACATCACAAGCTTGTGGTTTTCTTTATGTTAACGTTCTCCTAATAATGTTTTCTATCCCTCTCCATTATAACTTGACACTTATTTTATCATCCATATCCATGTTTTTCTACAAGAAATCCTATTATAGGTTATCTTGGGTGACCTTTTTACTTCTATTTATTTCTTTTAAAGTGATAGTTTTATTGACTCTTTTTCCAATGTGGGATATTCCATTATATTCCCAAGCCCAATTTTAAAAAAATTTCTAGGATGAAATTATTTGAATGAGGGGAGAATGTAACACCCCAAACTTTCACGGTATGCTTCCCTTTGAATATTACAGTAGCGTCTGTGGTATGCAACTTCGAGTTTTAACACACACCATAACCAATCAAACTAGTCATTATGAATAGTAATACCCACTTTTTGAAATTGAATAAATTTTATATATCAAATGGAAATCATTTTTTTGATTCAGAATATCAAAATTAGCCTATTGTGAATTTTTGGTATTTTTTAGAAAACATTCAAATTTTGATGAATAGTGAAAAATACTAAACATTAATTAAAAAAATACTTTTTTAATCCAAACAATTTATAGTGATAAATTATACTTTTGAGAGGTTTTAAATTATTGTTATAATATATTTTTACCATTTAATTCAATATTGGTAATTGGATGTAATTTCAAATTTAAACTAGACATAAACAAGTGTCAATCTTCTGATAGTTATTATTTCTTAAAAAACACACTCTTTGTTTTGACAATGGGAATTAATTTTAAATTAATTTCTGCCACTTCTATGTTTTAAATTTATAAAAATGTGTTTTTTTAATATTGGGAGTTCCAAATTGTTTAAATAGTTAATTTTTATTTTTAGACATTTTAAATTATTACTTCGGTAAATATTTTATTTACCATGGTTGAAGGGTAAATCCAATAAATAAGGGTAAAGAAATAATATTATAATAATATTAAATTACACTAAAACGTGTCCTAACCTTATTGGTTGATACATGTATGACCATGGGCATATTTGGGTTGATTTTGGGACCCGATGGAGCCACTTGTATGTGATAATGACACTTTATATTAATTAAGTTAAAGTAAATACAAAAATGACATAAGCATAAATCTTTTAGAAAAAAAATTTACATAGAGTTATATATGTTATATTTTAGACTATAAATATTCATTAGAAAGATAACAATATTTCCTACATAATTATATTTTATTTATAATTTTTATAAATTGAATAATTAAATTTATTTATGATACAATAATGATGCAGTATTTTCCTTATTAATGAAAGAATAAAATAATTGGTATTATGAATGTTAAAATAAATATAATTTGAAAGTTTTGATGCTATACAAGAAATTTATTCGTTAATATGACATGTTAGAATTTCTTAAATTATTTTTTTAATTAATAAAGTTGTTAATACTTTAAAAAAACAATTATTAAATAGTGGAAAAATTGACATAAATGAGTTTTTAAAACAAATATTATATTATTAATTGATATTCTATTCCTAAAAATCCATGGTTCGGCTGAAGGACTTATATAATGATAGTTGTATCATTAATGGACCACTTAGGGGTATGTTAGAAGTATATATTATGTTTATTAACTATATAATATAAAAATACAAAGAGACATGGTAAATGTCAAACTATTTAACTAAGAGTTAAATCAAAACGATAAAGTTAATATAGTTACCCAAACCTATCTAAAACCTATTTTTTTATTGGTTTTTGACCTATCCCCACCTAAACCATTAAATAATCCACTTTGGAGACATTATAAATGGAATATGAATTTATTATAAAATAATATTTCTAGCTTTTCCTAAGGTGCCCCTCACCCCTCTTATAAAAGGGCACTCCCACTTCTCACTAATTCACACCATCAAAACCATTTGGATCATCCAAAAAATTCCCAAATACCCTCTCAAATATACTACCTTCATCCTAGAGGCCCTCCTTTGGTCATAAATCCAACATAGAGAGCCCTTTTTATCAAATCAAAATGAAGAACCCGAAGAAGAGGTAATAATTTCACCACCCTCTTTCATGTTCTTTTCTTCTTACGCTACTTAATTATTTGTTATTTACATTATAAAATAATAACTCTAGTATCATCTATATACTGTAATGTTATTATAAATATGGTACAGAAATCCTCATTATTCTATCCATCTTTTGATTGACATGTCACCATACGTGCATACATACGAATTACCGTCTCAACATCGTGGAGTAATTGTTATTCAAACCATTATTATTTGGATGAGTATAATAATGATGTGTAATTCATGTAAATAATAAATATAACATGATAATTATTCTGTATATATGTTATAACATCCAATTAAATATTATTTTAATATCAAAATAATGATATTGTCGCTCGTGCGTACGTAGGGATTACCGTCTCCACGGACGCGATGAGATTCATTCCCCATCATATCCATTCAAGACTAAATTTTATTTGATGAATAAAAAGAATGTTTTGGGACATGATATCATTCTGGATATGAATAATATACATCCCACCCATAACAAATATGGCTCACATAAGAAAGAATATAAAGGAAAATGAATCTGTTAACACCCGAAACAACGATAATACTAAGATATTATTAACAAATCAATGTTAAAAGATCATATATGATATCATATTAATGAATATTATTCTTGTATAATTAAATAGAAATTATTTCACCATTATACAAGAGGTTAAACTACCCTCAACCAAGGAAAAAGTACAATGTAAGAGGTTTCTTATCCCACTTTTAATTCCATGAAATTTCCATTGTTCAACACTTATTTATTGCATGTGGTGTGTGTAACGCCCATGATTGTATTCATTGTGTAATATACTTTAATTTATGGATATTTACAGCATCATTGTATGATATTTCTTTCATGGGTGTATGTTTCGTAAGTTACCAAATCGATAGGGGAATTTGAAATTTCAATCTCCACTCATTCAGATTTACGCATACTTCATTGATTATTTTACTCCAACATTATGTGTGGAATCACTATTCATTTTGATATGTCATAATTTCCACTCCCCTTTCTGTGGATATACTTTTGATACACATAATCACTCCATTTATAATTTCTCAAGTCATCTATATGAACTTGATACGAGTAATTTTAACTCAATATCCATTTGTTGAGTTGAATATCTAATTCATTAGTTTTGTCTTTACATGAATATGTGTGAATGTCCTCTGATTGATTCACATTGAATATACAATCATATTTAGTGTATTTATATACGTCAAAAATAATTATGTCATTTATTTATCCTTAACCTAAGGGTAAGGTATTTATAAGAGATTTCATCTCAATTTACATTCCATTGAGACTTATTTGTTGTTATACATCAAATCACTTTTATATGGTGTATATAATGTACTTCGACAAAGGATATCATGAATCTATTTATTCTCATGATATTAAAAAAAATTATTACCTCAATTATTTGAAGTCATGTGTCTATATTTTGGTTAGAAACTCAAACTAAAATATCATGTTAAAATGTTTTATAGATTTATTATTCTAAATCTTTCTCATTAATGTCCATGTTTTGAAAATGGTTTTAAGGATTTATTTATATGGACATTAAAGTTTTAAAATTAAAATTACTTTTAAAATTTTTAGTGTGGTATGGGACACATTAATTAAAAAATCTATTTTAAACGGATTCTTGATAAATAACGAGACTTTTAAATGTTTTCATAAAAAAGGGGGATATTTCTCCCAAATAGTTTTGAGAAATATTTTCATCTATGTCAATATCCTTCATTATTCTCGATTGAGGTTAATCTGTTACAATAAAATATCCTATATTGTATTCAATGAGTTGTGTTTGACTACAGATGTGATATTTTTATACCATTCATGGTTTGTGGATAAATTATTGACATTTCATATGCTAGTTTTAATACGAATGTTTATGTTATGTTTCAAAATTTTCATATGAGGAATGCATTAAACTTATTAAGTGACGGGTGGAGCCCTCTATAGCACCCCGATGTATCAGTAGGTCTCATGAGACAAACTAGTGTCTTGGCACAAGGCCTTGAAAAAATCTTATATGTAGTCTTGGCACATGACCTTGAATATGTGGTTATGATAGTCTGGAATTATGTATTCCATCATTATGAAAGTGGTTATTAATATTGCATGTGATCATTCGACTAGTAGAATATCCATGTGAATAAGTAAATGGAATTATTTGATATTATCTTTTCCATATTATACTGAAGTTCATGTTTAAAAGGATTTTTTTCTAGTCTTATACAATGCCTTAAATGTTTATTCTTATTTATGAAAGTTTCTGCTATAATGTTATCCTCACTGAGCATCTGAGCTCACCCGTTTCTATGTTTTATTTTCACAGGATGTAATGAAATATATTATAACTGACCTCTAGGGATAGTATATGGGATCTTAATGTTGTCTATGGATATAGTGTTGTTGTAGTTTTCCATTTAATTATGTAATGTAAAACTTATCAATGTATCTAGTGATTCTAAAACTACTAAACTAACCAGTCTTTCGAGACATGATCTTTTATGATCATGGAAATGATACGTAATAATGCACCAACTATGGGATTCTAGGGTCGTGTCCTTATACTTAAATTCATGAAATACTTATTTTACATTAAATTTTGAAACCAAGATATATATTAATATCCAAGAATCAGAAAAGTGACATGGTAGTGGATGCGTCTAGTAAAGGAAACTCTGTCCAAATGATGGATGTTGTGCATGAGCTTCTAGCATCAAATTGGATGATTCGTTCACAGATATGGAAATGTTCCGAACCTTTGATAAATGGTGGTAGTTACAAAATATTTACTTTTGTGAGATTTGACTATGGTGGTGATGTTAAATTAGTGTTCCCATGAAACTATACAATATTGGATGATGGAAATGATGAGTTCTTTTCAAAGGTGGGGAGAACATCACTGACTTGTCTAGGTAGATAGTGGTTTTCTATTAATGATTTTATTAAACATATTAATGGACTTATTCATATTATTATTCCATAATGGAGAAATTTTCTTAATGTTGAATCTAAAGAGAGTCATTTTGGGTGTTATCATTACCTGGAAACTCTTATTATATAGTGGGGGGAAGGATTTTTATAAAGATTATTGTTCTTAGACATTATATTTTTGGTAGTTGTTATTCTAAAATTTAGATACGACATTGGAGGGTCTTATAAAATTTTAGTACCTTATATTTTAGAGTATTGAATATAGGGACACTAAAAAGAAAGTGGTGTGATGGTCATTAGTTTGATGTGGTTTTTGTGCCTCCTAATTTGGTTATTAGTTATTTTAGTGAAAGTGTAATGAAAAAATGTTATATTTGTCAGTGTTTCTAAATATTTTGGAGACCAAGATATAGATAGAGTATTTTTATTAATTTTCATGAATACATTTGAAATAAAGGCCTACATTTTTCTATTGATCTATGATTTGGTGACATTGTTGCCTTTTCCATGTTGGAAGGTGATGATAGAAAAAACTGACTTGGGTTTTGAGGAGCATACTCCATTGAAAATCTTTTCGGGCTGGTGAAAAATATTTATCAAGCCTTTATTAATGGTTTACCATATATATGGGTTATACACAGAAAATAACTATCACGAATTCCCTTAAAAAATAGTGTGAAGCCCTCCCACAATAGATAATATTTTGGATGAACCTTTTTAAAATGGATTTTTGGGGTTTATATATTAACTTGATAAAATGTTTCATTAAGACATTAGAATGAAGAAAGGTTTTAAGTGTAGTGTTTTGCTGAGAATTCTTAAGATTCAACACTTTATTCAGTTTCCATTATTAATTGAGAAGAGTAAGAGTTGATATAATTTTTTTATAAAATAATATGGTCTTACATTGGTTTGTTTTATACTTAGTTGGTTCTGAAATCAAACTCACAAAGTTGATGGATGTTTTTAGGAAGGCGAGATCATTCTTTATGGATTCATTTTTCAGATTCCTTATATTTATACCACAATTATTTTATTTTTAGTGAACAAAATATTTAAAGATGTGGTGGATGTAGTGACCGATGTAACAACCCCTAACTATATTAATAAAATTTCCATTCTTATATTTATTTCATATAGTATAGTTTGTTGGGACCACTTTGTGTAGAAGGTTGTATTTTCTATCAATAGTTGTCAATGAAGATCAAAATTAAGGAGATCAAGAAGTACCGCAATGAAATGGAGGAATGAAAATTCAGATGATTATTGTACTGATCATAAATTCAAAGAACTTGTGTCAATAAATGAAAAGAAGGTGACACATTGTTTAAAATAGTGAAGAATTGTGAGGTATAATCCATTTGAGGATGACTGTAGAAGAATCAGGATTTGATGAATACCATGTAATTCTTCATGATTGCATAAGAACCATGTAAGAGCCTATGTCAATAATTGAATCATATGACTTGAATGAAGTAGATAATTAAGGTTGATGAAGAAGAGGTGTTGAAGAAGGAAAATCACAGAAAAGAACCGTGAAGGTTACAACTGAAGCATATATTGAAGGTGGTGTTGTTTTCTAGTGTTTGCCAAAACATTTAGCCTGAAAATCGGAAAATGAAGACTTGGGTTGTTGGTAAAAGGAGGTCTGCGCAAACAAAAAGTGGTTCTCAAAATAGGTGGGATGTGCATGAAATATTTGAGTTGTGCACGAAAAATAGCATGGTGCACGAAATTGCAGAGTGAGGTTTTTCGTGCAAGAGGAGTTTCAGAATTAGAACGTAGAAAAATGGAAAAGGCATGGGCTGCGAGAAAAAACCAGAGCAGTGCACAGAAAAAGGGGAATGTGCACCAAAATATGTTGTGCACGAAATAGCTGGACGATTTTTTCATGAAAGTAGAGTCTCGAATCAGAAATACTTAAAATCAGAAAAGGAACGAGGTGTGTGAAAAACTAGAGATGTTCACGCCATTTTAGCGGAGAATCAAACTTGTCCGTGAAATGTTGTTTGTGCACAAAATGTGGTTTTGATGTTTTAGGCGCAAAAGAGGCATGAGGTTCAGAATGATGAAAAATAGAAAATTCATGAGGTGCATGAAAAACCTAGGTGGTGCGCAAGAATAAAAAGAAGGTGTGTGTAATATAAAGATCTGAGAGAGTATTTTACATGCAGGAAGGGGTTTTATGTGTAGGGTTAAAAACACCTATAAATATGAGGTGAAACCCTCTCATTAAGTGCGGCTCGACACATAGGAAAATCTCGAGCATTAAAGCATGAAAAAATTGAGGTATAGAGTCTTGTACAAAAAGAAGATGTGTTGCATGAAATAGAAGGTGTTAGGCGAAAAAGGGAATTTCTGCCTGAAAAATTAGTTTTGCGCAAAAATCCTTTTACACGCCAAAAATGTATTTTTATTCACAAAGTTTGAATTTTACGCACAAGACACCAAGAAGAGCGCTTGAAATCTTTGGGGGTCCCGCATGCCTTTGACAGGTGCTTAGCACTCTCTAATCTGCTTTGTGAAGACGGATGAATAGTGAACCATTTGGTTTTACAAAGATAAGTGTTACCGCATACAGATGACTGGTGATTAACACCCTGATTGTGCTTTCTAAAGACAAGAAGAACGATTCGTGCAACTGAATTCAGATCTTCACAGAAAGAGGGAAATATAATGATACACTGAGGTGTCAGTATTGGAAATTAAAGGAAGAGAAGAAGGAGATTTAGTGCATTCAGTTATTGCACTAAAGTAGACGATTGAATACAAAAGAGAATCAAACTAGGACTCTGATGCAAGAATTTTATCATTATTAATAGGAGTCAAAGACGTTTATATTTATATATTGAAGATACCTTCACATATATAAACTGATTGGGACGTCACTAATGGAAGTGTGCCAGGGGGAGTCAACGGGAGTGACCCGAGGGACGCAGTGGGATATCCCTGAACTTTTGTAAATGTAGTGACCCTGGGACAGTGTGACTATGCATGAACCATTTTAATCCACAACTACTAAATAATAGTAGAATTATGTAAGACTGGAAACCTTTCGGTGTATGCTCCTTGGTTGTATCCAATAGTGGTGAACCATGTAAAAGTGTTGTGTCAACTCATTTCATGTGAATGTTCGATTATTGATCATATCCATCATACATGTTTTACAAGTTCCTACCAATATGGGGATTAGATCCATCCCATTAAGAGGACAATTTGACACCATGATTCACCCCTCCACTCTTAGGGTGTTCCGGGGTCCTACAAGTTGCATCAGAGTGAGGTTCATGTATGCTGGATACTCTAGAATGATTCTATTTAGAAGAGGATTTGAGTTTCTTTCCTAAAGTAAAAAATAAAGTGCAGTCTTGATAAAGATTAAGTCATTTCTGAGCAGAATCCTACATCCAGCAAGACCATGAAAAATAGGAAAAATAAAGAGAAGAATAAGTTGAATAAGTCCCTCATGTACAAAGAAGATACAATGTCTTGTTCTCCATGACCTACCAATAATGAATGAATATTATGCATGGAAAGTATCGAGCAGGTGGCCCAAGTTCCTACCATAGGAAAGGAAGGCAATTCATTCGCAAGTGATCCGGAGAAATTAATAAGTTTTCTTTATGATATTCTGGAAGAATGATTTGCTACTGTTTTTAGAATATTTCACTGCATGCAGGTTGAGATCAACCGATTGGAAAGAGAAGTTGATAATTTTGGAAACAGATTGGATGGAAAAATTCTTGAATGCTTAAATATCACCAAATAGATTAAACTCTTTGAAGAAAAATAGGGAGTCAATAAGACTGTAAAAGAAAAGATCCATGCTCTTGAAGTTGAGCTGAAGAATATCACTCAAGTGAAGAGTTTTTTTCTGGATGAAACTTCCAAGAGATTCAGAGAACTTGACTCTTTGTTACAGAATAAACTAAAGATGCATGAACATGACTTTGAAATATTGAAGAAGGCTTGTGAAGAGAATATGATCATGATTGATGATCATAATATCATCCTCTATATTGAAAGTAAAAAATTGGAAGGCCAGTTGACAAATACTTAGAAGAAACATATTGAGACTTCACGAAAGAATGAAACATGAGATTCTAGTACACAATGTTCATTGGAGGATTCTAAGGCTGAAAAACCTCCAACATGTGAAAATATGGTTATGATAGCTCTTGATTATACATCTCAAGAATTAGTTACTGCTGGTACTCAATGATCACCGGAGTATTATACCATCAAAATTCCTCTGACATGTGATAAAAATTTCATGGATTCAATCACTTATCTATCATAAGAAGCTAAGAATGTGAAGGTAGCATCCATACAAACTTGTACAATTGTTTCTAAACATGTATCTACAAAAAGTACAGTTTGGATGAAAATTTCTAAACTAGTATGGGTGAGGAAATGGGACGATAAGAAACCTACCACTATGGCTAGGTTGGATGGGAATAAAAAGGAGGAATATGGTTCCTCAATTAGAGCACAAAAAATAAAGAAGATGGCCGAACAACCTCATATAGAATATATAAATAAGAAAAGATTTGTGGGTCAATGTTGGTACTACAATAGATTTGGGAATTGCGCACTGGATTGTTGGTACAATCCCTTAATCATCTGTGATGTTTGAAACGGTAGTGGTCATAAGGTAAGCACATGAAAATCTCAACATGCTTTCACAATTGATAAGAAAATAAGACCTCTGATGCCGGCTAAGTATAGAGAAAGTACCTTGGGAATAAATTAAAGAATATTGTGAACACACATTTCCCCACTTAGATCTCAAGTAGGGAATCTGAGGAGACCCAGGATCATAGATCCATGAATTTGAAGGGTGATTTATCCAAAAGAAAAACTAAGAGGGATGAAACTCAGATAAATCCATGTGGAAGATCCAAATGAGATGCAATAGTTCCAAATGAAATATTGGTCATCTGGTCAGAAGATTTGAAAAGAAAGAGTACACTTGAAGAAGAAATGGCCAACACTGGTGACAAATGAGAAGGAAAATTTTCACTAGATGAAGAGAAAAATCATGAGAGAGTGAAAACTAAAATAAAAACATGTGTTAATGATGTTCTGTGTGAGAGATTTATGAGATCTGGTCACATCACAAAAGGTTGTCTAACCTTAATAATAGAGCAAGAAGCAGTCCTTAAAAGGGGTAAAGATGTATCATTCATGATGGATATTAAGAAGAACATTTCTCCACACAAATTATAAGTGAATGTGAAAATTGCCATGCCAAATCAACACAGACCAGAACATATGTTCAAATGTACAAGAAAGAAGACTATAGTAAGTAGAGTAACATGGTTTAGAAAAGAAAATCAACCATGTAGCTCATATTTAAGAAGCAATGATGAACCATCATATTCCCTTAATCATTTGTGTATTGCATTTGTGCTAATAATACATGGACCTGAAGGTGAAGCATGATCTCAGTGGGAGAACCTGAGAAGTAGTGAATGTTGTCAATTCTTAATAGCTATGCTGAAGAAGTTTCCATCATTGTAAGATTATTCAATTGATATTCAAATATTAAGATGATGAAGGATCACTCTTGATGAAGATGATGAGGAGTGTTTCCCTTGATGGGGAGAAAAAAGAAGATGCTTTCAAAATTATTATTTCAATCAGTATCAACTCTAGTTTGTATTAAATGCAATTACTCTGATAATTTCTTGAAGAACATGCCATTGGAATAGCTATTTCATTTGTCAATCTCTCACCATTGGTTAATCAAAAAAAGATCATTCTACAAAGGGGGAGTAACTGAATTAATTAGTGATATAAGAAGAATGCAAGTTCCCCAAGGCCACTTTTTTTTTAAAATTGCAATTGAATGTTTTTGATCTGTTTGTTGAAGTGAGTGAAAGAGTGTAAGGTTGATTATTCCCTATGACATTTTATTTCTTTAGCCCAAAATAATAGTGCTAAACCCTTGAAGACAAAATACATGAGTTCTCATATCATGTGGTATCATGACCAGTGAATAATGGACAACCTTGTTTTCTAAATCTAATCTACTTGTTATCTAAACTAAACATTTCTCAAGTAGACATAGAGTGAAATTATTGATGACACATTTATTAAGTATATATTGATACCCTCTCTACCATGAAAATTGTATTTCTTATAAATAAGGGGGAGAAAAAGTGAAATGAAAGTTTAAGTTGTAATGATAATCTAGTGAAGATTCTCATTTTGGCATTGACGTATTCATTTCAGGAGATATTTAAGGTATTGACAATAAAATACAAAGGGGGATATTGTTGGGACCACTTTTTGTATAAGGTTGTATTTGTTGTCAATAGTTTTCAATGAAGATCGAAATGAAGGAGATCAATAAGTACTCCAATGAAATGGAGGAATGAAAATTCAGATGATTGTCGTACTAATCATAAATTCAAATAACTTGTGTCAATTACAGAAAAGAAGGTGACACATTGTTTACAATAGTGAAGAATTACGAGGTATAATCCATTTGAGGACGATTGAAGAAGAATGGGGATTTGATGAAAACCATGCAATTCTTCATGATTTCATGAGAAACATGCAAGATCCTACTTGATGAATTGAATCATATGATTCGTATGATGTAGAGAATTATGGTTGAAGAAGAAGAGGATTTGAAGAAGGAAAATCACAAAAAAGACGCATGAAGGTTATGACTAAAGCATATAATAAGGGCGGCATCGTTTCCCAGTGCTTGCCAAAAAATTTAGCCCGAAAATCGGAAAATGAAGACTCGGGTTGTGGGTAAAAGGAGGTGCACACAAACAAAAAATGGTTCGAAAAAATGATGTGATGTGCATGAAATATTTGAGATGTGTGTGAAAAACCACGTGGTGGGTGAAATAACGGAGTGTGGTTTTCACACAAGAGTATTTTCAGAATCAAAACATCGAAAAATGGAAAAGGCATGGGCTGTGCGAAAAAACCAGACCAGTTCACATAAAAAGGGGAATGTATGCGGGAAAATGTTGTGTGAGAAATAGCAGGGTGAGTTTTTTCGCACATGTAGTGTCTCAGATCAGAAATACATAAAATCAGAAAAGGCCAGAGGTGCGCAAAAAATCGGAGATGTTCGCGCCATGTGCGCGAAAAATAAAACTTCTGCGCAAAATGATGGTTGTGTGCAAAATATGGGTTTGATGTTTTATGTGCAAATGAGGATTCAGGTTCAGAATTATAAAAAATAGCCAATTCATGAGGTGCGCAAAAAAACCTAGGTGGTGTGAGAGAATAAAAGGAATGTGTGCGTAATATAAAGACCTGAGAGACAGATTTACACACAGGAAGGGGTTTTACGCGCATGGTCAAAACACCTATAAATACGAGGTGATCCCCTTTCATTAAGTGTTTCTAGACACATAGACAAATTCCAAGGTCTGATGCATGGAAAAATTGAGGTATAGAGTGGAGCACGAAAAGAAGAAGTGTTGCATGAAATAGAAGGTGTTGCGCGGAAAATGGGAAGTTTTGTACGAAAAATAAGTGTTGTGTGAAATGCCTTTTACGCGCTAAAAAGTAATTTTGACGCAAAAGTTTGAATTTTATGCGCAAGACACCGGGAAGGGTGCGCCAGAAAATTGGGGATCCCACAGGCCTTTGACAGGTGCTTAGCACTCTCAAATCTACTTTGCGAAGATGGAAGAAAAGTGAACCATTTGGTTTTATGAAGAGAAGTAGTACCGCACACACCTGACTGGTGTTTGACACCCTCATTGTGCTTTGTAAAGATAAGAAGAACGATTCGTGCAAGTAAACTCAGACATGCACAGAATGAGTTAAATATGATGATACACTCAGGTGTCAGTATTGGTAATTAAAGGAAGAGAATAAAGAGATTTAGTACATTCAGTTATTGTACTAAAGTAGAAGATTGAATACAAAAGAGCATCAACTGAGGACTCTGATGCAAGAATTGTCTCATGATTAACTAGAGACAAATACTTCTATGTTTATATATTTAATAGACCTTCATGTCTTTAAAATGATTGGGACTTAACCAAAGGAAGTTCGCTAGGGGGAGTCAATGTCAACGACTTGAGGGACACAATGGGAAATCCCTGAACTTTTGTAAAGGCAGTGAACCTGGGATAATGTGACTACGCCAGAAACCATTGTAATCCACAACTAGTGAAGAATAGTGGAATTAGGTATGACCAACAACCTATCTGCGTATACTCCTTGGATGTATCCCTTAGTGGTGAACCAAGTAAAAATGTTGTGTCAAATAATTGTATGTGAATGTTTGATTACTGATCATATCCATCGTATAGGTTTTACAAGTTCATACCAATGTGGGGAAAAGATCCATCACATTAAGAGAAAAAGTTGACACCTTGATTCACCCCTCCCCTCTCAGAGTGTTCTGGGGTCCAACAAGTGGTATCAGAGCGAGGTTCACGTATGTTGGAAACTCTAGAGTGATTCAATTTAGAATAGGATTTGAGTTTATTTCGTAAAGTCAACAATGAAGTGATGTATTAATGAAGATTATTTCATTTCTAAGCAGAAGCCTACATCTAGCAAGTCCATGAAAAATAGGAAAAATAAAGAGATGAAGCATTTGAGGAAGTCCCTCATGTCCAACGAATATACAATGTCATGTTCTCCATGCCCTTCCAATAATGAAGAAATATTAGTCTTGGAGATTATCGAGCAGGTGGGCCAGGTTCCTACCATATCAAAGGAAGGAACCTCTTTCTCAAGTGATTAGGGGAAATTAATAAGTTATATGAATTATATTCTGGATGAAAGAGTTGCTCCTATTTTTAGAATAATTCAATGCATGCAGGTTCAGAGCAACCGATTGGAAAGAGAAGCTGATAATTTGGAAATGAGATTGGAAGGAAAAATTATTGAATGCTTAAAGCTCACCAAATAGATTAATGTCTTTCAAGAAAAATATGGAGTCAATAAGACACTTAATGAAATGATCCATACGCTTGATGTTGAGTTGAAGAATAGCACTGATGTCAAGAATTTTTGTTTGGATGAAACTTTCAAGAGATTAAGAGAACGTGAATCTACATTTCAAAACAAAATAAAGATGCATGAATATGAGGTTGAAATATTTAAGAAGTCTTGTGAAGAGAATATGATCAGGATTGATGATCAGAGTATCATCCTCAATATTGAAAGTCAAAAATTGGAATCCCAGTTGACAAATCATCAGAATACACATATTGAGAATTCATAAAAGAATGAAGTAGGAGATGGTAGTACTCAATTTTCATTGGAGGATTCTAAAGCTAAAATACCTCCAACATGTGAAAATAAGGTTATGATAGCTCTTGATTATCAATCTCAAGAATTAGTTACCACTCGTACTCAATGATCACCAGAGGATTGTACTATCAAAAGACATCTAACATGTGATAAAAAGATCACGACTTCACTCACTGATCTATCACAAGTAGCTAAGAAAGTGAAGGTAACATCCATACAAACTACTACTTTTGTTTCTATATAACAATCTACAAAAATTACATGCTGGAAGAAAAATTCTAAACGAGTATGGGTGAGGAAAGTGGAGGATATGAAACCTACCACTATGGTTAGGTTGGATTGGAAGAAAAAGGAGGAAGATGATTCCTCAAATAGAGCACAAAAATTTAAGAAAAAGGCCCAATAAAATCAAACAGAATATATAAAGAAGAAAATATGTGTGGGTTAATGTTGGTACTATAATAGATTTGGGCATTGCACACTGGATTGTCGGTTCAATACCTTAAATGAAAATTCACAAAGAAATCTTATTTTGAAGTAATGAAATCCAAGGAAGAATAAGCAATATCTGTATGTCCAAAAGTATCTATTTACAACAAACAAATTTGGAATACTTGATAACATCTGTGATGTTTGAAATGGAAATGGCCACAAGGAAGGAACATGCCCATCTCAAAATTCCTTCACTATTGATTGGAAAAGAATACCTCTGAGGCCAGATAATTATGAAGCAAGTACATTGCCATGAAATCAGAAGAATATTGTGAACACACATTTCCCCATGAAGATCTCAAGTAGGGAAGCTGAGAAGACCCATGATCTTAGATCCATGAAATTGAAGGGTCATTCATCCAAAAGAAAAACTAAGGGGGATGAAACTCAGATGAACCCATGTGGAAGATCCAAACAAGCTACAATAGTTCCAAATGTAATATTGGTCATCTGGTCAGAAGATTTGAAAAGAATGTGGAAACATGAAGATGCAAAGGCCAAGGATGGTGATAATGGAAAATAAAAATTTTCACGTGATGAAGATAAAAATCATGCGAAAGTGAAAACCAAAATAAAAACATTTGTTAATGATGTTTTTTGTGAGAGATGTATGAGATCTAGTCACATCCCAAAAGGTTATCTAACCTTAATACTAGAAAAGAAGCAGTCCTTAAAAAGACTAAAAATGTATCGTTCATGATGGCTGTTAAGAAGAACAATTCTCCACACAAAGCTGAAGAGAATGTGAAATGAGCCATACCAAATCAACACAGATCGGAAAATATGTTCAAATTTGCAAGCATGAAGACTAGAGTAAATGGAGGAACATGGTTGAGAAAAACATCTCAACCATGCATATGATATTGATGAAGTAAGGATAAACTACCTTATTCCATTAATCATTTTTTTATTGTATTTGTGATAATAATATAGGTAATTGAAGTTGAATTATGATCTCAGGGGGATAACCTCGGATGTAGTGAATGTTTTCAACTCATGATAGCTAAGATGAAGAAGTTTCCATCATTGTAAGATTCTTCAATTGATATTCAAATATTAAGATTATGAAGGATAACTCTTGATGAATATGATGAGGAGTGTTTCCTTTGAAGGGGGGGGGAGAAGGTGCTTCCAAAATTATTGTTTCAATCAGTGTCAAATACAGTTGGTATTAAATGCAATTACTCTGTAAATTTCTGGAAGAACATGTATTTGGAAAATCTATGTCATTTCTCAATCTCTCACCCTTGGTTACTCAGAACAATGATCATTCTAAAAAGGTGGAGTACCTGAATTGATCAGTGACATAAGAAGAATGGAAGTGCCCTAAGGCCAGTTTTCTTGACAATTGCACTTGAATGTTTTTATCTATTTATTGAAGTGAGTGTAAGAGTTTCAAGTTGATTATTCCCTATCACATTTGATTTCTTTAGCCTGAAATGAAAGTTGTAAACCCTTGATGACAAAATACATGAGTTCTCATCTCATGTGGTATCATGACCAGTGGATAATGGAAAATCTTTTTGTCAAAATAAAATAATTTTTTTTCTACACTGAGCATTGCTCAATTAGACATAGAGTGAAATGATCGATGAATCATTTCTTAAGTATAGATTGATACCCTCCCTACCAGGAGCATTGTATTTCTGGTCAACAAGGGGGATATAGAGTGAAATTAAATCTTGAAAAGTTATCTGGTCTTGTGATGATTCTCATTTTGACATTGAGGTATTCATTTCAGGAGATATTTAAGGTATTGACAAAGAAATACAAAGGGGGAGATTGTTGGGACCACTTTTTGTATAAGGTTCTATTTATTGTCAATAGTTGTCAATGAAGATAAAAATTAAGGAGATCAAGAATTACTCCAAGGAAATGGAGGAATTTAAATTCATATGATTGTTGTATTGATCATAAATTCAATGAACTTTTGTTAATCATAGAAAAGAAGGTGACACATTGTTAACAATAGTGATGAATTGTGAGGTATAATCCATTTGTGGATGATTGAAGAAGAATGGGGATCGGATGAATACCATGAAATTCATTATGATTGCATGAGAACCATGCAAGAGCCTACTTGAAGAATTGAATTATATGATTCAAATGAATTTGAGAATGATGGTTGAAGAAGAAGTGGCATTGAAGAATGAAAATCACAAAAATAAACCATGAAGGTTACGACTGAAGCATATATTGAAGGTGGTTCGCAAAAAAGGTGGGTTGTGCGTGAAATATTTGAGACGTGCGTGAAAAACAGCATGGTGCACGAAATAGTGGAGTGGGGTTTTTGCGCAAGAGGAGTTTCAGAATCAGAACTTCGAAAAATGGAAAAGGCACGAGCTGCATGAAAAACCCCATGTAGTGTGTGGAAAAAGGGGAATGTGCGTGAAAAAATGTTGTTCAGGAAATAATTGGGTAATTGTTTTCACGCAAGCAGTGTCTTGGATAAGAGATACTTAATATCAAAAAAGGCAAGAGGTGCTTGAAAAATGGGTGATGTTCACGCCATGTATGGGGAAAATAAAAATTGTGTGCGAAAAATTGGTTCTGTTAAAAATGTGGGTTTTATGTTTTAGGCACAAAGGATTCTTCAGTTTCAGAATGATGAAAAATCGAAAATTAATGATGCGCACGAAAAACCTAGGAGGTGCGTGAGAATAAAATGAAGGTGTGTGTAATATAAAGACCTGAGAGACAGTTTTACGCGTAGGAAGGGGTTTTACGTATAGGGTCAAAACGCCTATAAATACAAGGTGAAACCCTCTTATTGAGTATGGCTTAACACTTAGAAAAATCTCGAGCTCTGACACGAGGAAAAATTGAGGTATATAGTGGTGCGTGAAAAAAGAAGTGTTGCACGAAATAGAAGGTGTTGCGTGAAAAAGGGATGTTCTACGTGAAAAAATAAGTGTTGCACGAAAATCCTTTTATGCGCCAAATATGTATTTTTACTCGTAAAGTTTTAATTTTATGTGCAAGACACCGAGAAGGGTGTGCAAAAACTTTAGGGGTCCTGCAGGCCTTTGATAGTTGCTTAGCACTCTCAAATCTACATTGCGAAGATGAAAGAACAGTGAACCATTTGGTTTTACGAAGAGAAGTAGTACCACACACATAGGACTGGTGTTTAACACCCTCATTGTGCTTTGTGAAGAAAAGAAGAATGATTCGTGCAACTAAACTTAGTTCTTCACAGAATGAGGGATATATAACGATACACTCAGGTGTCGGTATTGGGAATTAATGGAAGAGAAGAAGGAGATTTAGTGCATTCAGTTATTGTACTAAAGTTGAAGATTGAATACAAAAGGGAATCAACCTATGACTCCAATGTAAGCATTGTCTCATGCTTAACAGGAGACAAAGACTATATGTTTATATATTGAAGAGACCATCACGTCTATAAACTGATTGGGACTTGACCAAAGGCAGTGCGCTAGGGGGAGTGAATGGGAGTGACCCGAGGGATGCAGTGGGTTATCCCAAAACTTTGGTAAATGTAGTGACCCTGGGACAGTGTGACTATGCCCGAACCATTGTAATCAAAACTAGTAATGAGTAGTGGAATTAGGTATGACCGAAAATGTGTCGGTGTATGCACCTTGGATGCAGCCCTTAGTGGTAAACCATGTAAAAGTGTTGTGTCAAATCAATGCATGTGAATGTTATATTGCTAATCATATCCATCATATTGGTTTTACAAGTTCTTTCAACGTGGGGACAAGATCAATCACATTAAGAGAAAATGTTGACACCCTGATTAACCCCTCCCCTCTTAGGGTGTTCTGGGGTCCAACATATTTCACATAAAATCACTTATAGAACACAATAAAAACAACATAAATGAAGAATGAATGAACTAAGAGGTATGTATAAAAGTTAAGGAACCTATACCGATGAAATATAAACTTTATCTTAGGAATAGTAATATAACCCTTATGAATATTAAATCGGATTAATAAATAGTAACATCACCCATAAAATTATATATAAAATTTATGCACCTTATAAATGAATGTATCATGTAATTATATCATAGTATAAGTAAATGAATATTTTAAAAATTGTTTAATTAGGTGTTGGTATTAGTGTAAATCATAACTATTTAATTATAATCATAAAATTAGTAAAATTATTTAAAAGAAAATATTATCATATAAAATATATTCATAAATTAAAACATTGATTTCTTATTATTTTAAGATAATTTTATGAGAGCTTATTTAATTTTTCAAAGTGTTATAAAATCAGTTATAATTTTAAAATCAATATTTTTTGAGTAAATGATGTTTTTAATTAAAAATTAAATTTATCATATTTATAAAATTATTTTCATAAAATGGAGTTTATTATTTAATTCTATGCATATATAAATGGTTCGGGTGAATTTTTGGGATTTTTTGAAAATACTTGATTTTTGGTGAATAGTAAAATATGATAATTTATGATAAATGATAAATACATTATTTATTGAGACTTAAGTGATGTTTGGATGATGTAATAACCCTTGGTTTGAACTCAAATGAACTTATTAATATATTTACTCTAAATAATCAACACTATTGGTTGTCTTAAGAAAAATAATAAAATAATGAATAAAATAAGGAGATATCACTCCTCTCCTCTACTATAAATACCACCCATCACAACCATTTATCCTCACACCTTAAAATATTTTATCCTTATAAAATTTCCACCTAATAATATTCCCAATCTTCTCCCCCATGACCCAAATCCATTTGTATCATAAAAGTCCCAAATGAAATCACCTTAAGGTGGTTCTTATGATGGAGTATTCAAGAGGTAAAGTCTTATTCCTCTTCCTTTTAATTTCTTTTCAAGTTATGTTATTTTATTATTTTATCCTCACCTACTATTTACAAATGATCATGATAACTATATTATAAAATATATACCATAATTATATAATTTTAATAGAATATCCTTTCTCAAACTCCTTTCCCTCTTTATCTCACCTATTTTAAAAATGAAATCATCGTCTGAGAGGTAGTGATTTACAACCTTCCTGGATGACAGATTTTAGTTCTTCAATTTCAACTTAAAGGATGACAATGAAACCATTTTTATGATGAATCTAGACTATAATATATGTATTACAACACTTTTTATGTTCTTAAAGTAACATATTAACATAATACTAAACAATAAAACCAAATGAGTTTGTTATGATCAATAACCATCGTAATAACGAAAACCATTGTCACTAAATATATTATTTAACGAGTCATCCTCATATAATATAAAAATGATATATATAACCATTTAAACTTATGAATTTTCATTAATATTATATAAATTCAATTCTAGAGAATTATTTCAATTCCACATGAACCTCTATACTAATATACATCTATACTGATCCTAAAAACCAAGGAAACAAACTCTCCCAAAAAAGAAAATTGTATTTTATAAATCATTTAAAAGACCATAAATGGACATAATAAAATTATAATAAATAAAATGAATTTTTATAAGGTTCTCAAATAATTAATTAATGGATTTAATTTTATTATCCTGGAAGTTAAGTTCCAGTACTGAACACAATTGAACATAAGGTAATGGTTTCTAACCGAACCTTAAACATTTCTTCTGGTTATTAATTCACTACCTTTACCCCAATACAATGCTTATTTTTTCACTTATTATATATTATATTTATATGTTCCAAAATCATATATCTATATCATTTTATCTTTTTTATGGGAATTACATGTTTTAAAAGGTTCCCATCTTAATTCTTCCCAACACGCAATCCCAATTAAAGGGAACATCTCGATTTCATACCCATTTTAAATAACTTCCATAATCTGTTTTAATAAACCATTATTTTTCTAAAATTACTAATTTTTCATGAAAAACTATATTTTATCATTGTTGGTTTTATAAAAACAATTATGTAAAATAGAAATGATTTTTCCAAAAGAACTCTACTTGGAAAAGTGAAAGAGGAATTTATCTCAAGAATTACTCAATGATTTTAGGAGAGTATTTTCATCTATTTAAACAAATATTTTGAATTATATTATTTATTGAGATTTATATATTATTATTTTAATTTACTATATTTTATTAAATATTTTATGACCGGTTTGATTGTGGATGTGCTATCTTGATACCATTCCCCATGCTACTCTGATTGGTTAGTGATTATGATTATTGTTTAGAGAATGTTATTTATATTTCATATTTTCATATTTTTTATGTTTAGATTCATTCATATAATGAATTAATTGGAGTTATAAAGTGATTATTCTAGCCTTATATGGACCGTCAATGCATCATTAGGTCTCTTTATACAAAACAGAATTGGGTTTTGGGAGAGGCCTTACCCTAGTATTTTCAGAAAACTTGGCTGAGGCCCTGACGATATGTTTTAGATGTACATAATTATACATTCCCACATTATGATATTAGAAATATATTAACCATGTGATATTTATCTATTATAATATCCATGACCAATGCTCATTCTCTTATAATCAGTTATATAGATTTATTTACTCAACTTTCATTCATACCATATTATGCTCAAGTTTATTTTTAAAGGTATGTGTTTTTAGTTATTGAACATGCCTAATGTTTTTCTTAATGATAACTTCTAAAGTATTAATTACCCTTACTGAGCACCTAATATCACCAATTTTTTAATTTTTATTTTCCCCTAAGATGCGAAGATGAATATTATGAAAGAATTGTAGGGATAATCTACTAGTTATGGATGTTTCCAATAGGATTTATATATTTCATTTTATATTTCATTTTTTAATGTAAAAATAATTTATGTATATGTATTTACAATTCTACAAAACTATTTGGTCCTTTTGGATGTGATTCCTTGTTATATTACCAATATAATAAAGTAATTCATTGGCTCCAGGCTATTAGGGTCAAGGTCCTTATAGTTAGTATATGAGAAAGTTTAGTAGAAACCTTGAAAATTATATTTAGAGACCATAAATAAGTGAACATAACCCTAAGAATCACTTTGGCGGAAAAATCGAAAAACATCTTATAATTTTGGTAAGGTAGAGATTATGTGGATTTTCCTTGCAATGCATCCATGTCTGCATACTACAAGTAAACCTGGTTCTCGTACTGGTGTACCTAGGGGTAACAACCCTTAAAAGGTGTCTTGGGATTGACATGGGGTAACCTAGTATGTTAAAACGTACCTTACTGCAAACCATATTTGAAAATATAGGTAGATAATATTAAAATAAGTATCATTTTATTTAAAAATCATTATGAAACATTTAAAAGTAAATATGTCCCTAAATAATCAGTTTTTATGATTATGAGAATAGTTATGCATAAAACATAAATTCAAGTTAAGTGTTTTTATTGTTTAATATTATACATATCCTAATCTAGTGTATGCCATTATTTTGAAATAGAACCTATTGGAATGAATGGAAACCATATCAAGACCCATGTACCATGTAGATATTTCCCTCCTATAGAAGATAATGATGTCAGTATCGGAGCTGCAACTGGTGCTAAGAAACTTATAACTATACTGGATAGCTGAGTCATGTTATGAAATAAATCCTTACCCATATATATAACCCTAATATACAACATGTAGGAGAAATGTTAGTTTGATTTATGTTACAACCACCTCTATTATTCAATGGGACAATAAGCCCATTTTTAGCTGAACATTGGATAATTTCCTTAGAGAATATATTTCATTCATTGGGAAGTAACGAAAGGGAGAAGGTTTTGATGATGGTTTAACATATATATAGAGATACACATTAATGGTAGTCACTAATAAAAAAATGAGTAAGATGAAATTACAATTATGTAATGGAGGTATTTTAATGCAATTTTCCTAGAAAAATATATTTCTTGTGAACAACGAGTGGATGAAGAAAGGAAATTATTGAGTATGAGAAAAAGGAGAATGAGAATGTTTCATAGTATGAAGACAAATTTACTGGGCTAGAAAGGAATTCCATAGACTACATATGTAATCCAATGATAGATATTTATTCATTATTTGATGGTTCAAAATCATTCCACTAAAGGGTACTAGTTTCCTAAACATTATCAACTTACGAAGATACAGTCTCATGTGCTATCAAGATAGAGAAATAAATCTCTATGTATTATTAATTTAAGGTAATTAAAGAGAAGAAGAAGGTGGAATATGAAATAATGGATAAAGGGAAGAATAAAAAGGGTGTTTTCCAACATGTGATACTTATGGAAGGAAACACCTTGGAACCTGCTTAAATGGTATAAGAGTTTGTTACAAGTGTGGATAAAAAGGACACCAAGATCATTATTTCAAGTGAAATAATGAAACTACTAATGTTAAATTCAATAATTATAGGGATATGGGACACTGTAAAAATGATTTTTTTAAGCTTCAAGGAATCATTCCCCAGAAATGTCCATGATAGAAAGGGAAAGCTTCTGTGACAACAACAGTTGAGGTTGAAGTTTCTAGTGATGTGGTTTCATGTACATTAATCATCCACTCAAATTTAGATAAATATTTATTTGATTCTAGAAAATAACATTCCTTTATATTTTATGAGTTTTTGTTAAAAATTATATATTTTCAATTGTCTTTAATAAAGGAGTTTTTAGTCAAAACCCCTAAGGGGAATTTCATTGCATCGAATATGTGTCAGTCAGTTCCCATTATGGAATATAAACTTGATTTATTTGTTGATTTTATCTTCATAACTGTAGTTTAATCGGACATAATCCTTGGTATGTATTGGATTTCAAAATATAATTCAGAAATCTATTGCAAGAAGAAGGGAATTTAGATTTGTGAGGAAGGTGTAGAATCCCTTATCTTTAGAGAAAAAACATGACCATCTGATTATTATCTACTTCCACCCTGAGTATCTCTACTGAATGAAATAATTTGTGAGGAAGAGAAAAAAATATATATGGGTGAGGAAATAAATATTAAAATTGAGGATGTAATTATTGTGCAATAATATGTTAATGTATTTTCATAGGATTTACTTGAACATCCTCTGTTGCAGGAAATTTATTTTTCTATTGATTTAATTCCTATTGCTAGGACAATATCCAATAATTTATATATAATTTACCTATTGGAATTAGTAGAACTAAAGAAACAACTGGAGGAGTTAAGTGATAAAAAATTTATCCACCCCAGTTTCTTTCCATGGGGAGAACCTATTATCTTTGTCACGAAGAAAAATAGATCCATGAGGCTGTATATTGACTATAATGAAATCAATGCTATTAAAATAAAGAATAAGTATCCCATACCTCTTATTGATGATTTATCTGATCAAATTCATAGAGCTCAATTTTTTTAATATTGAACATCCATTTGAATATCATCCGTTGATCGTGAGGATGAAATATATTCTATAGACAAAATTCCAAACTAGGTATGGACATTATGAGTTTATAGTAATTCCATTTGGACTAACAAATGAACCCTCCATTAGAATGTATTTAATGAATAATGTTTTCATGTAATATCTTGATGATTTTTTGTATTATTTATTGATGATATCTTGGTACACTCAAAAATCTTCCGAGACCATGAGAATCACTTGCGTATTGTTATGAAGACTATTAAAAGAAACGAATTATATGGGATGTTTAGAAAGTCTGAATTTTGACTTAAATCCTTTTATTTTATTGACCACATTGTCTCGAATGAAATAATCTTAGTTGATTATTTGAAGAAATAGGTTGTTCAAGAATGACCTACACTAACGAACATAACCGAAGTACGCAGTTTTATTGGTTTAGCAGGTTATTATCGGTGGTTTTTTAGAACATAACCAGATTATCTAACCCATTAACCAAGACTACTCATAAAGGGGTTAAGTTTTTAAAGAGAAAATAATGTGGATAATGTTTTGAAGAATTGAATATGATATTGGTGATTGCTATAATCTTGACTCTACTGGCATGAAGTGGTGGATTTGTGATTTTATGTGATGTGTCAAAGAAATGACTCAGGTGTTTCCATACGAATACTGATAGAGTTATTTCATATGTGTCAAGTTAGTTAGAAATTCATGAATAGAGATATCCAACTAATGATCTTGAGTTAGCAGCTGTAATCTTTGCTCTAAAAAAATGGTGACACTGTCTCTTTGGATAAAGATATGATATATATAGATAAAAACTGTTTAAAATATATCTTTTCATAAAAATAAATCAACATGAGGAAAAGTAGATGGCTTGATATGATCAAGGATTATGATTGTTCAATACAAAACCACCTTGGGAAGGTGGATAAAGTAGCAGAATCATTGAGTAGGAATGATCATGGAGTTCTGAACAATATGAGAATTGACCAGGATCCTGAGTACCTAGATCTAGAAAATATGGATATGGGAATTATCATAGAAGGTGAAACCTCATCACATTTTTAATTTATTTCCCAAACATAATTATTTTAAAGGGTTAAATGTTCTCAGTCAGATAATGAGAGTCTTCAAAAGATAATTAATGCTGTTAATGATGGAATGTTGGAAGACTTTGTGTATAAAGATGGAGTTCTAAAATTTGGGAGGAGGCTATGTGTTTCCTATATACCTGAGATAAAAATGGAGTTATTTTATGATTCACATAGTTCAAATTTATAAATAAAATCTTGTATAACTAAGATCTATAGAGATCTAAAGGAACATTTTTGGTGGGTTAACATGAAGAGTGAAATTCCTGATTATGTATCCATATTTTTATTCTATTAACTGGTGAACACTGAAATACAATATCCTAGAGGATTCAAGTAACATATACCTATTCCTACATTGAAATGGGATGACATCACCATGAATTGTTTCACAGGATTACCAAAAACACCAAGAAATAATGATGCAATATGGGTGATTGTTGATCAAAATACAAAATATACACATTTCCTTTCTATAAGGGGGAAGTTTATTATAGATATTCTTAAAAAAAAGTATATCAATGAAGGTTTAAGACATCATGGAGCACCTATTTCTATTATGTCTGATCATGATCCATGACCTGCATCAAAATTTTAGAAAAATATTCAGAAATATTTGGATACTGAGCTTCATTTGAGTACTTCTTATCACTCCAAACTAATATGCAGTCTAAAAGAACAATTAACACATTAGAAGACATGTTGAGATCATACTACCTTGACCTTCAGGGTATGTGGGATCTGTATTTTCCTTTGGGGGAGTTTTCCTACAATAATATTTTCCATTCAATTATTCAAATGGAACCATATAAAGAGTTTTATAGAAAGATATGTCTTACACGAACATGTTGAAATGAACATAGTGAAAGGAAGCATGTAGGACCAGAGCTTGTGGAGGAAACAACAAATAAGGTAAGGTCAATTTAAAACCATATTAATGTATCTAAAAGTAGTCAAAAACACTATGCTGATAATTAAAGGAAGGATTTGGAATTCCAAGTGGGAGATCACGTTTTGTTGAAAGTATCTCCATGGAAAGGTGTTATAAGATATGGGGGGAAAGGGAAACTAAGCCCTAGGTACATTGGTCATTTTTAAATTCTATTGAGAATTGGATTTGTGGCTTATCATTTGTAAATTACTCCTAGAATTTGTAAGGTACAAAATGTGTTCCACATCTCCTTATTATGTAATTACATTCCATAACAACTCTTGTTCTCACTTACGAAGGAATAGAAATGGAACATGAATTATCTTACTATTAAGAGACTACCTGAGTTCTAGACACTAAAGAACTTGTGTTGAGGAATCAGATGATTCAACTGGTAAATTTAATTTGGAAAAATAAAAAAATTGAAGATGCTATGTGGGAGCCTGATGGGGTTATGATGAAGAACTACCCAAATCATTTTATGGGGAGACTATTTGGAAATCTTGAGGAATAAGTTTTTCATGGAGGGAAGAATGTAATGACCTAGAACACTATCAATGAAGTTTCACTTCTTATGTTTATTTAATATTGTATAGATCAAATAAAATTACTTATAGAACATTATACAAACATCATTAAAGAAGAATGAAAGAAATAAAAGGTATTTATAGAAGTTAAAAAACCTATACAAATGAAATTGTAACTAGACCATATGAATGGTATCATGTCCCTTATGAATAGTTATTTGGACATATGTATAGTAACATCACCCATGAAAGTTTAAATAAACATAATGCACCGTATAAATGAATGTATCATGTAATTATATCATAGTATAAGTGAATGAATATTTTTAAAATTGTTAAATTAACTGTTGGTTTTTTTATAAGTCATAAATATTTAATTAAAATTTTATAACTAAAAAAATTATTTAATGTAAATATATTTATATAAAATGTATTAATAAATTAGTTTTTTTTATATTATGATTTTAGGATAATTTCATGAGACCTTTGTAAATTTTTTTAATTGTTATAAAATTAGTTATAGATTTAAAATATGTACTTCTCAAGTAAATGATGGTTTTAATTAAATATTAAATTTCTCATATTTATAAAATTATTTTTCATAAAATAAAGTTAATTTTTGAATTCTATAAATCAAAAAATGGTTCGGGTGAATTTTTTGTATTTGTCTAAAATAAATGAATTTTGGGTGAATAGTAAAATATGATAATTTATAATAAATGATAAATACATGATTTATTGAGTCATAGGTGATGTTTGTATGATTTAATAACAATTGGTTGAAATCATATTCACTTATTACTTTATTTAGTCACAGGAATCAATACTGTTTGTTGTCTTGAAAAAAATAATAAAATAATGAGTAATCGCCCTTCTCCTCCACTATAAATACCACCCAACACCACCACATCTACTCACAACTTGAAATATTGGTTATTTATCAAATTTATATGAAATAATATTCCAAATACTATGCCCCATATCTAGGATATCTTTTTCTCATGAAAAGGCCAAAGCCAATCCCTTTAAGGAGATTGTCAAGGAGGAGTATCCAGGAGGTGAAATTCGATTCCATTTCTAATTAATTTCTTTTTAAGATCTTTTATTTTATTATTATGACATCACCTCCTCTGTCCAAATGATAATCATAACTCTATTACCATATATATACCATAATTAAATCATGTTAATGTAATATCCTTACCTAAACTACTTTCACTCTCTCTCTCTCTCTCTCTCTCTCTTATTTTAAAAATGAAATCATCATCCGGGAGGTGCCGATTTACAAAATTCCTGGAAGAAAGATTTTCATTCATCAATTTATCCTTGAATTCTAGTAATAAAACCATTTTTATGTTTAAACCGGACTATAATATACGTACTAAAACCTTTATTATGTTTTTAATGTAACATATTTACAAAATAATAAATGACAATACAAAATCAGTTTGTTATGATCAATAACCGTCGTAATAATCAAAATGATTATCACTAAATGTATTATCTAATTATTCATACTCATAACATAAAAAAATTTGATATATATAACCATTTAAAATTATTTATGTTCATTAATATCATATAAATTTAATTTTGGAAAATTATTCCAATTCCACATGAACTTCCATACTCATAAACAACTATACCAATCATGAAAACCAAGGAAATAAACTCTCTCGAGAAATAAAATTGTATTTTATAACTCATCAAAAAATTAATAAATAAACATAATAAAATTATAATAAATAAAATTTATGTATATAAGGTTATAAATTAATTAATTAATGGATTTAATTTTACTATCTAGGATGTTATGTTCAGTTGCAGAACACATTCAGACGTATGGTAAGGGGTTCTACCTGAACGTTCAACTTTCCTTTGGGATATTCTTTCACTAAATTTACTAAAATTTAATGATTATATATATATTTTTTAATTATTATTTATTTCATATATATGTTCCAAACTCATATATACAGATCATTTAATCTTTTATTTTTGTAATTAATAGTTTGAAAAGGTTCCCTTCTTAATTAATCCAGATACATAATCCTGATTAAAGGAAACGTCTCGATTTCTTACCCATTTTCAAGTACGATCCATAATATGTTTTAAGAAACCATTATATTTATAAAATTACTAATTGTATCATGTAAAACTATATTTTTTAATTTATGGAATTATACAAATAAATATGACAAATAGAAATTATTTTTCTAAATGAACCCTTCTTTTCATAGTAAAAGGGTCATTTCTCTCAATAATTTCTTGATCATTTTATCAGATTATTTTAATCCATTCCAAAAAAAATATTGAATTTTTTGATTTAGGAATATTGATATATTAATATTTTCACCTAAAATATAATATTAAATGGTTTATGACATGTTTGACTGTGGATGTTCTTTCTTGATACCATTCACTATGCTATTTAAATTGGTTATTGATTATGATTACAGATTGGGGAAAGTTATTTACATTTCATATCTTCATATTTTTTATGTTTATCCCCATTCATATGAGGAATTCATTGGACTTATAAATTCAAATGTGGGGACCACTACATCCCCTTGATTTATCGGTATATCAAATGGATGGTGTGAACATATTCCCTCATATTTTATAATGAATTTGGTTAAAAAAACTTTTCATGTATAAAAGATTTTATCCTTATATTCTTCTAAAAAATGTGGAAAAATTATATCGAACCATAATATACTGGTAGAAAATTTAACATATATCTTTGATCATATTTTTTTTGTTAACAATCAAATTATATTATCATATATGAAAAAGGAGTTGAATATGTAGATATTTTAATTAGATAATTTTAATTTAGAAAAATTCAATTTAATTAATATATATGATATAGTAACTATTGAATCATTATTTGAATGAAATATACAAGACTAAAAACAATTTATTTGATTATGAACTCTTGTATCTTTAAAACAAACATGAAACAAATTTTTTTTATCACACAACCTTCTAAATTTATTCATTTATTTCTATAACAAAAATAACAAACATTCTATATAGTTTCAAATACAATTATATCATATGGAATTTATATTCCTTCTTGACAACACCCTTAAGATTTAATAAACATTATGGACACTCAAAAAACATCATTTCCATCTCAAACTAAAAATATATTTTTCAAGATTGAAATTTTACCCACTTTTAGTGTCTACAAAAAATCTCTATCTTGAAACTACATTCCATGTTCTTATTTTATCAAATTTTTATAACAGTACGTAACAAATCTCAAACTCAATTATCTTTTTAGAAAATTTTCATTATAAAAATGATATCAATTAATAAAAAGGAAAATCATTATTGTAGATCTCTTATCACCCTATGTTAATAAGATACACAATCATGTTGGGTAAATGAGTGGTTACTAAATTTTCTATGGTTATTTAGCCTAAAATGACATTGAAGCCTTAAGTGAATCAATCCATGTTTTATAAGAATTTATTATCACTGGTTAAAAAACACCAACACTTGGCCACATAGGAAGGTGTTACTATAAAAAATTGTATTTATACTAATACATTGGAAATTCACGTAATTTAATATTATATGGAGTTTCTTATATTAATCATATCCTTAATAAAAGTCAATCTAATTTTTATGTTTTTTTTGATGATTCTGTTCTCTAGAAAAAATTATTTTATCATTTGAGTATCATATTTTATGCCATAACCACCCTCCAATTGCACCCATCCTGGGAAAATAGTGAAGAGAATGGATGAAACCTCAAGTATTTCCTCCATTATGCTATGGTTTGGTGACTATAAATGTGGGAGTAAAACAGTCAAATGAGAGGCATCACTCTCATTATATAAAATGAATTTAGAGAAAACAAGAACAAAAATGAAACTTAATCCCATAAATTAAAAGTAGACAAACCATCCCACATGTTTATTTCTTGAAATATGTATAAGTATCAAAAATAAATATATAGGGAAACCTTAATTTGTAACTCCACAGTTACTTTTACCTCCAAAGTAGTAATATATCACTCGGTCACTAAAACTCTCTTGAAAACATTAAAAATGTTTTATATGTGTATGATGAATATAACATATATACTCAATATAATAATACTCAAGAAATCCCATGATAATTTGAAAATCGAATAAAAATGGACCACTGAACAAATGGAAAAACCAACAAAAACCTGGATAGGTCATTTATCCATCACAACATCACCATAACTCGCCCATTTACAATGAAAACAAGTAGTTTTATAATAATGATAGAACATCAATAAAGTTAGCACACATCCACTTCCCCTAATTTGTGTCCAGTATCATTCCCCAACAGCAAACATTAAATACTCAATTACCTTACATTCCATCTCATTACTATAAATCCATTCACCTATAATGTGGGATGGGTTACAACCCTATATACACTATCATCCAATATTACTTAACATCTAGTGCTTGCATAAATTTCATCATGCACCTCTATCATTCCAATATTAAGTTATTATCTACATCATCCATCATCGAACAACAACATGAAAAAAAATTATATATAAACATAGATAGTTTGGAATACAAACCTAAAGGTTTCACAACAGTTCTTAATCATATCCACCTTATCATCAACACCATACTATCATTACCACTTGCTTCCACCAACTAGATGCAACCCATCACACAATATAACCCCACATAACCCACAATTTCATTTCAATCAAATATAGATTCACCAACCACTCAATATTATTTCATAAAAACATATCATTTATAAATTTATCCATTTAACATCATATTTCAATACAAGCACTAAAACTAACATCCACATTTAATTACCATTTGAATATAACATATTTATAATGATTCAAATCATTAAGTCACCATATGAAAATTATAGTTAAATTTTATTAAATTGTGTTACACCAAATTTTCATTTAAATATTACCAAAATCATATTATATCACTATTAAAAAACTATAATAAGTCACCACAAAACAACCCAACATATCCCCTACCTAAGTAAACACCACAACACAACCATCTCACCACAACAATAAAATATCTACTAACATGTTTTAAATTCCCACAACACCTTCCAAATATAAATTGATCACCCCACATAGCCTATATAAAAAGAATAATAACAAAAAATATACTACTTGTACAGAATAAAAGATTAAAAATTCTTATATTTTATCATAATTCCTTTAAAAGGGATTTAAAATTAATTCATATTCTCATTTATAGGTATTTTCACATAGATATATATTTAAAAATGAAACCAATTCATAACCAAATAAATGTATTATTCCTTTTTATGAATGTGGGTTTGAAAAAAACTAATTAACAAGGGTTATCAATCAACAATAGTGGTAAATAATTTTATAATAGTCACAACATGAAGATAGAAATAAATTACAGTCCTGGATAATAATAATCACCGATTGATAATAAAGAATATGGAAAATCATTTCATTACAGCCCATAACTCATAAATTCAATTAATACAATTCATTAATTTAATTAGACAATCTATGATACCAAGTCATTGCACGGAAAAAAATTCTAGTTGTAAATTTTTAGAAAGAATAGAAAAGATGGAAAATCTACATGGAAAATAAGTTCCAAAATATCTTACACTGATGATAGGGGAAATAGAAGATGATGTCATCACCTATATATAATGATGGTAATGTCTTGTAAAATAATATAATACTTTTAGTGAAGTTAGGAATATGAATGATAAAAAAATAATACCTCAAATGTGAAAAAATTATATGGAAAATAGAGAGGGATCCTAGTCATAGAACACAACTAATAATATTATTTTTTGAGAAAAATTAGCTTCATGGACCTTTATTAAGAATAAAAAAAATTACATGTGTATGGAAGAAGGCATTTTAAAATTTTACCAAAACATTATTGGGTATATGTTATAAGGGAAGGTACTTGAGTTTATGGGTCCCACCTTAGAGACACCATTGATTGTAAGTCCATCGTTAAGGTAGTTGGCTTGTTGAATGATGTGGGTGATGTAGAAGTTCCTAAAGGAAAGAGTTTCTAGGAAATTCACCCATTTTGCCATTATCTTCCATGATAGGTGGATTATTCCAATCCTGATGGCCTGAATAATTGTGATATATTCACATTCAAACCATAAGTTACACCAGCCTCTATGAAATGCTTGAGTAACTACTCCAGTAAATCCCAACATTTCTATTTCCAAAGTAGTTCCACTACCACAAGGGCCATATATACATTCAACTATGTCACTGTTATGATATCTAATGATAACTCCATACCCCGATGGACCTGGATTACCCCTCGAGGCACCATCAGTGATACATTTTAACCATCCTATGAAGGTAGGGAACAAAAATAAATTAATAGTTCCATGGGGTTTGTGGTAATTTTGTTCAATATTCAGTTTCCTAAGGATGGTGAAATCAGTGACCGAATTATTGCAACATGGAGTGTAGGGAGGTCGGTAATTTTGTATAGTTGTAATGACATATGACAAAACTAGCTTTGTATTGGAGTGAGTATGGGAGTGAATTGATACATTTTAACCTCTCCATATCACATGGAGCAATTTAGAAATTGGAATTTTGAGCAGGATGACAATCTTTTTGGAGATATTGAGGTTCAAAATCACTTGAAGGAGGTGGTACAGTGAGGATTCCTTGAGTGGATACATATCAAAATGATTAAAAACAACCATCAATAAATATAAAGATGTTTTTCAACTATATATCAGGTGGTCGACATCCTTGCGATGTTGATGAAAAAAAACACACCTAGGGAAAAGTAAGATTCCATCTCTTTGCAGGGTTATATCAACGGGAATTTTATTTAGCGAGATCCTCCATAGAAAGGTAAATTATAAAGGGGTAATCCATCCTTTATTGAGGCTTCAAATCCATTTATATTCTCCAAATAACATGTTCTTATAGAGAATCTTGGATTTTAGCTGGCCATTTTGAGACTACTCCCAAATAAGCATATCATCTTGATTGATGAAATCTTGAGTTACAAAACTTTGAGCATTATCTTTAGGGAGAAGGTCCACCTTTTCTAATTTTTATTTTATTGATATACTATGATTAATATTAGTAACTATAGAGTTGAACTGACTTATTAGAGGTTCTCTAGTCTAATTGGTATTCCAAAAGTTAAGAGATTAATTACCATTACAAGATAACGAGTATGAATATAAAATTTTATGGAAGACCAATTTTAGACCAGTCCAAATAGAGGATTCCATGTGATATAATTTTCCTGCAAGAATATTGAGAAAAAATATAGATATGAGAAAACAAAAGGATGCCTAATTTTTTTGACTAACCTCTATAAGAACTGAGACAGGAGGGACTGGTTTAATAGAGTTGTGTTTTTTATTCTAAGGCCACCAAGAGCACGGGGCATGCAACATTATTTCCATGAAGCTATAATAATCTTTATTTCTATCACATTTCCACTCCAAAGAAATTCCTCATCACAGAGATAATAAATTTGATAGTTGAAAAAGGCTGAACATACACCATGAACGAATAAACCATCATTAAAATCACCACATGCTTGAAAAGAAAAATATGTCATTGCATTGAGATTGATTTTCCTTTCTATGTTGCAAGAGTTTTTCTAATTTGAATAACCACACTAGATAAGTACGAAGACCTTGGTTTACCACAATACATGGGAACCCCATGGTAATTGAATGGGGTGCATCCTTTTTTTAGACTTAGATAATTAATAATTGATCTATTTCTTGTTGCTGAAATATTTTTCCCAAAGTAGACAGAGGACTTGCTCCAATTTATCTCCTGACCGAAGACACTTTCATAGTGAGAGAGAGTATTTTTGATGTTGCTGATATTCCTTATGTCACCCTGAGTGAAAATTATGATATCATCAGCAAAAAAATATGGGAATGGGTAGGGATACATCCATCTGTTCTAATGGTTTCCATTTCCCCTATGCCCACAAGGTAGATGATAAACCTCCAAAGATAGTACTACATGATTGAAAATATTATAGATGAAAGGGGTCCCCCTGTGTAACACACCTCAAGAATTGAATGTATCCTTTTAGAGAAACATTGATAAGAATAGATATGCAGGAAAATTCAAGAAGGTTTTTGATCCACCTTATAAACTGTATGCTGAAGCCAAAACTGAGAAGCACATTATTATTGAAGGCCCAATAAATTGTGTCAAAAGCCTTTCTGATGTCAAGAATGAGAGAAATGTTATACCGTGGTGGAATTTATAAGGAGTGTAACACACTTTGATTCTCTAAGTAATAAGTCATGTATGTTCCTCTCTTTCATGAATCCAAATTAATTCCAAGATAAATTTTTTTCCAAGACTCGAGAAAGTCTATTAGCAAGTATCATTGTGATAATTTTATGCATGGTGTTAACATGAGTAACTAGCCGGAATTGGCCAACATCACTGACATTCTCCACATTGGTAATTAAGGTAATAAAATAAGAATTGAATCTTTGAGTAAAGGTCCCACCATTAAAAAAATACTTAACCATCTGGAACCCATCATCCTGAACTATATCCCAATAGATTTGGAAGAATGAGTTTGTGAATCCATATGGGCTGGGTGAGTTGTCTTTATTGAGTCCAAAAATAGATTCTCTAATTTCTATGTTAAGTGGTTTGGTGGTGAGAAGAGAGTTCTCTTCTAAAGTAATCAATTTAAGGATTATACCCTCCTTTAATAGAATTTTCCTTGGTGGTCCATTGAATAGGTCCATGTACAAGGAAACAATGTGATTTGATAGCTCTTTCCTTTCATCAATGATTCATTCCACATCTTTAAGAAGTAAGAGGTGTCTGATTTCCCTTTGTGTCCTATATGAAGCATTAAAGAATTTGGCCTTTCAGTCCTTATTAGCAAGCTATTTGACATTGAAGATGTAATTATTGATATTATATCTTAGTTTGGTCATATTTTGGATATTTGATGATAGTTCAACTTCATGGACCATGTTTACATCAAATTTTCTCTTTGTAATCGATTCATGTGTCTCATGGAAAGAGGATTCATGGGCATTAATTTTTACATCAATCGAGATGAAATTAAATCTACTCCATACTTTAAGTTTAGTCTTGAGAATCATGAGCTTAGAAAGAGAGGCCATCCAATTGGCATCACATAAATTTAGAATCCAAGAGTCACGAATGATTATTAATCATTTGGGAAAATATGACCATGCATTATTGAATCTAAATGGAATAAGTCTTCTTATCTCATGGGCTAAAAAACTAACCAAGATGGGATAATGATCAGAGTTTTTACTTTCCAAAGTGACACATGTGATTGATTTCCATTTTCTAAGTGAGGAAAAATTTACAAAGGCTCATTCAATTCTATTATCCATCATTCCATTTAAGTGATTCCTATACCAAGTAAACATGGCCCTAATGAGGTTTATTTCAGCAAGACTTGTTTCATCAACACATGTTCTAATGTCCCTAGAAGATATAAAACTTTACACTGGTCATATCTTATCATCAACATGTAAAATAGATTTAAATTCACCAATGATGGACCATGGTTCTAAAATGATAATGGATAGGTCCATGAATTTCATACATAGAGATATCCTTTCTAAATAGCAGTTAAACACATAGACAATCGAGCAGTAAAAATTCTGACTAGTTGTGTCCAAGATACATGTGAGTATTTGATTTTCCACCTAAATCATGTTTTGGTTTCCAACCCTGCTGTGTACCAACAACTATATTATGTCAAAGGTGGATGTAGTTTAGGAAGTACCCATCATGTAATATCCCCAATTGTTGATTAGGGTGAAATTATTTGATGAAATGATTTTTGGGTTAGAGAATCCAATTAATTCAGGTTTGTACATACCTACATGGAGCCTTATGGAAAATTTGCATGTCAGGGTTGGCTATTCCCTAGCAGTTCTAAAAAAGATTCCTCATTTTGGGAATGTCTTGTGGGTAAATCCCCCTTTTTTATTTTGGCCCATCTTCCATTATGACTTCCTAGAAGCTTTTTACCTGGTATTTGTAGAAGATTTCATATCTTTTGAGTCACCATAATTTTTTTATTATGCGGTGCCACTGTTATCCTTCTTCATGGGGGTTTGGGCCTTAAATTCCCTAGTCTTGTGGTCTTCTGAGCTGATTGGTATCTCAGTTGATACACCGTTATTTTTTGACAAATGTTGGGAATGTTCAATAGACCTAGTATTCTATGTCCTATATTCAGATATAAGAGTATATCCATTTTTAATGCTTACTTCATGATGGGTATTAGTCTCTGTTTCTTCCTCCTAGACACCTGGAGAAGGCTTGATGTGTTTTGATATTTCCATTGGGTTATCTAGTTGAATGGACACCACAATTTCTGATGAGATAAAATCCAGAAAAAACTCCTTATCTTGAGCAGATAAAGCCATGTGAAAAATATCTGATTAAAGGTCTAGGGAGAAGGGTTCAGTTGGGGGCTCACATGGAATTTTGAATTCATCGATGTAATCATTTAATGTAGAATTTTCAGGTATATTCTCTAATTACTCCACTAGTGGATCCCAAGAGGAGCTCATGGGAATTCCCTTTTCTTCCATCAGATCATCCAGTGGTGAGGGTATCTCATTTTTCATATAATTCACCTTATTAGGTTTTATTACTAAAGATTATTCCCTCCAGGATGATGTGATGGCAACTGAGAGTACAATCTTCTGAACAACATAGAAATTGTTGATATAATGACCCACCATCTTGCAGTGTTCGAATTTTTTTTGGAGATTCTCAAATTCATATTTAATCTCTATTTGATGATCATCAACAACCAATGAGACATGTGTTGGACGTGGTAATACCATGTTAATATCAATAATAACTCTTTTATTCAGTCCAAAGTCCTCATTGATTGTGCGATGGTCTATTTTAAGGGGGGTGCCAATTCCAAAATCCATATCGTTGATAATTTTTGGATTCTAATAAACCAATGGTAGACCATGGATCCTCGTCTAGACCTGCATAAGATAATGTCGTTGTACAAAAGGGTTGATGTTTGGATCCCAATATGAGAGCCTACATAATCCGGGATTGAGATTTAGATTACAACTGTGCCAGACCATAACTAGGATCTCTTGAAACTCTAGTTACACATGAAAGTATCCCTTCTAGATTAGAATAAGTCTCAACTTGGATCAATTCCCATAGCGAGTGATTCAATCCTTCATATCACCATATGACCAAGGTTTAACCCCCTTCTCAAATAGAACCCATCCTAGCACTGAAAATTTAAAAAGGTCACGTCTTTGCTGAAGCTCTACTAGATCTACAATTCATACAACCAATCCGTCCACTATTTTTTTAGAATCATTGTCTTATTGACTGAAGCATCATTAGGGCTAGAAAGTGCTTAAGAAAATGAGAGGAATTTTTGGGGGAATGTTTTACGTACCTGATCCCACATCAGAATCGACCTGTGCATGTTTGAAATACTGTTCCTAGTTCTGATTGATGGACACCATGCTCAATCCATATTTTAGTATATAGAGACTTTATCATCACCGATGCGCGAGCTAGAGCATCCCATGCTTTACATATTCTTATCTAAATAACCATTAATTAACACACACACCTAAAATTATGAGTAGGAAGGATTTGGGTGAAAGGGAGATAATTCCAAGGCTTAATAGAAAGGTTTTGATTCATCTATAGTTTAATAAAAAATCAGATACTTGAATAGAGGAAATAATGAACATTAAGATTCTAGATATACATATCCTAGAATAACTGTGATTATTAACATGTTCAGCCTTCTATTTCAATTATCTATTAATTTAGTTTCATTTAAAATATAAGGAACTGACCATTTAAAACAACATGATTTTTTGAATTCAAATACCATATTTAAACCCTATATAATAGATTTTAAAAACAACTAATTAAAAATTTAATTCCACATTTTATATGAACATAAATTATCACATCATTCATTACAATCTAGATTTTTTGGAACAATAGAAAATTTTGAGAACTATTGAACTGGCTGTGATAAAGGATAGACCATCCAATACATTGAAAACATGATATAACCAACTGATGAAAAAATGGATCTAACTAACCACACAACGAAACTATCTAAACACAAGAAGGAACCTACTATCCCAAAGAAGGAACCAATCAAATAGAAAAATGAACAAACTGAGCATGAAGGAAAAACACATTGAAATATGGAATAAACTAACAGAAAGAACCAAATTACTAAAATAAGATACTAACTGACCACATGAAAGAATCAACTACATGCAATAAGGAACCAACCAACCACAAAGACCAACTAACAATAAAAATAATCCAATCAACTGCCTGAATGAACCAACTAAACATAAGAAATAACCCACTTTTCACATGAAACAATTTACCATATAAACCAACTAACCAAAATATTAAATCAACTAACCACATAAAGGAACAAGCTGACTACAAGAATAAACCAATTGAAATAAATAAAGGACCAACTAAAGATTGTTCATTTTGTTGACTGTGGGAGAAAAATTATAAATTTTAAAAATCAAAAATTTCTTTTACTCCCTCCTCACATTGACATTCCTTGGTAAATAACAACATATAGGTTTTATGAATCCATGTACTTACATCAGATACCTCTCAAAAAATTCTCATTATTGATAATCAAAATAGAACTTAGAAAACACATAGCTAGGAGACATCATCAACTAAGGGAGGGAATTAATCTCATATAAAGAATAAAATTAGGAACATTGTCACAATAGAAAGGAATAAATATAAATAAAAAAACATAGGGGTATTAATAATGAATTTGCGGCTCATACCCCCAAGCGATCTCCTCCAAGAAACCATGCCTCCACAAAACACAAACTATTGGGATAACTCACCTCCACAGTATCTTCTATAGATGGTCCTGGATCTCAATTGGATGATCCGATAACATTGTGTATAATCAATTTTTATCTCTCCATAATTAATGACATGGAAGTAATCGTGAATATAATTATGAAATTGGGACTTATTGAAGACATCATGAAATTTTTAAAACTATGGTGGGAGTGCCACCCGATAAGAAAACATGCCAATTTTCTCCAACAACTTGAAAGTACTGAAAAACCAAGGTAAAAATTACACCTTCATCCAAATATCTTCTAAAATTTATGAGGTTAAACCTTTGAGAACATAGGTTTTCTAATATAAAACTCCAATTTCCTCCACCTATAGTCTATATAGGCCTACTAGAGGTCCCAAACGACCTTTGTCTACTCTCAAACCCCCAAATTATTTTTATATTATACCTACCTCAGTTTCAAGTAAAACAAACATTCCAACCTTAGTTTAGAATAATAGAGAATGACATGGACACCCATACAATGGATCTAATGAAGCCATATCATTGGATACATGATATGTATTATTATAGGAAAACATATCAAATGGTAGGTCTACTTATAACGATCTACCAATGTCCATGACACAAGACTGTGACATGTCCTACAACATCTAGATAGTCTACATTTCTACCCATATCTCTATATATAAAAATCATTACTATGGAATAACTTATAGAAAAAATAATACCATAATCTCGTCCATACAAGTGAGGTAAATAGAATGTCCTGGTCAGATACAATGGTCTTTGGTATTCCGTGGAGCCTCAAAACCTCTTCCACATACCACTTCAGTAGTGAATTAATAGAACCCAACATCATGATCACCATAAAAAGGTTTACTTCTATAATTAATAAACCATCATCCAGATAACATCACAACCTTCCAAATCATGGGGTAACTTGGAGAAAAAACCATCGATAATGATTCACATTTCCACTTAGGGACATCAAAGGGTTTTAACAAACCTCCATGAACAAGGTTTACTATATTAAACTTTTGAAAAACTAGATAGAATGACATGAACTGATAGACTAACCAATTTAAAACATGAAACCAACGATACCTCCACAAAAATGATACTTATTGGACACACCTAAGTTCACCACTAATTGTGAGATTTGAAATGCATGGGAAACTTCCTCACACATGGCTAATAGGAAAAGAAGCCTTATTTTAAACAACATCAAATTTTTATCATCATCAAATTATAGATCTTTTGCATCACCATAAATGACACCATCTCACATCAAATATTCCAATGAGTCTCCCTAATCATACTGCAATTCACTATTTTATTTCACCTATACACCACCGTGTTAAACTATTTTTTTATTTAATATTACAAATATAATAATAAATGTCACTTCACATTTGAGTCAACTATTTAATTTTAATCTCTGTTAGAGAGGGAAATTTTAATAGTTATGATAATTATATTTTAGGGGGAGGTGATTTGGAGATCCAATGATGAAATTAAAGAAACATTGTCCCAAATGATCAAGATCCAAATAAAAAATACACACTAAAAGTTTCACTATGGATAATATGTGCATCTATTAAGGTTAAGATTTTTTAGGATGATCCAAATTTTAGTTGGATACAACTCATATTAGTAAAAATAAGAAATATTTGTCCATCCATAAGATCAAAAGAATAGATCTATCTACAGAACCTAATTTAATTGATTCCAAAATTTTGTTTAATTATTTTCAAAATATATCCAATTATTGATGACCAGTGGTCACCAAATATTATATGGTGACATTTAAAAGGATTTTAAAAAACATTTAGATTTTTTATTGGTCTATATAAGTCCATTTACAAGTGAAAAACTGAGATAAAAGTGGTATCTCGAAATCTAGGATCCCAAAACACCCTCCAAATTTGTCTATAAAAGGGATCCTTAAGAACCACATTTACAAGATCAATCAAGCTATGAAGTGCTGACATTTTACTATTCTAAAGGAATCCACTCTACAACTTAGAGGTTATGTAGCCCCTTATCCATGAGTAGATATTATTTATGAATGTTAAGTTCCACATGAGCTTTCTCATCCTCTCAATGGAATGATAAATGGTAAGTGATCACTACAATGGAGCTACACACATAAAGAGGGAGTTATAAAACATAATTATCTATTGGTTTTGTGTATATTTTTGTTTGGAATTATTCCTTTTGATGTATATTATTATTTATGAGGCATTTAATTGAATCCCTTTTTATTTGATAACATATCGGTGTGTAATTTTGTTTGTGTGACTTTTTTTGTAGTAATTGGATAACATAAGTACCCACTTTCTTCCAGAAAATTTGAGAGTTTGGTGGTCCTTGATGTAACGTAAATCTTGATAATATGATTAAACATTAAAGCATGATTATCATGTCACATTTTAGTCATATATGCTTCATTTTATAGGCATTGTGGTTAACCATGATATTGGTTATTCTTTAACTGAAGGATTTCACCAAAACATAATAATCAATTGAGAACAAGGAACATTTCATGTGGTGTAGTGAGATATAAATGATGACATACATATCATATATTTTTCAATATCCACTTATGTTGTACACTATTAAAATCCTTAAATTAATTCATTTTATTTTTAAAAAATTTCAAAAAAACCAATATTTTAATTTTTCCCTTTGAAAAACATATTTGAAATATATTCTACATACTCATAAATTCCCCATGAGAGATTACATAGGTAACCCATATGATATAAATCATCATTGAAAACATAAAAAATTTTCCATATCAGGACAACACTATCACTCCCCACGAAGATTCATCCACGTACCACTTTATTGACTATTTCACTATTATATTATAGAGGCATCCTCTTCCAACAACTTCCTATTCATTTAAATATGACACTATATGTTCTTCCTTACCATTCAATATATTCATAGAATCTATAAAAACATTTCCTATTTAATTATAGATCACAATTTCATTGACCACATTTTCCTTTGTTGGGGTATAGAGGATCTAAAATTCATAATCTTAAAGAAAATCCACGAACCTATGCTGGAATAGTTTTAGATCATGTTGGGAGAAAATATACCTCAGACTCTTATAGTTTGTGAAGATGATAAAGTCTTACCTTATAATGTAATATTAGTATATATTTAGAATAAAATACTTATACCATATCTGAGCCTGAGTGGAATTTTTATGCACATGGGGATACAACTACCAAGAACCATATGTAATTAACACTCTATTCTTAATCAAGATTCACCTCTAACCCAGTTGGGGAGTATCATAATATACATTGAAAATCATCCATTACATTGAAAACCAATGTACATGAGAATTGATAAATCTCCCTTTTTGTTAATCAAAATATGGTGGACACTAATAAATCCATATGAACCCCTAATCTATTGTCAACGAATTCATTGAGGATGAAATCTGATAGAATCCTAACACAAAAACTCTATTATAATCTTGAAATAACATGAAATATATTAACAACTTCCACTTTATTGAGTAATACCCAAGGAACACCATATTTGATATTTTTGGGTATATAGCCACACCCTTTTGTGAAACCACATGTCTATGTAAATTCACATCTAATATCCAAAACATGCACTATACAAATTTCCATAGAGATCATAGTGTCATAGAATTTGAAGTTCAACATTGAGATGTTATATATCTTACTCCATAGAATTGGATTATATATGGATGTTTTACATGAACATAACTACAAACTCATCTAGGAAATCATGGAATACAAAGTTATTTATCCCAATTAACACATATGGTGGGATCGTGAGGCCAAATGACATGACCACATGCATGAATTTTCTATTTCTACACATGAGAGAAGCGTTTGTGATATCCTCCTCCTTCACCCTAATTTTCTGAAATAAATATGATAGATTGATCTTCAAAATATAGCTAGACCCCTTCATATGGTTGAACATATCATCTATTCTTGAAAGGGGGTAACACTTCATTACCATCACCTGATTGAACTTATGGTAGTCCATGAATATCCTCATATTACTGTCCACCTTCTTGTTGAATTATAATAGATCTTGCCAAATGGATATATAAGGACCGATGGAGACTTGTTATCTATAAATAAAATATTTTTAGTCTCAAACAACATAACTATGGGGGTTTTATAGGGTAAGGATCCATTAAAACTAGTGAGGCATCCAAATATAACTATATTCTAAACTCGATGCTAAATTGAGGGTGAGGTGTCACAACCTCATCATGGAAGACATTGAGAAATACCTCAACCATTATGGGAGAATCCACCACTTTAGTCAACAAAAAAATTTCAAAACAATGATATAAGAGGCTCTACACATCTATCACCCATCTATAGCTTATTTCACTAGTGAACACTACTCAGAGGCCGTACAAATTAAAAATAATGAATCTCTTATAAACCCAACCAAGAAATTCATGCATAGAGTACAAAAAAATTAATAACAAGGATGATGTTGTATAATTGGATCTATTTAAAGAATAATTTTTCCATAGATTGATGCTTACCCTTCACCAGTATACATTCCAATCACAAATAAAATAAAAAATTCTGGTTTCCAACTAGCGTAGATAGCACCAATGGCACTAGAATTCTCTCCACCTCAAGTCCAAATGCAACGCTAAATGTAAAATAGATTGTTTTGAAGATCCAAAATCAAAGGAAGTATAAAATAATTTAGATAATAAATTTATTGAACATTGAATTAACATTGATCTCTTAGGCACTAGGACACCCATAGAATTTACCTTCCAATGTTTAGATCCTATACCTTGTTTCTGAAAAACTCTATGGACATGCTATGGTTACAATACATTTTGATGATGACCATTGCGAGAATGACCTCTACATGATCTATATCATCTATGCTGCTAAATACACACTGAGCCCTCTATTGTTATCATAGTTGGTTAGGTCCTGACTATCCAAACAAAACAATCTTCCTAGTGAATTTTAGAGTTGATCTTAATAGTTACCATAACCTCTATAGGTATAGAATTAAAACTTGAAGCCCTTGAGAAATTATATGGATCCACCGACCCTGGAAAAGCATGAACCAGACTACTATGATCTACTACCTATAGATCATAACCTTTTACACCTTAACATCTACAATCCCCTTCTTGATGATCTAGTCATCTAAAAGCATTGATGGCCTCTCTCAAGAGGAAATACTTCATGTGAGTTCATCCAATTGATCACTTCTTCCTTATTTTGAACTAATAGATGCATATAAAGCTTAAATGGGTTGAATTAATATCTTATCACTAGACACATGTAACAACCTGAATCTGGAGCCCCTCAACTGGTGCCCCGTGTCCGATTTTCCACATGAACTCAAGCACATTTCCACAAACTTGAGAGGCTTCTAACTAGCAGTGAGGGATTTGGTATGTTATTGGGGAAACTATGCCCTCATATGGTCAGGTATACAAGGTACATGAAATAACAGTCAATAGCAGAAGCAGTAAACTACATACAACAACTGAAAATAAACAGTGGAAGAAATTTATAATATAATAATGATGCAGCAATGTACATGTATCTAAGGAAAGTAGAAAACACAACAACGTGATTAAATACAACTGAGAACAATGAACTAAAAGTAAATAGCAACTCCAGCAGCATAATAAGCCTAAGATCAGTCTTATGCTCTTCAGCTTCAACCAGCAATCATGTACCTGAAGTAGAAGGGCCACAATTCCTATCCACACCCGCAACCATATAACCTATTTGGGTTGAAAAGCAGGACCCAAATAGGATGTGAGACTAATCCCAGTTGGCAATCACCATAAGATCTGTGCCCTACAATCAGTGAGAAATATTGAAAAAGTAAAGGAAATAAATGCAGCAGAGAAACATGAGTACTCTAAAGTAAAAAATCCTACTAATCTCCATTCAAATTTATTTATTAATTTAACTCACTCATTAAATTATCAACCCTGGAATCTAGAAAACAACACAATATTCTCAAGGCATAGAAAGTAACACAACAAGTATCTCAATAGACTACCTAAACTACAAGAATTACGAAACACAAGCTTGTTCTTTGTCTTGGTGGACTCGTCACAACCAAACAAACAATATTAACACTGACTCTCTGGGTGGATCATACTAAAGGACCCCTATAGTCATGTAATCATAAAAAGGCACAGACACTCTAGGAAGCTATAACCTTCAATTCCCCTACAGTCTTGCAACGATAGATATAGACTCTCTGAGGATGCATTTATGTCTAATTCCCACTATAGTCTCGATACGTAACTAAGGACACTATAATGAAGCACAAAGTCCCATTCCCATAGGTCCTATGAATGATTCTAATTTATAACAGACTCTCTAGGTAAGCCCTTAATCGTCAATTCCCTCTTTAGTCTACCTCACCTGGTTCCCATAGCCATGAGTAGTGTAGTCGTGAGTAATCGACTTTTATCATCCCAAAGTAAGCCCAACAAACTACTTGAAAAAATAGATACAATGCATCAATAGCATATAAAAAGTGGGAAATACATGCAAGGAATTATATCAAGGTTGGAAAACAATGCAACAAGGTATGCCTCACAAGCATCCTAAGCCAAACGGCAATAATGAGCCAAAACAGGGGGTACACCCATGGGGTGATCCTCAAACATGCTAACAAGAAATTATCAATCATCTAATAACCTCAAGATTACATGAAATCTAAGTAAAATTACAATACAGGATCAAAACCCTAATATCACATACCTGATACATGGGTATCCAACAATTTTTCACCAAAAACACAAAGATATTCAATGTAGGGAAACAAACCACCTACCTCAATCCTAGGAGATAAATATACTTAATCCTCGACATGTGAACCAGCATAGAACAGAGTAGACATGAAGAAATTTCTAAAATGTTCAACCTCAAACAATTCTCACAAGAGAAGGAATTAGGAGACATGGACATAGTGGAACCAAGAACTCACCGCTACGAATATATTGCAACAGACAGCGTTCAATTTAGATTACCGGTGACGAATCAGTGGCTCATAGAAGATTTGGCCTCCTCATACACTCTGGATGTAATTAAGAAAACAAGATGAAAATAGGTTTAAGGCGTGACCCCAATACGATTAATGAAATAGAAATAAAAGTACATGGAGTTTACTTCATGAGTATATGGCGTGTACTCACCCTTTCCATACACCACATTAAGCAGCCTCCACATCACCACTACACCCCATGTGTGTGGCTAGGACACGGCCAGCACACGACCTCACATGGGAGAAAATTACATGGAGTGTACTCATAAAGTACAGGACATGCACTTAGAAAATTTCCAGATTTTCCAATTTTTCTAAAAAATGACTAAAATGGAAAAAACATACCGGGAACGAAGATCCAGGTTCTTACAAACATCCACCATTAAAGAAATTTGTCCCCAAATTTCCCTAACTTTATGGCGAAGAAGAAATCTCGAACAACTCTGGCCACTATGATCGCATATCGGCCTCCCTCTCCCAAGTCTCGTCCTATACACGGCTGTTCTGCCATAGCACCCGTACCAGAGGAACATACCGACCATGAAGTATCATTGTACTACGATCAAAACTCTTAATAGGATGCTCCTCGAACGACGAATCCTGCTCTAGCTTAACCTCCTCAGGTTGAAAAACATGAGACGAGTCTGAGAAATAGCGTCGAATCTAAGAAACATGGAATATGTTGTGTCTAGCCTGATACCTCTGAGGTAACTGCAATCTATAAGCAACCTGCCCGACTCTCTCCAGAACCTCAAACGGCCTGATGCATCTCGGTGAAAGCTTACCCTGTCTCTTGATATTAATTGATGAAGTAATTGAATATAACATGTTAAAAATAATAATAAACATGAAAAAGTTTCTTTATAAAATAGATAATTAACATAAGTTTATTATTCAGGATGATAAATAACGCATGTGATGAGTCAGACTCAAGGTAAGAGGATTTCTTTTAAAAATCATCTTTTTATGTTTCCATTCAAACTAATTTTTTCCCTATACATATTTTTTAAAATATATTATAATACATTTATATAGAAAAAAAATAATTATAAATGAAATTGTAGGATATTTTCTACATTATTCCAATTATATTTAAAATGAATCATTTTAAGGAAATTTTCTACTTTCTTTATAGAAGACCAAAAAAATGTTCTATTTTATCATATACAATGACATCAACTTTTCCCACCACCAAAAATATTTTTTTATTTTTGAATTATATTATTATATTTCATGTTTTATTAAAAGAAAACCCCTCTTTCCATCTCTTTAAATAATTTTAGTTTTGAAAGATAGGGTTTAATAGAAAGAGTATTTTAATATCTATTTTTAATATGGGTTTAAAGAAATTTTGGAGAGGTTTTATGGAGAAAAGGTGAAAAATAATATATTTTATTCATGATATGGTACATTATATTTATATATGTGAAATGGGTGAGCCATATATATATTATACAATGGGTGGAAACCCATTATATTACATGATGAATGGGTGATCCCAATAAAACATATAAAATGGGTTGAGCCCTATTATATTTCATGATAAACATGAGATATCAATATGGATTATATAATGGGAGTGACCAGATAGTGATCCAATACATTTGGCAATGTTCATTGCCTTAATTTGAAAGATTGATGGAGTTTTCTATGGATCTTTCTCTAGTGGATTTAACTAGGCTCAAGTAATTCTGAAAATTTATCATAAATTTAATTTCCTTATGTTTCAGGAATGGGTTTTATTTGAATTTAATGGGGTTTAATGCTTTTATTTGAGTAAATTTTTTTTTCAAATGAAAATGATTTATATTATTTTTTCAAAGTTCATTTAGTTGAATTTAAACATTACAAGGGTTTTCATGTTACTCATTGGACTAAAAAATTCTTCTTTTTTATGTCAATAAATCGGGTTTTCCTACTCATCCCATAATTTAAAATTATTTTCTTAGGGTTTACTTATGGGTGAGGGAAATTAAGAAGTCATATGGAATGACCTGAATATTTTTCATTAAATGAATTCTTGTCTTATTTTCAAATTATTTTTTGTTAGAAATATGGATTTGGAGTTTATGTATCCTATTTGTAATATATGGGTTTTTTATGTAATAATCATGACCCATTTCATTAAAACTACAAACCTAAAAAGATCCTGAAAATGAAATAAAGTGAAATCTTCACTAAAACATGAGTTTATTGAATGATTTATGTTTGGGTCCTTATAAATAGTATCAGATGAAAGGTTTAGATTATTTTAGAGTATATGATAATAAATATGATTAATAAATTAAAATTTATGGTTATAATAATATATAATTTGATTAATATAGTGTTTCATTGTCTAAACTATGTTTGTTTAAAATGGTTTTCTATAGATTAAATAGAGAATCTATAGTATGATGACACTAAGAGGAAAATATCCTTCCCAATCAACATTATGGATTGATGAATATTATAACTAAGTATTTTTTTTAGTTTTGGTTATGTTGACATTGGAAATTAATAGTGGTGGAATCTATATTATTGAAAAACTAGATTTACCATAGAGGAACTTGTCGATAGTTGAGAATTTTGTGAAACAACACCCTATAGATTTTAGTGGAACCTAAAATCTCATGGTACATGAATGATGGATCAATAAACTGGAAAAGACATTTAATGTCAGGGAATTTTTCAGTTTAAAAAGTTAAATCTCGCTATTTATTAAATTGATTATGTATTTGATCTATTATTTTATTTATTTCAGAATAAATATAAAATAAATGAGCTTGTTTCTATAGAATTTTTGAAATTGAAGAAAATTTTTCTTTGATAAATATTTCTATAAGACTATTCGAATTAGGATGGAGATACAATTCATATAATTAAGGTGAAATAATTATGATTATGTAGCAGTGTTTGAATATGATTTTACAATATTTTCTTTCCACATACCTGATTTAATTCGTGATATTGATAGTAGGATTAATGGATTCTACTCAGGATTAAAACCAAGTTGACATAGATCTTTTTCTATATAAGAATTTAAATTTTTTGAGAATGTTATTAGATTTGGAGAGAAAGTTGATATGGTGTTATTCATAATTTTATTCCCTAAGATTAAAAGATGAATAATTAGTCAATGTGTCAAGAAATTGAGAAGAATCTTACTATGAATGTTGGAGGCAATCCACAAACATGTTCTAAGTGTAGTAAAAGAAATATCAAGGAATGTTTGAGAGGATCTAAAATTTGTTACTAGTGTGGTATGTTTGGTCACATATATTATAAATGTGATGAAAAGAGTCATGAATAGTCTAAAATTGAGGTAATATATGTCTAGTTAATAGTTGGATTCTTTAGTTTTAATGAGATTGGACATGTCATGAACCTGCACGGGTACCCTGGTAAACCGATAATAGAGATGAATCGAACCTAGCCCAAAGGATGCTCCTGATCCACATATGTTGGCCACTAGAACTTGGAATCGTACAATATATATGTGGGAATGAATTTTCCACAAAAAAATGGAGGGAAAATAAAAAAGTCAATATTAATACACGAAAACATTCCACAGGGAGAACTGTAGTAGAATCCAAATAGGTAAAAAAACCAAAAGTACTCCAACAATGTACCAGAAACCCAAAATTAAACCCAATACCCAGCCAACTCAACTCTCCAATCCCAAAGATCAATAGCTAGAACCACCTCAAATAGGTTATTTTCTCCTACTCTAACCTAGAAGAAGATAATCTAAAAACATCCTATGGAATAGGTAGGGTGTGAGGTAAAATCATAGTAGGGTCTCACAAAGGATTCCATATGACATTCTGTATTTAATTAACCAAATAAAGCATTAGATTTTATATAAATAGATTTGAAATTTCAAAATCATATTTATATAAATATTCCCTTACATTTTAAATTATTTAAATAATTTATACAAATGGTTTCACAAAAAAAATTATATAAAATAATTTATATAAATTCAAAAGGAATGGTAATAAGTTTACAATTAACGTTAGCATATATTCATTTCAAATACAAACTTGCAAGAAACAAGGTAATTTTACTAAAGGTATGATAGTAACATCCTATGGGGCTCCAAAGACTCAATGTGAAATGATAATATTTTTATATACATTTCCCATTAACTCTAGTCCAGAGGACTCCATCACTATCATATTGGGGATGTGACATACTACATTTATTATTTGGAATGTTGTAAATCCTAGAGTATTGTCCAAATAACTCAGAAACTACCTAATGAATTAATGTGATATAATAACAAACAATAATGGAAAATTTATTTTAACACTTATTAAAATAAAATTCATCCTGTTCTCCATTTCAAATATGCCAATTTTCCATTTAAAAACCAAAATGAGTTCTTAATCAAATCAGGAATTTTTCCAAGATAAAACATGTGACTTTCTATCAAAATCATTTCAAACCATTTTTCCAAAATACAATTTTGAAATCAATTTCACAATTCAAATATTACAAAAGAAATTTAAAAAAATTTCCATCAATTTCATAAACACATCCCAATTGTATGAAATTGGGGGGGGGGGTTCACAATTTATTGCCAAAAATTCAATTTCAAATAAAAATACACCAATTCAATGGAATTGGGGATCTTATAAACTATTTTATTTTAATTTAAAGAAATTAGTTTTAAATAAAACGATTTAATTTAAATTAAAAAACTAAATTTAAATAATGTAATTTATGGAAAATAAAAATTAGCTATCAAAATGGAACCACCTACCTCATGATCACAATATCTTGAATTAAAAATCCCAAATTTGGATTTTACAATGAAGAATGATGAAAATGGGTTACAAATAATCATTCTCTATATTCAATATTGAAATAAAATGGATTATATCCAAAAATGAACATGGTGATCTACAAAACCCTAGGGATAAATAAAGTGAGAAGAAGAGAAAGATAACGAGAATAGGAAACCTACTTGGATAAGATCAAAAATTATTTACCTAGATTTGATTCACCTCTATAGGAGTGTATAGGGGCCAATAACTGCTCTTGGGAGCCTTTAAGGAATAATAAATCTGTATGGGGTTGTATAAGACCATCGAGGACCAAATAGAGGGGTTTCAGGAATTTAATTCTTGATTTTGGATAAAAAGAATCACATACACATGATTAGTTGGGTAGTGCCACATGGTTTAGAAAGACCCTATGACCCAGGTGGGCAACCATTTTTATAGTGAATGGTTTCTACTAAGGGGTTTGATGGTTTCTCAAATGATGTCCCAACCATAAAAAATCCCAATTCCTTGGTTTTCACCATTATCTCTTACAGGGTACACAGTTTTAGAAAACCATGTGCTAACCGCACACAGCCCCAGAACATTCAAAAAGAGCAACGTTTTCACAAGAAAAAACCCAAAATGAAGACCAAAAAAATAATGGTAAAAAGTGGGGTTTAGGAATACCAAAAATAATGTAAGAGGATGTTACTAATACCCCACCAATAGAACATAATGTCCCTAGAAATCCTACATAGAATCTTCCATGCTAAAAAGACAAGATCACTGCTCCCTCCTTTGTACCTCCCTCTCCCACATCTCATGACTATCATAACAATTCCTCCATAGTACTTGGAACAAAGGTATAATCCTCCCAAGAATTACCTTTGATTCAGAATCAATTATTCCAATTGGCCATTGATTCATAGATAAATCCGATTCAACCTTAATATCACTCAATGTCATAACATGAGACGGATCAGAAAGATACCTTCATAGGTGAGATGCATTGAACAAATTATATTTCAATGTCTACTACGGTTGTAGTGATAATTAGTAATAAACTTTTACCAAAAACTCAAAAACCTAAAATGGTACCACAAAATGAGGGAGAAGTTTCCCTTTCCCCCCAAGTCGTCGATGAACCAAACATGGCGATGTTTTCAAGAAAACCTTGTCACCAACTAAAAATTCTAATTGTCTATGGTGATGATCACCATAATATTTGTACCAGCTTTGTTCCATCAAAATAATCTGACAAATCAACTAAATCTTTTATATCATCTTCTGAACCATGATTGGTCCAATAAAGGAACTTTCAAAAATCTCCAACCAACACAATATTGATTTGAAAGGAGAACCATAGAAGGAATAAAAAGAAGCCATTCTGATTGCGGATTGGTAGCAGTTGTTATAAGAAAACATGACTAGCCCTAAGTGATCATCCCAAGATCCACCAAAGTAAATTATGCAAGCACATAGAATATCCTCAATAATTTGTACATCTCTTTCTATCTGGAAATCTGACGGTAGATGATATGTTCTGCTCAAACATACATGAGATTCCAGTTCGTCCTAAAGGCCACCCCAAAATCGAGAAGCAATCTAAGGATCCCTATTAGAGACTATATCATATAGAACTCCAAGAAAATGAACAATATCTTTTACATAGGTATTTTACAACTCCTTATCGTTGGTTTTAGCATGAATGGGTATAAAGTGAGGTGAATTGGTCAGCCTATAGATCACAACCCATATCATATTATTCTTTTTATAGGAATGCAGAAACACAACCAAAATGTCTACAGAGATCGCATCTCACATCCATGTTGGAACTATAAGTGGATAAAGAAAACCCAAAGGTTTCTGGTGCTTGTCCTTTACTTATTGGCATATATAACAATAAGAGACAAACTCATCAATGCACCTTCTCATACATGGACAGCGAAATTTCCACCTCATATCATGGAAAATATTCATGGTTTATGGGTACACAACCCACTTGGAAATATAGCAATCCCCCATCACTACTTTCCTCGCCGACAGCGGAACCACAAAACAATTCTGATAACATATAATTCCCTCTTTCGAGATTGACCACTTAGAAACATTTTCACCAGCATAAAGAGACTCTAAAATGCTTCAAAACCCAATATCAAGATATTAATCCAAAATAATAATATTGATAATAGAATATGTCAACTGAGAACTATCCAAGGAAACCTCAACCCTTGATTACTGAACTCAAATATGAAACTGTGAACAAAATCTATCAAGTTCAACTATTCTGATGATTCTTTCATTGCCTAGGTCAGAAGTATCCTACTAAAAGCATCCACGATGACATTCCCTTTCTCTAGGGTATTGGAGATGTTAAAGATCAAATATTATAGTTATTTCACCCAACACCTTCAGTGGATATTCAAATATGTTTTTTCTGATATAATATAACTCAAGTTCCTATGGTATAAAAACACGACAATCCTTTCTCGATAAAGGTAATTCCACTAAATCTTAAGCGTATGCATCACATATGAATGTTAATGGTTGTGGGTCAGGTATGTATTTTCATGAGGACTATGATGATAAGATACCTAAGAAACAACATGATCTCCCTGTATAAGGATGTAGCTCATACTAGAACCTGATGCATCAAAGAAGACCACATAGCCATGCCCGACCACTAGGAGATTCAATAACAGAAAAATTATCAAAAGACACCTCATATCAATAAAATAATTCTGAAATATCTCATCCCAATAAAATTTTACTCCCTTCCATGTTAGACTACTCATTGGAGAATCCATCTTTGAGATGTCCTTGACGAACCGATGATAATACACAACCAAACCCAAGATTATCCAAATATCAAAAACATTTCGTTGGTATTCCCATATCATAAAATACATCACCATATCTACATAAAATTAAAAACCACGTTCCAGCACTACAAATAATAAGAAAATTACTTCCTAAATCCATAAACCACATTTAAAAATCTTGGCATAAAGTCGGTGATTTCCCAAAAATTCCAAAAATTCTCTCAGATGATGCATATGATCCTCCACAGACTTAGAGTAAACAAGGGTGTTATCCACAAATTCTAAAATGAAGGTATCAATATACTATTGTATAATTCTTCTCATTAATGCTATAAAGACCACATGATCGTTCGTTAAACCAAATGGCATGACAAGGTACTCATAATGGTTGTACATACTTCGAATGGGGGTTTTCTGAAAGTCAAACACTTTTATTCTCAACTGTTGGTAACGAGATCTAATATCAATCTTCAAGAACAACTTCACCCTCTTCAACTAGTCAAAGATATCATTTATCCATGGAAAAAGATATTTATTTGTTTATCATTACTCTATTGAGTATTTGATAATCATCACAATGGGGAAGGGAACCATAAGCCTTCTTAGAAAAGAGAACTCACACCACAAGGTGACAGACTCAGGCTGATAAAAAGTTTCTATATAAGATCATCTAACTAGGCCCTCAACACATTCATTTCAACTAGTTACACATGGTAATAAGGAATATACATTTGTTGAGTACTAGAAACTAATTCAATCAAAAACTCCACCTATCTAATCGGTAGAAAACCAGTGAAGTCAGAAGGGAACACTTTGGGAAACTCAATGACAACTAGAGGGAGATCATCACTCAAATATTCTCACTCTAGATCAAAAGAGAACACATATATCACATTACCCAAATCTAGATAATAAGGTAAAATTATAATCGATCTTGGGTCCCATTCTCCTTGAAAGAAACATCAAACCCCATCAGTTGTGGTAAAGGATACCCAATGAAGATAACAATAAAAATGGTCAGAATTGGAAATGATCCAACCCATCCTGAATATGATGTCAATTGATTTGAATTCAAGAACTGAAAAACTCCAACCATGTTCATCATTTGATAGAGTATAAAAATAATAGGGACTATAGAGACCCTGCTCATTCTTTATTCCAATGGGTTTAGTAATATCCATCCCATAAGACAAAATCTTCATAGGAAGGTTTAGAATAATAACTATACAGGTTGAGATAAACAAATGAGATGCACCAGTGTTAAATAAAGTAGTCACTAATGATGAAGCTATAGTTATGGTACCTCTCACAGTCACTGGATCTGTATCTATTTCCTCTGAAGACTTTTTCACTCCGAAAATTATTTTCTTTATAGATAATTTTGGATAAACCATTTTTTTCATGAAGCATATGGTACCAAATTTTCACAAACTATTCTGGGTACCCTAGTAACCTGATAACTAATCCAGTTCTAACATATATTGAAGGTCGTTCCTGATCTCCACAGGTTTCCAACTAGCACTTTGTATTATACAATATGAATGTGGGAACAAATTTTCCACAAAAAAACAGAAGAATGATAAATTTTTTTATAAGAATACAACATAAAATTAATTTGGAGAACTATACATAAAGTAAAATATGTAAACAAACCCAATGAACTACAATAAAGTACCAAAAAACTAACAGGAAAATCCATGCCCCAACAGACTCAACTCTCAAAGCCTAAAGATCAAATGCCAGAACCACCACCATGAGGTGTTTTTACCCTTCTCAAACCTAGACGAGGATAATCAAAAAATACAAAAAGGAATAGGTCAGGTGTTAGATAAATTCAAAATAGGGTGTCATCATGGATTCCATAAGAGATTACACATTTAATTAACCAAATAAATCCTTCTATTTAAAATTAATAGAATTTGGAAATTCAAAAGTATATTTAAAAAACATTATGCTTTACAATTTCAATGATGTAAATACTTTAAGAATATGGATTCTATTTTTATTATATAAAATAGTTTATATAAATTTTGAAGGCATGGTAAATAGTTTACAACAAAATTTAGAATATATATATTTAAAATACAAACAAGCGAGGAATGTGGTCACATGCCAAAACGTATGATTATTCCAGGCTATGGGATTCTTACACACTCAAAGGTGAATTAATTAATTATGTGTACACAAATGTCCCTTTGATACTGACCAAAGAAGACTCACCCACAACCCGTTGAGGATAAGACCCGCTGAGCTAGGTTTTTTTTCATTTGTTATGTGTTAAAAGATTGTTATACTAGTAGATCACTAACTACCCAATCATTCATGTTCTATAATACAAAATAATGATTAGAAATTTATTTTAAGACTACATAAAAAAAAATTCATCCAATTCTACATTTGAAATATACCAGTTTTCCATTTAAAAATAAATAAATTGGGTTTTAATCAAATAATACATTTTTCAGGATAAAACCAATGAGTTTCTTTAAAAATAACACTAATCCAATTTTCCATAATACCAATTTGAAATAAATTCCATAAAATAAATTTCACAATTTAAATTCATCATCTTAAATTTTAGAAAATTTCCTCAATTTAACAAATACACCCCAATTCAATAAAATTGGCGTTTCTTCCCAAATTCATTCCATAATCCAATTTCAAACCCAAATCCCATAATTAAATATAGTTTTATTGTTTAATAAAATAAATGAATTAAATTACAAGTAGTTTAATTTAAATCAAATAATTGAATTTAAATCAAGATATTTGTTGTTAATAAAAAATGGTCATCACAATGGAACCACCTACCTTGGGAGTATAAAATACCAAATCAGGATTTTCCAATGAAGAATGAAAACAAAAAGAAACCAAGAATAAATCCCCAGATTTAAAATTCAAATAGAGAGGATTAGATCCCTAAATAAATTTGGGGATATAAAAAAGACTACTGAATAAAGAAGAGAGAATGGGAGAAAGATAACAGGAAGAGGAAACCTACTGGGAGAGGATCAAACGTTGTTCTCCTACCATAGATTTGCCTCTTTTGGGGTGTATAGGGGAAACAAAAAACTATTTAGAGCATCCAATAGAAATGAAATATCTATTGGTTCATACAAGACTATTAGGGATCTAAAATATGGGTTTCAAGATTTTAATACATGATTTCATATTAAAAAAACCTTTATGCATGGTATAGAAAAACCATTCAGCCTAGCAACGTGCCCCCTTTTTCATGGTGCACAATTTCTATTAAATGGGCACATGGTTTTTCAAATTGTGAATCAGCTGTGAAAAATCCCACTACCTTGGTTTAGACAGTTTTCTCCACCAGAATGCATTTTTTTGGAAAACCATGTCCCAACCGTAAACAACCCAATAAATTAAAAAAACAAAATTTTCACCCGAAACAAAACCAAATGAATCCCAAACAAATCATGGTAAAAATAGTAGTTTATAAATACTTGAAAATATAAACATGTACTATAAGTCATTATTCTAACATGTCTCTAATTTTTTTTATTCAGGGTGGAAACAATCACGATCAAAAAATGGTGTGGAAAAGTCATTTTATACTAATATGGTTGATGTTTATATTTCTAAGGAAGTGGGGAAAAATATGTTATATGTTTATTTGAATTATTAAAATGCACTATTTGTCTATGGATCGTCAGATTCCATTATTTCTGTGAAAGTTTTATAAAAAATGGGAATATCACCACATGAAAATAAGATATAAATTTTGGTGAAAAATCGAGTTGGAAATATTAATGTAACCAAAATTTATAGGAATATTCCTATTGATATTAGTTGGATGGTTTTTCCTACTAATCTTATATAACTTCCCCTAGTAAATTTTGATATTAATTTTTTTATGTATTAACTATCATTTTATCATGATATTATATATTTCATAGATATTAATTTTTTATTTAATGATTTCATACATTTGATAATATACTAAGGTGATAAAAAATTGATTAGAGATGGCAGTGAAAGTTACCAAGATCGTGTTGTTCAAAATAAAATAATTGTTCAAATTAGTGATCTTCCCTTAGTAAATGAATATATAAATGTATTTCCTCATTATTTTATAATGCTATTATTGAATTATTGGTTAAATATTTTATTGACATAGTGCCTCATTTTATGCCTATTTAATAACCCCATATTGAATATACCATGTAAAAATTTTAGTGTTGAAACAACAGTTATATGATTTTATAGATACTAGTTTCATTCATCCAACCATGTTACTATGGGGTGCTCCTATTTTTTTTGTAAAAAATAATGATGGTTTAATGATAGTTTTTATTGATTATAGAAACATTAATAACATTTATAATATGATAGAATTATCCTTTCCCTTATATCAATGATTTGCTTAATTATATGTAGGAAGAAAAATATATTTTTAGGATTTATATTGGTTTGAGGCACCATTAGTTGAAGGTGAATGATATAATATTCTAAATACTACATTTTATAATATATATGGGTATAATATTCTAAAAAATACATTTTATAATACATATGGGTATTATGAGTTTTTAGTTATTCCCTTTCAGTTGTCTAATACACTAGAAATATTCATAGAAATAATTAATAGAGTTTTACTTGACTATTTAGATATGTTTTTGGTTGTGTTTACTGAGGATATATTGGAATATTGCAAAATCCATGAGGATCGGGATAGAAAGGTTGGAATTGTTTTTATAATATCAACTGAAAAAAATATATGGAAAATTTATTAACTATGAATTTTTGTTGCAACAAGTTTATTTCCTTGGGAATATTGTTTCTAATGATTGAATAAGGGTTAAATATACTGATTTTTTAATAAATTTCCAAGACCTAAAAAATTCTTGGAGATTCCTACTTTTCTTGGTTTAGTATGTTAATACCAAAGGATTAATCAAAACAATTCTTGGTTGTCTAGACCATTTAATAAGTTAACATAAAAAAGAGTTAAATACATCTGAATTAAATAATGTATGAATTTTTTAGGTGTTAAAAATAATATTATTGAATAATATAGTTTTGGCCTTACCTTCTATAAATGGTGAATTTTTTCATCTATAGTGATACATATTTAAAGGGACTTGTTTGTGTCCTGATAGAGTATGATTATGTAATTTATTATGCCTCATGAAAACTAAAACCAAATGAGTTAAATTATGCTACATAAGACCTAGAATTAGAATCTATAGTTTTATATTTAAAAATTTATAGGCATCATTTATATGGATTAAATTTTCAAATATATTCGAATAATAAAAATTTAAAGTATATATTCCCATAGAAAGACTTTAACATGAGGTAGAGAATATGGACGAAACTGGTCAAGGATTATTATTTCATAAATCATTACCGTCCTAGATAAAAAAAGTTGTGAATGGTTTTAGTTGAAGAGATCATGCATCATTAACTATATTACATTTATAAAAAAACCATTTGAATAAATTTTTGAAGTAATTTTTCATAGAAATTGCGTACACATGAATATCCTTCATTTTGATCAAGGTGTAAGTACAATAATCTATTTTAGATTGAATTAACCAAGATCCGAAGGAAGATATTTAGATATAGGAAAAGGTATAAATGGTTATAAAGGGTAAGTTGTACAAATTTAATAATGACATAGAATGTGTTTTGTGATTTGGAAAGATATTATGTGTGTTCTATGAATCCAAGTTGAAGAGGGAATTATTAAGGGATGCTCATAGCTTCCCATTTCCCATTCGACATAGTAGTACTAGGATGTATATAGAACATCTGGAGTATTGCTTGTGGTTTGGAATTAAATGAGTTACTACTAACATTACCATGAAATGTTTGAATTGTTAATATGTTAAATATGTAAAACATTTACCTAAGGAGAAACTTTAGCCTTTTACAATAACAGATTAGAGATCAGAGAATATATCGATGGATTTAATAGTGGGATTACCAAATACTTTTTCATGTAATATTGTTATTTGGGTTATTATTGAAAGACTAACTAAATCAATGAATTTTTTACCATTTATTATAATAATTATTTTGATTAAAATTCATGAATATATATCATGGAGACAATCATGTTACATATTGTTTTTATCTCCATTCTATATGATCTTGAATCAAGATTCACTTATAATTTTTGGAATGGTATTTACAATTCATTCGGTACTGAATTAAATCTTAGTATAGATGTTCATCCTCAATATGATATATAGTCTAAGAGAATGATTCAGATCATGGATGAAATGATCATTTCTATTTCAGTAGATTATCATGGAATTTGGGATCAACACCTTTCATTAGTCGAGTTTTTTTTAATAATTGTTTTTATTCTTGTATTCAGATGGAATCTCTTGTGGCATTATATGGAAGGCAGTTCCAGAAACTATATTCTTTGGGATGATATAGGAGAATGGATGTTTAATGTACCAATGTTTTTTTAGAAAATGGTTCATAAGGTGAATATGATTCAAAAATATACGAGGAAGGATTAGAGTAGGTTGAAAAGTTATACAGATTACAGGATGAAACATCTTTTATATGAGGTAGGTGATGAAATTTTTCTTAAAATATATCTAGGAATTTTTTTATGAATTTTGGTTTGAAGAGGAACCTAAGTAAATTTTCCATTGTACCATATGAAATATTGGTTAATGTTGGATCAGTTTCTTATTAAGTATCCATGTGTATGAATTTATCCAGAGTATACAATGTAATTCATGTTTTAATGCTAAGAAAATATGTGATAGATTCATATAATGTTTTGAATCATAAGATAGTTTAGTTAGAATATACACATCATTATGAGGAACAAACTGTACAGATTTTTGAATATATAGGGAAAGTGTTGTGGAATATGGAAATTCACCAAGTTATGGTTTTATGGAAAACCCATATGGTTTAAGAAGATTTATCATGATTTGAAAATTCTATGTGGGAAAGATGTCCCCATTTGTTTAATAAGTAAAAAATCTAAGAAGACATAATTTCTAAAATATGAAGAATGTAGAATTGTGAAATGATATAATAAATCATTTTCATGTTTATTAGTATTAATAAATTAGTTTTTTATATTTATAATAAATATATTAATTAATTTTTAAAATAAAAAATGAAAGTGTTTTGTTAAATACCTTTTCTTATAGGGATTTATTGAAAATATTTAATTTAAAATTTTTTCATTTTAATTTAAAAAACCTTATTCATTTTTTGAATTCAACATCTCAGAATTTTTTTGGATGAATTTTTTTTGGAATCAATATTGATTTTTTTTGATTTTTTTTGAAAATTTAATTTAATTTTAAATTATTTACACATTAAAAATATCTTATGGATTATTTTTAACATATAATTTGTTCATTTTAATTTATAATTATACAATTACGATTTTTTAAATGAGTTTTATACTTGAATTTAATACAAAAACATATTATAATTTAAAAGGGCATGGTTCAGAAAAACTGTTTTTCATCACGTTTTATTGATTTAAGTTTAACTTAAATTCTAAAACATATATAATTCAAATCATGAAAAATGGAATACCTATTTATATTCACTGGTTTAAATTTTTTTAAATAGTTACTGTTTATTTTTGGAAAAAATTAATATTAACCATAGTAATTTATTTACTAGGAGAGTGGTTAAATCAATTAAATAATGATAATAATTAAATGATAAGTACTAAAAAATAAACATAACACTTGACTTAATTTATCTGTATGTTTATATATCATCCAAAATCATCCATAATTTGAATAAATTTCCATTTTTTTCTTTTTCCATGATTTTGACCTTTATATTATTTTATGTAATGAAAAGTCAAGAATGTCATTGTCTTTGTTTTGTAATCCTTAAATTTTTGAAATATGGATAAAAATAATGTATGTTCTTTTATAAATATTAATTTTAATGATAAATTATTTTTATTTAAAATGTAAAATTTGTTATAATTTTTAGTCATGAAATAATGACCATAAATGCCTTTGCAACACGGATGAAATATTTATTCAATTAATAAAAAATGATTTTAAAAATGTAAAAAGTAATATAATTTTAAATAATTTATGCCTTTCAAGAATTATTTAGATAAAATTACCTTATTATATAAATTTTGAAAGATTATATTCAAATATTATATTTTTTAATGATGTTTTTAAAGTCAAATAAACTGAATAGTTCCAAAATTTACAGTAATGATATTTCATAATAAATAATATATTATTAAATGATATAAAATTAATAAAAATATTATATTTGGTAATATAAATGGGATGTGGATTTTTATATCTACCATGTTCCATTTATACACTTTTATTCATTTTATAGTACCTATATTGTCTATAAAAAGTAAAACTACGTTTTAAATTAATCAACAAAAGGGTTAATGGGGGGGGGGGGTTAAATAAAAAAGATAGGCTTAAAAAATCACCTATACTTCTCAAATTTTTTTGGATGAGATTATTTGGACCATAATAATTTTATATTTCAAATTAATCATTTTGGATCCAATTTTACATGAAAAATAATTTATATTAATTTAATACTTCTCTAAAAATTCAAAAGTTCACCTCCCCTTAATTATAAAAGAGAACCTTATCTCCTCTTTTCTTCAAATTTCAAAATAAATTTGGTTTAGATATTCCCTTTCCAAATAACATTGTTACATACGTCCCCATGTCCTAGAACCATTTTTGGATCATAAATCCATCCTCAAGGAAGATTTTGGTACATACCTTATGTGGTTTTCCGAAGAAGGGGTATTGTTCTTAACAAATATATTTTGTTTTATTTGATATTCAAACACCTTAAGATATAGTTTAAACATGAAGAAATAAAACCGTAAGTATATCCCATAAAATGATATATTATTATTAATGAAACTATTGTTCATGTGATTGACAAATTACACCATCGCAAACTGATGTAATTCATTTTCCATAACCATTTCTCATAGTAGGTTATAATTATGGGTTTAATGTGTATATATGATATCTATGAAATATTTATCATTATTAATAGATAATATATCACCTAATATTTTAACTTTCCATCCATTTAAGAGTGATAATTTTGTTCTTGCTTACTTGTGGATCGCCAGCATGACGAAGCGATATAATTCATTTTTCATCACCACATCACAAGTATGGAATATATTAAGATATTTAAAAAATAATATATAATCATTATATAATTAAAATTAAGTAAATATAAAATAATACTAACCTTCTTTAAATAATGATAATTGTAAAATGGAAACGTTACTCATGCGCATGTATAAGCTACCATCTCTAGGATTGTAACATAGTTCATTTTTTATAACCACCATTCATAGTTAGTTTAAAAATAAATATTTATTTATAAAAATGATAATTACTTCATGATTTTTATTCTGTTGATTATATAATAATGACCTCTTTGATCATAGGGAACCAACCGATGTAATTTTGGATATTTGAGTCGAATATCATCAAACCATCCTATGGGAAATTTGTTGATTAAGTACATAATTATAACATGGTAAAAGGAATAATGAACATGAAAAAGGTTATTAAGAAATTATATAATTAAAATAAGTTTATTATACTAGATGATAGATAACATATGGGAACATTCTAACACAAGGTAAGATATATTCATTTAAAAATCATTTCTTTAAATTTTACTTCCAATTCTTTTTCTTCCATGTCCATATTTTTAAAAATATATTCATAATGGAAAACCCTCTTACCATTCATCTAGGGGTTTTTAATTTTGAATTTTATTTAAAATAATGATCATTTCAATATTTGAAATTATTTTTCATATGAGTTTAAAGATGTATTTCAATGGTTTTGTCATGAAAAAATGAAATGACAATTTTTATTCATGATATGGTACCTAAGAATTATATATGTGAAATAGGTGAGACCAATATAGCTTTTAAGTTGTGTTGATACCTACTATAGATCATGATTTATGGGTTATCCCAATATTGCTTATATGATAGTTAGATCCCAATCTTAGCTCATGATGATTTAGTAAGCTCGATATATCTTATATGATAGGTATTATTAGATAGAATTCTAATTTAGTGGGTAATGTTCCATTTCATAATAGGAAATATGGAATGATTTATTGGCGTGGTTTCTTCTATGTATTTAACCGGGAACTAGTTATTTCAAAGTTAGGTTTTGAATATAATTTCTCTAATTTTTCTAAAAGGGTTTTTATATACATTATATGGGTTATAATTCTTTTATTTTGTAAAAAAGTGTTTATTTTTTTCATTTTGAGATTATTTATTTCATTCTACAAAAGATCCTTGATATAAAGCTAAACATTCATAGGTTTTAATTTTTTTAAATATACTAATGGATTTATTTATTTTATGTTTCTTAGTGAGGTTTTTGTACCCATCCAATGTTTTATAATGTTTATATAGGGATTACTGATGGGTTAAGGAAATGAATAAGTGAAGATGAAGGTTGTAATGATTTTTCATGAAAATAATTTTTTTATTATAATAGTTTTATTCTGTGGAAAAGAGGGATACTAATTATAATTTTACACTTTACAATATGTGTATTTGTTATATAATATTTTTGACTTAATTACCTAAAATTATAAACATAAAAATATTTCCCAAAATCAAGAAAGCTAATTCTTGACTAAAACAAGAGTTTATGTTAGGTTTTATGGATACATATTCATATTATCTATTTGGAATATTTTTCCTCCATGTCCATAATTTTATATGATTTTTATGTATTTACTTATCCATGCATCAATATTTGATTATAGACAATTTCTATTTACTTTTAGATTTATTAAAAATATATGAAAAAATATTTTTTAAAAAGTTTTTCATGATATCACTTTATCATAACTATTCCTTTAATTATATTTTAAAATTATTCATTCCATGTTGTAATGGACTTAAAATAAAAAATTTACTCAACGACTCATTACTTTTTGATGTTTTCTTGGTTCATTGAGAGGGAGAGTAGTAAATTATTGATCTATTTTCTCTATATTTTATAAGATAGTTTCCTAACATTAAAAAGAAACTTCTCATAAGCTCTGAAACATTTTAGGGTTATAGTATATTCAAATTTAATTATCAACATAACCATTTTGTATTCCAAAAATATAAACAGAGATCATCACATGATATTTAAATGGTTTAGTACAAATAATTACTCCTTTACATATTGGTTATTCTACCCAACATGGATTCTTTTACTGTATTATTTTATGATTATGAAGGAATAGACAAGAACCAGTTATACCCCTTACTTTTTAATTCCATTAGCTAACCTGGGGTATACCCCCTCAATAATAATTTATTCTACCACAATTGGTTACACCAAAAATTATCCTAACTATATCCAATTTCATTACAAAGGGTTATAACCCCATGACAAATTTTGTTTTCTATAACTGGTTATCCATCCCCAGTTACAAGCTCTTTCCTATGTATTTTCTAATCCGTTGTGGAAAAACCTTATCATTCTCCACATGTAAGTTGGATCACCTTCACACGTGTATAATCATTATTGTATTTAATAACTATATTAAGATTATATTTTTAATGAAAATTGTTCCTAATATTTGGAGTATCTAGATATACTCAATATGGACTTTCTCAGAACATTATCTGAAAAAGATTCAGTGAAATGTTTTTTTGATCAACTCCATAAAGAAAACCCACTGCCCAATGAATCTATTTGATTTTTCTCTATCATATTCACCTCATAATGATTAAGTATGGTGTAATATAATTGATCCACCTATGTTTGATGTTGCTGTCTGATGCTTCTTATCTAGAAAAATTTGGTCTGATACGCCTTCTTTGATCAATTTGAATCATGAACTATTGTACTCTCTATTTGATCAATGAAGCTTATTCTGATGATCTTCTATTTGAAGATCATTTGCCTTATTCTTCTTCATCAACCAAGTAAAACATTTTTTAGAGAATCATAGTGATAATCCTTCAACTCTATGAAACCTACTCATCTATGAATAGTTCTCAATCATTCCTTGTACTATTGCACATGTTTATATAGGTGTGTTTCAAGTAGTTTGGGTGGGAACTAAAAAGATTTTTCCTACTCAATGAAACTTTTTATTTCAAATATTTCACTCAATTGTATCACATGGGGTACTTCTCAAATCTTATGGACTAATATTAAGGTTTATTGAGGTTTCTTGAAAGTTTCCCATTTCTTATAACTTCCGTAAACTCATTGTTAAGGAACATCTGTTGAATTCCTTATACCGACTCGATAAAAATACATTAAAATATGCCTCATAATCATGATTGTTGATGAAATTACATCATTATGTAATGATCCCTAAAAATCCTCTACCTAATGTATGTATATAGACTTCCTTCATTAAGATCTCATTATTCGATTGTACAACTTCATCATTCTCCTTCTAATGAACATAAAAACATTCCTCATCCATTGGACCTCCTGGTGGTATTTCTATGATAGGAAACATCTATCCAATTTACTCATCATATGTTTGTTAGTTGGAATCTCATATCATTGCCTCATGGATCTTCATACTACTATCCAACCAAAACTATTCGTAGTCAACATCTACCTGATGACTTGACAAGACTCCATATAATCATTCTACCACATCAATTGATCCTGGTAAATCATTATAGGATCATCCATCCTAAGCCATCATATTAGTTAGTATGATGTTAGTCCATTCAATGTTACTCAATATCATCTCAAAAATTGTATTCCCTCATCATCTTAGAGCCTCTTCACATTTCTCCAACACAAGCTTTGATTATATTTCCAATGGGTTACAAATTTGACCTAATATCCTATATTTGGGGAATATTATACTCTCCAATTCACTATTTGATGTATCTTTATAAAATTACTTCAAGAAAAAATAACTTCTTTGACTTCATTATCTGATTATTCTACAACAGTACATTGTAATGTAATCTTTGTAAAGTTGAAATCAATCTTTTTACAGTTGTTTCTTCGTATTTTAAAACATAGAAATCCATCCAATATTTTATTCTCCATACTGTCTATATGAAAAAAGTTTTTATTCTATTCAATCACATTATTCTATATTATACAAAAAGTCTATTAGATAAATCATTATTAATCATTGTACTCTATCTTGATTTTTGACTCCTCTGACTTTTTTCTTCTCCCCTGTGTACTTTCAACACTTTGTAAAAGAGTATAAAATCTATTGTTTAATTGTGATACACATAATGATGTTATACAATTTAAAAATATTATATAATCTTGAGGAATTATATGAAGGGATTCCTACCATAGTTATGTAAACATAAATAAACTCATTAAGGATAGTTTCCACACCTCATAAGGAATCTTCTCTAACTTCCATTATAAATTTTCCTACATAACATTAGAAGTAAATTCGATCAATATTTTTAGAAAATAAATGTATACATATTGATAACAAATACAATCAAAAAAAAATTGGTAAAATAATCCCCCCTTTTTTGTTGTCTCAAATGTTTACATAAAAAATAAAACTACTTCGAAGTCAATATGTTTTCACAATGAATTATTTTTTATGGAATTATATCATTAATCCTCTTATGCTATTTCACTCCTTATTGACCATAAAATGAAAAGGGAAATATAAGGATCTTTTCATATCATCTTATTTTTTCTTAGAAAATTTAAATCCCTCTTTGAGAGAAAAGTATTATTACATGAGTTTCATAAAAAAGTGTCGGTAAGTAAACATTTCTATGCTTATGTGGGAAAAACTAGTGTAGAAAGTAGGAGTGTATAGTCTAATTGATCATTGTTTTCCATAAATCACCTTCTATGTAATACTTTTCTCAAGATAAAGAAAATATATGTATATTTGGGGAAATATGAAATTATTTTTAAGGAAAATCCTACTTCGATCATAAATATTTTATCAAAATAGTTTAGTGTATAAAAAAATTACCAAAAAAAACCATAATTATTAGCACTATCAATTTTTTTTAAAAAAAATGCTTGATAAAGAGACCTCAATATCATATTTTTTCAAATAATGGGTAGTACTCTATTCTTCACCATAGATGGAAAATTTTCTATAATGGAAATTTTTTATTATAGTAAAAAAATAATAAATCACTTATCCAACTTTTATAATTCTTTTTCTTCCATCCAATGCATGGTAGTTCAAATAAAATAGAATTGGGAATACAGAGGAAACTCAATATTCCTTGGAAGAATATTTTGGACTAAGAAAGTATAATAGTATAAACTTCATCTTTTATTTTCAATATATTCATGGGTTATAATTTCCTTCTTCACATATATAGAATCATTAGAGGTATCTATCATATTTTATTATCCGTTTGTTACACCTTTGTTTCCTTGATTTTTTAACATCGTTTTCATGCTTTCTTATTAGACTAGTCAAATAGTAATATGTTTTTTTGTAACATGCCCATCTTTCTCACACATATTTATTTATTTTTAATCTATAACCTACTATTTATTTATAACTTTTTATCAAATTTGATCTCATTTTTTAAACCAGTCTATTCTATTTTACTTCAGTATAATTTTTACTTCGTCTATCTTTCTATCCATGTCTATTTGATCAAGACAGATAACTATGCACCCATTCCTTTCATTCTAAATTTTCTTACCCTAGTCAATATTCTTAAATTCCTTTATTTTCTAAATTTTCTCTAATATCACTTTTTATATATTAATGAATTTGCATTATTCAACTTCAAAACTTTCTTTTATTTAAAATCATTCTTTCATGGAATTTTTTTCCTATATTCTCATTATAGACCCATTTGATTCATACACATTTCCAAGTATGGGCTATTAGAAAAAAATTGGTTGTTATAACATATATTTTTTGTATATGTGTTTTGATAATTTACAAAATCCCCATTTGGATTCTACAAAGTCTATCTTATGTGTTTCAGATTCAATATTATAATAAAATTTATGTTACTTATTTTAATAGAATATATTGTACGCCAATATAATGGCATATTTTTGTTATATTTTAGTTTTCTTATTTATCTTACACTTAACATGGTTATCATAGGGAGTAATATGATCATCTTCTATGAATATTTTAGTCCTCGACAAAGTATTCTATCTTACAGATATATAAATTTATCTTCTTTTTATTCTATGCTATGAAGCATAGTTGGAAGGAAATTATGATTAGTCTTTTATGTAACAAAAATGAAATTCCTAAAAAGATTCTCTTAAAATCATAAAATAAATCCATGGAAATCGATTATCTTATTCCAGTAAGAAATTATTGTATGAAGAAAAATTATATTTCGATCAAATAAAAAGTCCCCTCAAAAAGAATTTGTCTTATATAAATAGTGAAATGATGTTATTTTTACATATTTAATGATTTGAAGTGTTTTATCATACTATGTTTCAAAAAAAGTCTTATGAGTATACTTCTATTATATTTCTATCTTACAAAATATAAGATATTGTGTGGATCATAATGATTACTTTTACAATGTTTGTATAATATCTTGATAAGTCATTTAATGATTTTGAGTATATCATAAAGGGAGTTTCATAAATAAGGTAAGATTTATTTGGGACATGATTCATTTTTCTACGAATAAAAAGATCTAAAGATGAATGTTTCTGACATCACCTCCACGAAAGTTTATTTTAAATTTTAAAAACTATGACACATTCCCTTAAGAACCTATATTATTAATTTTTTAAAGATTATTCATTCAATTTTTATGATTACTGGGCATGATTAATTTCAATATCAAGGGGGACATATCAATTAGAAATTTATCCACTATATGAGAGAGGAGATATATAAACACACATAAGAACATGTTGATAACAAATAAATGGACACATGTACATATAAGAAATCACATAAAAAACTTAGGTGTTATGTTTACAAGTTAACTATTGAAATGAAAGAATATCCAAAACTATACTTTTAAGATCATAATCTTTTCTATAAATATATTCATCTACTATCATTTTATTCACATAACTATGTGTTGTAACATTCCATCAAATTTCATTTATCTATATTTCATCTGTTCTCATTGAAATCGATTGTGCTATGGCTATAGATAGGTCTTATAAAGGGATATATTGGTTAAAATATCTTATACTTTTGTAACAAGTAACATTTTCTTTGCCTCATCTATGATCCCTTGGAAAAAGGTATGTCAAAGAGTAAATCAAAAAAAATATAGTGTTGAGTATTGGTGGAGTAGACTTTCTAATTTTTTTCCACGAAACATTATAAATATATTATGTATCCTTTTTTTTATATCATTTTAAATTCCAACTACTTGTTATTTATTGAAAACATTGGATCCAACATAACTTTAAGAGGGAGGTTTTATTAGATGGATATTTTCATGAACTCAATTAACACCTCTTGAGTTTTAATTCATCCATTATTTAATACAATAAGTGTATTAGATTTTCTAAATTTTGTGTTCATATATATCAAAGGTTTAACTCCAAGGATCTTTTTTCAAATGGTAATTATGGATGATAACAATGAAGGTATGTTAGTGGTTATAGCTCCATATTTTAATAGTGACAATTATGGTATCTAGAAGGAATAGATGAAAATCTATTTCAAGAGCCTTTTCTTAATGGGTTATCTTAAAGAAGTGAAGCCTTATAAAATTCTAAAAAATTCATGAAACATGGGGCATTTATACTGAAGAAATACATGATATGAATTTTAAATTAATGAATACCATGATATATGTACTATTTCCATATGAGATTAGTTGTGTTTCTTGATGTAAGATAGCCAATAAAATGTGGACCAATATAGTGGTTACCGTTAACGGTAAAAATATTTTGAAGTCCCTTATATATGATACAATGAAACTTATGCTCTACATGTTCAAAATAGTTTTGTGGGAAATCATATTTCAGCTGAATAGAAGACTCAATAAGATTGTGGATAATGTTTCTACTCTAGAAACATCAATTACTAAGCCTGATAAAGCATTGAATGTTTTAAGGGTGTTACTATCTATATGGAGGGAATATCAGTTGTCATTATACAATCTAAAGGGGTCAAGAATTTTAAAAAAAGATCTCATTGGAACTATTATGATGTATGAGGTTGAAAATGAAGATGAATATGGACAATATAAAATGGTTAAGAAGTAAATTTCAACTATGATGTTATCAACTTATAAATACGATAAAAATATAAATATTATGTAGATCTATGAATAATACAGAGAAGAAGATTCCTCAAGAAATTCTAGATCAGATAATGAAATTTCATAATTGTTTCGGGAGTTAAAAATGATTTAGAACAAGGGAAGTGGTTTCGAAAGGCCATTAAATAAGAACAAAATTCATGGTTGAAAATTCTAAAGAATTAATTTTCTACATGTGAAAAAATCTTGGACAAATCAAGTTAGACTTTCCTCAGTTGTAGGAAAATAAAAATTTGGAAAAAAGGTTTTTAAAGATGGATGGATATACGAATAAATAGAAGAAGGATACTAAATCCACATTAAGTTCCTCTAAATACTATAGGGATAATTTTAAATTGAGATCTAGAAGTTGAAATATATAATCAAAATAGCAATCATGTTTTTCATGAAAAATTCAGATGAGGTACAATATTATTATTATTATGAGCAAGAGTTTCATTATAAAAGTTAAGGTTTCTCATATGATAAATTAAGTGATTGTTATACAATATAATAAAAAATGTAAAAAATTCATGAAAAGAAAAAAAAATATCATAGAAACTCTTATAAATATTTTAAATGAAGAGGATGTGGTAAAAAATTTAGGATTTTAAAAACCAGTTGAAAATATATAAGGCGTCATATACTTAATAAACTACCGTATTTGAGAACCTATATAAAGACTTTCAAAATTTCAAATATGCTATAATTGTTCTTACGAATGGGGGGATTACCTAAAAATACTCTTCATCAAAACAAACATAAAAGATAAATATTTTGAATAGAAATTAAAGTTGAATAACCCAATTGTTTTAAACATTATTTCGTGCCAAGATCGAAAACAATCTCCCCAATGTTACTTGTTTTCATAGTAGAGATGTTTGACATTATTCCAATATCTTTGGTATGTAAAAATCATAGATTTGTGGAATTAAAAATGAGTTTATTATGTTTTTTTCAATTTTCACTACTATAATTTCATGAAAACTTAATAAACTTTTTGAACCCATGTATTTTTTGGGTAAAATTTCCATACCCAATTGTATTTTGAAAAAAAAATATTATTTTTTGATTTGTAATTTTTGGGAACTAACCAAATATAAATAAATGAATAATGGTTCATAGAAAATTTATTTTCAAGACACATGAGTGGAGATGTCTCTAACATCCACTCAGTATCTAAAATTGAGGAAGGCTATGTCACATTTAGTGACTATGAAAAAGTAAGGATAGATTTATTTTGATATATTTGAAACCCACAAACTATCCTCATAAATAAGGCACTTTTGGTTGAAGGAAAAAATCAGAACGTGATATATATTTATCAACATTGAGACGGTGGTTATTTAGTTGATTCTTATAAAAATACCTACTCAATTTTTGATTAAAAATATCTCAATTTTTTGAGAACCAGGAGAAGATAGATTCTATACTATATATCTTAATTATTTGTATATAAAAAGTTTAAATTGTATGAATACTAAATAAAATTAATGATAGAGTTGGTATAGATGGATTGAACACTGTAATGTTTATTATTTGAAAAAAACATAAGATAAATTATATTTCTAATTCTCCTAATATTAAATTAGAAAAAAAGAAACTATTTGATGAATGTCAAATTGGAAAGACAAAAATAATCTTTTAAACAAATTAAAGAGGTTACTACTTCTAGACCACTAGATCTTATCTATGCGGATATTTATAGACGTACTAGAATAACTAAAATTGTGGGAAAAGACTTTTTTATTAATTATTTGATGATTTTTAAAATATTTTTCGATATTTATTTGTGGAAATTTAATAGTGAAAACAATTCTATATTTGTTAGTTTTTATAATCTTGTGAAAAATAAAAATGATGTAATTTATCTAAGTAGTGATTATAGGGGAGAATTTTTGAATAATGAATTTAATTCGTTCTGCTCAAAATATAATGTTAGACCCACCTTTTTTCACCAGGAAACCTAAATTGAATGGTGTTGTTAAAAGTATGATTATGACCATACATTAAATATATAGAATAATTATTTTTGATTGTAATAGTTATACTTATTATTGGGAAAAAACATTTATCAAAAAACATTATTTCATGAATATTGTCATTATAAGGCCTCTTATAAAGGAAACACCCTATATGTTATAAACTAGTAGAAAATATGACATAAAATATGAAGATGGTATCTTCATAGTTTATTCAACTACATCTAAATATTATAGTGTTTTCCAAAATATTCCATGGATTTTTCATGTTTAAATTCATGTAAGTTTTGATAAAAGAGATCCTTTTGAGCATAAAATAACTTTAGCTGACAAGTTAGGTAATTATATTAAGGGAATGAAACATGAACCACTTTTTTAAAAAAAAGGAAGATGATTTGGAATTTTTTAGTGAACCAAATCCTACGAGGTTTGATACTATTAAAAATGAATGTCTGTCACTTTGAATACCGTAAAAACTTAAGGACTATCCTCTTGAGAAAGTTATAGGAATTATAGATAAAGAATTAAGGAAGAGACCAAATGTAGGTAGCATTGTATAATTCTATTCTTTTTTATCCCACATAGAACGTAGAGCTGTAGAATATATTTTATATGGTGACAATTTTGTTTTAGTAATACATGAAAAATTAATCAATGTCAAGAGGAACATGTTCTGTGAACTAGTTATTAGACCCTTTGAATATCCTTTTACTGGAACAGAATGGGAATTTGGTAACAGAAACGATGATCATGGTTTTATCACTATATATAATGTTAGATTAGTTTCAAAAGGTTATATTAATGAATAATGAATAGATTATGAATTGACATTTTACCCTAAAACTAGGTTTGAAGAAATTATAATCCTTATAGAACATGAATATTATATGAATTTTAAAATATATATATAAGATTATGTTATTTTCATTTATCAAATGCTTCAAAAGTGTAAATATAAAACCCCAATATATTCATAAAAATTTCATCAAAAGGTACTTTTATTATGAAAATATATGTTGATGATGTTTTTTAAAACAACAAAACAAAACTTTTGTAATGATTTTCCAAAAAATATGAAATAATAATTTGAAATGAGTTTGATGTGAGACATAAACACCTTACTTAGATTTCAAATTTATTAAAAATATTTTAAAAATATTATAATCCAAAGGTAAAATATTCTTGATTTACATAATAGATTTGGACATGAAAATATGAAGACTTATTCAACTCCATTAAACTCCAATATTAATCTTGACTTTGATGAAGATAGAAAATGTGTTGAAAATAAGTTATATAGAGAAATCATTATAATTTTACATTATCATACTTTATGTAGTCCATAAATTATTTTTTTAGCATGAATTGTTTCAAGATTTAAATATGATACAAGAGAATATCATTTAAATTCCTTTAAAAGGATTTGGAGATATTTAAAAGGACAATATCACTTTATATACATTTCCATAAGAACTATGATTTTAATTTAACTTAATATTTGGATACTGATTTTTGTGGGTGTATACTACATAAGAAGAGAACATTAAGAGCCCTTAACTTTTGTCATAGATCCTTAGTATCATGCTCTAGTAAGAAAAAATATTTTTTAGAAATTTCAACTACTAATGTTTAATATATTGAATGTGGAAGATTTAATGAATAGGTGTTGTGGATGAAACACTATCCAATATATTTTGGATTCAATTTAAATTATGTTATAATAAAATATTATAATATAAGTTCCATATAAATTTAAAAAAATCGAGCATACCATTTATAATGATGAACATTGATTTAACATGTAATTTATTAATAGATCATGCAAAAAAGGTGATATCTTGTAATAATTTTTTTATATATAAAAAATTATCATATAATTTTACTAAACCATTTAGAACTAATAGATTAAATTTTGTAACATCATAATTAGGATTTTACAATTTAAATAATTTTTTTCTCTAATTAAATTAATTTATAAGGAGAATATATATTTTGTAAATATTTTAGTATCTCTATTTCATTTGAGATTTAGCACCATCATATTGAGTATTAGTCACATATCAATATGACATATTGGTTAGTCTATCATGATTATCCTACATGTCACTTCAAGGGACACTCCAATTATCTCAAATAAAAATAATGTAAATTAGTTTAATTTTCTAAACCCTTTTAATCCTTTGAATTTTCATCTACATGTCATACAGAAGTATTTTTTAATAATAATTAAATATTCTAAACCTATTTTGAAAATGGTGAAATTTAAGAGAAGTGATGGAGTAACTTCTAGCAAATCCAAGAACTCATGGACTATATAAAAAATTATTGAGTGTAAGAGCTATTGATTTTATTTGGATAGAAGGTATGGATATGTTTCATAAGAATCCAACACATCTCATAGAATAAAATAAATTTTAGATATTTCTCGAATAAATTCAACGGAGAATCTTACTTTTTCTAAAAATGTTTATTAACCTCTACCTTGACATTCTTATATTTTATCCTTTATACTTGTAGACCCCATTGATTTTTCATGAACATAGCAATCTGATTTCAACATTCAGTCCACTTTAGTGTGGATTTCTTGAAATTATAAATCCAAACAACGATAATATTTACATAGTTTGACTAATGTTGTTGGAGAATGTGCTAATACTCTTATTCTAAAATTATCAATACCATTTGACCAACACCAACCATTTAATATCATACCATTGAAACATTGACCAATTCCACAAAACTAAATTGTTTTTTTTTCAGTTTTATTTGAATGAATGAATCCTCTTAAAAATTTGAATGTTTGTTTACTTATATTTTTATTTCATGATTTTAATTTATTTATTTTTATTAAATTTCAAATTATATAAATAATATAATTTTTATATACTTTATGAATGTTTCCAAACATTATCATTACCAATGTTATATGTTTATTTACTCATCAGTGTTTTAATTAATTATTTACATTCTTATTTCTGATTATTTTTATTATTGATCAATGATTTAATTTTTTTATTTATATTGTTTCCATTATTTGACTATCTTTGTTATTATTTTTTGTATCATAAAATATAGTTGTTATTAAAATTTAATTCAAAATTCTATTCATACTTAGTATGTTTTACACTTATTTTAGTGTGGAATTAATTCTACTATTTTGACTTATTCATCTGATTTTTTATAAAAAAATAGTGACATAAAAAACAGAGATACAAAAAATTAAAATATCTATAAATATTTTTGAAAATATTTTTATCATTCAATGGGTTTTGTGGTCATCAAAGAGGGAGATATTTTTGAAAAAAATTATTTTTTTACAAAATACCTCAGTTATTTTTTTTTGATGATTCTAAAAATTTCTATTTTAATTCTAAAATGATTATATTAAATCTTATAGAATATATATTCTTATAATAAGTGAGTTATATATTTCAATGGAATTTATTGTATGAGAATATAAATTCACCTATTTTTCTAGATTTTAGTTGCCTAATTTATGTTACCAAAAGCATGATTATATTATAAATTAAAATCATTATCTTCCTTGAATATTTTAGTTTTCGATCGAGTATTTTATCTTATGAAATAATAATTTTATCTTTTGTTTTTTTATGATAAAAATATTCATTGGAATGAAATTATGATAAGTCTTTTATCTTATGAAGATGACATTTTTAAAATCATTATCTAATGAACATAAAAGAAAGTATTGGAAATCGAATATATTATGCCAGAAATAAATTAAAATATGAAGAATAATTGTCGTACAATATTATAATTAGTTATATCATAAAAAATATATTTTTTAAATAATGAAATTATGTTATTATTACACCATATAAGATATAATGTGTTTTATCTTACAGATCTACTAAAAAAGTTATCCTATTAGAACAATTCTCTCAGATATCTATTTTATAAATAATAAGATATTGTTTAGATCATCCTAATTAATTTTATAGTTTTTTTTATAATATCTTAATATTTCATTTATTCCATTTAAGAACATTAGAAAAGGTGTTGTATGAATAATTTAAGATTGATCGCATAATGATTCACTATTTATTTCTACCACAACACCATTGTCTTAAACTAGTTTGGTAATGAATATTACAAATACAATAATAGATTTAAATTCATGTTTGATACAATTAATTATTGTATATCACTATTTAATAGGCTAATTTAACTTGTTTTAGTGTTTAGATTGTAGGAGGAGGTGATTTGAAGAGCCTGTGATGAAATTTAAACAAAACGGGAAAAACTGTGTGACAACCCTAGCATGAATATCGACATAAATTTATACTATGGAAAATATGTGGATGTAATTTGGATAAAAATGGGTGTGTAAATGGAAAACAGTGTGGGATATATTTCTCTAGAAGTCCATGAATCCCAATTCGTTCATATTGAGGCCCATAATAGGCCCACAATGTGAAACAATTATGGGCGTTCCAGATTGGACCATGCTTCTGTATTTGGGACATAACTCAGGCCTCAAAACTCCAATTAGTCTTATTATCCCATATTTTTATATATAAGTAGAATTACAACATCTCCACCTAATTTTATGTTATTTTAATGCATTTGGATTAGTCAACCATCCAAATAATGGAGGAATAATTATTCTAAGAATAGTAACCTAGTCCATTAGGAACATGACTTATTTTGTGGAATGTGTGATGTATTTTTTCATAAAATCACCCATCATCCTCATTAAATTATGTTTCAGGACCAGGGGTAGGGTGATTCGATATTCAGAGCTCTCTTCTTCCATTTTAATCCTCTTTTCCCTCATGTACTTTTATGCCAGTTAGTGATCAATTTGGGGTATTCTTTATTGTAATCTTGAGATCCATGATTGTATCCTTTGGAATGTAATTCAATTTATAGTATTTTATTATAATGTTATTAATATATTACTTTTGATTTTGTGTTTATTCTGGTATGATATAATACAAATGAAAAGAACAAGAATCCTCATCATTAAATGAATAAATCATATCTGGTGACGATTTGAGTGTGATTTCCTATTTTCTCAGATTTTCCATTCATGAGTTTCTGAAAAAATTATGTATGTTGATAAAATAAAAATGATTATCCCATTAATATTCATTTTTTTGTAATTTTTAAATATTAAAATTGACATAAATCTGGTCATCTCATCACATTGTTGATGTGATTCCTCGATTGAGTTCTGTTTGTGAATTGATTCAAGTTTGTTGATTTTGACCTGTCATCGATAATCAATATCATTGATGGAACAAATACTTGGTGGTAACCTAGTAATAACTCACATTCTATTAATGTTTTCAATTTCTATAAAACCAAGGAATCAATGATCTTTCTGATTCCCTTGAGTGTGATGATAGATTGAGCATTCGGGGACACTTACCATTGTTGATGATGATTTATCCATCATGTTTGTATCACATAGTAATACAGTCTCAATTTATATTTTAAAATAAAAAAACCAATTTTTTAAATTCACATTCCCCTTTTATTTTCATAATCAATATTGTAATGCCTCGACCCCAGTTACCTAGAGTCGGTGCATCATTTTAATACATTTGCATGATTACAAGGAATCAATTCCCGAAGGACCGATTAGGTTAACAATATTGGAAAATAGATTACATACATGAATGTTATATTACCCATTGTAACATAAAACACAACATAAAAAATCCTTCATTAACACGTTATTCTCTTAGCTTCACCTTGCATATCAATCACAATACACTTTTTGGAATCCTTGGAAAAATAAAACATAGAAAGGGGTGAGATCAGATGCTCAGTAAGGATAAAAATATAGTGAAATGTTTTATAAATAAACATTAACATGTATGGAAAGTTGTAAGACTAAAACAAAATCGTTTTAAACATAAACTTATTCACAATATGGAAAAGATAAAATCAAATAATTCCATTTACTTATTCACAAGGATATTCTACTAGTCGAATAATCAAATAAAATATCAATAGAAAATCATATAATTATGGAATACATAATGCCAGAGTTCATAACCACATGGTCAAAGCCTTTTGCCAAGAAAACAATTAAGATTTTGTCAAGGCCTTGTTGCAAGAAACTAGATTGTCTCCTGGGACCTACCGATGCATCGAGGAGCTATAGCGGGCTCCACTCCTTAGTTACTACGTCCAAGGAATTCGTCATATGAAAAGGTTTAAAGATAACATAATCATTCATATTATAACAAGCATATGAAATATCAATACATTATCCTTAAACCATGAATGGTATAAAAATAACAAATCCATAGTCAAACATATCACAAAACCTTCAATATAATATGGAATATTTTATCATAATAAATCAACTTCAAAAACGTTTAAAATTCCTTAAAGGATGTTGACATAGATGGAAATTATTTGTAATACTCTTTGAGAGAAAAATATACTTTTCATGAAACAATTTAAAAGTGACATAATTTATAAAAGAAGAAATTAACAGAAATTTTTGATTCAATGTTTCCCATACCACTTTGAAACTTTTTAAAGGAATTAACATTTTAAAAACATTCATGTCAATATAAATAAATCCTTAATAACCATTTTGAAAACATGGCCATTAATGAGAATGATTTAGAAGAATAAATATTTAAAACATTTAAAATGATCTTTTAGAAAAAAATACCCATATAATGAATCCCTCTCAAAACTATTGTATGAAACATGGAAATGGATGTTAAATATTTCCCAGTAGATACTTACATAAAAACAACCTTAGATAATAAAGAGATTGTGAAATTAACCCTTACATGGCACCTTCCTTTAGTCAAGGGTATGTTTATCCTCCTGTATAAAGACCGTAGTATGTTATTAAATTATACCAGAACCATATTAATATTTATGATATCATACATGATTCATTTATTACTTTATACTCCCCATTTAATAATAATTTCTATGTTAAATTAACATTTCGGGTAGTAATCGCTTTCTTTAGCGTACATGTTTTAACTTGTTACTCTTCATTGTGTCACTTAGATCATGATTTAAATACTTCCAGAATATAAAACATGATTTATATATCATATATATTTATAATATCAATAGGTATAATAGACATATATATGAAATGGAAAACACTGTTTATGGAGACGGTAGGCCGTATGTACGCATAAACGCTCTCTCTGTTTTCATATCGTATTGAACGTGACTAAGTGAATAAGATATATGTAAGTACACACACACACACACACACAGATATATATATATATATATATATATATATGTCCAGTATCATTATTATTTCATATATTATGTACTTATCAATGATATATATTTTATAATCATCATTGAATGATGAACGTGGAAATGAATCTCATCGCGTAGTGGAGAAGGTAATCCGTATGTACGCACATATGGTGACTTTGTTATTTATAGAATGGATATAATAATGAATATAATTGTATCATTTTTATAATAATATAATAGTATAAATAATATACTATAGTTATTTTTTTATAATTGAGACAATAAAGAAAGAGGAAGTGGAAGAAGAAAAGAACATTATAGAGGTGATGAAATATTTACCTATTCTTCGGGTTCTTCCTTTTGATTTGATCCAAAGGGCTCCATAGGATGGATTCATGACCAAATTAAGGACTATAGGATGAAGGGATAAATGTTGGGAGGATATTTGGTCAGGTTTTTGGCGATCAAAAAGGCTTTGGAGGTGTGGAATTAAGAGAAGGAGAAGTGCTCTTTTATAAGAGAGGTGAGGGTCACTTTAGGAAAAGCATGAAATATAATATTATAATAAAATCATTTTTGGGTTTTAATGGCTCCAAACTTAATTATTTAAAGTCTAAGGTGGGGATGAATTGAAAAAATCTCAACTAATATGTTTTATACAAGTTTAGGTTACCATTTTAACCTTATGTTTTAGATTTAACTCTTAGTTAAATAGTTAATCTTCTACAGTGTCTTCTTGTATTCTTACACTATATGGTTAATAAATATAATATAAACTTCCAACAGAACCTAAAGTGGTTAATTAATGACATATATAATATTTTTTTAATTCCTTTGGCTGAATCTTAGGTTTTTAAGAATATTATATCAAACAATAATATAGTATTTGTTTTAAAAATTAATTTATATCAATTTTGACACTATTTGGTATTTTGATTTTGTTAAAGTGATAAAAACCTTATCACATCAAAAAAAAATTATCTAATCAATCATTACATGTCATATTAACCTATAAAATTTGTGTAACTAATCATATGTCATAATTTACATTTATTTGGATATTTATAATATTAATAATTTAAATAGTTTGTTTATAAGGTAATTACTCCACCCTCATTGTGTCATAAAAAAATAAAATTATTTATTATATAAAAATTATAAAGAAAATAAAATTATGTTGGAAATATTTTTATTCTTTCTAATGAATATTTAATGTCGAATTTATATTGTGTTTAACCTTATATAAAAAATGGTTTAGTTATTAAACATTGAATTTAACACTTTTAACTCCTCTTTAAATGAAATAATAATAAATGTCCTAATCTAATCCAACTGGACAAAATAGGATCATATTTTATTCCTAAAGTTGTTTTTGGCCTAATTACACTTATACAATAGAATTAGGACATGTTTTATAGTAATTATATTATCATTTTTACCCTTAATTACCCTATTTACTTTTAACCGCGATAAATAAAAGTCAAAAGACAGTATTCACCAAAAAATATTTTCATCTTATTTAACCTCATTTTACTTATTGATGTCACCCGTTTTTCTCAGATTTTTGAAATTAAACTCACATAAGTGGTAAAATTATGTTTTATGAAAATTTTTAAATGCACCTAGAAGGTGGGTAAAAAACATTAAAAAGTTCAATAAAATTTTATATAACAATTTTTTTATAAAATTAATCAAATTAATTACATTGAAATTATATCAGTATTAAATATCAATTTTAACTTGAAATAAATTTAAATAAAATAAAAAACTATTTAAATAAAAACTCGGTTTTAAATAATAATGCAGGGTGTTTCATTATTCATCAAATATTGAATGTTTTCAGAAAAATACAAAAAAATTTCCCTAAGATAATTTTGATATTCTGAATTCCCAAATGAAGTCCATTTAAACAAATTCAATACATAGAAGTTATATTTATTAAATTAAAATTAATTGTTGTTGTCAAAACCAGAAGAGGGTTTTTAAAAATTAAAAACTATCAAAATATTTACAAGTGTTTATATCAAAATTAAATGTGAAATTACTTGTAATGACATATATTGAATCAAATAATAAAAATATAATCTAATTATTCTTAAAAACATTTCCAATTCATAATTTGACACTATAAAGTATTTCAATTAAAAAATTTGATTTCAATTAAAACATAGTATTTTTCACAATTTGTCAAAATAACAAAGTTATCAGAAAAGTACCAAAATTTTACCCAAACTAAATTTTTATGTCCAACTTATAAAAAAATTAAATTCATTAAACTGAATATATAAAAGTGTCAAATATTGGTTTTAAAAAGGGTTCTCCAGTTAAAGGTTGTAAAATTGCATTTTCTGAAAAATACTTCTTTCATCTAATAAATGAATTTGTTCTTATATTATTTATAATAAACCCATAATATGGATATTAATATTATATAGACTATATAAGATTCAAAATGTAGTGAATACTATTTATAAATGATTTTTGAATCGCTAGTTTGCTAAGTTGTGGTGTGCTCGAACATGGTGTTGTTTGTAGTGCAAGCTATTTAATTACTTTAATTAGATAACGTACTATAAAATCATCAGGTGTTACATTCTACCCTTATACAATAAATTGCGTCCTCTCAATTTGAAAATAATATTTGAAAATATAATATTAAAAATAGAAAAATACCTTTGTGGAAAACCCACATCAGAAATTCGGTAAATAAAATTTAGCTTTAATAAGAGGGGAAGGGAAATGAAAAAGTCACCACCAAATTATGAACTCGATTCGGAGAACATTCAGGGGAATTATAGACACATAATTAGAGGGAAAATGTAATTATTTTTAGGGAGTGATTGAGGTCATGCATCACAAACAAGTGTAAAATTTAGGGTCTCAATGCTATCAATCTTAGATGATGTAAAATTTCATCGGTTAAACAAAACATAAGGTATTAGGATAACACATTTTTTTGTTTTAGGATCCCTTCCCTAAAGTTTAATAATTAATTTATCCATATAAAAAGAGGAAAAATGTACTTGATAAGTGGAGTTTCATGATTCAACTAATTTACCCCACAAACTCACCTTTCACTCCAAAAGATAATGGGATTCAAAAATATTATATTCATCCTAATCATATATTGTTTAAAAATGAATTTAAATTAATTTTTTAGACTATTTAAAAAAACTACTTTATACAAACCAAGACATCACAGAGGCCAGTGGTAGGTGACACACCCTTGTCGCTCTTCAGTTGTAGGTTCAAGTATCGCGACCTTGTCAGACGCGACAGGTTGTTGCCCGACCCCCATGTTGTCCTTTTTATAAAAATCCAAAAATAATCTATAAAAATGATTTAACCATAACAATAGTATCCAATGTCAGACTTAATAAATTCCAACTTTTAGACTTATCCAATGTACTTTTGTCCAATCCCACAGTCCAATATTTATAAAGAAGGTAAACACAATGAAGATCATTTTTTACATATTATAACATGTGAATACCTTCATCACATATTCATTTAAAACACTGTAACACCATGAATTACCTTAAAACCTTATTGATTAAATTCATGCTCCCATATTCCTTATATAATACTAGATATACTTTTTATATCCAAAAAATTTTAATACTATAATAATGATGAAATAAACAAACCATTAATCATTTCCATTGTAACACCCCAAGCATCCAGGATAAGCTTCTCTTTGAATAATACAGTAGAATGTGTTGTACGCAACTTTGAGTTATAACACACATCACAACCAATCAAACTAGCCATTATGAATAGTAATACACACTTTTTGAGATTTTATACATTTTATCTTTCAAAATGGACTTCATTTTTTGATTCATAATATCAATATTATCATAGGGTGAAATTTTGGTATTTTTCTGAAAACTTTCAATTTTTGATGAATAGTGAAAAAACACTAAGTTATAGTTTAAAAAAGAATTTTTATTTAAATAATTATTTATTTTATTTAAATTTAATTAAGGTCAAAATAGATACATAATACCTATATATGATCAATGTAATTCATTAGAGTTAGTTTAGAATAATTTTAGATATATAAAAATTTTGTTGAACTTTTCACCGTCTTTTACCCACCTCCTATGAGAATTTGGAAATTCACATAAAACATAATTTTACCGCTTCTGTGAGTGTAATTTCAAAAATCTGAGAGACATGGTTAATATAAAATAGTAAAATGTGGTTCAATAAGTTAAAAATTATTTTTGGTTAATAGTAAGTTTTTACTTTTATTTACCACAGAGAAAAGAAAATAGCGTAATTAAGGGTAATAATTGTATTAATATTACCCTAACACATGTACTAATTCTATTGGACAAGTGTATCTCGACTAAAAACAACCTTAGGAATAAAATATTATCATTTATGTCCACTTTGATTAGATTAGGACATTTAATATTATTTAATTCAAAGAAGAGTTAAAAGAGTTAAAATCAATGTTTAATAACTAATCCATTTTTAATATAGGGTTATACATAAGATAAATTCCATTATAAATATTAATTATAAATATAGAAAGATTTAATATATTATAGTATTTTATTAAAAAAATTTAGATAGTAAATAATTTAATTTATTTATGACACCATGGTGATGCATTAATTACATAATTAATGAAATATTAAAATAATTGATATTATAAATATCCAAATAAATATAATTTGAGACTTTTTATGAATTACAGTAATTTTATAGGTTAATATGACATATTATTATTGATTTAATTATGTTTTTTAGAAGTAATCATGTTGTTATAATTTTCACAAAAATCAAATACCAAATAGTGTCAAAATTGACATAAAAGAGTTTTTAAAACAGATATTATATTATTAATTGATATTCAATTTATAAAAATATAAGGTTTGGACAAGAGACTTATATAATGATAGGTGTATCATTAATTGACCACTTTGTGGTCTCTTGGAGATATATTTTATGTTTATTAACTATATAATATATAAATACAAAGAGACATGGTAAATGTCAAACTATTTTACTAAGAGTTAAATATAAATTATACGGTTAATATATTGACCCAAACCTGCCTAAAATCTATCGGTGGAAAGGGGTCATACCCATCCCCACCATAAAATTTAAATAATTAACTTTTAGCCAATATAATCCGAATTTTAATTTAGTAGAAAATAATATTTCTAGCTTTTCCAAAGGTTCCCCTCACCCCTCTTATAAAAGGTCACTCCCCCTTCTCACTAATTCACACATTCAAAGCCTTTTGGCTCGACCAAAACATGCCCAAATACTCTCTCAACTTCCCTAAGTTCAACATAGATGCCTTATATTGATCATAAAGACAACTTAAGGATCCCATTTGGTCAAATCAAAAGGAAGAACCCGAAGAAGAGGTAATGTTTTCACCACCCTCTTTTAAGTTCCTTTCTTCTTCAACATCTTCGTTCTTTGTTATTTCCATTATAAAATAATAACTCAACTATCTTTTATATACTATGATGTTACTATAAATATGGTACAACCATATTCAGTATTATATCATCCTTTGTATGACATGTCACCATACATGCGTACGTACAGATTACTGTCTCCACGTCGTGGGGTAATTGTTATTAAATAAATTACTATTTCGATGGGTATATAAATGATGTGTAATTAATGTAAATAATAAATATAACATGATAATTATTCTTTATATAGTATATTCCATCCAATTATATATTATTTTAATATTAAAATAATGATATTGTCGCTCGTGCGTATGTACGGACTACTGTCTCCACGAACGCGATGAGATTCATTCCCCATCGTATCCATTCAAGACTAATTTTTATTTGATGTTTAAAAGTAATGTTTAATTCCTTTATATCATTCTTTATATGAATAATATACAACCTATGCATAACAAGCATGACTTATGTAACAAATCATATAAAATAAATGGAGTAAGTTAACACCCGAAATGACGACAATACTAAAATATTATTAAAAAATTAATAATAGAAGATAATATATTATATCATAATTATGTATATGGTTCTTGTATAACTTAATAAAAATGTTTTAACTATTATACAGGAGGTTAACATACCATCATCTAAGGAAAATTACAAGGTAAGTGTTAATTTCAGAATCTCTTTATTATCCGAGGTTGTTTATACGTAATTATCTACTGGGACCTCTTTATCATCGACATCCATGTTTCATAAAGATGTATTTCAAATAATTCATACTATTTTATAAATTATGGGTTAAATTCATTTATACCCTTGTTTTAATTTTTATAAGAATTTTATAAAGTAATCTTTCTATCATTTTCCAAACAAGGTTTTTTATCCTTTTTGACCGAAATAAGGTAAGAATGTCTTTTTTTACTTACAGGGAAGGTGCGGATATTTTCCGCCGTTATAAAATCCTCAAAGGTTCCCTTACAAGCTTATAAAAATATTTTCAAATTAAATGTTTTCTTTTATAATTATGTGACTTTTAAATGATTTAAAAAAAGAGAGATATTTCTATCAAACAGTTTTGATTTCATATATGTCAACATCCCTCGATGGATTTTAAGTTTATTTGAAGTTGATTTATTATGATACAAAACTTCCATATTGTAATGAAGGTTTTGTAATATGTTTGATTGTGGATGTGTTATTTTTATACCATTCATGGTTTATGATGAAAGTATTGACATTTCATATGCTAGTTTTAATACGAATGTTTATGTTATGTTTAAACCTATTCACATGAGGAATGCATTGGACTTAATATGTGACGGGTGGAGCCCACTATAGTTCCTCGATGCATTGGTAGGTCTCGTGAGAAAAACTAGTGTCTTGGCACTAGGCCTTGACAACATATTATTTGTAGTCTTGGCACTATGCCTTGACTATGTGGGTATGATAGTCTGACATTATGCATTCCATCATTATGAAAGTGGTTATTGATATTTCATGTGATTATCCGACTAGTATAATATCCATGTGAATAAGTAAATGACATTATTTAATTTTATTTCTGCCATATTATGCTGAAGTTCAAGTTTAAAAGGCTTTTTTTTGTAATACATTTCCTTAAATGTTTATGCTTATTTATGAAAGTTTCCGCTATATTGTTATCTTTACTGGGAATCTGATCTCACCCCTTCCTATGTTTTATTTTTCCCAAGATGTGAAAAAGTATTTTATGAATGACCTGTTGGGATTGTATGAGGGGATATGAGTGTGAACTATGGAGACTATGTTGTTGTAGTTTTCATTTTATGATGTTATGTAAACATTATGAATGTATCTAGTGATTCCAAGGCTATTAAACTAATCAGTCTTTCGAGAATTGATCTTTTGTGATCATGCCAATATTATGTAACAATTCACCAACTCTAGGTAATTGGTTTTGGTCGTTACAGTTGGTATCAAAGGTAGTTTATTACAAACCTTGGAAGCTAGATTTAGATAAACTCTAATTAAAGCACATAGACCTAATATGGACTTTGAGGATTAGTATAGAAGAACTTCCTAGAATTTTGGTATTGTAGAGATTTTGTGATTTTTCCGTGAAATACATCCCTGTCTAGATACGAGCAGGTAGAGGCGGCTCTAGCACAGATATACCTAGGGGTTAAACCTAAAAACACCGCTTTGAGCTAGACTCGAACAGGAATTGGTGCACGACAACGGGCCTTGCTGCACTCTTGGTTACGACACTCCTGGGGGATATGCTTAAGATGACTCTCATTTTCATTACAAACCATTATGAAGGGTTTATGAGTATATACTTCCTCAAAGAATTTTTTTTATGATTATGGATTATATCAATAAATAGTTCAATTTATGTTAAGTGTTTAACAAGTATGGAATTATGTATTTTTATTAATAAACTGATCTAGTTTATGACATTTTCTAGAATTGGAGCCTACTGAAAGAAATGGAAACCGTATCAATAAACCACTCCATGTAAGGATTTACCTCCTTCTCAAGATAATTATAGTAGAGCTGGTGATACAACTGGTGCTGATCATCTAATCATCGTACTGGGACAACTCACTTAGGTTATGAATAAAAACCTTACCCGTATGGAGCACACTGATTCACAGCGTAGAGGATCAATGTTAGAACGCTTCATGAGGAAACAACCACAAAAATTAAGTGGGAGTAAAAATCCATTGGTAGCTGAGCAATTTATAAGTTCCCAAGAGAAAGTATTTTAGGCTTTGGGGAGTAGTGAAAGGGAAAAAGATTTCATGGAAGTTTACCGCCTCACTGGAGATGCTGATCAATGGTGGTCATTGATTCAAAACACAATGGAAGATGATGTAGTATCAAATATGGAATGTAGGGAGTTGGAAGAGATTTTATTAAAAAATTACTTTCCTCATGACCATTGAGCAGATATGGAAAGGCAATTTTTGAGTTTGAGACAAAAGGAGGATGAGAATGTCACAAAATATGAGGCTAAATTTACAAGGTCAGAAAGGTATACTGGAGATTATATATGTAACCCAATAAGTAATATTGATCGTTTATTTGATGGGTTAAAACCATTTCTTCATCGAGTAATAGTGTCACAATACTTCTCGTCATATGAAGATATTGTCTTTTGCGCTATCAAGACAGAAAAAGAATTATCCAAGTCTAATGACATTAAAGCAAAGAAAGAGAAAAAGAGATCTGCTGATCACTCTGGGAATGAAAATAAGGGGAAGATGGGAAAAGTTGAATTTCCATCCTGTAGTAAATGTGGGAAGAAACACCCCAGTACTTTCTTAAAGAGAATGTGAGACTTTTACAAGTGTGGTGAAAAAGGCCACCAATCTCTTAAGTGCAAGGGGATGAAAGAAGCTACCGATGTTCAATGCTACAATTGTAGGGAGAAGGGACATTATGAAAATGAATGTCCTAAGAGTCAGGGTAAATTACATCCGAAACGGTCAAGGGATCAAGGACAAGCTTATGCTATCACTATGACTAAGGTAGAATCCTGGAAAGACATGGTGGCAGGTTATTTAATGGTTTCCTCAAGTTTAAAACATGAAATATTTGATTCTGGATCATCACATTTTTTCATATCTTCCCAGTTTTCTATGAAAATTAGATATTTCCAATTTGATTTAACAAGGGAGTCTTCAGTTAAAACTTATAAGGGAAGTATCATTGCAATAATGTTTTGTGAATCAGTCCCCATTAGAGCACATAAATGTTCTTTATCTGATGATCTCATCGTTGTACCTGTGATTGAGTTTGATATAATCCTCGTTATGGATTGAATTTTGGCACATGATGTGAAGATTTATTGTAAGCATAAGGAGGTTAAATTTTTTGATGATGATGATAAAGAACACCTTATATTTAGAGAAAAATCATCACCGCCTAATTCTTACTTAGATTCAGCCATAGTAGCTCAACTAAATTCAATTATTGGGGAGGACGATAATGAAATAACTGTGTTTAAGGAATGGAATGTTCAAATAGAGGACATACCAATTTTGAGAGAATATGTTTATGTGTTTCCAGAATATTTACCTGGACATTCTCCAGAATGAGAAATTGAGTTTTCCATTGATTTAATTCCTGGTTCAAGTCCGATATCGAAGACCCCTTATAGAATGGCCACTATGGAATTAGTTGAACTAAAGAAAAAACTATAGGAATTGAGTAATAATGTATTTATTCACCCTAGTGTTTCTCCATGGGGAGCCCATGTTCGTTTAGTTAAAATGAAAGATGGATCTATGAGGTTATTTGTCGACTACAGGGAGATCAATGCTACAACAATAAAGAAGAAGTATCCCCAACCTCACATTAATGATTTATTTGACCAACTACATGGAGCTCAATAATTTTCTATGATTGACCATCGATCTGGATACCATTAGTTGTGTGTGAAAAAGGAAGACATTCCGAAGACAATGTTTCAAACCAGGTACAGGCATTACGAGTTTACAGTAATGCCATTTAGGCTGAACAATGCACCCTCTGTATTCATGGATCTAATGAATAGAGTTTTCAAGTAATATCTCGATGATTTTGTGGTGGTATTTTTGGATGATATCCTGGTATACTCCAAAAGCTACTAAGATCATGAAAATCACTTGTGCATTTTCTTGAAGACTCTAAGAAGACATGTATTATATGGGATGTTTAGCATGTGTGAATTCTGGCTTCAGGATATTTCTTTTCTTTGCCATATTGTCTCTGAAGATGGAATCTCTGTTGATCCTTCTAAGACCATGGTAATCCAAGAATGGCCTGCACTGATGAGTATAACTGAGGTATGCAGTTTTATTGGTTTAGCAGGTTATTATCGATGATTTGTCTAGAACATTGCCCGATTGGATAACCCATTAATGAAGCTCACACATAAAGGGGTTAAATTTGTTTGGACAAAAGAGTGTGAATAATGTTTTGAAGAAATGAATAGAAGATTAGTCAATGCTCCTATATTGACTCTACTATCAGGGAATGATGGGTTTGTTATTTATAGTGATGCATCAAAGAAAGGACGTGGTTGTGTCCTTATATATAATGATAGGGTTATTGCCTATGCATCACGACAACTAAAAATTCATGAGAAAAACTAACCTACTCATGATCTTGAGTTAGCTGCTGTAATTTTTTCTTTGATGATATGGAGAAATTATCTCCATGCTGAAAAAATGTGAGATTTATACTTATCAGTAGAGTTTGAAGTACATTTTCTCAAAGAAAGAACTCAACATGAGGTAAAGGAAATGGCTTGAACTACTCAAGGATTATGATTGCATGATACACTACCACCCGGGGAAGGAAAATAATGTGGAAGATGCTTTGAGTAGAAAATATCATGGAGTTTTAAACCTGATGAGAGTTGAAAGGGATCCAATTATCATGGAACTAGTAATGTTGGATATGGGAATCACCATGGAAGGTGAAAAATCAATGATTTTTCAAATGGTTTCCAAACCATCATTATTATAAAGGATAAAGAGTTCTCAGACTGATGATGAATAACTTCAAAAGAATATTAATGCTGTAAATGATGGGAGATTGAGAGACTTTGTATATGAAGAATGAATTTTGAAATTTGGGAAAAGGATTCGTGTTCCTTATATACCTGATCTGAAATGGGATTTGTTATATGATGCTCATAGCTCCAATTTCTCTAAAACCCCTAGGAGCACCAAAATGTATAGAGATTGGAATGAACATTTTTGGTGGGACAACATGAAGAGAGAGATTTCTGATTTTTTGTCATGATGTATGGTTTTTCAAGAAGTGAAAGCTGGAAAAAAATGACATGGAGGAGTCATGTAACCTCTTACCATACCTGAGTGGAAATGGGATGATATCACGATGGACTTTTTCATGGGACTACCAAATACTCCTAGAAGGAATGATGCAATAAGGGTTATTGTTGATCGTCTTACCAAGTCAGCACATTTTATTGATATAATGTAATATTTACCACTTGAATGCCTAGAAAGCCTATATAATAATGAAGTTGTGAGACTTCATGGAATGGACCTATCGATCATTTTTGACCGTGATCCACGTTTCACATCCAGATTCTAGAAAAATATTCAGAATGCCCTGGATACTGAACTTCATTTGAGCACTGCCTACAACCCTCAAACAGATGGAAAATCAAAACGGACTATTCAAACCATAGAAGACATGTTGAGGTCCAGCTCACTAGACTTTTAGGGTATGTGGGATCAATATTTACCTCTTGTAGAATTTTACTATAACAATATCTTACATTCGAGTATTCAGATGGAACCATATGAAGCATTATAAAGAAAGAGATGGCGCAAACCAACCAGTTGGGATGATGTTGGTGAAAGAAAACTCATACGCCCGGAACTGGTGGAGGAAACGATGGAAAAGGTGAAGGTAATCTAAAACCACATCAAAGCATCTCAAAGTAGGAAGAAGAGCTATGCTGACAACTGAAGGAAGGATTTGGAATTTCAGGTTGGAGATCATGTTTTCATGAAGGTATCTCCATGGAAGGGTGTTGTACGTTTCTGTAAGAAGGGTAAATTGAGTCCCAGGAACATAGGGCTTTCGAAATTATATAACGAATTGGGGTTGTAGCTTATAATTTGTCAATGCCACCAAAGTATCTTCAATGTTCAAGATGTGTTCCACATATCACTATTGAGAAAATACATGCCTGGCCCAATGCATGTAATTACTTACAATGAATTAGAACTGGAACCCAATCTGTGTTATTGCGAAGAGCCCGTCAGGATTCTTGATACCAGAGAACAAGTTTTGAGAAACTGTAAGAATCATCTGGTAAAAGTTCAATGGAGAAACCATAAGATACAAGATGCAATGTGTGAACCCAAGGAACTTATTATGAAGAACCACCCGTGTCTTTTTATGCAGTAATATTCTTAAAATTTGGAAAACCAAATTATTTGAAGGAGGGTAGAATGTAACACCCTAAGCTTCCACGGTACGATTCTCTTTGAATAATACAGTAGCGTGTGTTGTACGCAACTTGGAGTTCTAACACACACCACAACCAATCAAACTAGCCGTTATGAATATTAGTACCCAATTTTTGAAATTTTATACATTTTATCTTTCAAAATGGAATCATTTTTGGATTCGTAATATCAAAATTATCTTAGGATGATTTTTTTGTATTTTTCTGAAAACATTCAATTTTTGATGAATATTGAAAAAAACGCCGAGTAATAGTTTAAAACCGATTTTTTTTTAAATAAATATATATTTTATTTAAATTTATTTAGGGTCAAAATAGATACATAATATCTATATAAGTTCAATGTAATTCATTGGAGTTATTTTAGAATAATTTTATATATTTAAAAATTTTATTGAACTTTTCACCTTCTTTTACCCACCTCCTAGGAGAATTTGGAAATTCACGTAAAACATAATTTAACCACATTTGTGAGTGGAATTTAGAAAATCCAAGAGACACAGTTAATATTAAGGAGTAAAATGTGGTTCAATAAGATGAAAATAAGTTTTGGTGAATAGTATCTTTTTACTTTTATTTACCACGGTTAAAAATAAATAGGGTAATTAAGGGTAAAAATGATATTAATGTTGCCCTAACACATGTCCTAACTCTATTGGACAAGTGTATCTCAACCAAAAACAACCTTATGAATAAAATATTATAATTTAGGTCCACTTGTACTAGATTAAGACATTTATTATTATTTAATTCAAAGAAGATTTAAAAAAGTTAAAATCAATGTTTTAAAACTAAAACATTTTCAATATAGGGTTATACATAAGATAAATTCGATTATAAATATTAATTAGTAATATAAGAAGATTTACTACATAATGATATTTTATTTATAATTTTAGACACTAAATAGTTTAATTTATTTATGACACAATAGTGATGTAGTAATTACATAATTAATGAAATATTAAAATAGTTGATATTATAAATATCCAAAGAAATGTAATTTGCAACTTTTTATGAATTACAATAATTTTATATGTTATTTGGACATGTTAGTATTGATTTAATTATGTTTTTTCGAAGTAATCATGCTGTTATGATTTCCAAAATAATCAAATACCAAATAGTGTTAAAATTGACATAAAAGAGTTTTTAAAACAAATATTATATTATTAATTGATATTCAATTCCTAAAAATCTAAGGTTCGTCCAAGAGACTTATATAATTTTATGTGTATCATTAATAGACCAGTTTGGGGTCTCTTGAAGGTATATATTAATTTAGTTAACTATATAATATAAAAATACAAAGAGACATGGTTAATGTCAAACTATTTAACTAAAAGTTATATATAAATGAAAAGGTTAATATAGTTGCCCAAAACTATCTAGAATCTATTGGTTGAAAATCTTTAGACCCATCCCCACCTTAAAATTTAAATATTCCACTTTATATCCATTATAAACCGAATATTATTTTATTATAAAATAAATTTTATATCTTCTCCAAAGGTTCCTCTCACCCCTCTTATAAAAGGCAACTCCCCCTTTCTACAAATTCACACATTCAAATAATTTTTGCTCATCCAAACCCTTCCAAAATACTCTCTCAACTTCCCTAACTTAATACCAGAGGCCTTATTTTGATCAGAAAGCCATCGTACAGAGCCCTTTTGATCAAATCAAAAGGAAGAACCCAAAGAAGAGATAATGTTTTCTCAACCCTCTTTTAAGTTCCTTTCTTCTTCAACCTCTTATTTCTTTGTTATTTCCATTCTAAAATAATAACTCCAGTATATTCTATATACTGTGATTTTATTATAAATATGGTACAACCATATTCAGTATTCTATCCATCCATTGAATGACATGTCACCATACATGCGTACGTACGACTTACCGTCTCCACGTCATGGTGTAATTGTTATTCAATATATTATTATTTGAATGGATATAATAATGATGTGTAATTAATGTAAATAATAAATATAACATGATAATGATTCATTATATATGATATACCATCCAATTATATATTATTTTAATATCAGAAGTATGATATTGTCGCTCGTGCGTACGTACGGACTACCGTCTCCACGAACATGATGAGATTCATTGCCCATCGTATCCATTCAATACTAATTCTCATTTGATGATTAAAAGTAATGATTAAGAACATTATATAATTCTGGATATGAATAAGATACAACCTATCCATAACAGACATGTCTTATGTTACTAAATATATAAAATAAAATGAGTAAGTTAACACCCAAAACGACGATAATACTAATATATTATTAACAAATCATTAATAGAAGATCATATATGATATAATAATTATGTATATGGTTCTTGTATAACATAATAACAATGTTTTAACTATTATACAAGAGTTTAACATACCATAAACTAATTAATAGTCAAACATAAGGGTTAATTTCACAATCTCTTTGTTATCGGAGGTTGTTTATACGTAATTATCTACTGGGACCTCTATATCGTCCACATCCATGTTTCTTAAAAATGTATTTCAAATCATTCTTAATATTTTACAGACTATGGGTTAAAGTCATTTATAACCTTGTTTTACTTTTTATAAGAAGTTTATAAATGAATCTTTCTGTCGTTTTCCAAACATGGTCCTTTTTAACCTTTTCGATAGAATTAAGGTAAGAATGTCTTTTTTAACTTATAAAGCGGGTGTGAAAATTTTCGGCCATTATAATATCCTTGAATATTCCCTTACAATATTATAATAATATTTTCAAATTAAAGGTTTTCTATTATAATTATGTAACTTTTAAATGATTCAAAAAAAATGATATTTCTCTCAAACAGTTTTGATTTCATCTAAGTCAACATCCTTTGATGGATTTTAAGCTTATTTGAAGTTGATTTATTATGATACAAAACTTCCATATTTTATTTAAGGTTTTGTGATATGTTTGACTGTGGATGTGTTATTTTAATACCATTTATGGTTTATGGAGAAAGTATTGACATTTCTTATGCTAGTTTTAATGTGAACGTTTATGTTACGTTTAAACCCTTTCATACGAGGGATGCATTGGACTTAATATGTGATGGGTGGTGCCCGATATATCTCCCTAATGCATCGGTAGGTCTCATGAGAAAAACAGTGTCTTGGCACATGGCCTTGAAAAATATTATTTTTATTCTTGGCACAAGGCCTTGACTATGTGGTTATGATATTCTAGAATTATGCATTCCATCATTATGAAAGTGGTTATTGATATTGCATGTGATTATTCGACTATTCGAATATCCATGTGAATAAGTAAATGGAATTATTTCATTTTATTTTTTCCATATTATGCCGAAGTTAGAGTTTAAATGTCTTTTGTTTCTTTATACATTTCCTTAAATTTTTCTACTTGTTTATGAAATATTCCGCTAAATTGTTTTCCTTACTGGGCATCTGAGCTGACCCCTTTCTATGTTTTATTTTTCACATGATGTGAAGATGTATTTTATGAATGACCTTCAGGGTTAGAATGAGGGGATATGAGTGTGGACCATGGAGACTATGTTGTTGTATTTTTCATTTTACGATGTTATGTAAACTTTATGAATGTATCTAGTGATTCAAAGGCTACTAAACTAATCGGTTATTCGAGACTTGATCTTTTTTTATCATGCCAATATTATGTAATAATGGACCGACTCTAGATAACAGGGGTCGGGGCGTTACGTCCATGGTATTCAAGAATATCCAATATTATTTATCCAAATTAACCATCTATTATTCTAAAATTACAACCTCTATATCAGGACCATATTAAGGTTTATCGTTCCTCCAACCAGGTATTTTTCAAAAAATAATAACTTGTTGTTGAGTTATTTTTCATAGAACCACATAATCTCAAATCCTCAATCAAATAGTACTATAGTACAATCCTTATTTATTTCCATCATATACCTGGTATATCATCGATTCAACACTGAAATGACATAATTCTATAAAAACAACATAATAATACTAGTCATTACTCTTCATATATGGTAGTATCATAATATTATTATTATGAAATAACATCATTTTCAGTATACTTTGATGACTGGGACATTGATTTACGTAGTGTCGCAACTCCTTTCAGATGAATCATTTTAAATTTGAATCCTTTTTCTTACCCTTGGAATCAAGTACTTGGTGTCCTTTTTATCCACACATATAAAAAACTCTCATTTCCTTCAACCATTTACCAAAGTGATTTTTTCCACTATTATCACATGTGAAAAAATCCTTCTTTCCGCTCTTCATTTTATACACCTTTCTCTCTACTATCCTTTTCAACTATTTATTCCCTTTAAATCCATTGGACTCCAACAATTCATTACTTTACTTATTAACACATGATATTAATACTTCATATGTTGAGAATACGCGGGAGACTATTTACTTTATAAATGTTGGATTAACACCATGAATGATATGATCCTTCTTACTTTTTGGATCATACGTATTATTGGATTTCTCATTCCTTATACTGGGTTCCATTTCTAAACAATGGCATAAACTAAGTATGTTTATGAATTGTAATTCATAATTCCAAACATTCAAAATATAAAACGTAAATTGAGATGTTTATGGATATAATCCACAATCATAAAAATGTTTTCATTGAGGAAGTATTTTCAACCTAATCCTTCATAATGGATTGTAATTAAAATGTGAATTATCCTAAGCATATCCCCTGGTAGATTTGTCACATAGAGTGCAACAAGGTCCATTGTCGTGCACAATATTCTGTTTGAATCTAGATCAGTGTGGTGTTTTCAGGTTTTACCCCTTGGTACATCTATGATAGAGCAACCTCTACCTACTCGTATGCAGATAGGGATTTATTTCTTGGAAAACTCACAAAATCTCTATAGTACCAAAATTTTACGATGTTCTTCTATACTAATCCTTAATGATTATCTTAATATAGTGTTCTCTAATCAGAGTTTATCTAAATCTATTTACAAGGTTTTTGATAAATCTGCCTTTGATACCAACTATAACGCACCGACCCCAATTATCCAGAGTCGTGCATTATTTTAATACATTGGTATGATCACAAAGAATGAAGTACCGAAGGACTGATCAGTTTAGCGTTATTTGAAAATAGATTACATACATGAATGTTACATTACACTTTATAACATACATCAGAAAAAAAAATCCTTCATGAATTCCATTATTACCTTATCTTATCCTTGCATATCAATCACAATACACTTATTAGAATCTTGGGAAAAATAAAACATAGAAAGGGGTGAGATGAAATTCTCAGTAAGGATAACTATATAGTGGAATATTTCATAACTAGGAATAATCATTTAAGGCAATGTATAAGACCAAAACAAAAGCCTTTTAAACATAATCTTCAGAATAAAATGGAAAAGATAAAATCCAATAATGCCATTTACTTATTCACATGGATATTATACTTGTTGAATAATCACATGCAATATCAACAGACAATTTCATAATGGTGGAATATATAATGTCTGACATCATAACCACATAGTCATGGCCTTGTGCCAAGAATAAAAATTAATTTTTTACAAGGCCTTGTGCCAAGACACTAGTTTGTCTCATGAGACCTATCGATGCATCAGGGAACTATAGCGGGCTCCATCCGTCACATACTAAGTCCAATGCATTCTTCATATGAAAAGGTTTAAACATAACATAAAAATTCGCATTAAAAAAAGCATATGAAATTTAAATACATTATCCATAAACCATGAATGGTATAAAAATAACACATCCACAGTCAATCATATCACAAAACCTTCAATACAATATGGAAGATTTGTATCATAATAATTCAACATGGAACAAGTTTAAAATCCATCAAAGGATGTTGACATAGATGAAAATGATTTTTAAAAATCTTTGAGAGAAATATCTATTTTTCATGAAAACATTTAAAAGTCACACAATTTAAAAAGGAATAAATTTAAATAAATTATTGATTAAATGTTTCCCATACCACTTTGAAATTTTTGAATGGAATTATCATTTTAAAAACATTCATGCCCAAATAAATAAATCCTTACAACCCATTCTGAAAACATGGACATTAATGAGAATGATTTAGAATAATTAATATTTAAAACATTTAAAATGATGTTTTAGTAAAAAATCCTCTTATAAAGAATCCATTTGAAAAATAATTTATGAAACATGGACAGGGATACTAAATATTTCCCAGTAGATACATACATAAAAACATCCTCGGATAATAAAGAGATTATGAAATTAACCCTTACCTTGCACATTCCATTAGATGGGGATATGTTTATAATCCTATATAAAGATCTTAGTATGTTATTAAATTATACCAGAACCATATTAATATTTATGATATCATCCATGATTCAGTTATGACTTTATATTACCTATTTAATAATAATAAACATTATTAATTAACATTTCATATAATAATCACTTCCTTTATCGTAGGTGTTTTATCTAGTTACTCAAGATTGTGTCACTTAGATCATGATATAAATACTTATAGAATATTAAAAATGATTTATATATCATATATATTTAGATTATAAATATTTATAATATACTTATATATGAAATGGAAGACACATTTTATGGGGACATTAGGTCGTACGTACGCATAAATGTTATTTCTGTTTTCATATCGTATTGAATGAAACTAAGTGAATAAGATATATGTAAGTACATATATATATATATATATCCAGTATAATTATTATTTAATATATGACATAATAATTAAAGAAATATATTTTATGATCATTGTTGAATGGTGAACGTGGAAATGAATCCCATCGCGTTGTGGAGCCGGTAACCCGTACGTACGCACGTATGGTGTCTGTCATTTTTAGGATGGTTAGAATTATGAATATGGTTTTATAATTTTTTTAATAACATCAAAGTATATAGAAGATACTAGATTTATGATTTTATAATGGAAACAACAAAGAAAGAAGAAGTGGAAGAAAAAAGAATGTGAAAGAGGTGGTGAAATATTTACCTCTTCTTTGGGTTCTTCCTTTTGATTTGATCAAAAGGGCTCATTAGGTTGGATTTCTGACCAAAGGAAGGCATCTAGAATGAATGGTGGAAATATTATAGGATATTGTGGCAGGTTCTGGCTGATCCAAATGGTTTGGAGGTGTGAAATTAAGAGAAGGGGAAGTTCCCTTTTATAATAGAGGTGAGGGTCACTTTGGGAATTGCTTGAAACAATATTTTATAATAAAATCATATTCGGTTTCTAATGGCCCCAAAATGAATTATTTAAACTATAAGGTGGATAGGGGTCTAAAATATCTCAACCAATAGGTTTTAGTCAAGCTCATGTTACCATTTTAACCTTATCCTTTAGATTTAACTGTTAGTAAAATAGTTTAAATTTACATTGTCTTCTTGTATTCTTACACTATATTGTTAATAAACATACTCTAAACATCCAAGATAATATCAAGTGGTTAATTAAATAAATATATATTATATAAATCCTTTTACCAAATATGAGGTTTTTAGGAATATTATATCAACCAATAATATAGTATTGTTTTAGAAAATTAATTTATGTCAATTGGGACACTATTTGGTATTTTGTTTTTCTGAAAGTGAAAACAACATTATCACTTTTAAAAATATTTATATAATCAACCCTAACATTTCATTTTAACCTATAAAATTATAAGAATTCATCATAAGTATTAATTTATATTTATTTAGATATTTATGATATCAATTATTTTAATATTTCGTTAATAAGGTAATTACCGCATCATCATTGTGTCATAAATAAATTAAGTTATTTAATGTCTAAAAACATTAAAAATAATAGCATTATGTAAGAAATATATTTTATCTTTTTAATGAATATATATAGTTGAATTTATATTGTGTTTATTCCTATATAAAAAATGGTTTACTTAATAAACATTAAATTTAACACTTTTAACTCTTCTTTAAATAAACAAATAATAAATTTCCTAATCTAATCTAAGTGCACAAAATAGGATCATATTTTATTCATAACGTTTTTTTGGTCAAATTACACTTATCCAATAAAATTAGTACACGTTTTAGGGTAATTGTAATATAAATTTTTCCCTTAATTACCCTATTTACATTTAACCATGGTAAATAAAAGTGAAAAGTTAATATTCGAAAAAAAATTAATCTTATTGAACCACATTTTAATTACTGATTTCAACCGTGCCACCCAGATTTTTGAAATTCAACTCACAGAAGTGGTACAATTATGTTTTAGTCAAATTTGCAAAAACTCCTTGAAGGTGGGTAAAAAACGTTAAAAAGTTCAATAAAATTTTATATAACTAATTTTATTATAAATTATCATCAATGAATTACATTTAAATTTCTTAGATATTATATATCAATTTTGACTTAAAATAAATTTAAATACAATAAATATTTATTTACATAAAAATTTGGATTTAAATAATAATGTAGAATTTTCACTATTCTTCAAAAATTGAACATTTTCAGAAAAATATGAAACATTTACTCTAAGCTAATTTTCATATTCCAAATTCAAAAATGAAATCCATTTTACCAAACTCAATACATAGAAGTTGGATTTATTTATTTAAAATTAATTCCCGTTGATAAAACCAAAATTCGGGGTTTTAAAATGTGAAAAATATCAAAATATTGTAATGTGTTTATGTCAAATTTAAATATAAAATTACATACAATGTCCAAAATTGTATCAAATGATGAAAATATAGTCTAATTATATTACAAAACCTTGAAAATGCATAATTTAACAATATAAATTGTTTTAATTAAAAAATTGGTTTTCAATAAAAACATAGTATTTTTCACTCTTCATCAAAATAGGAATTTTATCAGAAAAGTACAAAAAATTTATCCAAACTAATTTTCTATGTCCTGCTTCTAGTGAAAATTTTAATTTCATTAAATTTAATATATAAAAGTTTTAAATATTGGTTTTAAAAAGGGTTCGCCATTTAAAGGCGGTAAAATTGTATTTCTTGGAAAATACATCTTTTATCTGAAAAAATGATTTTGTTCTTATATTATTTCTACGAAACAAATAATAAGGATGTTAAAATTCTATATATTATATATGATTAAAAATTTAGTTATTACTATTTATAACCACTTTTTGAACAGCTCATTTGGCATGTTGTTGTGTGCTCGAACTCGGTGTTGCATGTAGCACAATCTATTGAATTACATTAATGAGATAACATACTATTTAATCATGGGGTGTTCGAAAAAATACACTTTATAAATTAATAATCTTAGGATACTTAGAGATAATACTTTGGGTTGCTACTCTACTCCACAATTTCTATTTAAAAACTAACTTCTAATTTGACGCTCCCGACAACACAATCAAATTTTGTTTCTGTTGTCGAGGATCCATGATTACTTTTTTATTTCCTTTTATTTCTTTATTTTATTATTTTACTTATTGATCATTTTTATGTCCCCCCAATTTATTGTTTCTCTTTTGGTTTTGGATTTTATTTTGGTTTGTATTCATGTGTTCTTCTCTCTATCTCTCTCTTCTAATCCTCCTCCTCCCTCTCTCTCTCTAATCCTATAGAACAAATTTATCTTCTATTTTCTCAATAAATAATTCTTAATTGATTTTCTTTTATCCATATTCCATAAAAAATAACAAAATTCACAACTTTCTAACATGACCATATCATAAAAGGTAAATTTTATTGAACTTGAACCTAAAATTGAAAAGATACATATCTAAAACAATTAGGCCATATAGATTAGGACAATCAAGTAACATTGAGTTACCCCTTTTGGAACCATATGTTATCCCAAACCATTCATAAATTTAACCAAATCAAAAAAATGAAAACATGGCAGGAAATAATAAGACCTTAAAATAGCTAACCACCCCGGATGTGGAGTTCCAACCAACGTACATCCAATATCCTGATGAAGCAACCAACATTGTGTTGAGATCAGGAACCATCCACATCATTCCAAAATTACATGGTCTTCCAGGTGGTGATCCTCACAAACATATCAAAGGGTTTCACATAGTGTGCTCCACCATAGATCCCAAAAATGTGTATGAGGAACTCATTAAATTTGGTCCTTCCCCTTATCCCTAGATGGTGTTGAAAAATATTGTCTATATTATCTTCCAACCACTGTTAGGTGATGAAAAGAACAGAAAAGGAACTTTTATGATATGTTCCTCCCTACCTCCTGAACTGTATAAATTAGGAAAGAAATATGTTTCATTAGGAAATCACAAGGAGAGAAACTTCATGAATACTCAGAGAGATTCGAAAGACTTTGCTCAAGCTTCCCCCACCACCAGATTAGTGAACAACTATTAATCTAATACTTCTATGAGGAAATTATCCCTATATATCATGGAATGATTGATGCTATAGATGGAGTTTTCTTATTTGATAAAACTCCTTCCACAATTTGTGAATTAATAGCCAAAAAGGATCAAAATATTCAAAAATTTGGTACATGAGAAATTTCACCCAGTCAAGGAGTTCCTGAGGTAAGTCATTCATATATATAATAAAATGTAGATAATAAACATGATGAAATCCATACTGTTCTATGGAAATTATATCAAGAACATGTTAACTCAAACTGTTATTCAGTTCGATTACATTGTGAGAATTGTTCTGAAAATACTCATTTTTCAGACTATGCTTCCTTTTGTTTTTACCTAATGAAACATGAATCTAAGACCCACATCATATGGTGGATTATCTTCCAATAAAAGTTTGATCTTGATATTAGAGATAATAGGGGAGCGGAAAATGTTGTAGCTGATCACATTAGTAGGATTTCCCCAAAGTTGGACCACCATGTTGACTCATCCCTCCCCATTAGAGAATTATTTTTTTATGAGAATCATTGTGATGTTGTGGAACATACCCCTTAGTATGAAGACATTGTGAATTTTATAGCAACATATATGTTCCCCATGGATTTCATCACTTCAAAATCCTAGATACTTAATAATTATTCTCGTTGGTATATTTGGTATGACCCATATTTTCGTATAATTTACAGCGACCAAGTGGTTTGTCGGTGTTTCCCTAACCATGAGTTCACCTATATTTTTACCATCTTCTACACTTTTTCTTATAGGGTCCCCATATGTTGTATATTCTTAGGTTTTTTAGGATTTGTTATCAACTTTGTTCTTTTTTTCACTTCTTTTATTGTATTCCACTTTTCCAAAACTTGGTTTGTTCATTGGGATTTTCATTTTCTTTCTTCTTTTTATCTCTTTTTCATCTTCTTCATGGTATTTTTTACTTTCTCACCCTCTTTTACTCACCAAATGATAGATCATAAAGAAAATTAATGTCGAGTTTTATGATTCCACGTTGTTTTAACATTTTTTGGTTACCTATATCCATTATGGAATGAATATTTTAATGAATTTAACATTGGGGGTAATTTTTAGTTAACTGGTTGTCTGTCAATGATATAAATGGATATATCTCTATGAAACCTTTGAGATTATTGATACCCCTTGAGTGAGTAGTTTTTGGAAAAACTATATCACAAATATCTCCTCTCATTTTTTCACTGAACCAAAATGGGTGAATATTTCATACTTAATAGAAGGTAAATATTTGATAGTTTAATATTTATCAGCTTTATAAAGTATATTTTCCATATATTAATTCCTTATTCAATATGTTTCATTACTATACCGAATTAACCTATGCATCTATACCTGTTATCCAACTATTGTATGCCCTCAAAAATAAAAAAAATAAAAAATAAAAAAATTGTTTTGTGTGGTGGGTAGGTCAAAAAAAAACTCCTCCTAGACCTTTGATCTTATTATAACTATTACAATTAGTTTCACGGGGATATCTGACAAGGGTTGAGAGATGTGTGTGACATTTTTTCTAAATAGAACTTTTGAAATAATAATAATAATAATAATAAACATGTGTAGTGATGAAATGTACATCATATGGGGATATCTAGGTCAATATCTGAAGGTTTGACTTATAAGAATACTTATACGAGTTGGTCTTGAAATATGATTACAATGTTTTTAGGACAATTTTGGTGGAAAAAATCATTTAATCTGAAAAATATTAAAATAACTTATATATTCTAGGTATAAAGTTGAAATAATAGTACGTAACGGTTTTCAAACACACACACTTGGAGAGTTTGTGGAGTGGTTGAATTTTTAATTGCTTTCCCAATTTGGTATCATGCGTCTATTTTAATTTAGTTCTCATACAATCTATGAGACATTTTTCCCATGATATTTGGGAATAAATCTTTGGTGTTGTTTTCTGTTTAATCAAATTGTTTTAATGAATTAAAATTTCATTAAATGTTAAATATTTATGAATTTGGAAATAAATACCTTCATCATTTTTTTGGGTATGTGACTTTTTTGATGTGTGTAAATGTTTAGGTGTGGGGGTGTGATCCCATAATGATTCACTATTTATTTCCACCCTTACACCACTGTTTTAAAATTGTTTTGTAATGAATATTCGAAAACTATTAATAAATTTCATTTTGTGTTTGATTCAATGAATTAAATTTTTATCTCTATTTATTAGAGAAGATTTACTTTTTTTCTAGTGTTTAAATTGTAGGAGGAGGTGATTTGGAGTGACTGTGAAGGTATTCAAGCAAAATGGGCCAAACAACATGAGAGCACAAGTGTGAATGTAGAAATAAATATGTAATATGGAAAATATGTGAACAAAATTAGGATGAAAATGGTTTTATGGGTAAAAAACCATGTGGCATGAATTTCTCTAGATGAACATGGATCCAAATTCATCTAACTAGAGGCCCATAATAGGCCCACAATGTGAAGAAATTCTAGGCAGGCCAGATTTTCCACCACTATGTAATTGAGCAAAAACTCAGTCCTCCGAACTCCAATTTGGATGATTTCATTCTCATGGGACACAAAAATCTAAGGAACACATTTCCACCAAATTTTATGTCAATTTCATGCGTTTTAATTATTCAAAAACTTGATAGAGATGTAAGAATAAGTTCCCATGAATAGTCACTTATTCCCTTAGGAACTCGACTTATTTTGTGGAATGTGTGATGTTTTTCACTATAAAATCACCCCTCACCCTAGTTATATCATGTTTTATGACCAAGGGTATGTTTTAGTCGAACATTAGGGACCCATTATTTATTTTTAATCCCCTTCTCCCTCATTAACATCTAAGCCTCTTAGTGATCAATTTGGGGGGGGGGGTGTTACTTATTGTAATCCTGAGCTCCATTCTTGTAAACATTGGAAGGTAATTGATTTTTCATATTTTAAGTATATTATTCTTCATTTATTCGTTTTTACTGAAAATTCTCTTTTTTTTATTTTATAAATACTCGCTTTATGGGTGAGCGGTAACCACAAAAACATAATACACCCAAAAAACCTTACACCAAACACAAGATCTGAATTCAAAAGTTCAAAAATGAAAATTCATAAATCAAAACATCCACAGGACCTGAGGAGACCTTGAGTCATGAGAAACACAACTTCTAATCATGCCTCCCTCCATCAATCTTCTCACCATCTTCACCAATACTTCAAGTAAGAATGATCTACGTCGATGCCACCCTATCATTACCGGTGCTGATAACCAGATCACCGAAAACAAAGAAACCACATCATCCATGAAAAAAAACATAGATGTGTCGCCACCATCACTAGAAATGGTAACCGGAGTGACCAGGAACCCAATTTCATGAAGAAAAAATCATGAAAAAACTCAAGCTTCAAAAAACTTCAAGTAGTAAAAAAGAACTTAGTAAAATTCAAAATCATTGGGGAAGGAAAATGGTTTCCATTGTTTCACCTACTGCAGCTTTGGCTGAGACCATAAAAAAGGAACAACTTCTTCGAAAATCTCACCGATGAAGATAGAAACCCAGTTGCCAGAAAATGCCAGAGCCCCACCGCAACAAACCTACATGCCTCCCACCGAGACCGAAGATGATCTGAACCGAAATTGAGAAGACACACTAGAGGTTGAATCGTGCAAGCTCCTGAAGTGGAAGGGGGGATGATCAGCGAGGACCAAGGGTAGGGCCATAACAACACCGCGACGCCGCGAAACCATACTTAGAAAATCCACCATCAAAACCACCCCGAAAATAACCATGAAACTTCTGAGGGACATATCAATCGAGGGAGGAAGAAAAACCTATGATCGCGAGTGAGGAAGGGTGAGTCAACACCAAGGGAAAACCCAGAAACCAGTGCAAGATCCTTCCCCCTAGGGATTGACTCGAAGAGAAACCCTAGCTTCTAGAGAAGAGGGTGTTCCACCGCTATGAGGCCCCAGTAAGAGATAATAAATTCACCATGGGAACTAATGTTGGGAATATTCATTCATTTTTTTTTATATTGTGTTTATTCTAGTTTGATATTATAAAAAATCAAAGGAACAAGAATCCTCATGATTCCATGCATAAATCAGATCTTGTGATGATTTGAGTGTTGTTGCCCCTTTTCTCACCTTTTCCTTTATTGAGTGTGTAAACAGATTATGTTGGTTGAAAAAATACAGAATCATGAACCCATGAATATGAATTTTATTTTATTGTTTAAATATTTAAATTGACACAAATTCGGTCATCTCATCAGGTTTTTGATGTGATTACTTGATTGAGTTTCATTTTTACATCGATTAAAGTATGTTGATTATGAGTTGTCACCGATAATCAATACCGTTGATCAATCAAATCCTAGGTGGTAACCTAGTAAGACTCACATACCATTACTTGTTTCATTATGTATAAAATAATGAAATCGATGATCCATCTCATTCTCTTAAGAGTGATGATAGATTTGGTATCAAGGGACACATACCCAGGTTGATCATGAATATTTCTCCGTCCTGTTTTGATCACTAAGTAATATAGTCTAAATTTTTTATTAAAATAAACAAACCACTAGTTTTATAAATTCACATGCCACTTTTGTCATCATAAAACCATCTTTTTAAATTAATTTTCTAAGTCTCCATCGAGATATGACATAGGTATGTGACTATACTACAGAAATTAGAGTAAACAATAAACATATATTTTGACACCCCAACGAACAAAATCAAATATTTATTTAGAAATATTGACATTCTTCCGTGAATGTAAATATATATACAGGAAAAATTTGGACAACACCACCAATGATTTATATACTATATATTTCAAATAATGAAACATCTCATTAAAAACCTGTCTTATTAACTTTTAAAAGGATTATTCTTTACTTTGTTATTATCTAGTATTATTAAGTTCAAAATAAAAGAGGAGATATAAACAGTAATGTTATCCACTTTATGATAAAGGAGAGATATGAATTTACATAAAAAAATTTGATTACAATTTAATGAACTCATATATATAAACCAAATCATATAAAACACTTGGATTTTATTCATATAAGTTTATTTATTGTAATTGAATAACCTAAAAAGATGTGATTTGAATATTATCATATTTTTCTGATGTGTACTCATCTACCTTCAGTTACTTTAAGCAACTGTGTGCTATAACATTCCTTCAAATATAGTTTATCTCAATTTCATATGTACTCATTTTAATTGAATATTATAAGGCTATGGATAGATATTATAAAAGAACAACCTAGTTAAAAGTTGTTCGAACTTTGTTACAAGTAACTACTACTTGTACTTAGTTGGTATCCCCTAGAAATGGTCTTTTATAGTGAAAATAACCAAACATGTATATTAGAGTGTTGTTGGAGTGGAATAAAGAATTTCTATTCCCAAACACGATTTAAATATCTTATGTTCAATATTTTTTCTCTATTATTTTATATTTTTCCCACTTTATATTTTTTTAAGGAGAAGGTTGTATGATGAATAAATTGAATTGGGTGGTTTAAATTAAAAAATTTCAAGAACTCAATTCAGCCCTGATTGAGCTCTCAATTATCCATTCTATAGGACAATAAGGTCGTGATGTATGAACATGAGTGTGATTTGTTCCTGAAAAACTCTACGACAACAGTAGAAACCAATAAATCATGATATTTAATATTGATTTTAGTTTTTCTAAAAAATATTTGTTGTCTTTTTAAAAACAATGGTACACTTTTTTCATAGAGATACTTCTTGATTAAATTCAACTCTTTATTAAAGGAATTTGTTTTCCTAAATATTACCATTTTTACTTATATTATTTGATGAAGAAAATGTACATTGAGATTATTTGGGTAAAAACAACCTGATTCTATGGACATTTTTATTCACCAATTTTAGAATATTCACCTTTAACTTAAATATCTATAGTGATGTCTTATCTCATTTTTCTTATCTTATAATGTTTTTTAAGAAACATTTATTGTGTTTCTAATAACTGGTATTCTTTCTCAACTAAACATTATTTCATAACATTAACCATAATCTAATGGTCATCTATCTTCATCCCATTTTAATAATATTAATCAACCTATGTTGTTTATATATTGATAATATTAATTTTCTAATTGATCTTTTTCATAACTATTTAGTTTTCTATAAAGGTCACTAAATTTCATTTTTTTTATTCAGTAACAATTATTAGAAGCTATCCAGTTAAATTTTTTCTTCAACTTGTTCCTTTATATCATGAGTTATAAATTTTTCTTGAATAATACTTATAAATTTATCCCACATATGATTAGCTATTGGTATCCCAATAATATTTTTATAAACATTTTTTTGTGATGGAAATAATTTTTGAATTATGATATTTTCCCTCAACATCCAAATTGAATTTATAATAACCTATGATAGAAATTTGAATAATGTAACAAAATCCCATTTTTATTGAATTTCAAACATTTATGTAATGATATTGAAGACATTTTAACATCATATGATTCCAAATGTGATCTTTCCTTCAATCAAAAAAATAAATATCCCTATATCTGATCGAATTAAAATTTTACATCTTCAGCAGTTGGATATTTAAATGCGAACATTGAATGTTATAGCAATTTAAATTCTATTTTAATAATCTATGATCACTGATAGGGAGAGGGGTGGAATATGGACCTATTTTTCTATTTATTTTATTGTAAATATTCTTATCTTATTAAGGAAATATTTCCCAACCTCTGAAAAATTTTATCATTAAAATCCACTCAAATATAATTTTTAATATCACCATTCATATAAAATAATATAAAGATAGATAAGAACCTAATATTTAAAAGGATAAGTAAAAGTACCTACTCATTTCCATGTTTTTATTTCTCTAAACATGGATTATATTACTATCTACTTCTATGATTACAAACGTACCAATAACCATTTGTTATACCCCCTATATCATTCCTTTATCTAACCTAACTTCTACGCCTCCAAAAAATCATATCTTCTACAATAAGTGGCTCTACTCCCCAAATATCATGAATGTATCTAATTTCTATATAGTATGTTTTACCCCCATCCAAAAATACTTTTTTAAAACATATTATTCCTCCAATCAATATGATATTTCCTTCTTTTTATCTGATCCACTATAGAAAGATCTTTAATTCCCCCATAAACAAGTTGGATCACATTCTCTTATATACAATCTTTAAGGAATTCAGTGACTATCTAATTATTCCATTTTCCATGAGACATCCTATAGGGATTTTTAAGATCATGATATAATCAATATAAATATTTTAGGAACATATTTATAAAATATTATTATGAAAGGCTAATCCAATCAGCTCTGTCTAGAAGACTCTCTGTCTGATGACTACATTTTGTATGTCCCTCTCTGATGCTCCTCACTACACTTATTTCCGAAATTATCTATTTCATGCCACAACATCTGATGTTGTCATATTATTATTATTTATCTCATAAATATTGATTGTTCTAATGCACCTTCTTCGATCAACTAATAACTTTATTCGATGTTCTTCTCATTTGACTAGTGAAACACAGTATGATGACATTCTATTCGAAGCTCAATGTTTAGATTCTTCTTTTTCAACCAAGTAGAACATTTGTTGGAAATTCATGGTGAAATCTATTCATTACATCAGGTCCTTCAAATTTATGAATAGAGTTGAAAACTTCTCCATACTATTTCACCCATTTATATGGGCATGTTTCTTGAAATTTGGGCAGGATACCAAAATACTTTTACCACTCAAAAAAACATTGTTTTTAAAATATTTCACCAATTTTATTTCAAACTATGGTTATTAACTCTTTTAGGATCTTTTTATGGTTTCTTGATTCTTTTATAAAGTTCCCAATTTTTTCAAACTACCTTAAAATTATTATTAATGATGTTATGCTTACTTTATTTTCCTCCAAAGATAAACTTGGATTGAAATATAATATTTTCATTATAATTGTTAAGGAATATACATATTTTATTTATATCTATCAATTTCATTTATTATGACTTCTACATCTTATGGTACACCTTTAACATTCTCCAGTCGATAAAATAAAATATATTCATTATTCATTAGACATATGTTTGGTTTCCCTTTATTGGGAAAGATCTTTATGATTTACTTAGTATATTTTTATCTAATGAAATATAATATCGTCATTGATTAGATCTTAATACTACTCTATCACCAATTATCTTTTATGGTATCCTCTAATTTATGAATCATAAATCCTTTCTCTTATCATTATTTCTTATAAACTCTAGTCGATACATCTTTATATGATCATCCGTTTGTTGTCATCATGTACCTCAATATATTAATCATCGATATAGTTAAATATAGCTTCATATAAAACTTATTACACCCTTATAGACATGGAGATTCATAACATTTCACTATCCTAAAATCATCTTGGATTTCTACTAGCTGGTATCATTGAATTGATATCCTCTATATGATGAAGTCTAAAATCTTTAATTCTTTATTTATAACATTTCATCAATCGATCAGATCTTTTACAAGTTCTCTGTCTGATCATTCTATATCAAAACCTTGTAACATAATATTTGAAATGAAATAATCAATATTTTTACAACTTCTTATTTATACTTTAAAACTCATAACTTTGTAAGATAAGAAATTCTCCCTAAATTTTGTCTGGTAATAATTGTTGTCCTTCTAATCAAATTATTCAACATTGTACAGTTAGTCTATTTGATTACTCCTAGTTAAACATTACTCTATCACTTTATGTTGAAAATATATCCCTTTTTTATGTATCCCCTTTATACTTTCATAAATATATACATAGGTGTAAAAAATCATCATGAATCATGATATAATTCATGATGGTAGGAACTTAAAGAATTGTAAAAAATACACTAACTTTGTAAGGAATGTTTCCTAAAATAGATAAGTAAAAATTATTTTACTACAATAGTAAATAACAATAATTATAGGAGGTAATATTCCTAAAAACATCAATAATCATTTTTCTCTATATTATTTACAAACACATATTGAAATAATAGAAAAAAAATCAAACCCAACACACTTTGGAAAAAAAATCTCCCCTTTTAGTGTCTGCTATCAAAATCTATATAAAACATCATACATATCTAAAGTAAATATCTGTGATCAATAATTTCTTCATGTTGTTTTCATATCAATTCACCCTATGTTATTTGTTCACCTATTGGAAATCAAATACAACAGGTAATATAAGTATCATCTCGGTTCATCTTCTTTATAATTATAAACTTGAAATATACCTTTTTGAAAAAAAGTATATCACATGGGTTTATTAACAATAAATATTTAAATAAACATTTCTATGTCATTTTGGGCCAACCCAATGTAAAAAATAATATTTTATAATCATAGTGATCATTTTTGTCCATATTGATACTTCCATATAATACATTTCGTAAGCTTCTTCCAACATATTTATAGTGAGAGAAACCTGAAAATATTTTTTAAGTAAAATCATTTAGTCATATTAATAAACATATCACAATATATTAGTTTTATAAAAATAATTTCACAAACATATCATCTTTCTTAACATTTTCACGATTATTTTTAATCAAAAGTGTGAAACACATACCCAAGATTTAAATTTTCTCTTCCTTAAGTGAAGTACTTCATTCCTCACCGTGGTTGGAAAATGTTCCGGGATGGAGATATTTTATTTCAGTAAAAACTAATATAACACAAAATTATTTTTCTTAAATCTTCTCCTTCACTTACCTACAAGAATCCATTAAAAGAAACAAGTAATAGTAATAAAGAGGAAACTAAATATTCATAAGAGATAACACTTAGACTGAGAATCCTATATTAGGGTCAACTTCTACTTCTTTTCATTATATTTTTCAAGGGATTTACTTTCTTTATTATCATCATTAGAATATTAAAATGATGATATGATCTTTTCATCATGTTTATAATATCATTGACTTCTTGTTCTTTTAACATCCTTTTTTATGATTTCATATGAGGATGTTAATATAGTATTAATTTTTTGGTAACATGCCCATATTTCTAAAAGAAATTATATCTTCTGAATCTTAAACTTTTTTATTTCTTGATAAATTTTTAGAAAATTTGTTCTTATTTATTGAAACATGTTTATTTCATTCATCTTTATAATAATTTTTTTTCTTTATATATATTTCTATTGTTGTTTATTAGATCTATATATATAACTAATCACCATTTTTTTATAATGATATTTTTTATGCTTTTCAACATCCTAAAATTACATTATTTTCTAAAATTTCTTAAACATTACCTCTTTCTCTCCTCAAGATTTAAGATTATTCACCCTCTAAACTTTCTTCTCTTACTCAACATAATATCCTGGATACTTTTTTCTTATATGAAAATTATATCTCCCCCTAGATTTATACTTTTTTCCTAGTAGGTAAATTTTATACCAATATGAGTATGCTCTATGATTGAAAACTCCACAATACTAGTGGTGACCTCTGAATCAATCTTTATTTTAAAAAAGGTAATTACATTGTGTGGCCTTTTCAAACCCTCCATACAAGGAAACATCCCTCCCCATGAAGAGGTCACTCCAGAGAGATCCCCATCAGGGAATGAGTTGTTTCCAACTAATATGAAAGAGAATCATAGAGTGTAACAACCTAAGTGGTGATGGTTAATCAATAAATACATTAGCATTGGTGGGTTGTGCCTCATTTTTCCCACCCAATCAGAAACCAGGTGACCTAACGAGGTGAGTGGATCCTGGGGGAGCGTTTCATCCTAAAAGTGGACTCATGTGATTCAAATCCTATAGAATACAAATAATGTTGTGATTATTACCCACACCCTCACCAATATACCACCACCAAAGAAGTACTTCGGAATATTGATTATTTAGACTGATAGTATGGATATATTTCCTTGATTAATTACGCAATTTCTATATAGAAGTTGTTTTTTTAATATTATCATTTGAATATTAATTTTTAGTATAAGAGTTTTTTTAATAGAGATTTTTTGGTTATATAAACCTTCTTTTTCAAACCTTTATGTTCTCTAGCTTCATAAGATTCCTCATTAACCTCAAGTAATTTGGTGAAATATTCTTCAACCATTAACTCACATTTTTTGTAAGAAACATTTATTTTATTGAAATCTATTCTTCTTTACATACCATATTTTTTTGATTGAATTCATAATATTCTTGAATTAATCTTACATCAACTTATTAGGATTATATTATACAATTATTTATGTTTCTACATAGTTAAGATTCACCTTCTCAGCTAATGTTTGTTAAAAAAATTTCATTTTCCTCTCAAGGGATACTACAAGATTTATCCTAGATATGTTTAGCTAATTTAAACCATATAATAATTATTTAAATTTTTTTAAGATCTATAGACATATAATTATAATCTTTTCCAGTAACAATAAAATTTATTTTATCAACTACTATCATAGGAACCGCCTTAAATAGAGTAAATCCCACTATTGCATCATATATAACATCAAGGCCCGGAGATTGAAGATAATGTAACATTATATTACTATAACTAGGATAATTTTTAACTAATAAATATGATCACCCATTTTTCATTAAATTACAATTATTTATCCTCAATAGTTGGATAATTTAGAAGAATACAAACTACTGATACCAATTATTGTTCCCTTTGATCAAAGTTGAATCAGTGAGAGGGGAAGGATTGAATTAGTGAACTCTTTTTAATTTTATTTTATAGATAAGTTTATTAACATTTTATGGAAGGTTTTCATGACCATTGAATCTTTTGATAACTAAGATCCACTCAAATATAATTCTGAAAAACACATTTTGTATGAAAGAAATATAATGAGTGATAATCACATAATATTTACAAGGTTTATAAAAAATATGTACTTATTTGAATGTTGGTTATTACACAAACATGGATTATTTTACTATCTTATTTTAACATTAAAAATGAAAAAATAGTAACTAGTTATACCTCCAATAATCATTTCTCCAAGTAACCCTAAATCTACCCCAAAAAATTAGCTTTTCTTCCATAATTGGTTATACAACCCAATTTTTCTAACTGTAGCAACTTTCTTCATAGCTAGTTGTACCTCTATCCAACAAGCCTTTTTAATAACTATTTATACCACCAATCTATAATATCTTTTCTACATATTTTTTGATCCACTATAGAATGATCTTATCTTCCTCTACAACCATGTTGGATTACCTTCACCTGTGTACAATATTTGGGATCTTCAAAAAATATCTTAAGAGTCTATTTTCCATGAAACATCCTTTAAATCATTGTACGAACAATATATACACAATTTAAAATTTTACACAACTTTATCTAAAAAAATTAATGTTCTTCTGACTGAAATTGTTTGGTATTCCCTCTATCTGATGAATTTTTCCATTATGTCATTACTTGATGAACCTCACTGTACTTTAGTCAAATGTGGTATTTTTTATGAAAATTTATTTTATGTTTTAATCCATTTCATACCTACCCAATGATGCATTTTTAGTATGATTTGACTTATTTTATCAATTAGAAACTTTATTAGATTCATTTCCTAACTAACTGATGAAACATGGTCATATGATCTTTCATTTTAAGCTCCTTGATCTGATGTGTCTTATTCAACAAAGTAGAGCTTTTTTGGGAACAAATAATTTAAAAGCATATGCAATTATGACCATAAACATATATTAATAGTGGTCACACCTTATTGATAATGTTTCACCCCATTATATATTTGTGTTTCAAATTTTTTGGTGGAAAAGTATCATTCTTAATGAAAATTTTCCTTCTTATGATTTCACTCAATTTTATTACAGTTGGTACTCCTCAACTATTTTATAATCATCTCAAGGATTCTTGAAGTTTATTAAAGGCTCTACCATTCTTCAAAATAAAATAAATTTAGTGTTAGGGAATATATTAAAACTTATCTATCCTAACTATAAAATCTTACGTGGAATGATTAACTATAAATCTTAATATGTAAGGAATTTGAACTTTTTATATCATGATCTTTAGAACTCATCTTTCTGGTGCATGTATATATGTTTCATTTATTATAACTTGTATCTCTGATATAAAACCTTCAATATTATATAGCCAATAGACTCACAAATATTCATCATCCACAGGGTATCTTTTTGGTTTCCAAATGTTAGAAATCCTCCATCTGATTTACACAACATAAGTTTTTCCAATTATATATCATATCTTCAATTGGTGGATCTTTATACTGCTCTCTAACTTGTTGTATTCTTAATAAACCATTGATTTATGACTCAAAAATCCTCTATCCAATAATTACACATTAACAATTCAAGACAATACACTTTATAGGATCATCCATCTAAAGACATCATATAACTCAATCCAATTTTTTTTCATCCAATGAAACTCAACTTCATCAAAATATTTTTATTCCATCCTCTTATTGTAGTATCGTCACATTTCTCTATTAAAATCTATTATCATATTTCTTATGATATATATAATTGAAATATGATCCTTCATCTGGTGAACACTGTACTCTGCAATTCACCATATCTTGAAACTTCATAACATTCCATCAACCTATTGTAACTTATCTATCCTATTTGTCCAATTATTATACATTATAATATTGCAACATAATCTTTTTAAGTACTCAATCATTTTTTATAGCTTTTTCTTCATTCATAATAACTAAAACTCTGTTATATATTAACGTCTCCATCCTATATATTCGGTAGAATTTTTTTCTATTCGATTACATTATCCAATATTGTACAATCCATCTATCTAATATGTCTAGATTTGACTTTTTACTCTCGATTTATCATGGAATTTTCTTAATTTTTAATTATACCCTTAATACATTTATCACTTTGTATAGAGGCATAAACACTGTGCATTGTTCATGATAAAATTCATGGTTTTTGGATGTTAAAGATTGGCACCACATCATTTGACATTGTAAGGAAATAATTCTAACATAGTTAAGTGAAATTTCTTACACATCATAAGGAAAGTTTCTACACCTCATAAAAAAACATCCCTAAGTTCAATAAGAAATGTTTCATTTAAAAATTATATAACGTTTTCTTTCTACTTTCTCAACAAACACATATTGACATATTGGAAAAAATTGAAACAAAATACACTTTTCTACAACAATTTTATGAAGATATTATTATTAAAAATAGTTTTATTTTAATTTTTTTATCAAAATTTAAATTATATTTATCTTTAATATTTAAATATTTGTTATTGTAATATTCTAAAGGTTTCTTTATCCATGCCAACATCCATTACCATTCAAAAAATTTCATAGGGCTTATCATCTAATGATACCATCCACCTTCTATATCTGGATATATTATGAAGATGTATTATGGGAATAATTATAAAATCCATTTCCTTATCATTAGTTATGTATTCTATGGTTTATTTTTGAATATAACTACTTTAATGTTGAAAAAATATATATATCTCTCATTATTTGATGAGAGAGCCTTGAGTTATATATCACTCTGACGAATTAGGTAAATCTTTATATCCCTTGAGATGATAGGGAATAAGGAATAAAATTAAAACAGCAAAGAGTCATATGTAGTATGTGACGACTGGCAACATAATTATATATCCCACTAATTCATTGGGTAAAGACTTATATCTCATGAATTGATATGTCATGGACTAAGGAGTAAGCCTAATCCCTTAAGGGACATCATCCCCTATTTGATGTTGGTTAAGGGATTGAGCATTAACATGAGAAATTGTTTTACCCAATTATATACGAACCACATTATAATTCCATATCCATATGTTATAGAAAATTCTTATGTTATGTTTTCATGGATCAAGGTTATTGAATCAATTTTATAGACACATATGACTATTTTATTTTGTTAGACCAAAATAATTTTCTAATCAGTCATTAATTAGGGTCTATGTATTGTTGGGTTATATTTTATAATATAATTTTCATTCCACTTGATTATATTATTATACCCAAAAGTTCTAATATTAAATTCTATTCTTCAACTGATATATTTTATGTCCACCCATTACTGATTATCTAATATCACCCCATTCATTGAGGTTATGAATAAGAGTATAAAATATTATATTTCTCAAATGGGTTCTTATGTGGTGTAACTACATAATAATGTCAAAATAATTTCAAAATAATTGGTTTGTGCATATGATCTTGAAAGACACGAAACCTATAGTATTTAGGGTGTGATTTATTACACTATCCATTTCCACCTTGGGAAGGTAATAAAGGTTGAAGGTGCATTATGAATTAAAAATTCAGGTATCCTTTTGAGGATGATGATTAAAAGAGATTCATTTACTTATTACCTTTTAAGCCCGAAAATATAAATCATAAAATAGAAAATATTCTAAAAAAATTATTTCCTAACAATAATTAATAGATATGATTATTTTAGATTAACTGGATGACCACAATTTAATTAAAAATATCAATATAGAAATGTAATGTTTCAGTGTTTATAATTTCTTCGAATAAAAGTCTGACCTTTTGTACAAGTATATATATACCTTCTTTTCCAAATTTGAGCATAAAGTTATCGGTTGAATCATACACCTCATCATTGTCATTTCATATTGGGAGAATTAAAATATAATATGTCTAATGAGTGAGTCGTTGGATATAGTATTAAGAATGTGATACCTAAATATATTACATGGTGTTCTATCTAAATTTATGTTAAGGGAAAATAAAAACGTGTGAAGAGAGTGATGAAATCACTAGTTATAATTTTAAATAAGTAAAAATTAAACTGTTTGTAATTTGATATAGGTTATCCCAAGATCTTTAGTAGAAATTGTTTCATATCGATTATTATTGAACAAGTTACTTAATCTATGAATTTCATGTTGATATATGATTATTTCCCCATTTAGAGGCTTAATCGTATTTATATAAAAAAAGTTTAGATGTTTTTTTCTGTGTTTCTATCTATTAAGTTAAATAAAAATCAAAATTTTAATCACGCTTTCTAGAGAATATTTGAAAATATGTTAGACACATTTTATATAATAACACTAAATATCATTCTAAAACTTATGGTATCCCTGAATGGACTATAAATTCATTGGATAATATGTCAGGACCTTTCAATTTTTATTTTTAATAAACCTAGGGAAAACCACAACCAAAATTGGAATTCACTAATTATAATTCATTCAACTAAAGCTTAAAAATTTCTCAATTTGGATCATTTATAGAAATGAAATTTAAAAGTCTAACATTTTTTATGATGAAATTTAACAAAGGAAACTAGTGGGTTTATATTTTGAGATAAATTTTAGAAAAGGAAATATTAATCATAAATGACATAAAAAATCTCAAATTCATTTAAATATATATTTTCATATGAATTAAAAAACATATGGAATCATATTTTGGAAATCATGTATTCTTCAAAATATAACAACGGAAAGGAGTCATGAAATTTTTAAAGAACGGGTAATTAATCTAGAGGTACATTTTTTATTCAAAGTTTTGATTTTATATGAGCTATTGCACATTAATTATATTTTTAACAAATTCTTTCAAAATATAATAACACCTTCCAAATATAACTTTAATAAAATTATTTAACAAACCAACCTAGAATACCATGTAAACCGGTACCTGCGCTAATTCTCCACTAACCCGAAGAGTGTTCCTAATATCCACGAGCCAACGACAAGATCTTGTGAATTAATATAACACCATTGGGAACGATTTCTTCCACAATGTATTAAAATAACATTGTACAATTTTTGAACACACACATATATATATATATATATATATATATATATCAATACATACATCTCAAAGTATAAATAGGCTGTGAGAAATTTGAAAGAATAACATAACCACCAGAAACCCACCTCCTGGTGGTCAACGACCACCCACCATGTCCCAAGTCACCCATCCTTGGTCAACCAAGAATGAACCCACAAATGAAGGTGAATGAACCAATACCTACTATAAAATAATAAAGGTTTCAAAAACCAAATGTTACAAGTATGATGTGAGATAAATACCTCTATAGGACCCCACCAAAGATTCTATGTAGTTATATCTAAAGGTAATTCAAATATGAAAAAAAGATGATTGAAAATAAGGGAGTTTGAGGATTAGTTAAAAGATAGAGTTTTAAAAATTTAAAAATCATTTAACAAACTAAATCTATAAAATATTCTATTTTACCATTTATAATCTAAACATTTTCAGAAAAATATTTTTAAACCATTTCAAAATATAAAGTCAGATTGGCAGAAAATGATGAGAATGGGAACCTCATTTGGAAATATGAACAAGAGTCAATAAAATATCTTCAAGGTGCATAATAACAATAAATGAAACATGTTAGAAAAATCAGTGCCCAATAGTGAAAATGAATGTCTTCATGTGTCAAGATAAAGTATTTTGGGTTCATGGGTACATATGATCGTGATTCCACCATAGAATAGTTAATCAAATTACAACATGACTGCAACACCGCGAGATTTTTTAAAAAATATTATTTTTAATTTCATTGATGTCATGTGTTGTACACTACACCAAAAGGAGCATGCACTACACACATCCATGATTTGGCTTGCATTACACGCCATCATGACCTTCCACGATAGCGTGCGTTGTACGCAATACCGAGTTTCACTAAACAACGATATGTTATTAAATTATTATATAAACTAGCCATTATGAATAGTAATACCCACATTTTGAAATTTTATTTTTCAAAATGAACTTCATTTTTGGATTTGGAATATTTAAATTAGCCTAGGGGGATGTTTTTGTTTTTTTTCAGAAAACATTCAATTTTTAATGAATAGTGAAAGCACTGGGTTACTATTTAACCGACATTTTATATAAATAATTATTCATTTTAATTAAATTTATTTTAGGTAAAAATTGAAAAATAATACCTATATAAGTTCAATATAATTCATTGGAGTCATTTTATAATAATTTTAGACATATAAAAAGTTTATTGAACTTTTCACCGTCTTTTACCCACCTCCAAGGAGAGTTTGAAAATTCACGTAAAACTTAATTTTACTGCTTCTGTGAGTGGAATTTCGAAACTCCGAGAGACACGGTTAATATTAAGGATTAAAATGTGGTTGAATAAGATAAAAATAATTTTTTTTGAATAGTAACTTTTTACTTTTATTTACCACGGTTAAAAGTAAATAGGGAAATTAAGGGTAAAAATGATATTATTATTACACTAACACATGACCTAATTCTATTGTATAACTATAATTCGACAAAAAAAAACCTTAGGAATAAAATATTACCCTTTAGGTCCACTTGGATTAGATTAGTACCTTCATTATCATTTTATTTAAATAAGAATTAAAATATTTAAAATCAATGTTTAATAACTGAAACATTTTTAATATAGGGTTATACATAATATAAATTCGACAATAAATATTCCATAGAAAGATAAAAATATTTTCTACATATTTTTATTTTATTTATAAATTTTAGACATTAAATAATTTAATTTATTTATGACACAATGATGATGTAGTAATTACATTATTAATGAAATATTAACATAATTGATGTTTTAAATAACCAAATAAATGTAATATTATACTTTTTATGAATTAAACTAATTTTCTATGTTAATATGACATGTTAGTATTGATTTAATTAATCTTTTTTGAACTAATAATTCTGTTATGAGTTTCAAAAAAATCATGTACCAAATAGTGTCAAAATTGACATAAAATAGTTTTTCAAACAAATATAATATTATTACTTGTTATTTTATTCATAAAAATCTAAGGTTCAGAAAAATGACTTAGATAAGGATATATATTAATAAGTAACCACTTGGGTTCATTTTTCTTGTTATAGTATGTTTATTAACCATATATTGTAAGAAAACAAAAAGACACGGTAATAGTTAAATTATTTAACATAAAGTTAAATATAAATGATAAGGATAAAATAGTATCCTAAACTTGTCTAAAACCTATTTGTTGAGCTGATTTAGACCCATAACCACCTTATCTTCGAAATAAATCAATTTTGAGCTATTAAAAACCGAATATGACTTTATTATAAAATAATATTTTATGTTTTCCAAAGGATCCCCTCTCCTCCGTTATAAAAAGGGCACCCCTCCCCTCTTCTCTTCACAACCTTTTTAGCATTGAATATTGGCCAAACGCTGCAAATTATTCTTTTCAACCTCAGTAGTTACATAATAGAGGTTCTGGTCTTCTCAAAAGACCAACTCTAGTGCCCTAAGAAAATTTTTAAAGGATGTGCGTCAAGGAAGATATAATCTCTTCTACCGACTCTTTCAAGTTTCATTCTTCTTATACTTCCTCTTCTTTAGTTGTTTCATATTAAAGTAATAAAATAAGTATTACTTATATACTTATATGTTATTATAAATATTAAACAACCTCATTTCACCTTCTATTCATCCTACGGAAAACGAAATCATCGCGCGTTCGTACATACGGAATACCGTCTCCACGTCGTGGTGTAATCTGTTTTCCACCACCACCTTACTTGGATGGGTATAATGGTGTAAATAAATAACTATATATGATTATTTTAAAGTTATGTTGATTATAAAATATTATACATACATTTCAATACAATTCCACGATCATGGGAATGATATCATTGCTCATGCGTACGTACGGACTACCGTCTCCACGAACGCGATGAGATTCCTTTTCCATGATTAACCATTCAAGTCTGATTATAATGTAATATAATAAATAATAATGAAATATATTACATAATAAGAATACTGGATTTATGTACATATATGTTTCATTAACTTAATTCCATTTAATTCAATAAGGAAACGAAAACAGTGTTCATGCGTACGCACGACCTACCGTCTCCATGAACTGTGTATATCATTCCATTAATCGATATACCACATATATTTATATACTGAATATAAATTATATATAAATCATGTTTTACATTCTGGAGTTAATTAAATCAGGATATAAGTAATAATATCAAGAACAACATGTCGAAACAAATACGATAAATGAAACGATTTTACCCAAAATGCTATTTTAACATGGAATTTGCAAAAGAACGTGTAATATAAAGTCATAAGTGAACCATATATGATATCATAACAATGAATATGATTCTTAAATAAGTCAATGACATTATTTAAATCATTATACATGAGGTTCAGATATGTATGAGGCATATCATACCTACGGCAAGGGACAACTTTTCCAATCTTGTTTTTATCCAAGATTGTTTATTCGTAAGTATTTACTAGGGTTATATTTATCATCTGTTTCCTTGTTTTCTAAAAACGGTTTCATGTATTTTTAAAGTCATTTTTACCCATTTTTTACTTTTACTACATGGTATGTAAGGAATCTGTTTTTACCATACGAGGTACTTTTTGACTTTTCCCACAAATGTACAAGAAGAATGTTATTTTTAACTTATTCAGTGTGAACGGATTTTTATGTTTTCATAATGCCTCATTTTAATGAAGCTTACTGTACAAGATTTTATGACGATTTTCAAAAAAATACTTTTATTTTAAAATTTTAGGGCATTTTTTGAAAAGAAAATGATTTTGAAAAAGAAAAGATATTTTCCTCAAAAATTCATTTCAAGTGTTTTATCAAAACCATTTTCCATCTAAGATGACATTATTTCATATCTGTATGTTTCAAGTATAATTCCTCTATGATTTACATGGTTTCAATTTTCTTATGATGAAATTATATCCATTTTTTTAAATGGATTATGTTATGATGGGATGATGTTTATGAAACCCATTTTATTATTTGGGTTATGATGAATGATTTATATTGGGGCACACATAAGAATGATTTCATTTTGAGATGGGTGGGACTAATATCTCCCTCCAATGCATTGGGTAATGATTTATATCTCATGAGATAGACATTTCAAGAATAGTAAGTTGATATGGTTCAGTGATACAGGACTGGAATGAGGAGTGAAATCGATTCAGAAAGGGACTTTGTCTGCTAATATGGACTTGACTACTATGGAAATCATATCATGTTCTTAATGTATCTCCACAATAACATGTTTTATTCCCATCATATTTTATCATGATTGATGTTCCCTTATGATATATGCCTTATGTACTTCTAAGATTCATGTCTTTGCACAAGATTTTTATGTTTAGATTTTTAGTTCAAGTTTTTGCATTCAAATGATTATGGACTGTTTTATGTTCTCTATGTTTAACCTTACTGGGCATTTGAGATCACCAATTTTTATGTTTTCTTTTCCCTAGGAATTAAAGAAAGTTTTTAGGTTAGAAAATAAAAGGGGAAGATCCTTATGAGAGATGATGAAGATCGTTCACCAGATTAGAAGATTATATTCCGAGTTTCCAAAGACACTAAACTATTACGGTCCTTTGGTTTCTGTTTTTGTTATGTATTAGATATTATGCAAAAGTAATGTAATTTCTATATACGTAAAGCTTTGGGTCTCTATAGTTGGTATCAGAGGAAAGGTTTATTTAACCTTTGGAAACTAGGATGCAAAAAACTTTATTGAGATCCCTATAGATATTTCTCAGGTATGCCTACGGATGTCCCTAAGGTTATGTATAAGTATAGGTTATAGTCCTAGAATTATGGTAACAATCATATAATTAACCCTACGATGTTATATACTAAAGGTACTCACCCTTTATTATGTTTTTTTCCCTCGCATGAGTTTTGCCTCTCACACTATTCTTTTTTAGTTTCAGATGATGGCTGGAACATGAAAGAACCGCGTTGATCAATGTAATGGACAATGCAATGATTGTCCTCTGGAACAAACCAATGTTATGGGAGTTTGATTGAAAAATATTATTGCTATACTTACACAAGCTATGAATCATTCTAGACTTCCAAATGAGAAGAGAAGGGAACAATATTCTATTGAGTCCTTCATGAGGCAACATCCACCTTCTTTCAGTGGGTCTTCTGATCCACTAGTTGCTGAACAATGGATCAGTACCATTGAAAAGATATTTTCCATACTTCACGTTTCGAAACATGAAAAATTCATTCTGTCTATTTACCATTTAGAAGGTGAAGCATATCAATGGTGGACTCTAATTAATAATACGAGGCCCTAGATGAAATTGAATCCATGTAATGGGATGAGTTCAAGAACTTATTTTTCAATAAGTACTTCCCTCGTATTCTTAGAACAAAGATGGAAAAGGATTTCCATGATCTTAAGAAAAAGGATGATGAATCTGTTGGTATATATGAAGAGAATTTTACAAGGATTGAAAGGTATGCATCTGGCTTTATCATCCAACCTGAAAGTAAAGATGATCGATTATTCAATGGCTGAAAACCAAGTCTTCGAAGGGCATTAGATATAAGAGACTTCAGTAGCTATGAAGAAATTGTGCATTGTGCTGTCAAGGTAGAAATGGATGTTGGTGTTACATATCCATCTCATGGTTTTGACAAGAAAAGAAAGACGGGGTTTGAGGAGAAATTTCAAAATAATGGTGAAAAGAAGATGAATGTTTCATTATGCTCAAAGTGTGGAAAGAAGCATGGTGGAGATTGTCTTAAAGGGACTATAAAATGTTTTAATTGTGGAAAATAAGGTCATCGAGAAGCTCAGTGTTGATGTAATGGAAAAAGGATTTCTAATGATGTGAATAAAGAAATGACTATAGAGAATGGACCACAAACACTTCAATGCTTTAAGTGCATGGAAACGGGGAATTATGCTAATCAATGCCCTAATCCAAGGGTTGATGATGATCAACATGAGAAACCTCTTAAGGAAATGGATATAGGGAAGTCACATTAAATCAATATATGTGATGTTGAGTATGAAAATGATGTTGTGTAATAATTATGTTTTTATGTAATGGGATTTCAAAATAGTATGATAGAATCTCATTTATGGTATCGTGGAATTTTGGAATATCTATGTATTGGTTTTCAATTATTATATGGTACTGGTAACCAAGATAAGTTATTGAAATATTTAGGAAAGAAGTTGATATGCACATAATGAAGGGATAAAGAAAAAAATGAAATGAGCTCATGACTGATATAAGGAAAAAGTTATATCATGGTTTGAGTATATAGAATTTTTGGGATTTTGGTATATGGAAAGAGTTGCCTTGTGACAACATTCATGTTTTCAATATAGTTCAAGAGAATACCTGATTAAGGTATTGACATGTTTGGAATGTGACCAACATGATATATCGTATGATATATGGGGGATAAATGATGGTATTCATATGCTCGGTAGATGACATTTATAGTAATTGTTTTCTTTATACTATGAGCATGGAATGAAGTATTTTGGATAAGCCTAAAGTTTGGAATGAATTAAGTTAGACATAAGATAGCATTTTTTCTATTTTATTTCAGGAATGTTATTATAATGTAGTTTTTGAAAAAGGGACAACCTGCAGGATGGGAGACAACCTATCGTGTCAGACAATGTTGTGGGAATCGAACCCACAACTGAAGTGCAACAGGCCTTTATAGCCTACCACTGGCCTACAGGAAGTCCCAGGTTAGTAGAAACTAGTTTTATTATATTAAGCAGTATGATAGATGAAGTATAAGTCAATTTTTGGAATCATATACGATTAAAATCACCATAGACTAAATTATGTATATTTGATAACTTTTTCTAATCATTTGTTTGAGACTTATGGAATGACCCATCATTCTATCACACTATGTTCTAAAACCTCACGAATGAAAAATTAAACTTCATTTATTTAAGAGATGAAGTGGAAATTGTTCAAGGCATGGACACTGGTGAGATTATACTGAAATAAAGTAAGTATTTCTTCTAATTCAAATTCTTCAAATTTAGTGAAATGATCTTGATAACCAAAAATGTTGCCTAGTGCCCTTATATCCGATGAATAAGATGGTACCTTAGATCATCAAAAATGTATGGCTTTGTGATTGGTGGCTTTTTCATAGCCATTTTCTCTATCACTCTCTATCCGAACATGATGTTTAGATTTCTCTTCCACATCCATATTTTCACATGTGTTCTCCTATGTGGAAACCTAGTGATTAGTTAATTTGGGTAACCGTTACGTTTCATACTTTAGTTTTTAAAGATAAGTTTTGGTATTCATTTTTTATGATGTGGGTTTCTAATAAAAAATATTTCGAGTTGTAAACCATTTATAACCCCAAAGAATTTCAAGGGAAAATTCATTTTAAGGGGGGTAGAATGTAACAACCCGAGATTTTAAGAAAAATATTTTTTTTAAATTTCATTTATGTCTTGTGTTGTACACTACACCAAAAGGAGATTGAAATACACGCATCCCTGATTTGGCTTTCATTACACGCAATCGCGACCTTCCATAATAGCGCGTGTTGTACGCAAAACTGAGTTTCACTAAACAACGATATGTTATTAAAAAATTATATAAACTAGCCGTTAGGAATAGTAATACCCTCTTTTTAAAATTTTATTTTTCAAAATGGACATCATTTATGGATTTGGAATATCAAAATTAGCCGAGGGTGATGTTTTGGTATTTTTATGAAAACTTTCAATTTTTGATGAATAGTGAAAACACTGGGTTACTATTTTAAAACTGAATTTTTATATAAATAATTATTTAAATTATTTAAATTTATTTTAGGTCAAAATTGATACATAATACATATATAAGTTCAATGTAATTCATTGGAGTCATTTTATAATAATTTTAGTCATATAAAAATTTTATTGAACTTTTCACCATCTTTTACACACCTCCTAGGAGAGTTTGAAAATTTAAATAAAATATAATTTTACTACTTCTGTGAGTAAAATTTAGAAAATCAGAGAGACACGGTTAATATCAAGTAGTAAAATGTGGTTCAATAACATAAAAATAATTTTTTGTGAATAATAACTTTTTACTTTTATTTACCATAGTGAAAAGTAAATAGGGTAATTAAGGGTAAAAATGGTATTATTATTACCCTAAAACATGTCATAATTCTATTGGATAAGTGTAATTCGACCAAAAACAACCTTAGGAATAAAATATTACCCTTTAGGTCCAATTGGACTAGATTAGGGCATTTATTATTATTTTATTTAAAGAATAATTAAAATAGTTAAAATCAATGTTTAATAACTAAAACATTTTTAATATATGGTTATACATAAGATAAATTCCACTATAAATGTCACACCCCGACCGCGGATGTCCGTAATTGTTCTCCTTTCTTGGTCCCAGTTTAAATTTTTCGGAGATTAATTGCATTGGCGGTTTCGCGCCGGTGCGCGGTCACCGCACCGTTAGCGGTGACTGTGCGTTCAGCCCGGGTGACAGTGTGTTCACCCGGTGTTTTAAATATTATAATTTTTATGTTGGTATTTTATTATTAATACCTTTTTATTTGTGATTATTATTATTGTATATATGTTTATATATGTTTTTTTATATATATATGTATAATAATGTATGTATATATATATATATAGTTTTATATATGTATAAATATATATATATATATGTAACATCTTTAAATTATTTTATAATTATTATTGTAAATATTTGATCAAAATAATTATTATTTGAATTAACTAATTTATTATTTATTATTATTATAAGTTTTATTATTGTTATATAAGTTTTATTATTATTAATATTATAAGTTTTATTATTATTATTATAGTGTTATTATTATTATTATTATCACAATTATTATTATTATTATTATTTTATCATATATATATATATATAAACCTAAACCAACCCTAATCCCTCTCCCCGTAGCCGCCACCCCCCCCCCCCCTCACCTCTCTCTCTCTCCATCCCCTCTCCCTCACCGCGGCCTGCAACCGACCCTCCTCCTGCTGAGCCGCCTCCTTTCCGACCTCCCCGCTGGATCTCCGCCAGCCCGCCGCCTGCATCCCTCCCCACTCTCCGTCGCCGTCCCAGCGACCCGACTCCCCTGCGCGCCGCCCGCCGCGCCGTCCCGGCCTCCTCTGTCGCCGACACACCCTCCTCCCGCCAAACCGCCGCCGTCCGGCCCTCCTGCGCCCCCCACCGCTCGCACCTCTCCTGCGCACCGACCGCCTCACCGCCTCCATCCCGGCCCTCCGGCCCTGCTCCTTCCCGCCGGCTTCCCCGTCCCGACATCCCCGCACCCAGCCTTCCGCTCTTGCGCACCGTCCACGGCGCCGGCCTCCTTGTCCCGGCCTCCTCCGCGCGCCCGACGTCGTCGCGCCCTGCCGCCTCCACCCCGTCCGGCCTCGCCGTTGCCCCGCAACCCCCCCTGCTGTAAGTTTGTTTTTATTTTTATTTTTATTTTTAGTTTTTTTATTTATTTCTTATTTTTGGTTAATCTTATATAATGTTTATTATTTTTATTATGTTAATAATATTATAATTATAATATTATTAATATGTCATTATTATTATTATATTATTATTATTATGTTAATATTTATATTATTATTATTATTATTATGTTAATATTTATATTATTCTTATGTTAATATTTATATTATTATTATTATTATTATGTTAATATTGTTCTATTATTGTTATTATTATTATTATTATTCTATTATGTTATTCTATTTATTATTATTATATTACTATTATTATTAAGCTATTGTTATTATATTATTATTATTATTAATATTATAATGTTAATATTATTTTATATTATTATATTATTAATATATTATAATTAGGTTAAATTGTTATTATTATTATTATTATTATTATTATGATTACTAGCATATTATTAATAATAATATTATTATTATTATCATTATTGTTATGCGAATATTATTATTATTATTATTATTATTATTATTATCATTATCATGTTATTAAGTTATTATTTTTATTATTATTGCTATATTATTATTATGATTATTTTATTATTATTATTGTTATTATTATTATTATTATATTATGTTATTACTATTATCTTATCATTTTTGTTATTATTATATTATTATATTATAATTATGCTAAATTATCATTAATATCAGTATATTATTATTATCGTGATTATATTATTTTTATATTATTATTATGTTAATATTATTCTATTATTATTATTTCTATTATGTTATTATTGTTATTATTGTTATATTATTATTATCCTTATTAAATTGCAATTGTTATGTTGTTCTTGTTATTAAAGTATGTTATTATTATTATTATTATATTATTATTATTATCGTTGAACCCGTTTAATGGTGTTTTGTTTTAGGACCGATTTGACGGCGCAATACGGTGCGACCGATACGTAACGGGAGCTTTGCGCTGTGTCGTTTTTTGTTCCGAGCTGCGTCTTGAGGTAGGTCTCCCTTTGCACTCGCCTTTAAATTTAGAATTTATTTATTCCTTGACCTTTTATTATGTTTTAGGAAATTTAAAAGTATTATTAAGTAGTTATCTATAGTTTGGTGATCTGCTGATGATAAAAGTTGTTTTAATTCTAGCGTTTCATTAAAAGCGTTTTCTTGGATTTAATTGTGTGCTTCCATGGTAGTGTTTCTAGATGGTTCTTCCTGAATAATGAAAGACATGTTGAATTGGGTTTTGAAATGTTTTTGGCGTGTGTAAATTAGTAGATGTATTGTTTATGGAAAATGGTGTTTTCTGAGAACCTTGATTAGAGAAAACGTCGTGTGACCCTTTGAAATTGTTTTTGGAAACTTCATGTGTGGTTCTTGGTTGATGAAAGATGTTTTCCTTTGAGTTGTGAACAATAGTTTGGATTTCATTTGAGAAATAGTATCCCTTAAAAAGGTGATTAAAGGCCCGTTTGGCTCTTGATAAAAGTGGGGTGCGTTTTGATATTAGAAAATTACTCTACTTGTGAAACAATTGTGTTCCAGGGTGATATGCTGATTTGAGTTTCTTAAACAAAGTTCTAAGTGTGTTTTGGTTTTCAATGAAATGGCGTGTGTAATATCCCTTTAGAAATGCTTTAATATGAAATGGTCAAAATGTAAATGATATGGAGACCCGGTTGGCACATTAATAAATGTGAAGTGATTATACATATATATATATATATACGTACTTGTGAGGGAATTTCTACAGGGGGACTTCCCTTCGAGGGTTGTCGTGTAGCGATGTCCGTGTAAGGGGTTGGCAAGTGCGGTGAGATGAGTCACGCGTGCGAGGGTCTCCCGCTTACACAGTGTTACAAAAACCACTATGGGTTCCTGGGCGTCTTGTAGATTATCGAGTGACGGTTTCTTGCTAACCCTGATTAGACGGGTTGGTACCCTCTGGAGTTGTGGACAGGCCAGGTGGGATGTGCCACTGGTTGGCTATTAGGGCGGCCAGTTGGTTATTGACTGTGGAGTACCATGCCGGCAGGTAGTCTGAACCCGAGTACGTCCAGGGGTTTTCTAGGGATGTTCAGGATCGCCCATGGTTATTGCTGACAACTTCTGGTTTATTTCTAATTGCACTTGGCTTTCCTTACTTGTTTACCCTTTTCTTGCACTTGTTTTCCCTACTTGTTCACTTTCAGTCATCCTTCACAGCCTATACTGTTAGACTTTGGAAAAATGGTTCTCAAATGAAAATGCTTTACTCTCATTGGGTAAGATTTAAAAATGTAAAACTTTGCTTTTTAGAATGAGTTTAAAACTGATGAAAGGGAATTAACTTTCAAAAAGGAATAAGGGAAATGTCTCGTGTTTGATTCTCAAGTAAAGCATTATGAAAACTTACTTTTATACATTAAAGTTCAAACCTGGATTATGTAGATTCTTTATTTATTGGCGGTGCATTGGGATTTGTTGTGGGGCTCACCTACTGAGTACTTTTGTGCTCACGCCTAACTTTTACCTTTTCAGTTGCAGGTTCCTTGTGTTCAGGTTCTCCTGCTTGAGTCGCTCAGTGTGGGAGCGACGTTGGTTGTAGTTGGGTGGTGACCCGCGAGGTCACATGGAGGTATGTCGTGGTGTACTTGTTTATGTCTTTAGTGTTTGTCAATTTGTTTAGTTTATATTCATTCATTCGATCCGGTTTTTAGTTTGGGCTGAAATCGTTCCCAACGATTAAAGTTTCAATGCCCGGCACTTGTTGCCATCCCGGGGTGATCGGGAATGCTCCTCGGGACTTGCCGCAGACCGACTCGGGGGACTGGTTCAGGGTCGACCCGGGCTGGTTTGTGACAAAATGGTATCAGAGGTGGTTCTTGTTATTTGGGTTGTCCGGTAGAAGGAGATTAGGACTGTCGGAACTCGAGGGGTAGGTACGGGAAGAGCGTCGCGAACTCTTGCTCGCACTGATCCTCGAGTTACCAGGGGTAGTTCGGGAATTGTGTCCTTGTCTTTTCTGGTTTGTCTTGGACTGAGAGATGATAATGGAGGCAAGCCAACGTTACTTCATGATTTCACATGGAGTAGTGACCCATGTGGAGTCTGAGTACACGGTTTGAATTCCTCCTAGTGGTCGATGCTGACTTGAGACATGGCTCACTACCATGTCGCCAGGTTGAGCGTGACTACTAGTCCCTCACTTCAGTGATTGATGAAAATTTGGATGCTGCTTTTGTTTTGGTCTGTGTAAGTACGTTGTTTGAAATGAAAAAGGGTTTTTGAAAGTTGGACTGGTTTCTTTTAAAGGACTTTAAATATATGAAATGGGTTTTAAAACTGAAATCTCTTGATTTGGAAATCTGTTGTTTTCTTGGAATTGGATAAGAATGATTTGGGTTGAAACCTCAGTTCCTCTTTATGAACATTTCCACATGTGTGAGAATGCATGGAAAGTGTGTGTTGATGCACGTATGAATGGAATGTTGATGAAGACATGTGCAACGGTTCATGATATTACCTGGGTGTGTATCTGAAGTTAAAGTCTTGACTTTGTTTTCTAAATTGGTTTTAAATGGGAAACAGTTTTGGAAGGTTTTGGTTTGAAAGTGGGTTGGTTTTGGAAAGTAGTCTTGAGAAAAAGGGTGGTTTTATAATAAAAAAGGGGGATTTTAAAAGGAGATTTTGTTTTGGGTTGTGTTGTATTTGTTTGGTCTTTGTGCTGACTGTTTTTTTGATGGAGGCGCTTTTATTGAAGTTTCTTCGGTTGATATTGGTTTTGGCTTTGTGTTTTATATATCGCTCAGGAAATGCCGCCCAGAAAGGTCTCTATGGATTCTGATAGGTCATGCCCAGTTTTTGGTCCTCTTCAGACTTTGCCTATTCTCCATGGTGATCAGGGTTCGTTAGAGGCAGTGAAATGGCTTGAGGAAGTGGAGCGTGTCTTTAGAACGTTGGGAACTCCCGATAATGTTAAGGTTCGTGCAATTATGGAGTTGTTTGAGGGTCCAGATCTGGACCAGTGGAAGAGGGTTACCCCATCATCAACGAAAGTTGAAATGACGTGGGACATCTTTAAACTCGTTTTCATCCAATGGTTTGTACCTGAGGAAGTGAAGCTGGAGAAAAAGGGAGAGCTTGTGCATATTCAACAAGGCCAACGGACGGTGAAGGCATATGTTGACCATTTCAAGGAACTGATTCCCTTTTCTCCAGATGTAGCGTCGCATAAGCTCATGAAGGTCTCTCTTTTCACTGGGGGTCTTCGCCCAGAGATCAAGGAGCGAGTCCTCCCTTATAAAGACCTTTGTTTCGAGAAGCTGGTGGAGGAAGCTTTCCTGGCTGAGTTAGTTTCTGGTGTGCGGGTGGTTAATACTTCAGCGTCCCCTGTTGTTGTTCGTAAGAGTTCCTCCTCTGGTGAGAAAAAGGCGCCAGAGATACTTGTTCCTAAGGAGTTATCCCCTTTGGTCTCAGCTTCCAGTTCATCAGATCATTCAATGGTATGCTATCAGTGTGGTCGTTTCGGGCATTTAAAGCCGTCTTGTCGCACTCCTCCGAAGACGTGTCATCGATGCGGCTGTCTGGGTCATCTGGAGAAGTTTTGCAAGAAGCGTCGCTTGAAGAAGAAGCTGTGATTGGAGAATGTCAGTACCTGACTGTGAGGCAGAAGATGCTTCAGCCATCAGAGCCCCAACCACATGTCTTGGGGTGAAGCTCGCGCGCAGTCAGGAGTTCCCAGGGTTGTGAAGCCTTAGTCCAGGTTAGGTTATTCGTGTTGACGGTGGAACAATTAAAATCTTTTGTACTTGTTCGCTGCTGTTAAGGGTTTAGTATCGTTGTAAGCATGTTGTTTTGATATGAAGTAATGATGGGCTTGTTCTATTATAATCAAGGTAGACTGGTTTGTGTGGATGTGATATTCTAAATCGTGTGTCCTTCTTAATAGTTTGTTTGATCCTTGTGTGGGTTGACCTCGTTGTAGTTATGTTATCGGATGTGGTTATGTTTCGTGGACTTCGGTGAATCACATCTCCAATTTGATATTGGTTAAATGTTTTTCTATGGGTTTTCTCTGGTGTTAAAGGTTGTTGACTCTAGTCGGGGATTCAATGTCTTGACGGAGGTGTTGTTTTAATCATGTTATAAGAGTTGGTTTGAATTGGTTGGGAGTTCCCGCGTCGACCCCCCTTTATCCTAGGGTCGTCTATCTAGATGGTCAACTTTTCTGCACTAGTTAAGTTCTTGTGGTGGGGAGAACCCCTTCGTGTTCTCCCCTCAATCTCGGACCCCAGTTTTCTCTTGAATCGGTCGGGTGTGACCTGTGTAGAGTAAGGTCATCCCCGAGATTCTCAGTTCTCTCTAGTTCCTTTAGTTCCGTTGGGGCATGGACTTAAATCTTGAACGACTTTTGGCCTGGTGAATTTCTGGGGGCAGAAAGTGTCTGTGGTGGGGAGAATTGTCACACCCAGACCGCGGATGTCTGTAACTGTTCTCCTTTCTTGGTCCCAGTTTAAATTTTTCGGAGATTAATTGCATTGGCGGTTTCGCGCAGGTGCACGGTCACCACACTGTTAGCGGTGACCGTGCGTTCAGCCCGGGTGACAGTGTGTTCACCCGGTGTTTTAAATATTATAATTTTTATGTTGGTATTTTATTATTAATACCTTTTTATTTGTGATTATTATTATTGTATATATGTTTATATATGTTTTTATATATATATATGTATAATAATGTATGTATATATATATAGTTTTATATATGTATAAATATATATATATATGTGTAACATCTTTAAATTATTTTATAATTATTATTGTAAATATTTGATCAAAATAATTATTATTTGAATTAACTAATTTATTATTTATTATTATTATAAGTTTTATTATTGTTATATATGTTTTATTATTATTAATATTATAAGTTTTATTATTATTATTATAGTGTTATTATTATTATTATTATCACAATTATTATTATTATTATTATTATTATTTTATCATATATATATATATATATATATATAAACCTAAACCAACCTTAATCCCTCTCCCAGTAGCCGCCACCCCCCCCCCCTCACCTCTCTCTCTCTCCATCCCCTCTCCCTCACCGCGGCCTGCAACCGACCCTCCTCCTGCTGAGCCGCCTCCTTTCCGACCTCCCCGCTGGATCTCCGCCAGCCCGCCGCCTGCATCCCTCCCCACTCTCTGTCGCTGTCCCAGAGACCCGACTCCCCTGTACGCCGCCCGCCGCGCCGTCCTGACCTCCTCTGTCACCGGCACACCCTCCTCCCGCCGAACCGCCGCCGTCCGGCCCTCCTGCGCCCCCACCGCTCGCACCTCTCTTGCGCACCGACCGCCTCACCGCCTCCTTCCCGCCGGCTTCCCCGTCCCAACATCCCCGCACCCGGCCTTCCGCTCTTGCGCACCGTCCACCGCGCCGGCCTCCCTATCCCGGCCTCCTCCGCGCGCCCGACGTCGCCGCGCCCTGCCGCCTCCACCCTGTCCGGCCTCGTCGTTGCCCCACAACCCCCCTGCTGTAAGTTTGTTTTTATTTTTATTTTTATTTTTATTTTTTTTATTTATTTCTTATTTTTGGTTAATCTTATATAATGTTTATTATTTTTATTATGTTAATAATATTATAATTATAATATTATTATTATGTCATTATTATTATTATATTATTATTATTATGTTAATATTTATATTATTATTATTATTATTATTATTATGTTAATATTTATGTTATTATTATTATTATTATTATGTTAATATTGTTCTATTATTGTTATTATTATTATCATTATTATTATATTATGTTATTCTATTTATTATTATTATATTACTATTATTATTAAGCTATTGTTATTATATTATTATTATTAATATTATAATGTTAATATTATTTTATATTATTATATTATTAATATATTATAATTAGGTTAAATTGTTATTATTATTATTATTATTATGATTACTAGCAAATTATTATTAATAATAATATTATTATTATCATTATTGTTATGCGAATATTATTATTATTATTATCATTATCATGTTATTAAGTTATTATTTTTATTATTATTGCTATATTATTATTATGATTATTTTATTATTATTATTGTTATTATTATTAATATATTATGTTATTACTATTATCTTATCATTTTTGTTATTATTATATTATTATATTATAATTATGCTAAATTATCATTAATATCAGTATATTATTATTATCGTGATTATATTATTTTTATATTATTATTATGTTAATATTATTCTATTATTATTATTTCTATTATGTTATTGTTGTTATTATTGTTATATTATTATTATCCTTATTAAATTGCGATTGTTATGTTGTTCTTGTTATTAAAGTATGTTATTATTATTATTATTATATTATTATTATTATTTTTGAACCCGTTTAACAGTCTTTTGTTTTAGGACCGATTTAACGGCGCAATACGGTGCGACCGATATGCAACGGGAGCTTTGCACTGTGTCGTTTTTTGTTCCGAGCTGCGTCTTGAGGTAGGTCTCCCTTTGCACTCGCCTTTAAATTTAGAATTTATTTATTCCTTGACCTTTTATTAAGTTTTTGGGAATTTAAAAGTATTATTAAGTAGTTATCTATAGTTTGGTGATCTGCTGAGGATAAAAGTTGTTTTAATTCTAGCGTTTCATTAAAAGCGTTTTCTTGGATTTAATTGTGTGCTTCCATGGTAGTGTTGCTAGATGGTTCTTCCTGAATAATGAAAGACATGTTGAATTGGGTTTTGAAATGTTTTTGGCGTGTGTAAATTAGTAGATGTATTGTTTATGGAAAATGGTGTTTTCTGAGAACCTTGATTAGAGAAAACGTCGTGTGACCCTTTGAAATTGTTTTTGGAAACTTCATGTGTGGTTCTTGGTTGATGAAAGATGTTTTCCTTTGTAGTGGGAACAAAATTTTGGATTTCATTTGAGAAATAGTATCCCTAATCCAAGGGTTAATGATGATCAACGTGAGAAACCTCTTAAGGAAAAGGATAAAGGGAAGTCACATGTGATCACTATTTTTTATGTTGAACATGAAGATGATGTTGTGTAATGATTAAGTGTTTAGGTACTGGGATTTCAATGTAGTATCATGGAATCTCATTTATGGTATCATGGAATTTTGGAATATCAATGTATTGGTTTTCAATTATTATATGGTACCGGTAACCGTGAAAAGTGGTTGAAATATTTTGGAAAGAAGATGATATGTGAATAATGAAGGGATAAAGAAAAAATGAAATGAGCACATGACTGATATAATGAAAAAGTTATATCATGGTTTGAGTATATAGAATTTTTGGGATTTTTCTATATGGAAAGAGTTACCTTGTGAAAGAATTCATGTTTTCACTATGGTTCAATATAATACATGATTAAGGTATTCACATGATTGTAATGTGACCAACAAGATATATAATATGATATTTGGCGGATAAATGATGGTATTCACATGCTTGGTAGATGACATTTCTAGTAATTGTTTTCTTTGTACAACGAGATTGGACAGAAGTATTTTTGATAAGCCCAAAGATTGTAATGAATTAAGATAGACATAAGATAGTATTTTTTTCTATTTTATTGGAGGATTGTTTTTATAATGTAGTTTTATAAAAAGGGACAACCTACAGGACAGGAGACAACCTGTTGCATCAGACAAGGTTGTGGGAATCGAACCCACAACTGAAATGTGACAGGCCTTTATCGCTTACCACTGGCCTACAAGAAGTCCCTGGTTAGTAGAAACTAGTGTTATTATATTAAGTAGTATGATAGATGAAGTATATCTCCATTTTTGGAATCATATATGATTAACCTCACTATAGATAGACTTATATATATTTGATAACTTTTCCTAACCTTTTGTTTAAGACATATGGAATGACCCATCAATCTATAACATGATCTGCTAACACCTCACAAATGAAAAATTCAACTTCATTTATTTATTAGATGAAGTGGAAATTTTTCTAGGCACAAACTACGGTGAGATTATACCGAAATAAAGTATGTATTTATTCTAATTCAAATTCTTCAACTTTAGGGAAATGATCTTGAAAACAAATTTTTTGTCCAAGTGCCCTTATATCCGATAATCAGATGCTACCTTAGATCATCAAAAATTAATGGCTTTGTGATTGTAGGCTTTTTTTTATAGCCATGTTCTCTACCACTCTCCATCAGAACATGATTGTTAGATTTTTCTTCCATATCCATATTTTAAAATATGTTTTCCTATGTGGAAACCCAGTGATTAGTTAATTTGGGTAACCATTACGTTTCATACATTAGTTTTTAATGATAAGTTTTGGTATTTCTTTTTACGATGTGGGTATCTATTAAAGAAACTTTCGAGTAGTAAACCATTTATAACCCATACGAATTTCGAGGGAGAAATTCATTTTAAGGGGGGTAGAATGTATCACCCCGAGAGTTTATGAAAAATATTTTTTTTAATTTCATTGAAGTCTTGTGTTGTACACTACACCAAAAGGATATTTTACTATATGCATCCCTGATTTGGCTTGCATTACACGCAATCGTGAGCTTCCACAATAGCGTGTGTTGTACAAAATACCGAGTTTCACAAAACAACGATATATTATTAAAATATTATATAAAATAGCCATTATGAATAGTAATACAAACAATTTAAAATTTTATTTTTCAAAACAAACTTTATTTTTGTATTCGGAATATCGAAATTAGCCTAGGGTGATTTTTTGGTATTTTTCTGAAAACTTTCAATTTTTGATGAATTGTGAAAACATTGGGTTACTATTTAAAAACCGAAATTTTATATAAATAATTTTTTATTTTATTTATATTTATTTTAGGTCAAAATGGATACATAATTACTATATAAGTTCAATTTAATTCATTTGAGTCATTTTAAAATAATTTTAGACATATAAAATTTTTATTGAACATTTCACCGTCTTTTACCCACCTCATAGGAGAGTTTGAAAATTTACATTTAACATAATTTTACTACTTATGTGAGTGGAATTAAAAAAATATGAGAGACATGGTTAATATAAAAGAGTAAAATGTGGTTCAATAAGATAAAAATAATTTTTGGTGGATAGTAACTTTTTACTTTTTTTTACCACTGTTAAAAGTAAATAGGGTAATTACGGGTAAAATGATATTATTATTACCCTAAAACATCTCATAATTCTATTAGATAAGTTTCATTCGACCAAAAAAAACCTTAGGAATAAAATATTACCCTTTAGGTCCACATGGTTAGATTGGGACATTTATTATTATTTTATTTAAAGAAGAATTAAAATAGTTAAAATCAATGTTTAATAAATAAAACATTTTTAATATAGGATTATACATAAGATAAATTATACTATAAATTTTCATTATAAAGATAAAACTATTTAATACATAATTTTATTTTATTTATAATTTTTAGACATTAACTAATTTAATTTATTTATGACACAGTGATGATGCAGTAATTACCTTATTAATGAAATATTAACATAATTGATGTTATAAATACCCAAATAAATGTAATTTTAGAATTTTTATGAATTCCACTAATTTTATAGGTTTATATGACATATTATTATTTATTTAATTAACTTTTGTCGAACTAATAATTCTGTTATGATTTTCACAAAAATCAAGTACCAAATAGTGTCAAAATTGACATAAAATAGTTTTTGAAACAAATATTGTATTATTAATTGTTATTTTATTCCAAAAAATCTAATGTTCAGAAAAATTACTTAGAGAAAGATATATATATTAATAAAGAACCACTTAGGGTTTTTTTGGCTTGTTATTGTAAGTTTAATAACCATATAGTGTATGAAATCAAAACGATAGGGTAAAAGTTAAATTATTTAACTTAGAGTTAAATCTAAATAATAAGGATTAAATAGTAACATAAACTTGACAAAAAACTATTGGTTGAGATGATTTCGACCCATCCCCACCATTTCATCAAAATAAATCTGTTTTGAGCTATTAAAAACCAAATATGACTTTATTATAAAAATAATATTTTATGTTTTCCTAAGGTTCCCCTCTCCTCCCTTATAAAAAGGGAACCCCTTCCCTCTTCTCATCACACCCTTTTGAGCCTTGAAGCTTGGCCAAACCCTGCAAAATTTTCTTCTAAACCTCTCTAGTTACATCATATATGATCTGTTCTTCTATAAAGTCCAACTCTAGTTCCCTATGAAAACTTTTAAAGGAGGTGTGTCGAGGAAGAGGTAATCTCTTCTACTGACTCTTTCATGTTTCTTTCTTATTCAAATTTCACATATTTAGTTGTTTGTTTATAAAATAATAACATAAGTATTAATTATATATTGATATGTTATTAGAAATGTGAAAAACCCCCATTTCACTTTCTATCCATTCTATGGAAAAAAAATCACTGCGCGTGCGTACGTGCGGAATACCGTCTCCACACCGTGGTGTAATCTGTTTTCCACCACAACCATACTTGGATGGGTATAATTATGTAAATAAATTACTATATATGATTATTTTAATGTTATATTTATTATGAAATATTATAAATATTCTTCAATACAATTACACAATCATGGGAATGATATCATCACTCGTACGTACGTACGGACTACCGTCTCTACGAACGCGATGAAATTCATTTTCCATGATTAACCATTCAAGTATGATTATAAAGTATATATAATAAATAATCATGAATTATATTACATAATAATGATACTGGATTTATTTACAAATATGTTTTATTTACTTTCAACAATGAAACAAAAACAGTGTTCATTCGTACGCACGGCCTACCGTCGTATTTCAATCCATTTATCGATCTATCACATATATTTATATACTGAATATATATTATATAAAAATCATGTTTTACATTCTTTAATTAAGTAAATAGGGATATAAGTAATAATATCAGGAACAACATGTCGAAACACACATGATAAATGAAACGATTTTACCTAAAACACTACTTTAACATAAAATTTACAAAAGAATGGGTAATATAAAGTCCTTAAGTGAACCAAATATGATATCATAACAATGAATATGATTCCGTAATAAGTCAATGACATTATTTAAATCATTATACAATAGTTTCGGATACATACAACAAATATCAAACTGAAGGTAAGGGATAACTTTTCCAATCTCATTTTTTTCCGAGATTGTTTATTCGTAAGTATTTACTGGGGTTATATTTATCATCCATGTCTCTGTTTTCTGAAAATAGTTTCATGTATGTTTAAATTCCTTTTTACCCATTTTTTACTTTTACTACATGGTATGTAAAGAAACTTTCTTTTGTTTACCATACGAGGTACTTTTTGACTTTTCCGACAAAAGTAGGAGAAAAATGTTATTTTTAACTTATACGGTGTGAACGGATTTTTACGTTTTCATAAAGCCTCATTTTCGTGAAGAATACTCTACAATATTTTATCACTATTTTCAACAAAATAATTTTCTTTTAAAATTGAATGGCATTTTTTGAAAATAAAATTATTCTTAAGAAGAAATGATATTTTTCTCAGGAATTCATTTCAAGTGTTTTATCAAAACCATTTTCCATCTAAGATGACATTTTTTCATATGTGTATGTTTCAAGTATAATGTCTCTATGATTTACATGGTTTCACTTCTCTTATGATGAAATTATATCCATTTGTTTTATATGGATTATATTATGATGGGATGATGTTTATGAAACCCATTTCATTATTTGGGTTATGATTAATGATTTATGTTGTGGAGCACATAAGAATTATTTCATTATGAGATGGGTGGGACCTATATCTCCTTCCAATGAATTGGGTAAATATTTATATCTCATGAGATAGAAATGGCTTGAACAGTAAGTTAATCCAGTTCAGTGATACATGACTGGAACGAGGAGTGAACTCGATTCAGGAAGGGACATTGTCCACTAAAATGGCCTTGGCAGCAATGCCTTGGATACTATGGAAATCATACCATGTGATTAATGGTTTTTCACCATTTCATGTTTTATTCCCATGCTATTTTATCACGATTGATGTTCACTTATGATATGTGCCTTACGTACTTCCAAGATTCATGTCTTTGCTCAAGATTTTGATGTTTTGATTTTATGTTCAAGTTTTTGCATTCAAATGATTATGGATTGTTTTATGTTCTTTATGTTTACCCTTATTGGGAATTTGAGCTCATCCTTTTTTATGATTTCTTTTCCCCATGATTTAACGAATGGTTTTAGGTAAGAAAATAAAATGGGAAGATCTTTATGGGAGATGTTGATGATCTTCCACCAATATTATAAGATTATATTCCGAGTTTCCAAAGACACTAAACTATTACGGTCCTTTGGTGTACGTTTTTTTATGTATTAGATATTTTTCAAAAGTAATGTAATGTCTATGTACGTCAAGATTAGGGTCTATACAATGAATAATTGTCAGGCAAACATATAGTCTCACAAGTCACAAGAAAACAAGTTCCACCCACACCTATTACTACGTCGCATTTCCATAGCCTGAAGCATTCACATTATCTATGGATGCACTAGAAGCATGTGAGTATTATAGTGAAGTACATATCTTGGTCATCCCATCTATCTATCCAGGTTCCCATGAGTAGTAAAACGAGGTGGGTGAGATAATTGAGTTAGGAGGATCCCATGAGGATCCTTATCAATCACAGGCACTGGAACTTAATCAAAAAACACTCTCACCCAAAACTATGTCAAAGTATATAATCCCTTTTTTAACACCCAAAAAATGGGATGTATAAAAATCAATAGGTTTCATCAAGGGATTATTACAAGATAGGATAATTATATAGTGTCATCTGTGTCATCAATAATAATCAATTCAGTTAATATCCTTTTAAATAATTTCAATACTTAAAAGGGGTATCCATACATGCTTAATTTCCCAAATCATCATGTTAATTCCAGATGGGCCTTCAAAAAAATCATTTATTTCAAATAACCGCTAAATCTTTTGTGAATTCAATATAATTTTTAATGGATTGAATACATTTCAAAGCATGGGTTCACCCCATATTTCCTTTTAAATGAATAATATATTTTAAATAACCAAATAACACCCATTAAAAATAAGGATAACATAATTCAATGGGATTTATTGGTAATTTAATAAATTCTTGTAACTTAAACTATTTTTAAAACATCAAATAGTTCAATTCATTTTATTCAAATAAAGAAGTTAATTTTATAAATCAAAATCCAAGTCAAAGCCCTCCATTTCACCAAATTTTCATTTAAAATTTCATTAAAACTAAATCAAAACAAACATGGTATTAAAAAATTCACTAAAAGGTGAAAAAGATCAATATTATAGCTATTACATTCTTGAAATTTTCAATTCAAAGGGAAAACAGTCATAGAAGATTTTACATGGAATTTCAATTATAAATTACATAGAATACATGTTATAAATTAATAAACACACATCTATGAAAATTTCAAGAAATAATTAATTGAAAAAATAATGAGTATAATAAAAACACCTACATGGAATATTTGGTGTAACACCCCATGCTTCCACGGTACATTTCTCTTTCAATAATGCAATGGCGTGCATTGTACGCAACTTCGAGATTCTAACACACCACAACCAATCAAACAAGCCGTTATGAATAGTAGTAAATACTTTTTGAAATATTATAAATTTTATCTTTTGAAATGGACTTCATTTTTGGATTTTTAATATCAAAATTAGCTTAGGGTGAAATTTTTGTTCTTTTCGAATAACATTCATATTTTGATGAATAGTGAAAATTACTAAATTTTAATTAAAAACAACATTTTTAATCGAAATAATTAATATTGATAAATTGTTAATTTGAGTGGTTTTAAAGTATATTTAGAATATATTTTTACCATTTAATACAATCTTGGTTATTGGATGTAATTTCACATTTAAACCAGACATAAACAAGTGTCAATCTTTTGATAGTTATTATCTCTAAAAAACTCGCTATTTGTTTTGACGACGAGAATTAATTTTTAAATTAATTAATTCAACTGATATGTATTGAATTTGGGATAATAGACATCAATTTTTAATTCATAATATCAAATATCGCTTAGGCCTAATTTTTGGTATTTTTCTCGAAACTTTAATTTTTTATGAATAGTGAAACCACTAAGTGGTAGTTAAAAAAATGAATTTTTCATAAAACATAATTTTACCGCTTCTGTGAGTGGAATTTCGAAAATCCGAGAGATACGGTTAATATCAAGTACTAAAATGTGGTTCAATGAGATGAAAGTAATTTTTGGTGAATAGTAACTTTTTACTTTTATTTACAATGGTTAAAAGTAAATAGGGTAATTAAGGGTTAAAATGATATTAATATTACCCTAACACATGTCCTAATTCTATTGGATAAGTTTAATTCGACCAAAAAAAACCTTAGGAATAAAATATGACCCTTTAGGTCCAGTTGGATTAGATTAGGACATTTATTATTATTTAATTCAAAGATGAGTTAAAAGAGTTAAAATCAAAGTTTAATAACTAAAACATTTTAAATATAGGGTTATACCTAAGATAAATTCGTTTATAAATATTCATTATAAAGATAAAATGATTTCCTACATAATTAAATTTTAATTATAATTTTTAGACATTAAATATTTAAATTTATTTATGACACAATGATGATGAAGTAATTACCTTATTAATGAAAAAATCAAATAAATGGTAATATAAATATTAAAATAAATATAATTTCAAAGTTTTTATGGAATCCACGAATTTTCTAGGTGACTATGATATGTTAGGGATGATCCAATGTATCTTTTTCTAAGTAATCAAGTTGTAAGGACTTTCAAAAAAAATTAAAATACCAAATAGTGTCAAAATTGACATAAAAGTGTTTTTAAAACAAATATTATATTATTAATTGATATTAATTTCCTAAAAATATAAGGTTCGTCCAAAGGACTTGTATAATGATAGGTGTATCATTAAGGGACTACTTGGGGGTCTCTTAGAGGTATATATTATGTTTATTAACTATATAATATAAAAATACAAAGTGACATGGTAAGTGTCAAACTAATTAACCAAGAGTTAAAAATAAAGGATAAGTTTAATATAATGACCCAAACCTATCTAAAATCTTTTGGTTTAAAGGATTGCGACCCATCCCCACCTTAGGCTTTTAATAATAAACTTTGGAGCCATTATAAAACGAATATGAATTTATTATAAATTAATATTTTAAGTTTTTCCTAAAGAGACCCTCCTCCCCCTTATAAAAGGACCCAACTTCAAACCAATTATTCACACCTTAAAAGCCTTTTGGTTTGACCAACCCCTACCAAAATACTCTCTAAAATTCCCTCACTTAAACATAGAGGCATTAGTTTTATCATAAAGCCAACCTAAGGAGACCTTTTGATCAAATCAAAAGGAAGAACCTGAAGAAGAGGTAATGTTTTCACCACCCTCTTTCATGTTCCTTTGTTCTTAAACTTTTTCTTTCATTGTTATTTCTATTCTAAAATAATAACTCTAGTATATCCTATATACTGTGATGTTATTATAAATATGGTACAACCATATTCATTATTCTATCCATCCATTAAATGACATGTCACCATACGTGCGTACGTACAACTTACCGTCTCCATGTCGTGGTGTAATTATTATTCAATACATTATTATTTGTATGGGTATAATAATTATGTGTATTTGATGTAAATAAAAAATATAAAATTATAATGACTCTGTATATATGATATAACATCCAATTATAAATTATTTTAATATCAAAAGAATGATATTTTCGCTCGTGCGTATGTACGGATTATCGTCTCCACGACGCGATGAGATTAATTTCCAAGTTCAACATTCATCAACGATTATAAAAATATATATTAATAATAAGTATGTAATATATGACATAATAATGCTACTGGAGATATATATATTTATATATATAAGGATTTATGTACATACATATATCTTATTCACTTACTTCCGTTCAATACTATATGAAAATAGAAACAGTGTTTATGCGTACGTACGGACTACCGTCTCCATAAATGGTGTTTTCCATTTCATATATATGTCAACTATACATATTTATATTCTAAATATATATGATATATTTATCATGTTTTATATTCTGGAAGTATTTAAATCATAATCTGAGTGATACAACCAATAGTAACAAGTTAAAACACGTACGATAACGAAAGTGATTATTACCCGAAATGTTAACATAACATGGAAATTATTATTAAATGGGTAATATAATGTCATAAATGATTCCTGTATGGTATCATAAATATTAATATGGTTCTGGTATAATTTAATAACATACTATGATCTTCGTACAGGAGGTTAAACCTACCCTCTACTAAAGGAAAGTGCAAGGTAAGGGGTTTTCATCTCACTCCTTATTCCCGTGAGATTCATGCCATATTGCCACTATTACCTTTTGTGTGGTGTATATACTGCCCATAATTGTATTATTTGTGTAATACACTTTAATTTATGTGTATTTACATATTCATTGTATTATACCTCTTTCATGGGATGTATGTTTCGTAAGTTACCAAATTTGTAAGGGTTAATTACTCAATCTCATCATTATCTAAGATTGTTTATGTGTAAGTATTTACTGGGACATTTTTATCATCCATGCCCATTTTTCATAAAAATGATTTCAAAATAAATATTTTAAGGATTTGGAAAGGTACTCTTTATCAGTATCATAATTTCAAATATTTGAAAGATTTATCTTTCTAAATATTTTTAATTAATGTCCATGTTTTAAAAATGATTTTAAGGATTTATTTATATGGACATGAATGTTTTTAAATGATAATTCTTTTCAAAAGTTTCAAAGTGGTATGGGACACATTGATTCAAAAATCTCTTTTAAAATTACTTCCTTTATAAATGTGTGACTTTTAAATGATTTCACAAAAGGATATTTCTCTTAAAAAATTTTACTCATCATTTTCATTTATGTCAACATCCTTTGATGGATTTTAAGTCCATTTGAAGTTGATTTATTATACAAAACGTCCATTTAAGGTTTTGTTATATGTTTGGCTGTGAATGTGTTATTTTTATACTATTCATGGTTTATGGAGAAAGTATTGACATTTTGTACGGTAGTTTTAATACGAATGTTTGTGTGATGTTTAAACCTATTCATACGAGGAATGCATTGGACTTAGTAAGTGACGAGTGGAGCCCGAGATAGGCCTTCGATGAATCTGTAGGTCTCATGAGTCAAACTAGTGTCTTGGAAAGAGGCCTTGACAATATCTTATTTGTATTCTTGGCACGAGGCCTTGGCTACATGGTTATGATAGTCTGGCATTATACATTCCATCATTATGAAAGTGGTTAGTGATATTGCATGTGATTATCAGATTAGTAGAATATCTATGTGAATAAGTAAATGGAATTATTTCAATTTATTTCTGCCATATTATGCATAATTTCATGTTTAAAAGGATTTTTTTTAGTCTTATAAATTTCCTTAAATGTTTATGATTATTTTTGAAAGTTCCCGTTGTATTGCTTACCCTTACTGAGCATTTGAGCTCACCGCTTTATATGTTTTATTTTTTCCAGGATTCCAAGAAGTGTAATTTCATTGATATGGAGGGTTAAGACAAGGGAATAATGGCGTTAATAAATATTATTTATGTTGTTTTGTACGTATTTATGTGCAAATGTAACATTCATGTATGTGATCTATTTTTCCAAGACTGCTAAACTGATCAGTCCTTCGGGACTTGATTCCTTGTAATAAATCCAATGTATTAAAGTAAGGCACCGAATCTTGGTAACTGGGGTCAGGGTGTTATAGTTGGTATCATAGGAAGTTTAGCAATAACCTTGGAATCTAGATTTAGATAAACTCTAATTAGGGCACATAGCCCTAAGATAAACTTTGAGGATTAGTATAGAATAACTTCCTATAATTTTTGTATTGTAGAGATTTTGTGAGTTTTCATAGTAATACATCCCTATCTAGATATGAGCTGGTAGAGGCGGCTCTGGCACAGATGTACCTAGGGGTAAAACCCGAAAACACCGCATTGAGCTAGACTCGAATGGGAACTGGTGCACAACAACATGCCTTGCTGCACTCTTGGTTACGACACTCCTGGGGGATATTCTTAGGATGATTCTCATTTTCTTTACAAACCATTATGAAGGGATCATGAGTATATACTTACTCAAAAAAACATTTTTATGGTTATGGATTATATCCATAAACTATTCAATTTGAGTTAGGTATTTTAAAAGTTTGGTAATTATTCATTACAATTCATAAACTGAACTACATTATTCTATTATATAGAAATGGTGCCTAGTAGAAGGAATGTGAACTCCCGTAATACATATGATCCAAAGAGTAAGAAGGATCATATCTTTCGTGGTCCTAATCCAGAATTTAGAAGGCAAATAGTCTCCCACGTATTATCATCATATGAAGAAATAATATCATGTGTTGATAAGATGATTAACGAATTCTCGGTGTCCTATGGCTTTGAAGGGAATCCAGAGAAGAAAAGGATGGTAGAGAGAAGGACAGATAAAGGGATGATGGTAAAGAAGGGTTTTTCCAATATTTGATAACTGTAGAAAGAATCACCTTGGAAAATTCTTGAAGGGAATGGGAGAATGTTATAAGTGTGGAGAAAAAGGACACCAAGTACGTGACTGCAAGTGTAAGAAAAAGGTTTCAAATGTACAATGCTTCATCTACAAGGAGTTTGGACACTACGTGAACCAATGTCCCAGTCATCAAACTATGCCTCAAATGATGCTATTGGATAATAATCAAGTTATGATACTACCACAAATGAAGAGGAATGACTAGTGTTCTTATGTTGTTATTTTAGAATTATTTCATTTAAGTGTTGTATCAATGATGTTCTGGAAATAAGTAAGGATTGTATTGAAGTACTGTTTAATTAAGGATTTGAGATTTTATGGTACTATGAAAAGTGACTCTACAACGAGTTAAATTTTTTGGAAATTACATGGTTGAAGGAAAGATAAACCTTAATATGGACTTAATATTGAGGTAGTGATTTTGGAATAAGAGATGGTTGATTTTGGTAATTCAGGATGTTGCGGTGTTGTAAAAGAATATATGAGGATGGCGTTCACATGTTATTACCTGGAAAAAAGGATCATCATTATGTCGAACTTCCTTGTAAATTTTGTACTGTGAGTTTGGATAATATTACTATGGATAATTCTAATGGTTGGAATGGATTATGTTTGAATGTTTATTTTATGATTTTTATAAAAGGACAACACGCAAACCGTGTGACGACCCGTTGTGTCGGAAAAAGCTGTTGGAATTGAACCCACAACCATAGTGCAATTGGGATTTAACACCTACCATTGTGCTACATGAAGTTCCTGGATGGTATAATGTAGTTTCTTTACATAAAGGGTATGATATGTGAATTATAAATTCATTATATTTGGAACCCTATATGATTAGGATAAATATAGTAATTTGGAGTTGTATTATGTTTTGGGGTGAAAGATGAGTTTGTGGTAGAAATTTATTAATGGATAAAACTCTAATTATAAAGTTAGTATATCTCCTTATGATCTTATCCAATCCAATAAATAAATTCCTCAACATTAAGAAAAAGAACTTAGAACAAAAATGTTGACCTAGATGGTACCTTAGATCATCACTAATTTATGGCTTTGGGATTGTTGGCCTTTTCATAGCCATGTTCTCTACCACTCTCCATCAGATAATTGATTGTTATATTTCTCTACCATATCCATATTTTCCTACATGGAACCCTAGTATGAGTTTTTTTCAGTAATCATCATACTTACCACTCTTTATTTTAAAAACAGGCCTCATTAATTTATTTTTCGATGTGGGATTTCAACTAAGATATTTTGAAAAGTAAAAAATGTGTTATCCTAATACCTTATGTTTTGTTGAACCGATGGTATTTTAAATCATCATAGATTGATGAATTTAAGGACCTCAATTTTAAACATGTTTGTGATTGATGACCTCAATCACTACCTATAAATATTTACGTTTTTACACCAATTATATGTCTCTAATTGCCACCATAGTCCTCCAAATCAAGATCATAATTTTGTGGTGACCCTTTCATTTCTCTTTTCATCTTAATAAGACTAAGTTTTATTATCCGAATTTCTGATGTGGGTTTTCCCACAAAGATATTTTATATTTTCAACCTATATTTTCAAAGAAAAATATAAAATTGCGAGGACACAATTTATTGAAGGAGGGGAGAATGTAATACCCAAGGCTTCCACGGAACGTTTCCCTTTGAATAATGGAATGGCGTGCATTGTACGCAACTTTGAGATTATAACACACCACAACCAATCAAACTAGCCGTTATGAATAGTAATAACTACTTTTTGAAATTTTATAAATTTTATCATTCGAAATGGACTTCATTTTTGGATTCGTAATATCGAAATTAGCTTAGGGTGAAAATTTGGTACTTTTCAGATAAAATTCATATTTTGATGAATAGTGAAAATTACAAAATTTTAATTAAAAACAACTTTTTGAATTGAAATAATTAATAGTGATAAATTAATATTTGAGTGGTTTTAATGTATATTTAGAATATATTTTTACCATTTAATACAATGTTGGTCATTGGATGTAATTTCACATTTAAACCAGACATAAACAACTGTCAATCTTTTCATAGTTATTATCTCTTAAAAATACGCTCTTTGTTTTGACGACGGGAATTAATTTTTAAAGTAATTAATGCAAATGATATGTATTGAATTTGATAAAATAGACATCATTTTTGAATTGATAATATCAAATAAAGCTTAGGCCTAGTTTTTGGTATTTTTCTGGAAACTTTCATTTTTTGATGAATAGTGAAACCACTAAGTGGTAGTTAAAAATCTGAATTTTTCATAAAACATAATTTTACCGCTTCTGTGAGTGTAATTTAGAAAATCCGAGAGACACAGTTAATATCAAGTAGTAAAATGTGGATCAATGAGATGGAAATAATTTTTGGTGAATAGTAACTTTTTTACTTTTATTTACCACGGTTAAAAATAAATAGGGCAATTAAGGGTAAAAATGATATTAATATTACCCTAACACATGTCCTAATTCTATTGGATAAGTTTAATTCGACCAAAAACAACCATAGGAATATAATATGACCCTTTAGGTCCACTTGGATTAGATTAGGACATTTATTATTATTTAATTCAAAGAAGAGTTAAAATAGTTAAAATCAAAGTTTAATAACTAAAACATTTTAAATATAGAGATATACATAAAATAAATTCAATTATAAATATTAATTAGAAAGATAAAATGATTTCCTACATGATGATATTTTAATTATTATTTTTAGACATTAAATAATTAAATTTATTTATGACACAATGATGATGCAGTAATTACCTTATTAATGAAAGAATGAAATAAATGGTAATATAAATATTAAAATAAATATAATTTCATTGTTTTTATGACATCCACGAATTTTCTAGGTGACTATGACATGTTTGGGATGATTAAATGTATCTTGTTCTAATTAATCAAGTTGTGAGAACTTTCAAAAAAACAAAATGCCAAATAGTGTCAAAATTGACATAAAAGAGTTTTTAAAACAAATATTATATTATTAATTGATATTAAATTCCTAAAAAATCTAAGGTTCGTCCAAATGAATTGTATCATGATAGGCGTATCATTAAGGGACCACTTGGGGGTCTCTTGGAGGTATATAGTACGTTTATTAACTATATAATATAAAAATACAAAGTGACATGGTAAGTGTCAAACTAATTAACCAAAAGTTAAAACTAAAAGTTAAGTTTAATATAATGACCCAATCCTATCTGAAATCAATTGGTTTAAAGGATATCGACCCATACCCACTTATGGCTTTTAATAGTCCCCTTTGGAGCCATTATAAAATGAACATGAATTTATTATAAATTAATACATTATGTTTTTTTAAAGAGCCCCTCCTCCCCCTTATAAAAGGACCCAACTTCAAACCAATTATTCACACCTTCAAAACCTTTTGGTTCGGCCAACCCCAGACACAATACTCTCTAAACTTCCCTCACTTCAACATAGAGGCCTTAGTTTGATCAGAAAGCCGACCTAAGGATCTCTTTTGATCAAATCAAAAAGAAGAACCTGAAGAAGATGTAATGTTTTCACCACCCTCTTTCATGTTCCTTTCTTCTTCAACTTCTTCTTTTTTTTGTTATTTATATTCTAAAATAATAACTATAGTATCTACTATATACTTTGATTTTATTATAAATATGGTACAACCATATTCAGTATTCTATCCATCCTTTGAATGACATGTCACCATACGTGTGTACGTATGGCTTACCGTTTCCACGTCGTGGTGTAATTGTTAATCAATACATTATTATTTGGATCGGTATAATAATGATGTGTATTTGATGTAAATAATAAATATAAATTTATAAATATTATATATATATGATATAACATCCAATTATATATTATTTTTATATCAAAAGAATTATATTTTTGCTCGTGCGTACGTACGGATTACCATCTCCACGACGCGATGAGATTAATTTCCAAGTTCACCATTCATCGACGATTATAAAAATATATATTACTAATAAGTATGTAATATATGACATAATAATGCTTCTGGAGATATATATATTTATATATATAAGGATTTATGTACTTACATATATCTTATTCACTTACTTCCGTTCAATACTATATGAAAATAGAAACATCGTTTATGCATACGTACGAACTACCATCTCCATAAACGGTGTTTTCCATTTCATATATATGTCTATTATACATATTTATATTTTAAATATATTTGATATATTTATCATGTTTTATATTCTGGAAGTATTTAAATCATAATCTAAGAGATACAACCATGAGTAACAAGTTAAAACACGTACGATAAAGAAAGTGATTATTACCCAAAATGTTAACTTAGCATGGACATTATTATTAAATGGGTAATATAAAGTCATAAATGAATCATGTATGGTATCATAAATATTAATATGGTTCTGGTATAATTTAATAACATACTACGATCTTCGTACAGTAGGTTAAACGTACCCTCAACAAAAGGAATGTGCAAGGTAAGGGGTCTCCATCTCACTCCTTATTCCAACGAGATTCATTCCATATTGCCACTATTACCTTTTGTGTGGTGTATGTACTGACCATAATTGTATTCTTTGTGTAATTCACTTTAATTTATGTGTATTTCCATATTCATTGTATTATACCTCTTTCATGGGATGTATGTTTCGTAAGTTACCAAATTGGTAAGGGTTAATTCCTTAATCTCATCATTATCCGAAATTGTTTATGTGTAAGTATTTACTGGGACATTTTTATCATCCATGTCCATTTTTCATAAAAATGATTTCAAAATGAATATTTTAAAGATTTTTAGATATACTATTTATCAAGATCATAATTTCAAATGTTTTAATGATTTATATTTCTAAATATTTTTAATTAATGTCCATGGTTTCAAAATGATTTTAAGGATTTATTTATATGGACATGAATGTTTTTAAATGATAATTCTTTTCAAAAGTTTCAAAGTGGTATGGGACACTTTGATTCAAAAATATATTTTAAAATTAATTCCTTTATAAATGTGTGACTTTTAAATGATTTAACAAAAAGGATATTTCTCTCAAAAAAAATTACTCATCATTTTCATTAATGTCAACATCCTTTGATGGATTTTAAGTTCATTTGAAGTTGATTTATTATAAAAAACTTCTATTGAAGGTTTTGTGATCTGTTTGGCTGTGGATGTGTTATTTTTATACCATTCATGGTTTTTGGAGAAAGTATTGACATTTCGTATGCTAGTTTTAATACGAATTTTTATGTTATGTTTAAACCTATTCATATGAGGAATGCATTGGACTTAGTAAGTGATGGTTGGAGCCCTCTATAGCTCCTCGATGCATCGATAGGTCTCATGAGACAAACTAGTGTCTTGGAATGAGGCATTGACAAAATATTATTTGTAGTCTTGGCACGAGGCCTTGGAAACGTGGTTATGATAGTCTGGAATTATGCATTCCATCATTATGAAAGTGGTTAGTGATATTGCATGTGATTATTCGATTTGTAGAATATCCATGTGAATAAGTAAATTTAATTATTTCATTTTATTTCTTCCATATTATGCTGAAGTTCATGTTTAAAAGGCTTATTTTTAGTTTTATACATTGCCTTAAATGTTTATGCTTATTTTTGAAAGTTTCCACTGTATTGCATACCCTTACTAAGCATTTGAGCTCACCCCTTTCTATGTTTTATTTTTCCCAGGACTCTAAGAAATGTAATGTGATTGATAAACAGGGTTAAGCCAAGGGAATAATGGTGTTCATAAATATTATTTATGTTGTTTTGTACGTCTTAAAGTGCAAATGTAACATTCATGTATGTGATATATTTTTCCAAGACTGCTAAACTGATCGGTCCTTCGGGAATTGATTCCTTGTAATCATGCCAATGTATTAAAATAATGCACCGACTCAGGGTAACTGGGGTCATGGCGTTACATTTGGAATCCAATCAAAATGAATCTGAAATGGGTCACCTTTGATGGAAATCACCTGATCAACGATGACAGATCTTGAAATAAGAGAGAAGAGATCCTATATGTACAATTACACACCAATCAATCATGATACAAAAATAAATGATGTTTGGAGATTGAGAATGTATCTAGAGGGTTCTAGGAAGAAAAATAATTGATTTAGGCTTTATTAAAAGGATTTTAGGGTTAATTAGGGGGATTTATGATTTTAATTATGATTTTTGGGGCATTAATTACAATCAGTGTGGTTTCTTTTGTTAAGGAACACGATTAGTACTAACCTTTCACCTAACGAAGCACCCAAAACCCAGACTCTGGAATAGTTTTAGCGTTTGGTTGAAAACATATTTAGACTCTTCCCAAACAATGTGAACAACATTTTTATAGGTGGAAAAATTTGTCAAAATGTTCATAAACTGTGCACAAACCCTGAAAAATCCTATAAAGCTTCAAAAAAGTCCAAAAAAACACTGAAAATAACCCAAAAAGAGACACAATCATTAGGTAATCAAATAAATTGGTCAAAACACATTAAAATATGTAACCGGATGTTACAACCTCCCCACCATAAGACTTTTTGTCTCTACAAATCATCCAATATGAAATATAAAACATGATGTCAAAAGTAGAACTCCCTCACTCAACATATGAGATATAAGGTCCACAGTACAAAATGGAGACTCTCCCAAAGGTTCTCAACTCAGACACAACTCCAAGATCAATACACCAAGATCTTCATTGTACTTCAAACCAGAGAAATACTAAAAACTAATAATTTGTCTCTCCGCCATTTAAAGATACCCCAAAATGGTGTAAAATAAGAAAACCATGTCCATTAAACCTAAAGAAGATACTTAAACCACTCACTAAAAAGAAACATCTATGATCAAACATCCACAAAAAGGTAAATAACTCTCAAGGATTCCCACCATGGTCATGTACTTGACGATATCATAGGATTTTCAAAACAAAGCCTCAAACCTCAATAAGCTCATCAAATCAAGTTTCATCACAACTAGGTGCATGATCAATAAAAAATACTATTCGTCCTAGTTACCTAATTACATTACCAATATCTGTAAAAGTTTATATAGAAAGATATCAAACATATAGGTTAGTTCAAAATAGGGAACTACATTCTCACAAGGGATATTATCCAAAATATCAAAATTGAGCTCTAAAAATCAAGTCAATGAAAGGGGGAACCAAGGAACAACAATAAAGATGTCAAGAAAAAGAAAACATTATTATATCATAAATACACAAATGAAACAATAAATAGTCCACAATATATATAAGGACCCAAACATTAAAAGTACATAATCTTGAATTAAGTTAATAATTAACAGTGGGGATCTTTCCAGGTTAAGAGTTTTAGGAAATTGGGCCTTAAATATTATATTACTTCTCAAATATTACAAAGCAGACGCTTCTACTCAGTATCATTTTTTTTTCAAAAAATAAAAAATCTTGAAAAAAAGAGTCATTTCTGTAGGACCCCGGGACACCCTGAGAGGGGAGGGGTGATTTAGGGTGTCAACATTTTCTTTTAAAAACAAGGATATTGTTCCCACATTGGTAGGAACTAGTTAAACATGTATGATGAATATGATAAGCAATGAAACATTCACATGCAAAGAGATGACACAAGAATTTTTACATGGTTCCCCGCTATGAGCTACATCCAAGGAGAATACACTAACAAGTTGTTGGTCATAATAAATTCCATGAATCTTCACTAGTTTTGGATTACAATGGTTCGGGAATAGTCACTTTGTCCCAGGATCACTTCCTTTACAAAGGTTTAGGGATAGCTCAATACTTCCCTTGGGTCACTTTTGTTGACTCCCCCTGGCTCACTGCCCTTGGTGAAGTCACACACTGTTTATTGACGTGGAGGTCTCTTCATCATTGAAAAAGAATGCATCCTCTGTTGAATGTAGATTCTCTATTGATGTCCAACTTTCACTCTTATAATAATACCACTTTTCACCGAAGGTATCATACAGTCTTATAGTTTTCGTGCTTCTCCGAAAGGACCGGCCTACAACAACCTCACCTGGCACAGTTCCCCATGAACGGCGTGCAAGTTTCAACAATGGAGCATAACTCAATTGAAAGATACAAAATCATCATGCAGGTGGCACCAAAACACATGCGCGACACTACCTCCTTCAACTCCAAACTTGTGCGACTCTGCACCTTTAACTCCCAAACTGCCTTGGTCGCGCAGCTAACAACCGTCGCGCAGCCTCTACTTCCGCGACCCAACTACCACTTTCTCGACTCAATCACTTGCGTGACGAGAGCTCAAAAAATATCTAAGTATTTAAATTCATTATGAATGAGGTGGGGTGGTCCTCTATTTATAGGCAAACTGGACCCCCTGTGCGGTGGCATGCAAGTGTCCTCATGGCACGCAAGTCCCGACGCGCCGCTCCAACCGCCCTATCCTATGTCGTGCAACTCACTTGCGTGACCCAACCAATACTTGCGTGACCAACTTTACTTTTCCAAAATTTTATGTATTGATCATGAAGAAATACCAGCGCGCATGTTTCCAAACCTTCTAGGCATTGGCGCGCAAGTCCTTTCTCAGCGCGTAGGTCACTTGCGCGACCATCCCAAAACATGCGTGACCCTTATCCCATTGTCATTTTCCATGTTCTTATCTTGAAAAACATATGGTGCGCAAGTTTCCTCTCCTTTAATACTGTTGTCTGCTTGAACTGTATGATCACTTTGCGGGTACACATTCTGAACTTCCACTGAGTATTGACAACAAACACAAACCATACTCCAATTCATGCATAGAAGACCTTGGTTCCAACAATTTCTAGTTCCATATTTCAGACAACATGACTTTTCCATGATCCCATCCTTGACCCTATTAATATTTATGTCTGATGAAAAAAATTTAAAAAAAAATTGGATTTTCATAAAAGGCTTAGTAAGGATTATAAAATAAAGAAAGTAAACACTGTTCCATAAATAAATAAAATTCAATAAAATCATACCATTCAATCATTAACATACCACAATAGATCATATGAATTCTGAATAAAAAATGGAAATAATAATTCATAAAGGTAACTTGTGGCATCAATAACATACTTATGTTTTAGCTTCCACAGCTACGTAATGAGTTTCATTTGGAATACGCATCACAATATTTTCCATAAATCTCTTAGGATAAACATTAACATTTAAAATTGTTATGTTACCCAATGAATTTGTGATATATCTCAGTCTCACCCACCCTATGTTTATCACGATTCCACCCGTATTCGTAAACAATGCCCAATAACCACAACATATTCATAACACATAAAACGAACACAATGGAAATTTTTTTTTAAAAATTTCAATCAAAATATATCATTTCAGGATATTGAAATAATAAATCCATTATAAAATTATTTTCAATACCAAATTACATAAAAATAGTATATGATATTTATTTTCATTTTAAAAACACTACGTCTTGTAGAAGAATCCAAATATAAAATAATGTGTGCGGCAGTGGAAAGGTCGTCGTCACCGCCTACGTTAAAAAGTAAAATTTTTTTCATTTATTAAAATGATATGATGAAAAATATTCCCTTTAAATTAAATGAAAATTCAATGGTATTTATAAACCGTATAAAACAAATTGTTGTATAAATCAAAATATGCCTTACTGAAAGGAGATTGAGATGAAGTCCCTTACCTCGTGTCCGACATTACTCATTCATTCATTAATCTCCAGAATAATAAACTAATGTTGATTTCTACTTTCTTAAGAACTTTTTTAAATTGTATTATTCCTTTTATAATACTTTTCACCATGTTATAAAAATTACGTAATCATTTAAGTTAATAATAGTCGTTTTGTCGATATTTGGTACTTGAATAAAAAATAATCATCCTACAATTAAAAGTTGTCATTGTGGTCAAAATTCCATTATATACACAATTATATTAATGACTTAGATATAATATATATAAAATATTTCTAGTATATATATGTATTTATAATAGTACATAACATTTGGATTTGTGAAGTGAAATGCACCATTCATGGAGACGGTAATCCGTACGTACGAATGATCGCATCTTGAATTGTTTTATCATATTTAATGGAATCAAAAATTAGTGATACATTGGACTATTATAATTCCAGTATAATATCATATATAATTTCAGAAACTCCATCCTTTACATGTTCCACATATGGCATGAATGAGTATTATCACTTTGAGGGGGCGTTAGTCTGCACTTCCTCAAATGAAATTGTAACATTTAGAAATTATGGAAACCATTAAGGTATGATATAAAGGAAATATACAAAATTATAGTGACAATATAAATATAATATATGTCACATATAAATAAAATACCATCATAATTACCACCATAAGAGGAAGTGGGAGATAATTGAACAATCATCATTTGGTGAGGCAGTAGTTTGTTGTCCACAGAAATAGTATGTTTGTATCCATTAGATGGAGGTGTGTGGAAGTGTAGTTCAAATACTTATCATAACAAAAACCGAGTATATTGAGGATAATAGTTTATTTGTGTAAATTAATAATAATAAGAGCATAGGGAGTGAAGAATAAAAATAAAATAAGAGAACTTGAGTAAAGACATTACCTTAAAATCGAGTAACTCCCTTTGGCTTGAACCAAAATGATTTCTTGAAGTGCCTTATACCTATAGTAAGGATTTTAGTATGAAGATAGGGATGAGGGAAGATTATTGGATCAGTGGTTGGATGATACAATGGGCTTGAGAAATGAGTGTGATGGGTTAAAGTTGTTGGCCTTTTATAAGAGGGGGTAGCAGATCTTTAAGAAAGTCTGAAATTATTATTTTATTATAAAATGATTATCGGTTTAAAAAGGGCCAAAACACGTTAAATCAGAAAATAAGATGAATATTTTCCTAAATATAATCATCTAGTAATAATTTGATAGGTTTTGGATATTTGTTAAATTTTATATGCTCATTTAATTAAATAATTCATTAATAAGGTAATGACTACATCATCATTGTCTAATAAATAATTTTAATTATTTGATGTCTAAAAATTATACATAAAATACCAAGATGTAGGAAATATTTTCCTATTTTAAATTAATATTTATAGTCGAAGATATAACTTACGTAACTTCATGTAATAATTTATTTACTAAAATATATATTTTTATGTAATTTTTGTCTTTACATTAAATTAGTTCATACAAAGTGTCGTTATCACTCCCAAGAGGCTACATGGGGCCCCAAAATCAGTCGAATGATGCCCTTAGTCGGTAATGTCTTATTAAATAGGGTTAAGACAAGTGTAAGGGTAATTTAATATTATTATAATATTATTTTTTATCCATATTTACCATATTTTCCCCTTAACCAAGGTAAATAAAATATTTACAGATGTAAATATTCATAATTTCTAAAAATAAAAGTTACCTCTTTACACAATTTGGATCTCTTGATTCCAAATATGGAATCAATTTTTCCAAATTTTAAACACAGAAGTGGCGGAAATTAATTTAAAATTAATTCCCTTCGTCAAAACAAAAAGTGTGTTTTTAAGAAATAATAACAATTAAAATATTTAGAGTTGCTTATGTGAAAATTCAAAGTGAAATTACATCCAATGACCAAAATTGGATCAATTGGTAAAAATATAGTCTAATTAAATTTTAAAACCAATTAAAAAGATAATAAAAACTTATAAATAATGTATATGAAAAGGTAGTTTTGAATTAAAATGCGGTATTCATCACTATTCATTACAAAATTTACATAATCATAAAAATACAAAAAATTTACCAAAAGTAAATTTTGGTGTCCCAATTTAAAATAATAATTTTATTTTGTCACAATATAATATATATAAGTAAAAAAAAACTAGATTTAGAAATAGTTCACACTCAAAAGGCAGTAAAACGACCTTTTAAAGTATATTACAGTATTTGTGCTTAAAATCAGTTTCTATCATATTTTAAGCCTCTAAAATTATTTGGATAAATGTAAAAACATTTAAAAAATATGTATAATAATATTGTAGTTAGTTATGTCAATTCCCATTAATATAATGGCTTGGAATTAACTATAATTTAAAATAATATTATAATATTATTTTTCAGTATGACACATCCTTGTGTGAAACAACAGATTTCGGAGAAACCAATTGTTGTGTGCCAGGTATGCCATCGAACATAGAATCCCCTTTAAAGTAAGATTAATATTTAATTCACAAATATTAATAAATATAAAAATTTCATATTCTCTATTTAGATAGGATGTTACATCCTTCCATCCTTTTGGAAATTGCGTCCTCACAATTTTATTCACTTATCAAATAAATGGGGGTTTTAATCCCTCATAGCATTATAAGATTCCCATGTTGCCTCTTCAACCATATGGTTTTTCCACCAAACCATTACCAGATTAATTTCTTGATTCCAAAACACTTTATCTCTTCGGTCAAGAATCTAGACTGGTTGTTCCTCAAAAGAATGATTGTCTTCCAACTGAACTACCTCTGGACCCTAACCATAAGATGGATCTAGCTTATACATTCTCAAAATTGAAACATGGAAAAAATTGTGTACCTGGGATAAGCATGGAGGTAAATCAACTCTGTATGCAATTGATCCAACTTTATCTAGGATTTCATAGTGTCTAATGAACCTCTGACCCAGCTTCCCATTCTTTTCAAAACACATCACACATTTCCATAGAGAAATTTTTTGAAAGACATGATCAAATACCTCAAAAGAAGGATCTTTCCTTAGGTTATCTGCATAAATTTTCTTCCTGCTATGTATTGTTCTCATGTGCTTATGAATTAACTGCACTTTTTCTTCCATATCTTCAACCAATTCAGGTCCCATCAGTTTCCTATTACCAACTTCATACCAAAAGCCCGAGTTTGAAATCTCTTTTTATACAACGCCTCAAATGGTACCATCTGTACATTGGAATAAAAACTATTATTATATTAAAATTCAAGAAAAGAAATATATTGGTCTCAACATCCTTATTAGTACATTTAGCATGCACATAGCATATCTTCCAATGTATGAATTGTTCATTCTAACTGCCCATTTGATTGTGGATGAAATGTGGTACTAAAATTTAATTTAGTACCCAACGATTTCTAAAGGCCTTTCATAATGTTAGAAGTAAACCTGGGATTAGTATCAGATACAATGGGGAGGGGAACTCCATGAAACCTGTATATCTATTTAATATACAAGTGAGAAAGTTTATCTAGAGATAAAGTATATTGAATAGGATGGAAATGGGAAGATTTAGTCAATCAATCAACAATAACCTATATTGCATTGTTACCTCGAGATGTTTTCGATAATACAACAACGAAGTACATGGATATATTTTCCCATTTCCACTTTGGAAATAGTAATGGCTGGAGCATCCCTTTTAGTAACTACCACTATACTTCAACTTGTTGACAAGTAAAACACTTCACGTTAAGGTCAGCGATTTCTCTTTTCATTCCATCCCACTAGTAATAATCCCGAAGATCTCTGTACATCTTAGTACTTATTGGATGAACTGAAAATGGAGAAAAATGAGGTTTAAATAAAAACTCGTTGTTTAACTGTGAATCAAAACACACACATAATATCTTCTCAAACATAAAAATAAAATCACTATCAATGTCAAATTCAGTTAACATACCCTTTTGAACCAAATCTAACATTTTCTACAACTCACTATCTTCTTTTTGCACTTGCTTAATTCTATCTACTAGAGATGATTTCACTAGCACCTGAAACAAAATAGAGGAATCTCCTGCACCAACAACTTCTATTACAAAGTTAATAAAATCACTAATCATGGGATCATATTCCAAAACATAAAATGTTTAATGTATAATTACATTTCCTACTCAAAGAATCAAACACTTTATTTGATTTCCATATATGATAATGAATCATGTAGTCATAATACTTGATTAATTCCATCCATTTACTCTTACTCATGTTGAATTATTTCTATGAAAAATATATACATCAATGATTTTTGATCAGTATATATTTAACATTTTACTCCATATAGATGATGCCTCCAAATAGTTATGGAAAAAACAACAATAGATAATTCCAAAATATGTGTAGGGTAATTTATCTAATGAGTTTCAAATGACATGAAGTATAAGAAATTACCTGATAATTATAAATTAGGACACAACAAAGTCCTTTCAATGAAGCATCACTATAGATAATAAAATCTCCATTTCTGGTAGTTTTTCTAAAACTGGATCATGTACTAATCTTCTTTTTAATTCTTAAAAACAATCATCAAATTCTTTTTTCCAAATGAACATAACACTTTTTCGAGTTAACATAGTTAGTGGGATACATAACCATGAAAATTTTAATCCAACCTCTGGTAATAACCTACCAAACAAATAAAACTATGAATCTTAGTAGTATTTGTTGGTCTTGGCCATTATTCAACAAATTTAGTTCTAGAAGGATCAACAGTTATGCCATTTATTGAATCAATGTAACCAATGAATGAAATTTGTTGTTACCAAAACGAACACTTGCTGAATTTTCCATACAATTTATTTTCTTTTAATATTTTAAAGACAAACATTAAATGAATCTCATGATACGATTTAATTTTGGAAAAAAGTGAAATATCATCAATGAACACAACCAAAAACTTATCCAAGATCTCATGGAAAATTCTATTCAGAAGATCCATGAATACAATAGGTGAATTGGTTAACCCAAAAGGCATAACTAAAGAAATAATAATGGCCATATCTAGTATGAAACACGCTCTTCATAATGTCTTCTTTTTTACATTCAACTGATGGTAACCTAATCTCATTTTAATCTTCAAAAAATACTGATCTCTATAGAGCTGATCAAAAAAATTATCTATATGAGGCAAAGGATACCTATTCTTAATAATTATTTTATTCAAGGCTCTATAATAAATGAAAATTCTTATTGAACCATCATTCATTTTAACAAACAAGAAAGGAGAAACCCATGGTGATGTGCTAGGTTGAATGAAACCATTATCTAATAACTCATGCAATTGCTTCTTTAACTCTAAAAGTTCAATTTGAGCCATTCGATATGTGGGTTTTGAAATTGGCTTAGCATCAGGAACAAATTCAACAATAAATTAAACTCCCCGATCAGGTATTATATCCGAAAACTCATCAGAAAAAACATCAAGATACACATTTACCACTAAAACATCATTAATCTGAAAAATTACTTTCTTTTCAAGTATATGTGCAAGGTAACATTTATTTCTATCTTTTAATAGTTTCTTAGCTTCCTTATATGTTATCAAAAGTAAGGGTTCATTATTGTACACAAATTGAAAATATATATGAAAAAAACCTCTTAATCTCTATAGTCAATCATATCATGATAAATAGAAATCCAATCCATTACCAAAATAACATCAAATTCTACTAGAGGCAAAATAATAAGGTTTTCAGGGAGATTCTTTCTGCACATAAGGACATAAAGGTTATTATAATTTCTTTTTGTCTCAAAATTTCCTTCTGGTGTTGTTACTATAAGTTCAAGATTCATATCTTGAGATGGAATTCCCAATTTACGAGAAAATTTCTCAAAAATGAAAGATTGTGTAGACCCTAAATCAAACAACACATTGGCATAATCTGAAAAAACAAATAGTGTACCTGATGCTACTTTATTTGATGACCCAACATCTGCTGAAGTGGTTGAAAAGGATTCAACCACCAATTTTTTCTTGTGTTCTGGATGCTTTACCTCAGTTGAGTTCTTTTTTGGACATTCAATTACATAATGACCAATTTCATTACACTTATAATATTTTACTGATTATAAATTAGATTTTTTTCTTACCATTACCTTGATCTTTTTCAGTGCAATTACGTCCCTTATGCCCCATTTTACCACATCGATATCACTTACCAAAATTCAAAATACAATCCCCAGTGTGCTTTTTACCACAATATTCATAAACTATAAACTTATGTTTATTACCATCAAACTTGTTTGAAGAGTTCTTCCCTTTCATCTACCCCCTCGACCCCTTATTATGTTGGTTTTCAAAGAAAAATTGATCATCAACAAAGTCCATTTTTATCTTCTCCACACATCAAATAAGTTATTCATAAATTTTTAACTCACAATAATCTAAACCCCTTTGATACATTGGATTTAATCCCGAGTAAAAACAAAGGATTATACTATTAATATATCGTATGAAATTTGGACCATACCATGTCAATAAAGTGAATTTTGTTTCATAAGTATCCACTGATTCATCTTCTAGCCTCAATTCCAAGAATTGTTTTTCCTTCCTAAAATGAACCACCTTAGGAAAATATTTCCCAAGAATCACTCCTTTTAATTCATCCCAATCAAGAGCATCAATATCCTCACTATCCCTAATATTTTTCACCACATAACACAACTGATCGACTTCACCTTTAATATGGTAAACATCAATACTAACCTTTTGATGTTCTGAACACCCCATGACATCAAAAATATTCTCTAGTGCTTTAATCCACCCTTTAGATTTCATAGGGTCAGATGATCCTCTGAATGATGGGACATATTATCTCATGAAATTCTCTACTACTAACATGTTCCTCTTTGGTTGATCTGGGTGATCTCATGCATAGATACCAGATAAATTTATAGCCTGAGTCAACTATGACATCACTGCAACAAACAGTTCAGTTCTAATTCCAACAAACTCAGGTTGCTGATTTAGAAGGTTTCCTTCCTTCTAATGTCATCCCGTCATAGCTACCCTATTTCCTATACGGAAAACCATTTTTAACACAGAAATATCTTAGGCAATGCAACATGGTAATCTGTGAATGCTATATCATTTCAATATTGACATAAATTAATTTATGGATATTAATTTTAAAATACCCTAACCCCTAAAGATGTCTAAACCGACCTCTGATACTAACTATAAGGACCTGACCCCAAATAATACATAATCTTGAATAAAGATAATAATTAACATTGGAGATCTTTTCAGGTTTAGTGTTTTAGATAATTAGTCCATAACTATTACATTACATCTCAAATATTAAAAAGTAGACACTTCTACTCTGTATCCATTTTTTCATAAAATAAAAACTATAGAAAAAAAAGAGTAATGTCTAGTTCTATATTTTAGACAATGTGACTTTTCCATGATCCCATCATTGACCCTATCCAACTTTAAGTCTTCTGAAAAACATTTCAAAAAACATGGGATGAGTATACAAAGCTATGTAAGGGTTATAAAATAACGAAATAAAATATTATTCTATCAATACATACAAGTCAATGAAATCATACGTTTTAATCATTAACATACCACACCAGATTATAAGATTTATGAATAACAAATAAAAATCATAAATCATAATGGTATCTTTTTGCATCCATAACATACTTACACTCTAACTTTCACAGCTACATAGGGAGTTACATTTGGAATACCCATCACATTATATTCTGTAAATATAATAGGAGAAACATGAACGTTTAAATCCCTCACATTACCCAATTCATTGTAGAGATATCTCAGGATCACCCTCTGTAGTTTTATCATAGAACCACTCTTATATGTAAACAATGCCAAAGAACCATAACATATTCATACCATTTAAAAAAATCATGAAGAAAAGATAACATTTGCACATTTCAACTACAATATATAATTTCAAGTTATAGAAATAATAAATCCATTATCAAAACCATTTTCAATACCAAAATACATTAAAATATTATATGGTATTTATTTTCATTTTAAAAACACTACGGCTTGTAGAGGAAGCCAAATATCAAATAATGCTCGCGGTGGTGGAAAGGTCGTTGTCACCGCGTACATTAAAAACATTAATTTTTTTCATTTAGTAAAATTATATATTTAAAAATATTCCCTTTCAATGAAATGAAAATTAAATGGTATTTATACACCATATGAAATAAAGTCGTGTATAAATCAAAATATGCCCCAATGAATGGAAATTGAGATGAAGTCCCTTATCTCATGTCTGACTAGACTCATTCATTCTTCAATCTCCTGAATAATAAAATAAGGTTAATTTGTACTTTCTTTAGATCTCTTTTAATGTTTATTATTTCTTTTATATTACTTATTACCACGGTATAAACATTACATAATCATTTAATTTAATAATGGTTGTTTTGTCGATATTTGGTACTTGAGTCAAAAATGAACTTCCTATAATAAAATGTTGTACATGTGGTCAAAAGTATATTACCATTATAATGATATTCATGATTTAGATATCATATATATCATATATATCTAGTATATAATTGTATTTATAACAGTACAAAACATTTATAGATAAGAAATGAAATGTAATCTTCATGGAGACAGTAAGCCGTATATAAGCATGGATGCTAGTGTCATTTCTATTTCATTTTAATGGAATTAAAATATAATGATACATAGGTATATTATAATTCTAGTATAATATCTTATATAATTTCAGTAACTTCAACCTTGACATGTTTCACATATGGCATGAACGAGTCATTTCACTTTGAGGGGGTGGTAGTCTGCATTTCCTCAAGTGAAATAATCGGGCTTAACCATTATGGAAACAATAAAAGAATGATATAAATGTGAAATAAGGAACTGTTGAGACAATATAAATATATTATATATCACATATTAATATAGTGACATCATAATGGCCACCATATGAGGCGGTAGAAGATAATTGAACAATCATCGTTTCGTGAGGCAGTAGTTCGCCCTCCATAGAAATAGTGTGTTCGTATCCGTTAGATGGAGGTGTGTTGAAGTGTAGTTAAAATAATTATAATAACAACAGACTAGTATATTGTGGATACTAATTTTGTTATGTAAATGAAGAATAATAAGAGCATAGGGAGTGAAAAATTAATATAAAATAAGAGAACTTGAGGAAAAACGTTACGTTTATATCGGGTAACTCCCTTTGGTTTGAACCAAAAGGATTTATTGATGTTCCTTATTCCTAATTTAAGGATTCTAAGAGGAATATAGATATGTAGGGAGCATATTGGAGTAGATTTTGGATGAGCCATGGGGCCTGATAAGTGTGTGTAATGGGTTATAGGTGGTGGCCTTTTATTAGGGGGAGGAGGGGCTCTTTAGGAATGATTGAAAGTATTATTTTATTATAAAATTATTCTCAACTTAAAAAGGTCCAAAACTCATTAAATTGTAATATAAGATTAATATTTTTAGAAGTAAAGTCATTCAATAATAATTGGTCTAGTTTTGTATATTTTTAAAAATTTACAATCACATTTATATAAATCATTCATTAATATGGTAATATAGGAAACATCATTGTGTCATAAATATTTTTATTTATTTGACTTCTGAAAATTATAAATAAAATACCATGATGTAGGAAGTATTTTTATATTTAAAATTAATATTTATAGTCAAATTTATTACTTATATAACCCCATGTAAAAATATATTTACTAAAAGATATATGTTTTTGTCGTTTTTATCTTTACTTTAAATTAATTAATATAAAGTGTCATTATCACAACCATGTGGCTCTATGGGGTCCCAAAATCGATCAAAATATTCTACTAGTCAAAAATATATCATCCAATAGTGTTTGTAAATGTTTATGTGTAATTTAATATTAATATAATATTATTTTTTATCCCTATTTACCAGATTTACCCTTTAACCAAGGTAAAAAAATATTTACTGAAGTGAATATTCATAATGTCTAAAATTAAAAGTTATCTATCTACACAATTTGGACCTCCTGATTCCAAATATGGAATCCCTTTTTCCAAATTCAAAACACAAAAGTGGCAGAAATTTATTTAAAATTAATTCCCATTGTCAAAACAAAATGTGTGCTTTTAAGAATTAATAACTTTCAAAAGATTAACACTTGTTTATGTCAATTTTCAAAGTTAAATTACTTATAATGGACAAAATTGTATTAATTGATAAAAATATAATGTAATTACACTTTAAAACCAATTATAAAGATAATATAATAATATAAATAAATTATTTGAAAAAGTAATTTTGAATTAAAAGGCGGTATTTTTCACTTTTCATTACAAAATTAACTTTATCATAAAAATGCCAACCAAATTACACAAATTAAATATTGATGTCCATATTATAAAGTAGAATTTGATTTTTTTTAAATAGAACATATAAAAGTGACCAAAACTAGATTTAAAAATGTTTCGTCATCAAAAGGTGGTAAAATGACCTTTTAAAGAATATTAGATTATTAATGCTTAAAATCAGATTCTTTCTTATCTTAAACCATTAAAATTTATTGGCTAGATGTAAATACATTTAATAAAAATGTAAAATAATATTTTAGTTAGTTTGGTTTATTCCAACTAATACAACAACTAGGTGCTAAATTCCATTTAAAATAATATTATATTATTATTTTTTAGTATGACTCAACCTTGTGTGCAACAAGAGATTTCAGAGAAACCCACTATTGCGTGTTGGGTATGCAATTGAACATAGCAATCAATTTAAAGTAAAATTAATATTTAATTCAAAAATATTAATAAATATGAAAATTTCATATTTTTATTTACTTGAGATGTTACAATATAACATTAAAAAAGATCCCAAAACAAAAAATTTACAAAAAAGACAAGCCACAAGAATGAAAACTCAAACAAGTTTCACTCCCACCACAAAAACAAAAAGATGGATCTTGGTAAACCACATTCGGAAACTAATATATGATAAACAGAAGCTCTTCAACAGTGTGAAAAATATTCAATACAAGACTTATGGTGGGATCCTTATTATCATGAAGCATCTAGTTCCATATATTCAAGAGTTGATATTCCCATAAAAAATTTTCATTTTTGGAATAACAACTTATAGAGAATATTAGGGTGACCAAAATGGACACATCATTTAAACACCTTTATATATATTAAACAGAACCTCTATTGAATACCATGTTTTACAAACTAGAAAGACATGGACATAATCTTCTTTCCATGAGAAGGATTTCCTTTTTCCACCATGAAAGAGGGATTATTCCCTTTGTTTTTTTTCACTAGCTCTGCTTCAGCTGAGAAAGCCTTATCAAGCATATCCTGATAAGAAATTGACCTAACTATAGGAATGAAGGTTAAATGGTATGGTTTAAGAACGTTTTTAAAATAGATATATTTACTAAATTCATTACCTACAAGACTAGCTCTAAAATATACCAAATGTGAGAACTGGTTGGCATACTTTAAAACCCATATATAATCTTGACCCAAACCCAAGAACTCCATAACATTCCCAATTTTCACATCCCCAGGATAATTCCATTGAATGAAGAGTGACATGAATAATTATAATGAAATTAATTCATACCTACCAGAGGTAATCCCAACTTCCCACCACTCCTAGATTTCTCTCTCAAATAATAAATTGATAAACTTGAGATTCATAGATTTAGGAGTCCTAATATAATCAAAAATATCATCAAATTATTCAATCCACTATACTAACTCAAGAGAACCTTTTCACCTTTATGAGAGGGTGGCTGAAAATCCAAGAGGTCAAGGATGGGGTTAAAAGGCTAGAAAGTCTATAGATTCACTACTCGATATGGATTCTAGGTAGTATCGTAGGCAATTGATTCTAATTATGGAAAAGGAAAACGAATACACTAAAAATTAGACTGTTTAAATAAAATTCTATATTCACTAAAAGAAATTTTGGGAGAAGCTTTTGAACATCACAATACAAGATAATATTAAGTCAGTTATAAGAGAAACATAAAACTAACTAGCCAACATATTTCAAAAAAAATAAAAAATACTTTATCAAAGCATCATTTATTTCAAAACACACAAGATTTCACCATTTATAAAACATTTCCCCTTACATTAAAAATGATAAATCTTATTATATATCCCTCACAGTTTAAAAAACCATTTACCAATAATTTTAAATTATTCCATTGTTTCAAAAATACCATTTTATTCCAATTATCAAAATCATTTTCATTAAATTCCATTAAAAACTAAATTTATTATTAAAAAATTGTTAATCACATAGCATTATAGTCTCTTTCAATTAGTTTTTACAAAGAAAACATTTTACAAAGCTAAATATTTGGTAATTGAAAACATTTATCGAAGAACATAATAGAAGATTTTCTTAATACAAAATTTAGTTTTTACGAGGAATATAAAATTATTTATAGGGGATTAATGATGAAACAAACTCACAAGATCATGAAACAACCCACATCCATAACCCACATATCCAACCTCGCATAAGTGAAGACACTTGTAAGAAAATGGATAAGGTATCAAGTTTATAAAAGAGTTATAACTTTAAAATACTTTTTTGTATGTTCTAGTAAACCAAAAACCAACCTCAAAACTATTAATTATTGGATTTATAGATTAATCAAATCTATTCATCATAGTTTACCAGACTGTGAAAACATGGTGCGACTGTGGTCATACTTTTATTATGGTTCAAAAACTCATAAGTGAATCCCCAAATCAAATATAGTATCATTAAAAATATAAATATAATTTATCATAAAAGAAATAATAACACAATTGAAATAATGAAGTCCCAAAATCCATAATAAATCAAATCTCATCACGAAGAGGTGGTGATTAAAAACCATCACACAAACCTTTTCTAGAATCTCGACACATTCTTAATCTTCTTTCTTCAAGGAATCCTCATAAATAACATAAGGGATTTTAAGGAAAGTTATTTCTTTCAGGGAAATACCTGATCTGATACCATTTTTAACAAACCATCCTAGAATACTCTTTAAACTAGTACCCCAAAAAATTCTCTTCAAATTGGAAGATTGTACCCGATCTGCATGGGTTAGTGGCAATCACGTGGGCATCAATATAACATTGTTGGGAATGATTTATCCTACAATGTATTACAATAATAGTGTATAATGTGGAAACATACATACATACATACATACATACATACATACATACATACATACATACATACATACATACATACATACATACATACATACATACATACATAAATACATACATACATACATACATACATACATACATACATACATACATACATACATACATACGTAAATACATACATACATACATACATTCATACATACATAAATATATATATACATACATATCAAAGTTCAAAGAGATAGTATGAAAAATGAAATCGGAACATAACAATTAAAAACCCACCATCTGGTGGTCCATGACCACGCCCCATGTCCCAATTCATAGACCCCGGGTCACCCAATCACAAACCCAAAAAGAAAGGTGAGAGAACACAGACATTATATAAGATTATAAAGGTCGAAAACACAAAATAGTACAAGTAGGGTGTCAGCTAAAGAGCCCAGTATTATTGTACTAAAGATTCTAGAATGTTACTTCACAAGGTAATTAAAATATTCTAAATGTGGAGTACAAATAAGAGAGTACGATGATTAGTTTAAAAATATAGTTTTAAACATTTAATAATTATTTTTTCAACAAAAACCTGTAAAATATATTATTTTACCATTAATAAAGTAAAACTTTTCTTTAGCATATTTCAAAACCATTTCATCAGAAAAAGTTAGATAATCAAGAAATGATGAGAATGCGTACATAATATAAAAAGATGAACAAGAGTCAATACAATAGAGTCAAGGTGCATAAAAAAATAACGAATCAATCAAGGAAACATTGGTTCCAAAAAATGATAAAAAAAACTCTCATGTATTGAGATCATGTATATGGATGTCATTGGTAGAACCTTTGTATGGTAGTGTGTCCACCATAGAATAGCTAGTCAAATAACAACATGACTATTTATTGATCTTATATCTAGCCTCACAGTTCTCATGAAAACCATTACCATGCACACGTTCTTTCACGACCACATTTACATATATTGATATTTTCATGTTTTCTTTAGATCCCCTAAAAGGGTTTGGGTCGAGTAGTGAAGCATATATCTAGGTAACTGTATAGACCCTTTTTTTTTGCAAGGCTTTGGAATATTTCTATGTATATTTCCAAAGCTAGGTTCCAAGACAACATGTGATTCCAAGACCTGGTGATCTCAAAAATAATTCTATAAAAATATTAAGAATTTTTATACTATACATGTGGAGGAAATGGGATATCCCTCAAATGGTACCTCAGATTAGAATTGAGGACACAATTGAGTTCAGAGTATTGATTTTACCCTAGGCGGGACATAAATTTTGTCAGTGTGGGCCTTCTACAGAAAAATCCATGGAAGGAATAACTATAAATAAAAAAAAATTATTTTATTTTATCTTCGAGATCATGTCAAATAACTTATTAATGGGGTCTCATATTGGAAATCCAAGACCACTGTTGAGTTTATAACGCGATATATACCCATGGTGTGACCTCAGATGAGAGGGCGTGGGAGTTTTTGATTCCACATCCCGTAGTGGTAGAAATGTTAATCATATAAATACTTGATTAAGGAAAAGAGAAATGGTATAGATCATTTCCTCCCATGACTAACAGATCTCCTTCTCTCCTCTCATTGGAGAATCTGCAGCGAACTTTTGGAGGATCACGAACTGATTTCAGATCCGAGAAAATCATAGTGTGGAAAACACAATGGAAGATCCAAAATCATGGTAGGATTATTCTTTTAGATTTCAAATTTTTTAATCTATTTTTTTGTCGAAATTTATTATTAAGAATTATTGTTTTTTTATTTTTGAATGTCGTTGGATGAACTAAATGAACATCGGCCGATTCCTTTTTTACACCCTTGTACTTCATCATTCTTCGTCATTATTCGATGTCTACTTTTCACCACACTGAAGAAACAACCAGTCTTCATGAAAAGAATTGTATTGCGAAGGTATTGATCCATGGATTCCAAAACTACAATGGTTTTGATTTTTGGGTGCCTAAGGTGGTGTATCAGAGAGTCGAAGGGGAAAACTACTTTTCAGTTCATTATAACATCGACGAACCATTGAAAAGAGCTTGTGTTTTTGTAGTTCCGGACTGTAGGATCCTATATTAGGTTTCAATTTAATTTTTTGAGCACTCGAGTGGTCTGAGTAGTCTATGTAAGGGACCACTGGTGCACGATGGTCTGGCAGCACTCCGGCTGTGGAAGGTGTTGGCGGCCACGAGATCCAGTGATGTGGCACAGTGCATAGGCACCTGGGATCAGCGGGATGTGGTGGTGTCCCGATCAATGGATGTCGGCCGGGCTGAGACGGTGGGCTATGACAGAGTGGGATGGGCCAGATATCCCTTCATTTCATGGTAGATTTAAACCCCCCCATATCATCTAAATCAGGTGTCTATTTAATATATCGTCTATAGTGACGTGATCCTACTTTTGAGACAGAAATTTTTAGGCCAGTTTGGGTATTTTATTTTATGGGCTCGTGGATTGGTTGCAAGAAATGTGTATATAAAACAATAATAATAATCAGATTATTATTATTATTATTATTATTATTATTGAGGATTTTTGTATTGGGGTTAACTCCTGTATATGATGTCCTATCAACACGTTGTTAGAAGTTTCACGGCCCTGAATTTTAGGGAGATGTTTCAAGACTGATTTTAGGATCTTAAAAGAAAAATAACAGTGTGGTCCCCATGAGACCTGGTTTGGGAATTTGGAGTTTAATGTGAATTTTTTACCTTGTGTCCATTTTGGATTAATGAATATCCGATACCGTGTGTTTTCTGTGAGGATAATAGCGGTTTGATCCTTTTGACGAGGAACAGGATTGAGGTGTGGCCTCCTTGATGGACTATTCATATACAATGATATGTGATGGAACTTCATCACCAGGAGTCCCATTTAGGTGAATTAATATTTGATCACATATGATTTTCAGCAAGGATCACAACTATGTGATTCATTAGGTTGTACATCTTCATTTGAGGAGGCATGTCAGTAAAAGTTCATTTTTTCTCTTTGGACCAACGATGAGCATTCTGCTATCTTCATCCTTTTGAAAAGATGTACCATGTACCCTAAGAGTTTACTAGAATGCCTTGGGGTACTGTTTCACATTTTTGTACCGAGTATGGCGGGGTAAACTGCTAAGCGACGAGGTTGGGGAACACATCATATTGGCTCACAGACACTATGTACCACACTATGAATCTTCTATCTCTCATATCACTTTCTTTTGGAATCGGATTTTGGCTTGTGAATATCCAATTCTAAGTGTTTTCCATGTAGAATGTGATAGTTCCCTCTGTAGAGTCTTTTGAGAGATGATGTGAATTTCCCTAGATGGAACATGCATAGGAGACACCCGATGATGGAAGTGAACATATAGAATCACAAGAGAAATATTTGGATTACCCTCTAATAGGTATGGGCATTGGATTCCCAAATGGATGTTCTGGGATTACCCTCTAGCTGGTATGGGAAGTGGGATCCCTAATGATATTTCTGAGTGGAACCCTCCAGCCGATATGGGGATGTGATCCCGATTACACTAGAGTGGAACCCTCCAACCAGGCTGAGAATGGTTCCTTGACGATCTTTAATGTGGAACCATTGTGATGGGAAGGTCATGGTTCCTCAACCTATTCTGAGTGGAATCCTTCATCCAGGATGGGCATAGGACCTCAACAACATTAGAGTCTCACCCTCCAAAGGAGTTAGGCATGGGTCCTTGACAACACAAGAGTGGAACCATCCAACTAGGATGGGCATGGGACCTCAACCTCGAGACTCATATTCATGACTATTCAGATCAGTATTGAGATGGGGTTTGATATACCTTTAGTGTTATGAGTAAGAGAGGATCCTTACCCTCCAAGACACATGCATGTGACCGAACCTAAAACTATGCTTGTGAGACAGATCCACCCAAAGAGGATAGTATCAAGGTGTGGTAATAGAGCACCTTCGACTTACATGTTCAGAAAAGATGTGAGGGATTTTTTTCATCATTTATGAATGATAATGGAACTATTAATGACTATTTTCCTTGGATGAGATATGACATAGAGATTACCTTGATCACTCATTTGGTCTTCTTTGAATGAGAATATATATATATCTTGTTTCAGTACCTAATCCTTGTTTTTTGTTTACTCTCCTTCCATTAAAGGCACATAAATATGGGGAATTCCATTTGCTTTCCTTGTCTAGATTCTCGTGGTTAAATGATTCTACTCTCCTACTATGGGTAGAAAAGATTCAACCTGAATTTCATCTTATCACCGTTTTGAACTAGTTATGTATGGATGGGATTATTTTCAATATCTTGATGGGTGGAGATACACACTTTTATTATGCCTTGTCATATATACTTCTTTCCTCTTCAGTTGTATCTGTTACTTCTCCCTCATCATATTTTTTGGGCATCCTACTGAGTATGTTTATAGTCACCCTTTCATGAGCTTTTCCCTCACGTATCGTTCCATATGATGATGACAAATAGGTTGATTGTGAATTTAGATGAGATTTGAGATATAGGAATATTGGACCCAATACATTGGTCAATGCTTGGGATCAAGGAGTGAGGCTCTCTCAGCTATTTTACATTTTCAGTCACAGTGAAGTTGTGGCACTTTTCTAGTTGGGCGTGTAGTTTTCCCCTTTCCATTTTAGTTTAAATTTCTGTATGAGTACTTATTAGAGGTCAATTCATCTTTGGTTTCCTTTTATAGTATTGTTGTATATTTTTTTCCTTTTCCTCTAAACATTTTCATTTAGTTGGTTGTGTGTGTGTGTATATTTACTTAGGAAAAGGCATCCCAAAGTTCGTTGTTCCTTCGTTTCTTGTCTCCACCCCATGGAACATTGAGGCAGTCTTGGGTCATTTCTGCTCAAGTTCTATCATTGGTCGGGTCCTAAAATAGTGGTATCAGAGGTGGTTCGACCCTTAGAATGTTTTTTAGGCATTTCCCTAAAAAGATCACGATTTGGTTTAGGGGAATAGTTTCAACTTGTCCCGAGAGTGTTCGTCAAGCTAGGGAGTCCAATGGGGGTGCGGCGGCAGATATATCTATTCACTAGAACCCTGATTACCTACTTTTCAACATGGTATAGTAGGACATTTGTTTTTGGGAACATTATTACATCCATCATATAGGATTGATTCCTTGACTATTCTTCTTGGGTTAGATCCCCATTGTAGTTGATATATATATATATATTCATTTGACTATGGTACTCCATGATAGGTTTCAAGATGCCTTCATGATGAATGCATCTAGGATACTATCTCAATTTTTTTATGATGATTCCATGAGCGACGAGGACTTGGTTAGGAGGAAAGGTAGGATCACCTCTACCTATTGAGCAGAATATAGTTCCAAAATAGTTGGATGATGATGTGCCCAGGTTGAGTGCACAACATGAGTTTCAGAACTAGAGACCTCTGAGAATCATCAGATAGATAGATCCTGAGGTAGCAGAGGTTTGGATGGAGTCAGGGCCCTGCCTTTTTAGGCTTGTTCAGACCCTGATAGATCATATTGTGGCTTTGACAGACAATATTTTCCCCGGAGTAATTGGGAATTGGTAGAGCCTAGTTAATCAGATGCACATTGATTCAACACTCTTGAGGGATGAATCACAATAACTATTCCATCAGGAGTACTACCCATCCTTCTTAGACTATATTATGATTCAGGGTTCTTTTAGAGCTTCAATTGGGAGGGATTATGGGGGATGATTATGAGACGTGCTTCATAGACCTTACTCGGTACTCTTTTTATGTGGTCCAAAATGGTAACATCTGAGCCTGGAAGTTTTAGAAGGGTCTCTGTTGAGAGATCCATGCCAGCATAAAACCCTTGTGCATTCCCACCTATTTCGAGGTGTGGGAGTTGGAACAAATGATAAAGATGTTTCTATTAGTGGGATTAAAGTTAGATGGAGCTTGTAGTAGGTGAAATAGATATGATATTTCTACCAAAGTTAGTGGATGTTAGTTTGCAGGACCTTGACGTAGGAGGCCTCCACATGATCAGTCTCATGCACATGGTTAGGGAAAACATAGAGCACAATGACATCATTGGTATGGCCAGTGATATGCTTGTAATGGGCAAGGTCACATGGCACGAGACTGCCTAACCAAACATGGTGAGATTCCTAGGCCGATGATAGATGTACCACCATTGTGGAGACAATACCATGATCAAGGATATCCTAGATTAAGACTGGGTGGTTCCCAGGTAGGCGGTGCGGGCAGAGGAGCAGGAGGTGCTTTGGGTGGTGGATGACACTATGAGGTCCTTCCTCCACTACCACTGGGAGGCCCTTGTTTGGCTTAGGGAGCTACATGCTAATGCCATGGAAAACATCAATATTTGGATGTCTACAATCATACAATGAGTGCGATAATAAATGGTTCACCATGTGTACTGTCTAATTAAATCATTATAACTTGTTACAAACTATATGAACTACTCTTCCCCAACTACTTCTTTATTTATGTTTTACGGGTGTGACGTGGGGTATCAGTGTAACCCCATGTATGGGTTGTTCGATGTAGCATTGAATGCATGAGGAAGAGGGTTCCTTCACACATCGAGATGCATTTTTGTGACACGATCAAAACTATGAATGTGAGTCCGTGTCACCCAATGAATATAGTATCATGCTATGGTGGATGAGTCCCTATGTATTTTATGTTTATAGGAGGGTTATGAAATAGAGTTTCAAAGATGTTCCTCGCATTTCCAGTGTAGTATTTCGACTATGCCTCTTTTTACATGGGATTCCACTAGTGGGAATAGAATACTGTATGGTTTTGGGTTACTCTCCTTCCAAGAGAGATTAATACACATGTGTTACGACACATTATTTCTATATCTATATTCTGGTGTTGGATGAGTTTACTCACATACATTTTTTGTGGGTACCTTTGAGTACATAACATTGAAATATAGGATGAGTTGATTGGGACCCTATGCATAAAACTAAAAAACCCACTACCTAGTGTTAGAAGTGGTTGTATTATGTTTGAGGATACATAGATACTACCTTTTGAGGGAGAACTTTTGGGGGGTTTTAGACCACTCGAGTATCAAGTATGTTTTCAAATAAAGAGGCTAAATCTAAGGTGACGATTTTTGTATAACATCCTGCAGGACCATGACTATGATATAGTCTATACTCTGGGAAAGGGAAACATTTTAGTAGATTTCGTCAGTAGGAAGTCCCATGATCTCCTATTGTGAGAAGTTTCAATGCAGTTAGCTTCCCTGTAGCTAACGCTTGTGTATTAGGGGGTACATTTTTTCTTCAGTTGATAGAGTTGAATCCATCACTTCTTGAGCATGTTAAAGAGTCCAAGCTGTGAGACATTGGCTGAGAGATATTTCATGAATCATATATCCATATGAAATTCACCAGATGGATATTTTTATGGAAGGAATATTAAGAACTTATTCTAGGGACAAATAGTAGTTCTGCATTCAATTCATGAGGAGGTGATACAAGAGTTCCACACTTCTACCTTAACTATACTTACCAATATGGGGAAGATGTACAGGGATCTTCAATGGATGTTTTTGTGGTCTGAAATGAGATGAAAAATAGATGAGTTCATCTCATTATGGGTCACCTATCAGCACGTGAATGATAAGAAACAGGTTTTGATGGGTTTTTGTAGCCTTTTAAGATAATAGTATGGAAATGGGATGACATATTCATTGAATTCATTATATGGATTCTATGCACAATGATGGACCATTAAACCTTCTGGGTGATATTAGACTAACTTACAATGTTGGCGTACTTATTTGATATAAAAGAGTAGAGTTCAGTAGAGAGTTTGTGGAAGTTGTATGTACGAGATATCATCCGACTTCATGAGGAGTCCTTGACATTTGTCTCCGGTCGTGATGAAAAAGTAATATAATGATTATGGAGAGGACTGCAAGTGGTGTTCGAGACCTAGATATGGATGATTACAACATTTAACCCCCAGACCAATGGGAAGATAGAGAGCACTATCTAGGTGTTGGAGGATATTTAGGGGGATTTCATGCTAGTTTTTGGTTGGGGAGGCAAGTTATCCCGAAGTTCATCGAGCCATTAGATATCATGCAAAGGGCTGGTGAGGTTTCCTTCCACCTTTCCCTACCCCCACAGCTAGACAGGGTTCACGACATTAATAATATGTCATAGAAGAAGAGATATGTGAATGATTCTATGCATGTAATTGACAATAATGGGCCTTATGAAGAAAGAGCATCACCTTTCTTCACATTTTGTGGCATCACAAAAATTTGTAGGAGGGTTCCTGAAATGGGAGAGGTATGTGTGACATCAATATCTTGAGTTAATTCCCAAGTTTTTCTTTTCAGGGACAAAAATCTTGATGGAGGGAATGATGTAGAAAAACTATTTTTATTCCTTATAATACTTTTGAATATTTACATATATATTTAAAGATCTAGGATCTAAGACGATGAGAGATTATGAGGCCCGATGTTCCATAATTTTATTTTATAAAAATATTAATAATTTTGTACTATGCATGTGGAGGAAATAAGATATCTCTCAAATGGTACCTCAAATCAGAAATTTTAAGCCACAATTGAGTTAGGATCATAGTGTTTACCTTAAAAGGGACATAAATTTTGTTGGTGCGGTCCTTTTATAGAAAGCGCCACATAGGGAATAATTTTAAATAAAATAATTATATTATATTATTATATCTCAGTATTCATATCAAATAACATCTAAACAGGGAATCAGATGGAAAATTTGAGACCACTATTGAGTTTATAGCACGGTATTCACCATAGGCACGTCCTCTGGTGAGAGGACACTGGAGGTTTTTATTTAGAGACCATTGGACATAGACTTTATAAATCCTATAAATAGGTGTTTATGGAAATTAGAAAGGCTTTGGCTCAATTTCTCCCATGGAGGTGAAGCTCCACCACTCCTCCCATTGGAGAATTGACAGTGAAATTTTGGCAGATCACAATGGAATTCCATATTTGATCAGATCATAGCATGTAGAACATAATGGCAGATCTAAAATCTAGATATTATTAATAATTCAGATTCTTCCTTTCATAAATTGAATTATTGTTTATTAAAATTTATTATTTATCATTTTCTCTGTTTCGTTAGTGAATGTCGATGGCCAAACTGACACGAAAATTTGCAGATTCATTTTTGGAACCCCGGTTCTTCATCATTCTTCGACGTATACATATTTCCACATTGAAACAACATCCTATATTAGAGAAAAAAATATTTATCTAATGTTCATGATCCTAGGATTCTATCTCTGTGATATTTTCATGTTTCGGGTGTTAGAGGAGGCGTGACAGTGGGTGGAAGAGGCAGCCTTCTTTTCGGTTCATCGAAAAATCAACGAATCATCAATCAGAGCTTGTATTTGGGTGTATTGGGACACAATGATCCTAGATTTGATTTCATATTCATTTTTTGAGAACCATATTAGTCTTGTTGGTTTTTTGGAAGGAACCATTGGGGTGCTCTGGTCTGATGCTGGTTTGGTCGTGGAAGGCAACGGGTGTCATAGGAGCCAGTGAGGTGGTGCAGACTACAACATAGAGTGCTGGGTGGTGGAGCTTGGGACCGACGTGCCACATCAGTAGACCAGGTGGTGGAGGAAAATCTGGCCAAATTAATGCAATATGCTGGCCAGTGCGGGCGAGACTAGGTAGAGCGGGTTGGGCCAGAGCGTGTCGGGCCAGTTAGGCCTTCATTTCGAGGTAGCTTAAAACCCTCATATCATCTAAATCAGTCATCCATTTTATGTTCCCTCTATATATACATGATCATACTTTTAAAAAAGAACATTTTAGTTTATTTTGGGAATTTTATATTTTTGGCTAGTGGCTCTCTTGTACAAAATTCCTGAATATAATAATAATAATATAATTATAATTAATGAGGATTTTTGTATCAGGATAACTCCTTCATATGATGTCCTATCGATGCACTTTTAGTAGCTTCATGAACCTAAAATTGCAGTTGAAATTTCAAGTCTAATTTCAAACACTCAAACGAAAATCATGGCACGGGCCCCATGAGGACTAGTTTGTGTGTTTGCGGTGAAATGCAGTTTTCTCACTGGGTGTCCATTTTGGACGAATAAATAGATGTTATCATGTGTTTTTTCATGAGTATCACAATAACACAATACATATGATGTGTTCCAGGATCTAGGAGTGTGCCCCATGAAGCACTGTTTGTGTATGTTGCTACGAGATGTAGATTCTTCACTAGGAATCTGATTCAGAAGAAATGAATAGTTGTTCTTGTGCACCTTTCTGCAAGGATTTAAATAGTTTGACTTGTTATGTTTTCCAAGACAGTTTGATGAGGAATTTTTCTAAAACTACATTTATTCCCTTTATCCCAATGATGAGAGTCATGCGCTCGTGAGCCTTTTGGATAGATGTGACATGTACTCTATGATTACACTAGCATGACCAGGGTTACTAGTGCATAGTTTAATACCTGAGTATTTCTAGGTACATGTTCATGAAATGATGTGGGGTCACACATTGTGTGGGCCCCACACATTCCTTGTTCCATAGTTTGAATATTCTATCTCTTGTATCTCTTTCTTTTAGACTCGGATGTTGTCCCATGAGTAACCTATTAAAAGTGTTTTTCTACATAGAATGTGATCATTCCCTTAGTGGTGGATTTTGAGATATGATGTAAATGTTCTAGGTTGGCATACAGAGAGGTCTCACCTAATTATGGAAGTGAACTTACATAATCACCAGAGTATTACCAGGATTTCACTCCAGCAAGGCTGGGTAGTGGGTTCCCATATGATAGTTCTTAGCTTACCCTCCAGCAGGGCTTGGAAGTGTGTTCCATGATGATTTTTATGAGTGTCACCCTCAATCTGAACTGGACATGGGTCCTCTATGACACTATAGTGGCACCCTTTAGTGGGGATGTGAATGGTTCATCGATGATCTTCATAGTGGAACCCTCCTACTAAGAAGGGAATGAGTCCTCAACCTATTCTGAGTGGCACCCTCAAACCGGGATGAACATGGGTTCTCATTGAAATTAGAGTTCCTCCCTCCAGTCTGGCTGTTCATGGGTCCTCAGCAACACTAGACTGGAACCCTCTAACTGGGCTGCATATGGGTCCTTGATCTTGATACATTGCTTTATGACTATGAAGATTAGTATTGATTTGAGGTTTGATGTAAAATTGGACTCCTGAATATGAGGGGTGATTTCCCAACCAAGAAGTGTCTTTTTCATGTGACCAAAAATCCTGTGGGTGAGAAAGATCCAACCAAAGCAGATAATATCAAGGTGTGGTTATAGAACCCCTTTGATTTTTTTGTTTAGGGAAAACATGAAAGATACTGGTCATCATTGATGGACACTTCTGGAAATGTAAGCGATTCCATTCCTAGACTGAGTTGTGATATCGAGATTTCGTTACTCTCTTGTTTGGACTTCTTTGACTGAGCATATATATATATATATATATATCATATTTTAGTACCCACGCCTTGGGTTTTGATTACTCTCCTTCTAGGAGATGCAAAGGTGCGTGGGGTATTCCATGTGATTTCCATCTATATATTATCATGGTTTGAAGAGTTTACTCTCATATTATAGTTAGCAAAGATTTGACAAGATGTTTATATTCTCACTGTTTCATGTTCTTAATATTCAGATGAGATAAATTTCAATCTTTTATTTTGTTGAGTTTCAATATTTTACTATATATTATTATATCTAATTCTTTCCTCTTCTTTTATATCTCTTACTACTCCACCTTTAACTATTCAGGGATTCCTATTGAGTTTATTTATTCTCACCCCTGTATGGGAGTTTCCCGACCATATCATGCCATATGAAGATGACAGATAGGTTGATCACGAAAAATGAGGAACTTAGAGATATAGGGTGCTTGAACTGCATACAGTGGTTATACCTTGGTACCAAGTAGAGAGGATCTCTTAGCTGTTTTACTTTTTCTGTCACTATCAGGTTGTGAGAATTTTCTAGTTGGGCATGTATCTTTCCCCTTACCATTTTACTTTAGATTTCTATATTTGTATTGATTTGAGGTCAATTAATGTTTTGTTTCGTTTTATTGTAGTTTTGTATCTTCTTTTCCTTTACTACTGCACTTATTCATCGAGTTGGCTATGTGTGTGTATAGTTACATAAGAAATGGATTCCCTAAGTTTTTTTGTGACTTCGACGCTTATTAGTACACTTTTCATATAGAGGTGGGCTTGGGTAGTTGTTCTTCAAGCCCCAGCATGGGAAAGGTCCTGAAAATCAACTCATATAACTATTCATATTCCCATGATAGGTCAAAAGTGGTGAGTGAGATAATCAAGTTACAAGAATCACATGGTGATCCTTAACAATCATCGGCATTGGTGTATGATCCAAGATTTTTCATAAGGTATGGTTTGTTTATGTTTCGTTTTATGTATTTATTTTTGGCATATATGTGTTTCTTAAAGACCATGAGAAGGATTTGGGGTTGTTTAGCGGTTTGTGGAACAAAATAGGAAGGATAAAAAATTTCTTGGCATGTTGCACAGTTTGCACAGGGTTAGTGGAAACCATGTGTAGTATACCAGGTAACCATGCAGCCTTAGACATAGGATTGATCACGGTTACTGCACGGTTAATCTAACCATGCAGAAGTACTAGGAAATTTATGATGGGGTTATTTTGGGACAATAGCTCTAGCATGGTTTGTTCACGGTTTGACAAACCATGCTGGTAAACTGTGCAGCCCAGTAAAGTTGAGAAAAATAAAAACATTCCACTTCAGGATTTTAAGGCTCGCTCAAGATTTTCTTCCATTCTTCTCCCCTAAACCCTAGTGAAAAACCTAATCTCCCAATAAGTCTCAAGGTCATTTCTCTATCATTCCTAGGTCTTTTGAAGCGCCATCAGTTGCATATCGAATCTATGGGTAAGTCTAATGTCCTTCTTACTTCCTCCTATCGATTATGCTTTCCATCCTTCTCCCATATCAGTTAGAAGCTCTAAAACTCTCATTTTCGGTGAGATCTAGTATGAGGCTTCAAGGGTTGGTTGAATAAGGATCTAAGGCTTCAATTTATGGACCTTTCATCAATATAATCATGGAAGTTGGTCTACAAGTTATATCCCACAGTTTCATTTGATATTTATGCATGATTGGGTTTATTACTTATTTTATCCTTATTGTGCTTTTGATCCTTTCATTAGATTTGGTATAATTAAGGTCTAAATGGTGAATGGAAACCCTCATGGTCCCCCATGGGACACATAAAGGATGATGGAACCCATTTTTGGTCACCCATGGGGTGTGACGATACATTCTGCACCTAGAATTGGCTAAGTAAGTTCTAGGTTATTGTGAGATCATGTAGAAACCCGGTTGAGTAAGTAATATTCTTAAAGGAAGTCTAAATTAGTTATTGATTAATTAAGGTTGGGTATTGAGTCTTATTAATATGTACAATTGGTTTATATAAGGAAATACTTGAATATGCCTCACGATCTATGCTTGGTAATGGGAATTGTGCTAAATAGGTTAAGTGATATAAATGGAAAATGTGTTAATGGGTTTTGGATAGTATGATTTACCATCATGATTGTTATGGATTATGATTGTTGAATGTATTTCTTGTGTTTGGTGGTTATATTGATTTTGTGTGTTTAATAGAAGGATAATCAAGTGCACATGTCATGAGGTGTGTGATAATTGAATGAGGATCCTCTCACGGGTCATGTAGTACTGATGCTCCAACTCCACCCACAGTGCGTAGATTTGGGAATGGGACAAAGCTATATTCACCTAATGGTTTCATTCCACCCGGATCAAGGCTTTGAGGTGAGGATATTTTGGTGTTGCGATATGTTTTCCCTAGTGAGTTAAGGACTTACCACTTTCCTTATGAAAATGATGTCTTCCATGGACCTTTTTGTGACTGATTAAGAACTAGTAATGACAGAGACATAATGAATTGGCACCTTAGTTCATTTACCTAAGTTGATATTGTTAACTAGTTGCCTTTGAATTGTCAGTAATTTACTTTTTATTTATTTATACTTGAGTTCACTATATTATAGACTATATATTTATAGACACCATTGGTGGTGGCCTAATGAGTTGTACTAGAACTCTTCTCAGGCCACTATTGGGTACCTGAGAAGATTTCATACTTGCAACTCAGGACTAGGGAAAGGACCCTATGTTATGGAGTTGAGTTGGGATTGGGACTTTCATGGATGAGGTTACAAAATTGAATTCAGGACCATTTTAGGGATTCCTTTTTTTGTGTTTGTTTTGTTTTTTTTCACTTGGCGTTGTAGCATGACATGACATATTTACTATTACTTGTGTATTGTACCCAGATTGGGAGAAGTTTAACTATGCTTGTTATTAGTTATTTCCTATTTCTACCATTATTCTTTATGTATTTTGATTTTTATTACTCTGTTATAGTTTTTATAGTATCCCCACATGACCTATTGGACCCTTAATTCAATTCGAAAACCTCTATCATATAGGGAGGCATGCTTGAGGTCATGTGATGAGAGGGCTCGGGGCACAGATTTAGTGGCCCCGAGTCGGGGATGATACAAAGTTATATCAAAGGAGTTAATTTCTCTTTTACCTTTTTAGGATGTTAGATAGAATATTGGGATTATGTTGGGCCTTGGTAATGATCTCATTCCTTGGAGTATCTAATCCAAGTATGGTTGAAAAGACAATTCTCCTAGGGGGGGAATAATTTTTCTTGTTGTGTGTTGTTACATTTAATTATTTTTCGCCATTTGGGGATGCACATGTGGTGTGATGTGATAGTTTTATGATGTTTTTACCATGGAAGGAATTCCCCAATGTTGTGAATTATCTCTTCATTATTGGCACTTGTGTATATAAGTGATGTGAATCATAGAAGGCACACACACACATGGGATGGGTGTGTGGAAGATAAAGGGTTGAATGCAATTTAATTTAATAAAAGCTGTGAAAATTGTTTCTAACAATGAAATATAAGTGGGGTAAAAGGGGATAAAAATTTTAAATTATAATTACGTAATTATACTTGCTAAAGCGTGGTATGTGAGATGAAGTGTCATTGGAATAAGTTGTGATGTGAGAATAGTTTTGAGATAGTTTAGAATGTAATGCTTGTTGTTGTGTGAATTCATTACCTAGTGTTATCTATGACCATGGTAGGGATGGTCAAGGGTAGAATTCTCATTATGATCATACCAATTTGGGTGGTGTATGTGAAATGGTTTTTTGGGGGATAATGAATATCCTTTATTTATATTTGTGAAAGATTTATGGTTTGTGTTCTAAAGTTCACCTTTGGCATTGTAGAGGTATTCCACCACGAATACGTGTACTGGTTGATCAACAAGAGGACATGGTTGAGAATTCTACACAGTTGTGGAGCCATAGGATCTAGTGGTTCATGATAACAAGTAAGATTAATTCCTTGAGAAAATTTCTCATTTTATATAGATGGTGGAATAGAACCTAGGGAGGTTTGTGCTGAGTATGTTTTTTATGACCCGAGAGTTTCAGCTTCAGTACCTTCCGACCTTTACAAGAGAGGGTGGGACAGAGGTATTAGAGTTTTGGATAGAATATATCAAAACTATTCTACATCATCTAGAGACTCCTCTTGAAAAGAGATTCAAGTTGGAGGCCTACATGTTAAGAGGCCAGACCAAGAGTTAGTGGGATAATATTGTTCAGATGGAGCAAGATGAGAAAATGGTATAGAAGAATTTTCAGGAAACGTTTCCAGAACATTATTAGCCAGAAACCTTGAGGCTGGAGAAGGATGTAGATTTTATGAGTTTGAATCATGGGGCTACATCAGTAATGTATTAAGCTATCTATTTTTTCTACTTGCACTGATTCATCCCAATGATGTCAAGGGATGAGGTAACTATGAAAAAATGCTTCTAGGACGCGATTAGGAATTATATTAGGTCCAATGTGAATATCTTCTATATGAACAGTTTTGAAAAGGTAGTGGACCAAGCCCTTATCTTAGAAGGGAACATGAAGGGAGATTCAGGAGGAAGACTTGTGGTACCAACTATGTGGACATATGGTATATCCCCTGAGGAAAGGAAGTATCATTTATGATGTTTCTAATAGGATGATAGTGTAAAAAATAGTCATAAGAGAGGGATAGTTCCTCAGGGTAGTGATTAGGTATTTTATTATTAGAGTGGCAGTCCTGGGCACATGTGGGGTAAGTTTCCTCATCCACTAGTTGAGTTCTGGTCCTATGGAGGGGTGGGACATTTATGTAGCAGTTGGGACATATATGTAGGTTTTTCAAGATCCCTTAGTAGTTAGGAATGGATAAGAGACAACGTATATACCGAGTGAGGTAAGGTGATCAATCACCCCATATCATATAGGTAGTTGTTTCTCCACATCCATATCATTAGGGGTGGTGGATGTGGAACTATGGTATGACACCATCTGCACGAGTAGGGAAGTGTAACGTAGGGTACTCATGATGGATCTGAGGGTAGAGGGATAGTTCATCTTCATCCAGTTCAGTCTACACTTGGAGGTTGTGTGGCTGGACCTTCTCCGGATCGATGTACGATTCTTGTAGATTCCACACTTATAAATGATTTATTTGACGTAGGATCCAAACACTCTATTATCTGTACAGATTTTTTGGTTGTGTTGGGATTATCAATGGTATAAGTGTGTGGGGGTTATGTCAATTGATACTTCATTGGTACTGTGACTTTAGGACATATGATAGGGTTGAAGTTGTTCTTCAAAGGTTGGTGGTTATCGTTTATTGTGGAACATGATTGTCCTTAAGATATTAGGCTTTGACCTGATCATGGTTAGGAACTGGTTAGGTTAGTATAATGATCATATCGATTGTTACTATTGTATGCTAACATTGAAATCTTTTGATGGAGATACTTATGCCTTTTGTGGTGAGTGGGATGTTCGAGAAGGTTGTAAATGGTTAACATTTCAGCAGTTGGGGGAACTCACAACCCAAGTGTCATGCCTTATTCTTGATGATGGATAGGTGGAGAAACATTTATTTCATCCTTGGAGGGATCAGTTTCAAGATGTGTTTCCTGAGAATTTATCAGGACTACCACCTGAAAGTGATTCAGAGTTCACTATTGAGTTTATTCCAGGGGTATAATGAGTTTCTATTACCCCATATTGAATGGAACTGAGATAACATTAAGATCTTAAACCTTATATAGAAGAATTAGAGAAAAATGGGTTCATTCATCCTAGTACGTCTCTGTGGGGATCACTGATCCTATTTGCTGAGAAGGATAATGGTTCATTGTGGTTATGAGTCGATTACAGGAAGTTTAATCAGATGAAGGTTAAGAATTGATACCTAATTTCTAAAATTTATGACATGTTTGAAATATTGGGGGGGGGTGCCTTAGTTTTCTTCAAGACTGATTTGATATCGTGATACCATTAGTTGAGGGTGAGAGCTTTTGATGGAACAATGTCTGCTTTCCAGAGCAGGTATGGGTTGTATGAATTTTTGGTGATGATGTTTGGGTTGAACGAAGAACCAACTATGTTTATGGAACTAATGAATCAGATAATTCACCCTTATCTAGATTAGTTCATGGTTGTATTTTTTGAATACATCTTAGTGTACCCATAGACTCTTAATGATCCTAAAGAAAACATGACATCAACTTTAGTACACTAAGAGAGCATAAGATTTATGCCAAGATATAAAATTGTCATTTCTATATTGATAAAGTGAATTTCATGGGATATATCATTTCTAAGATAGGTGTTTTAGTTGATCTAGAGAATGTACAAGCTATTGTATCTTGGCCGCAACCTAATAATGTTTTTCATGTATGTAGTTTTCTGGTTTTGGACAGTTATTACAAGAAGTCCATTAAGGATTTCTCTCATTTAGAATCACCACTCTCAAGCATAACCATGAAGGTTGTTATTTTTTTGTGTTTAAAGGCATGTGAGACTTATTTCCAATAGTTGGAGAAGAGGATTACTACAACATCGATTCTTATCCTACATAAATATGGTAAAAATTACACCTTGTTTTGTGATGCATCTGGTATGGGACTCGGGGCAGTACTGATGTAGGATGATCGTGTTATAGATTATAGGTCAAGACAATTGAGGCCCCATGAATGAAATTATTCATCCCATGATCTTGAGCTAGATTTTGTGGATTATGCCTTGAAGTTTTGGAGGCACTACTTATTGGGAGAGAGGTTCATGGTGTTTACTAATCATAAAAATATTAAGTACATTTTCTTTTAGAGGGATTTTAATCATTGACGACAATGATTGGTTGAGTTCCTAAAATACTATGATTTTTGAGTTGGTTTACAGATCATGAAAATTTAATAGGGTTGTAGATTCTCTCAACCTGAAGTATCAGAATCAAGGAGTTCATGAATCCATCTTCGAGCGGAGGATGATGGCTTTGTTTGCTGAGATGCACTTGGAGGTAAATGATGGGTACAGAAAAATTACCAGATCATTAATAGTAACTGAGTCTACAATTTTCTTCCAGGTCATGGAGAGTCAGCTAGCGGATCCAGAGTGTTTGGAAATAATGGAAATTCTTAAAGGTGGGGAGTCACCTTCTAGTAGGTATTTTGGTGATGATGGAGTTGTCTATGATCGGGGTCGTGTTGTGGCACCAGTGGGTGTGAAAAGAGTTGATGCCCGACATCCATGCATAGAAATGGGAAAGTTGATCCTAGCTTGACTAAAATGTGTCGTGATCATCATCGACAATATTGGTGGTCGAGAAATGAAGAAATAGATTGAAGGATTTGTGCCATGATGCCTTACTTGTCAACAGGTTAAGGCCGAGCATCAACTTCCAGGTGGGTTGTTACAATAATTTCCCATTATATAAATGAAGTGGAATGACCTAACAATGTACTTCAGAGTGGATCTTCTTAGGATTCCTCAAAATAATGATGCAATCATGGTTGTTTAGGATCAGTTGACTAAAGTGGATCCTTTTTTACCAACCCAAGAAACTTAAACTATTGATTAGTTGGGTGAGTTATTTTTTTAAGAGATAGTATAACTACGTGGTGTGTCGAGAACCATAGTTTCAGATCGTGACCTTCATTTCACATTGCGCTTCTGGTAGGGGCTATATAAGGAGCTTGGCACATAGTGTTTTTGACTATGGATTATATCCCACAGATGGACGAGATGTTAGAGTGTACAATTTAGGTATTGGAGGAAATGTTGAGAGCCTATTTTTTTTGATTTATGGGGTTCCTGGAAAAAACACTTGATGCTTGTTGAGTTTTCTTACAACAACACTTTTAAGGCTACAATTTAGATGGTTCCTTTTGAAGCACTATATCGGAGGCCATTTAGATCCCCATTATGTTGGTTAGAAGATGAGGAGTCTAAGCTGTTTGGTCCGAATATCGTATTGGAGACGCCTGAGAAGGTTTATTTGATTTATAAGTGGTTGAAAAAATCTCAGATTAGGAAGAACTCATACATAGATCTGCATCATAGACCAATCGAGTTCAAGGTAGGCAATAGTGTGTTTATTTGGGTGTCTCCAAGGTTGGGTCACCGTCGAATCCAGAAACAGGGAATGTTGGTGCCTAGGTATGTGGGGCCATTTGAGATATTGGAGAGGATCAGACCGGTGCCTTACCAATTGGTTCTTCGAGAACAATATAGTGGAATACAATTTTTTTATGTTTGAAAACATTGATAGTATCATCTTGATCCATATCATGTAATATATAATGATTATGATGAGCTTGATCCAGATGCATCCTTTGAAGAGCATCTAGTTCATATTGTAGATCATAGTGAGAAGGTCTTGTGGGGAAGGGTTGTGCATTTGGTTTTTGTTTTATAATTTCATAGAAACATTTAGGAAGACAATTGGGAGTGATAATCATATTTCCATGCCTAGTGTCTTGATCTCTTTTCTTTGGGAACCCAATGATTCTCAGGAAGAGTGGCTCAACGAAGATCCATCCTAAAGTGGGGAAGTTGTATGATCTGAAATTTTCATAAGGTATGGTTCTGTTTATGTTTCAATTTAGGTAATTTATTTTGGTAAAATATGTTATTCCCAAAGATCCTGAAAAGCCTCTGGGGTGTTATAGGGGTTTTGGGACAAAAGAAGAGGTGTAATGAATTTATTGGAATGTTGTATAGTTTGCGTACGGTTAGTGAAAACCATATATATCATCCTAGGTAACCTTTTACACATGGTCATAGGCTTGCTCACTGTTACCGCATGGTTAAGATATCCATGTAGAATTCCTAAGAAACCAAGTGATGGGGCGATTTTGGGATAGTATCACTCTCACAGTTATCGTATGGTTTGGAAAACCATGCAGGTAAACTCTGATGCCTTCTAATTTTGATACATTTACAAAATTTCCACCTCGGGACTTTAAGGATCATTCAGGATTTTCTTCCTTGCTTATCCCCCAAAACCTAGTGATGAATCTACGATTCAAAGAGATCCCAAGGGTGTTAATACTTACTTCATCGGTCATTTGGAGTGATTTTGTATGTAGATAAAAACTATGAGTAATTAAAATCTCTTCCTTTCTTCCTCCTCTTGATTATGGTTTCCTTCCTTCTCCCATCTTCTTAAGAAGATCTAAAACCCTCCTTTCTCATGAAATCTAGGTTGAGGCCTCATCTGTTTCTTGAATTAGGACCTAAGGAATCGATTGAGGGAGCGTTCATAAGTGGAATCAAGGTAGGTTGTCTATAGGTTATATCCCATAGTTTCGTTAGAGATTTGTGCATTCTTGTGTTATCATCTAGGTCTCTAATTGTTGTGATTTAGATTATTTGATGAGGTTTGGTAGAATGAATGTCTAAATGGTGAATAAAAAACTTCATGGTCGCTCATGGGACACATGGAGGATGATTTGAACTATTTAAGGCCACCTATGGGGTGCGTCAGAATATTCCTAACCTAGATTTATCTTAGTATGTCCTAGGTTATTGTGTGATCATGTATAACTCTTGTTGAGTAAATGATATTATTAATAGAATTCCAAACAATGTATTGGTTAATCATTATTTGATATTACGGATTATAAATATGTGTAATGGGTTGATATAGGAGAATTCTTGAATATTCCATGTGAGGTTGCTTGAGAATGGGAATTGGGATAAACAGGATAACTGATGTAAATGAAAAATGTGTTAATGGGTTATGGCACAATATAATTTACCATGTTTATTGTTATGAATTATGATTGTTGTATGTATTGGTTTTGTTTGGTTGCTATATGGTTTGTGTGTGGTGAATGTAGTATAAGAATCTTCACATTTCTTGAGTTATGGGATAATGGACTGAGGATCCTCCCCCGGGTTGAGTTGAATTGATGATCTGACTCCTCCCACAATTCAGGAGTTAGGGAAGGTGATAAAGCTCTATTTCCCTAACGATTGAATTCCACCCGGACTGATGCTTTTAGGTGAGGATATTGTGGTGTGTTTTACACTATACCAAGATAGTTAGGGACATACATATTATCTTATGCAAATGATGTACTCCATTAACCTTTTTGTGATTGATGATGAATAGTAATGAAAGAGACATAATGAATTAGCTCCTTAATTAGTTTAGCTATGTAGAGATTATTATCTTTTGGCCTATGAATTATATTTCATTTGAGTTTTATTTATTTAAACTTGAATAAACTATCTATTAGACTGTATATTTATAGACACCAGTGGTGGTGGCCAACTGAGTTTTACTCACAACCTGATAAGGTCACTGTTGGGTAACTCAGCAGATTTCATAATAGTAGGTCAGGACAGAGGAAAGGTCCCTATGATAGAAAGTTGAGTTGGAATTGAGAAGTTAAAGGATGAGGTTCCCTACATGGATTCATGATCATTTTTGGGATAATGTTTTTTTACATTATCTTGGGTTTTTTTCACTTGGCATTGTAACATGACATGACATATTTATTGTTACTAATAGACTGTACCTAGTTTGGGAGATGATTGACTATGAATGTTACTGGTTGTTTCAAATTTATTCATGTTTTTTAATATGTATGATGTTGTGGATTACTCTAGAAAAGAGGGTATAGTCCCCCCACATGACCTATTAGACCCTCACTACTTTCCGGAAACCTTTGGTGTATGGGGAGGCATGCTTGAAGTCATTTGAAGACCCATCTCGGGGCACTGACTATGTGGATCCTGGGCCGAGGATGTTACAACTAGCCCCAAATCACATCTCACTTTCAACCCAAACCCCATCAATGTAAAAAATCCATTTTCAACACTGAAAAATGTGATGTATAAGAATAAAAAATGTATATTAAGGGATTATTATGAAAGAGGATCATCACAAAGTTCCATGTGGTCCATCAAAAATCATAAATTAAATTCAAATTATTTTAAACGATTACAACATAAAAAAGGGGTATCCATACCCAATTACATTCCCAAATCATCATATTAATGCCAAAAAAGCATTTAAAATAATTAATTATTTCAATGTATCCAAAAAGAATGTAAATGAAGTATTTCAATTTTAAAAGGATTGAATACATTTTCAAAACATGGTTTTACACACTATTTCCAGGTGAAATAATAATTTATTTTAAATAAACCAAGAACACCTATTTAGAAACAATGGAAAAAACATTTCAGGGGGGGTCTTGATCAGTTAATAAATTCATGCATCTTAATCTATTTAGAGAACACCATATAGTTTAATTATTTTAATTAAATAAATGAAGTCCATTTTTGTAAATCAAAACCTAGGGAAAAAACCTCACTATGAGAAAAATATAGTTTAAATTTTCATTAAAAATAAATTAAAATAATCCTAGAATTAAAAAATTCATAGAAGGTGAGAAGGATCAAGATTATATCCATTAAATTCAGTTTGTGTTCAATTCAAAGGGAAATCAATCAAATAATATTTTACGATAAATTTAAAGGATAAATTAAATAGAATACTTATTATAAACTAAGAATCACACATATATGAAGATACACCGAGTTAAAAAATAATGAAAAATCATTTAAACACCATGTAGGAATATTTGGAATCCAACTACAGTTAATCAAAAAAGTGTAGTCTTTAATGGAAATGACCTAATCTAAGAAGATAGATCATGAATGAAGAGAGAATATATCCTGTATCTAAAATTAAAAATCAACAAATAAATATAAAACAAAATTCAATCCCAGCATAACCTTTAGGAAGAATGAATCTTTGAATAACGGGTGATCCAAAATCAGGAAGACATGAACTCACTAAAAGAGGATCATTGCATCGATTGGTGCTTCGATCCACCAAGAAATGAGGTTTGGGTGATAAAATGTGTTTAGGGGGTTTCAAAAAACCAAATAATTGATTGAGGATTGAGTGTGGGGAGTTTATGTTTAATTAGGGGGTTTCATAATTTTAATTAATATTTTCATGGATTTAATTAATCTCCCCATGATTTATTGAGTTAAGTCTCACAGTTATTACTAACTGTGCACCTAACCATTCTCCCAAAATAGATCCATTGGAAGGTTTAAACATTTTGGATTCACACATATTTTAACCAAGTTCAATCCTTGAGAACCCATTCTATCCAACATTCAATATTTTTCAAACCATTCTCAAAACATGCACAAACCATTCATCGACCAAGAAACATTCAAAGAAGTCTGGAAAAATAGTGGAACCAACCCATTAAGAGATCCAATAATTGGGTATTCAATTTAATTTGGAAAAAACATAAAAATAGGTAACACGGTGTTAACAATTATATATCACATCCATGGAATTAATTCTTCATTTATAGATTAAAACTAGATATTGAATATTGATTTTAATAAGAATTATTCCAAATCCATCATATCTGATAATATTTTAATCTAAATTGAATAATTGTATTTGGGAGTGTTATTTAAAGTAATTATATTTTCAAAGGGGAATATAGAGATCCCTAGGAAGTAATTAAGGATAGGTAATCATAATTATTTTAATAATAGTATATTATTTAAATTTTATTTTTGGAATTTCCTAGAGAATGATAACTTGAGAACCATAAAATTTTCAATAAATAAATAATTTTTATGACTCACATTAATGAATGTATAAATACTTTATTGAATTATAATATGGAAAAAATAGTAGACAATAATTAACCACAACTTTAACCAATAACAATGGAAAAACATTATTGTAAAATTCACTAATATTCGATGGAATCTATCTGTTTAGATTCTCCAACTAAAAAAATTGTTATAGGAGACATGATAATAAAGGAAATCCTTAAAATAAAAGGAATATAAATTTTATGGAGAGAAAAATTACTCATGAATAAGAATAAAAACCAATATTATTTTTCTAAAGAGAAAAATGAAAATCTAATACGTGTTATATTTTAATATCATATTCATTAGAATTTGATATGTCAACTATTTTAAAATAAATGTGTTAATTGGAATAATATTTTAATCATATATATAATATTTATTATACATAAAAAATTTATTTATTTAATAATTGAATTTTATAATGTTTCAAATTTATTTTATCATAATTTACATAAAATCATAAATCAACATGTGGAAAATATATATTGGTGAAATTTATTAAATTTAATGGAATATAAAAATTTTGGCTCAAATAAATAAATATAGTTTGGATATATGGTAGAATTCATCATTACTTTAAGATGTAATATTTTTAATAATTTGTGTTAATTTTTTTTCAATAGAAAACTATATTACTAATTAAAAAAATTAAATTAATGTTTTTACTCGACCACTCTACTATAATGTAATTTTTTAAATCATAAAATATATTTGGGAAAATTAAAGATGTTTTTATTCACTATCATATATAACTTATTTAAAATCATTCCCTATTTTAACAAAATTTGTTAATTTGTGTAAAACATATATTTCAAATTAAATATTTTGGGGTGGTTCTAAAAATATGTTTAAGAAACTAATTATGAGTTACTATTTTTGATGATCTCATTATAAACACAATAAGATTATAATTAATAATTATGAAGTTTTTATTAACGTTCCAATATATATGACAACAACTATATCCTTTTATTTTTAATCCACTTAACATGGTTACCATTTTTTATGAGATCAAAATCATTTAAGAAGTTCTCTCTTAAGATATATGAAATTACATAGTTATGTAATAGTTTTCTCCCATTCTTGACCTTTCACTCATAGTTTGTTTAATAATAATCCATTATGAATTTAAATTTAATAATTACTTATAAATATATATAAATTGTATAATTACTAATTTAAACTAATAATATTGATTTTTTTCCTAAACACATCCATAAATCCTATTTCGTAAGTCTACAATGTTATTAAAATAAATATTTACCATTCTTATGAATTAATATTATATTAATCACTAATATTTCATATATGTTTTATATTATATATATATATTATAATAAATTTATATATTTTTTAATGAGATATATCTTGTTTTTCCATTATAGGGACATAAAAGTGTTACAACTTATATTATCAGAAGTGAACATTCAACTTTGAGGCTTTTAGTGTTGGGTGATCATCCTTGAAGAGTTTTATATCCCCAATATTTATCATGTACATTGGTTATATACACATAATATTAGAGTTGGTTTATTCATCACTACCTATTGAATTAATTATATTAAAATTCTCATAATTTTTATCCATTTATGAGGATACCATTTATGCTAAGTCCATTTTAATCAGTTGATTATTCATAACATCATTGGTAAAAAATTCATAAAAATAATTTTTACCATTAAAGAAATTTTAATATATATTTTATTCCATATGAATATATATATATATATATATTTAATATTAATTTTCTTAATATTATATCATCCATTTACAATGGTTTTTATAAAACAATCACCCCTAGGTGGCATCACAACTATGTGGTCTCATCTCTAGGGAACCACACCAAATGGGATGAGGTTCAATCTGCGACCGCCACTCATTTTTGTAAACCATTAGGTATGTGTAATTTTTTAATATTTTCTAGAGTTAATGAGTCTATAGTATTAACATGTCACTAAAATTCAATGTCACATTTAGAGGATGTGATGTGACGATGCGTGAGTTATCTCGTGTTTGGGAGGTGAGGATTAAATGAAATATGTGATAGATGATGTGATGTGAAGGAATGTGTGTGGGGATTTAAAATGCATAGGTGGTAGAGAAGTTGTGTGATATAATTCAATGTATTAATAGTAATTATATAAAAGCATTTGGTGACATTTTTTTACATAGTTAGAATTCCCATTCTGCTTTGTATCTCAAAAAATGACGTAACGAAAAAAAATATATATGTATATATATATTAAATAGAAAAAACCAAATTTTCTTATTCATGGGAGGAAATCAATGATTATTCTAATATATTGAATGTTTTACGTTTTTTCATGACATATATAATATATTTTTTAATAATATAATTTTACATGTAATTTCATTAGTGGTATAAAAATTATATTCCATTAAAATTCATTGGGATATTATTAATCTATATATATTATATTATTTAATGTCTTAGTATTCAAAATTAACTATATAATACCATACTTAAGATCATTAAAAAATATATATGATTTTATGGTGATTAGTCTTCATCATATGGTCACGTAACATTGGTGATGAAACTAGTTATTATTTCTATGATATATAAATCTATGTTGTGAACATTCACATGATGATTTTTATATTTCATAAACTCTCTGATGATTACTTTATTTAAAATGAATCATTATGATTCCTTGATTACATATATCATGTTAACGTATTTTTTTACTACAATATAATTAATCATGTTTTATGATGATTCATCATTTTTTTAATTTACAAACATTCTCAATCGAATCATTATATGTTTCTATAAATATTTTTTTATTGAGGAAACTTCCTCAAAACACTAATATATTTCTATAACACTTTTAGAGGAGTTTTTTAATAACAAAATTAATCATTTCATGTGAAATCATAGGTAATGAATTATATTAATGGTTATAGGAAATTTAATGGTCAATTTTTATATATAGATTATTTAAATAAGCTGATATTATTTTTTCAACCATCATGTTATATTTAAAATAAGATCATAACTTCATGGAATTAACAAAATGAGAATCAGTATAATTGAATTCTAATAGTATTATATGGAATATCCTAAAATATAGAATCCACCATAAATAAGTCATATAATTTCACTTATATAAGATCATTTGTGTGATTGATGGAGAATGTTTGAAAACATATCAATACATTAGTCACATTATACATGACAACAAAATTCAAAGTAACTAATTAGTCTAGAAACTACTATGATTCCCCATTATTCTTTATCATCTTCTTGTGATTGTATGTTTCTTACTCTAAAATTGAAATTTCGACACTAAAAAAAATACAAGGTCAAATTTATTTGGACATTCAAGTGAAGGAAAAAACCATCATGTATATATTAACTATAAATATATAACACTAGTCGTTTGCTCCCCTATGGAAAAGGATAACCCTATGAAACACAAATTACATAAATAAAGCCAAACAGATATTAAAGGAAACAATCCATTATATCTATTTGTTTTATTTTTAGGTCCTTAATGAACTTTAAGGTGTTAGGATAGTTCCAAAACATGCTACAATGAGTTTATTTTCTATTTTTTACCTTTCCCATTGATAAATTACATGTAATAGACCATAGGGAAGAAGGGAATGAAATTATTGGTAGAGTGGGGCATAGGATTTTAAACATTTCTACTTGAGATGGGTTTTATTCCATATCAATGATAAAAATAGTCGCTATTAAAGGAATTAACTTTGTCCAATAGTATCCTCCTTTATTACTTGACTCTTTAATTGAATTGAAATCGGATGTGAAAATGGATAGGGATTCTAACACATGAACTAGAGGGATTATGTATGGAAAACTCATGTCAAAATTTAATGTAAAAAACATTTAAAATCAATTTGACACAAGATCAAACAATTTATTTGTATTTAAAAAAACATAAATGATAAAAATATTGTTTTCTCAATTAAATAGATATATCAATTAATTTTTATACATGATTTATAGATATTAAATATTGGAAAATGTGTCTATACTCCAAAGGTAATCCATTAGTTTTTATAAATCCACCAATTCATGAGTTAGATCAAATCATAAACACAGTTTACTAGAACTATTGTAATATAGTGTTAATAAGGTAGATATATGTTCAACCTTAATGTTTTCTTTGTGATAAAACCATTGTATTATGTGCATAATATTATAAAACCATTAAACTATTTGAGTGTACATTAATTATAACGCAATCGATTTTCACCATTTCCTAAATCATCATCTATAAATCAAATTTCAGATAAATGTTTCAAAATATTAAGAAACATAATTATTTGTGTACACAATTGATCTCAATTATATAAAATATATGTAATTAATTTAAATTATTATTTTATTATGAATATCATTATATGATATTATTGGCTAATCATGATCCAAAATAGTCACATAATGATTTATATAATTGTGTTATCACAAATTGTATGCACTCTAAATTATAAAATAATAAAAAATTGTCCTTCAATAAATCATGGTTTACAAAAGCTAATTTCATAATGTGATTAATATCACCACATCATCATTTTAGTTTTCTTATATGTATATCAGTCTCTCTATAACACCCCAATCATTTTATGGTATGTTCCTCTTAAATACTTTCTATTCATTAGATAGCCTATATTGTATGAATCACTATGAATTTTGTGAATCAAAACATTATAGGATAAAGTTATATGTTATCCATTAAACTTAAATTTTGTACTTCTATGGTTTTATTTTCTAAAAACAGTTATCTAGAGTTGTGACATGTAAGTCATTCGGAGTCTGATAGAACCAACTTGTTTTTTTTATGAATAGTAACATACCCTTATGAATAGTAATATTAATAGTAATATGACTCTTATGAATAGTAAATAATGATAATATTTTATTTTTTAAGAAAATAAGATAATGATATCTTAATTAATTTTCCTATATGATATAAAACTAATTATACCTTTAAAATTGTAATTTTGGGATTAATTGTGATTTTATATAAATATTAAATTAAAAATACAAAGAAAATTATTTTAAAAAAATGGAGTCCATTTTTTAATTCTACACGTTAGAAAATAGTTAGGGTGAAATTATGGTATTTTTCTAAAATACTTGAATTTTTTGTGAATAGTAAAAACACTATTTTGAGTTTTCGGTAGTTAAATGATATCATAATGATGTAATAATTATATATAAAAGTATGGTCTACTTGAGTATAGAAAATTATGGCATGAAGTGTCTCATGTTTATATAAAAATGGGAAAATACAATGAGAAATCCTAGGGTTTTTCAAAAACAACTAATGAGGTGTCCCTTTTAATTAATAAAAAACTCTCTATATTACTATAAATTCCCGCTCACCCCTACATTTTCATTCCTTCCCAACTCAATATCATAGAATCTCTGGTGGTATTACCTCCTTAGGAGTCATAACAAGGTGTCCTCTAACCCCTATGGTCCCAAACTTCATGTTTTTAGAGTTTCTCTATAAGGTAATAGAATCAACCACCCTTCACTTTTCATAATGATTTCATTTTATGTTTTCTATTTTATATTCAATTGGATTATGTGGGGATATTTTATTTCATATTCCACTTACTACCCATATTATTTATGAGTGAGTAGATACCCCTTTTCTCTCATCAAACTATTTTATTAAAATTTATGTGACGTCGTTAGGCTACCGAATTTGTGTACGAGATATCTCAATTTTTCTCCTTTCTTGAGTTCCTTTATTTTATACTTGTTTCATCACCACACATAATAAAAATTATATGATAATTACAGTACCTTAAATTAACAATTATTATATTATTCTATTTGACTATTTCATCATCATATCTCTTTCCACTCCTCCAATACTAAAAAAACTCCATCCGAGATGTTTTAATTTATCATAGTCAAGGATGACAGGTTCTCCATTTTCATTAACATGTCCAATTATGGTCATGAAACCATTTTTTGGTTCAACCAGATCCTAATATATGTATATAATCTCATTAATTTTCTGGAATCTTTACATACTGACAATTTTAAATAATCATACAAAACAAGTTCATTATGAACAAAACGCCCCAATTAATCCAAATATTTGTAAAAAACATTTATCTAATGAATCATTATCATGGTATATAACCCAAAATAATTATATTATAATTTATATATATTTACTTTCAATAATAATATGTGTTAAAAACATTGTATATTCAACCACATTTCAAACAATCTTCCATTCATGAATGCGAGTAAATGAATCATTAAAACCATAGAAGAAAATGCGTCCAAAACAATAAAATTGAGCCTCTTAAACCCATATAAAGTGCCATTAATGAACCGAATAAGGTTATAATAAAAAAATTAAATGTATAGAAGGTTCTTTAATTATTAATAAATGAAAATAAATTTGATTATTCAGGTCATTAAAAAAACTAATAACATACTCGAGCATAAGGTACGGGGTTTCTCATCTCACTTTCATTTATGTGAGAATTTCATTGTTCGCCACTTATTTCTTGTATGTGGTATATTTGTACTGCCATTTGATATATAATAACATTATTCTCTTCATATTAGTGTTATTAAATCATTCATTTGAGGGTTATAATGTTTTGATCGTATGATTTGACCGATTACATTGTGCTAAGAGACTTTGTCTCAACTACTATTTTGTTGTGACTAACTTTGTATGGTGCACCTATAAATCATTGTGTGGTGTAGATACTTCCCATTTGAGATCAATTCTCATTTGAAATTATATTTATACTATATATCCATAATCTCATATCACTGATATGTGTTTTTTCTAAACCTTATTCCATTTTACATACAATGTTTATTTGGAATGTTATTTTAGTTATGGAAATATTGATGAATATGTATACTCTAATCTATACATATATTGAATAGTCATATTTATCTCATTTTTAATCAATATATAAATAATTATTTGGACATGATGTGGAGGTTGGGTCCCAATATAGACCCTCTATACATTAGTACATCTCATGAGACAAAGCAGTTAGGAGACAAACCCTTCGAGTTTGTTTCCAAAAATCAGACGGTTTTCTACCCACAGAACTAAACCATTTTAAATGATACTGTGGTATCATGTGTCAGATAAATTTTTTCTGGTTAATAAGAATTATCTTTATTCATTATCATTTGCTACTCTCCATGAGGTTTTCACTATGACAAAACCTATGGATGTCGTTCCATTTTCAGTTTATTAATGGAGAGAGTTTTTCATTTATTCACAATGACATGTGGATTATGTCAAATTGTTTACAATTCAGTTATTATTGGTTCATGATTCTTCTATTTGTAACCCTTACTAATCATTTCAGCTCACCCATTTCACTGTTTACCTTAAACAGGTGATGAAGGGAAGATCATTTATTGAGTTCCTGTTGATGCAGTATTTAGTTTTTGTTATGTATTGTATTTTGTAACCTTTTACAATGTAATTTGTGTTACATTTATGTATCTAGATTCTTCAATACTAATAAACTGATCGTTCCTTCAGTGTTTTTATTCTTTTTAACAATGTAAATAAATCAAGTAATGGATTGGCTCCAGTCTAGAGGGTTTGGGGTGTTACAGTTGGTTTTAGAGGAAGTTTAGTAGAAAACATGGAATCTCGAGTAGGAAATTTATAGACGAGAACAAAGCCCTAAGGTATTATTTGAGGATAACTGTACAAGAATTGCCTAGTATTTTGGTAAGGAATATATTATGTGAATCCTTCTAGTAAATATATCCCTATCTATATACAAGCTGGTAGAGATGGCTCTGGAATAGATGTACCTAGGAGTGAAATCTCCGACATGGAGTTTCGATCTAGACCTGGGGTATCATGGTACATGACAGTGGGCCTTTATTTAGTCTTGGTTATGACACTACTAGGGGAAATTCTTAGGATAATTCATGTTTTCTTTACAATCAATTATGAAGGATTTAAATGTAAATTATTCCTCAATGATACCATTTTTATGATTATGGGATTATCCATGCATAGGATCTTAATTTATGCTAAGTATTTTGTTATGTTAAGATTATAAATTATGATTCATAACCTAATTTAGTGTGTTCCATTATTTAAAAATGGAGTCTAATGGAAGAAGGGGAATCAATACTCATGGGAAACGTAGGTATCTCCTCACTGACTAGGTCAACACAGTCAATGTTGGAGCAGATTAGATAATGACCATATTGGGATAACATACTCAGGTTGTAACTAATAACCATTCCACACTTGTGTTGGATCTTTTCATGTGGAAAAAGCCTGCATAATTCAGTGGTACTACTAATACAGTGGTTTCTGAGTAACGGATCAAGTCCCTTGAAAAGATATTCATGGAATTAAGATGCAATGAAAATGAAAATGTAGTGCTGGCAGTATATTATCTCAAGGGCAACGCTAATCAATGGTGGTCATTGATTCAGAATACCACAGAGGAAAACGAAATGGATTATATGGAATTGAGGACTTTTAAGGAAATATTTTTTGAAAAAAATTTCCCTCATGAGAAATGAACCGAAATGAAGAGGAAATTCCTTTGCTTAAAGAAAAGGTAAGAAGATAGTGTTGCAGAGTATGATTATACCTTCACAAGGATAGCCAGGTATGTCGTAGATTATGTATGTGACTCAACAGAAAAGATTGATTATGTATTTGAAGTTCTTTAGACATATATTTTATAGGCACTAGCTTGTCAAACATTTTCATCATATGATGAAAATGTATCATGTTCCATCAAAACAGAGAAGAAATTTTCTAGATCAAATTTGTTCAAGGGGATCCAAGATAATAAAGATAATATCATAACCAAGGGAAAGGTGAAGCACCAAAGAATAACAAGGAAATAAAGAAACTATATGTGAAAACTTTGGAAAGAATCATATTGTGAAATGCTTAAAAGGCATCAGATTCTTATATAAATGTGGAGAAATGGGTCATCTATATCATGATTTCAAGGGGAAGAAACAATCTGATGACGTTCAATGATAAAATTGTAAAGATATGGGACACTATGAAAATGAGTGTCCGATGATCCAAGAAAACATAACTCAAAAAAGACTAGAGGACGAGGGAGAGCTTATGATATTACAACTGCGGAAGTGGGAGTTCCTAATGATGTGGTGGCAGGTATTTTAATAGATTCCTCAAACATAGAAAACACTTTATTTGATTCATGACGATCACATTCATTTATATCATCCCAGTTTTCCATGAAAACTCGTCATTTACAATTAGATTTAATATAGGAGTTATCAGTCAATAATCCTAGGGGTTGCATCATTGTAACAAAGGCATGTATACTAGTCCCACTTGTGACTCATAAATGTGATTTATTTTATATCCTTATCATCATTACTATGACTAATTTTTATATAATTCTCAGTATGTATTGGCTGTCAAATTATGATGTGAAGATTTATTGCAAGAAAAAGGAACATACAATTTTTTAAAATAGTTTATAATGTCTTATCATTAGAGTGTAGACCTCACCATCTGATTTTTACCTAGACCTACCCCTAGTAGCTCTATTGAATGCAATTCTGTGAGAGGAAGAGAACCCAATATCTATTATTGAGGAAAGAAATATTCAAAATGACTATGTGCACATAGTGAAAGAATAAATTGATGTATTTTGGGAGGATTTACCTGGAAATCCCCTATAGGGTGATATTGAGTTTTCTATTGACTTAATTCCTGGTGCAAGACATATATCAAATTCCCCCTATAGAATGGCCACTGTGGAGTTATTGGAGCTAAAGAAAGAACTAGAGGAGTTGAGTGAAAAGGGATTTATTCGACCCAACGTTTCACCATGGGGAGCCCCATACATGTTTTTATAGAAGAAAGATGGATCCATAAGGCTATGCATTGATTACAACTAAATCATTGCTATTACAATAAAGAATAAGTATCATATTCCCCGTAATGATGATTTATTTGATCAATTTCATGGATCTCAATAATTTTCAAAGATTGACCTTTGATCCGGATATCATCAACTACATGTGATGACAGATGATATTCCACAGACAACATTTCGAACCAGGTATGGGCATTATGATTTTACAATGATGCCTTTTGGACTGAAAAAATGAACCATCTGTGTTCATGGATTTAATGAATACAGTTTTCAAGGAATATATTTATTAATTTGTTGTGGTATTCATCGATGATATCTTGGTATAATCAAAAATCTATGAAGACCATGAAGACTACTTTTGGATGTTTCTGAAAACTCTTAGAAGAAATGAATTATATGGGAAGTTTAGCAAGTGCGAATTATGGCCTTAATCAGATTCTTTTCTAATCCATATTGTCTCTATGGATGTAATACTAGTTGATCCTGTGAAGACAAATGATATCAAAGATTGGCCCAATCCAACAAATATAACTGAGGTACGTAGTTTTATTGGCTTAGTAGGTTAATATCAGTATTTTGTTTGTAATTTCAGCGGACTAGCTAACCCACTAACCAAGCTAACACACTAAGGGGTAATGTTTTTGTGGAGAAAAGAATTTACAGAATGCTTTGAAGAATTGAAATGAATATTGGTCAATGCTCTATGTTTAACACTTCGTTCTGGAAGTGATGGATTTTTAATATACAGTGATGCATCAAAGAATGGTTTGAGTTGTGTACTTATGAAAAATGGTAATGTAATTGATTATGCATCCCATAAATTGAAGACTCCTTAGAAAAATTATCCAACACGTGATCATGAATTAGCAGTAGTTATATTTCCACTAATAATATGGAAACATTATCTTTATAGTGAAAAATGTGAGATATACATAGTTAAAGAGTTTGAAATACATTTTCACACAATATGAACACAACATGAGGAAAAGGAGATGTCTCGGGTTACTAAAAGATTAAAATTGTTCAATACACTACCACCAGGAAAGGCAAATAAGGTGGAAGATACATTAGGTAGGAATGGTCCTGGACATCTGACTCAAATGAGGATTGAGAGAGATACTATATTTTTGGATCTAGTAAAGATGGATATAGGAATTTTTAAGGAATGGGAAACATCTTTTCTCTTTAAAATGACTACTAAACCATCTTTATTAGAGAAGATAAAAATCTCTCAATCTGATGATGAGAATCTAAACAAGACCATTAATGCTGTCAAGGATGAGAGACTGGATGACTTCATGTATGAAGAAGGTTTTCTTAAATTTTGGAAGAGGTTATGTGTTTGATCAGTACCTGAGCTAAAAAGGGTACTATTAGATGATGCTCATAACTCATATTTCACTATACACTAAGGTAGCACCAAGATGTACAAAGATCTAAAGAAATATTTTTGTGGGATAATATGAAGTTGGAAATTACTGACTACGTGTCCCACTCTCTATTATGTCATCAAGTAAAGGTCGAGAGGCAACATCCAAGAGGAGTGATGAAACATCTACCAAATAGTATGTTGAAGTGGGATAACATTACAATGGATTTTTTAACCAGACAACCAAGGATATCTATAAGGAACAATGCAATATGGGCAATTGTTGATCGTATCACACAATCCGCACATTTCATTCCTATTAGAGAGGATTTAATGATAGAGTTCATGGATAGATCTTATATTAATGAATTTGTAAGACTTAATGGTCCTCCTCTATCGATTGTGCCCGATCGAGATCCCCAGTTTACATCAAAATTCTGGTAAAGTCCATAGAAGGCTTTGGATACTGAGATTTATATGAGTACTGCTTATCACCACAAAACTGAAGGACTGTCTGAAAGGGATATTAAAACATTATAAGATATATTGAGGTCATGTTCTCTTAACTTCCAAGGTATATGGGATCAATAATTGCCTTTGGTGGAATTTTCATAAAACAATAGTTTCTATTCTAGTATTCAAATTGCTCCAAATGAAGCATTATATGCAAAGAGATGTCAATCTCTAACTCGTTGGGATGAAGGTGAGAGGAAACTTATAGTCCCCGAACTTATTGAAGAGGCCATCATAAAGGTGAAGACAATCCCAGCCCATATTAAAGCAGCCCAAAGTAGGAAGAAGAGTTATGCTGACAACCAGAGGAAGGATTTGGAATTCCAAGTGGGAGATCATGCCTTTCTGAAATTATCTCCATGGTAGGGTGTCTTATGGTTCAGTAAGAAAGGGAAACTAAGCCCCATTTATATCGGACCATTTGAAATTATTGAACGAATCAGAGCCGTAGCTTACCGATTAGAAATTCCTCCAAGTCTCTCCAAAGTCCATGATGTTTTACAGGTGTATTTGTTGAAAAAATACATGCCAGACCCATTGCATGTATTTACCAATGAATAAATAGAAATGGAACCTGATTTATTATATTGTGAAGAGCCTATTTGGATTCATGACAAAAGGGAGTAGGTATTGAGAAATCAGATGACTCCTCTACTAAATCTTCATTGGAAAAACCAAAATATGGAGGATGAAACATGGGAACCTGAGGACGTTATGAAGTAGAACCATCCACATATTTTTGGTGGGCTTTATACATAAAATTTCTAGGAAGAAATTTTGGAAGGAGGGAATAATATAACACCCCAAACATTTTATGGTTTGTTACTCTTAAATACTTTCTATTCATTAGATATCCCATATTGCATGAAGCCCAATGTATTTTTTGAATCAAAACATTATTGGATAAAGTTATATGCTATCCATTAAATATAAATTTTCTACTTCTATGTTTTGAATTTCAAAAAATTGTCATCTAGAGTTGTGACTAGTAAGTCATTTGGATTTTGATAGAACCAAATTGTTTTTAGGAATACTAACATACCCTTAAGAATAGTAATATGAATAGTAATATGACCCTTATGAATAGTAAATAATAGTAATATTTTATTTCCTTACGGTAATATGAAAATTAGTTCTTAAATAATATTTCAATATGAAATAAAAATAATTATACCTTTAGAATTATTATTTTTAGAATTAATTGTGATTTAATTTAAAAATTAAATTAAAAATACTTAGAAATTCAAAAAATGGACTTAATTTTTGAATTATACACGTCAAAAAATTGATAAGGTGAATTTTTGGGATTTTTCTAAAATACATGAATTTTTTTGGAATAGTAAAAAAACAGTTTTGAGTTTTCGGTAGTTTAATGTTATCATAATTATATAAATATTAAATATAAAAGTATGGGTGACTTTTTTAAAATAAATAATTACATGAAGTTTTCCAAGTGGATAAAGCTATGGGAATGCCCCTGGTTTTGCAACAACCCCTAATGAGATGTCCCTTTTAATTAATAAAAAACTCTCTCTTAATTACTATAAATACCCACTCACCCCTTCATTTTTTTTCATTCCAAACTCAATAGCATCAATGATATAGTCGTATTACCTCCCTAGGATTCATCATAAGGTATCCTCAAACCCCCAAGGTCCCAACATTCATGTTTTTGGAGTTACTCTATATGGTAAGAGAATTATCCACCGTTGTCTTTTTTAAAGATTTCATTTTTTGTTTTCTATTTTATTTTGAATTGGATTATGTTGGGATATTACATTCCATATTCCCCTTAAATCCCATATTATTTATTAGTGATTATATTACTCTTTTATCAAATCATATTTTTTTATTAAATTTTAGGTGACACCATTAGGCTGCTGAATATTTCTATGAGATTTCTCAATTTTCTCTTATTTTGAGTTCCATTTTTTAAACTTATTTCAACACCTCACTTCATAAAAATTATTTTATAATTCTAGTACCTACATGAAATGGAATAATATTATGAAAATTTAATATTTCATCCTCATCTCTCTTTCCCCCTCCTCCTATACAAAAAAAATAAAACACCGTCTGAGATGTGTCAATTTATCACACTGAAGGATGATAGGTTCTCAATTTTCATTACCATGTCTAATTCTGGTCATGAAACCATTTTTATGGTTTAACCAGATAATAATATATTTATTTAAACTAAATAAAGTTCAATAATATTTACACACTCATGATATGAAATAATAATACAAAACAAGTTCATTATGAACAAAAAATCCATGTTAATCCACATATTTGTAATAAACTTTTAACTAATGAATAATCATCCTGGTATATAACCCAAAATAATTAAAATATCATTTATATCTATTTAATGTGATTAATAATATTTATTAATAAATCTATATATTTAACCACATTTCAAACAAACTTACATTCATGAATGCAAGTAAACAAATCATGAAAACCAAGGAAGAAAATGATTCTAAAATAAAACAATTGAGCCTCTTAAACCCATAAAAAGGGCCATGAATGAACCTAATAAGGTTATACAAAATCAATTACATGTATAGGAGGTTATGGAATTATTATTTAATGAATATAAATTTAATTATTATGGTTGTTAAAATTATATAAAAACACAGTCGAGCATAAGGTGAGTGGTTTCTCATCTCACTTTCATTTTTGTGAGATTTTCATTGTTCACAACTTATTTCTTATATGTGGTATATTTTTACTAACATTTCATATATAATAACATGATTATATTAATATTAATGTTATTCAATGATTCATTTCATGGTTATTATGTTTTGGTTATATGGTACGACCAATTACATTGTGGTAAGAGTCTTTGTCACAATTACTATTTTGTTGTGACTAACTTTGTATGGTGCACCTAATAATCCTTATGTGGTGTACCTACTTCCCATTTGAGATCAATTTTCATTTAAAATTTTATTTATACTAAATATCCATAATCTCATAATGTGGACATGTTTTTTTCTAAATTGTATACCATTTTACATACAGGGTTTATTTTTAAATTTATTTTAGTTATGGAAATATTGATAAATCTGTATACTCTACTCAATACGGAAATTGAAAATTCATATTTCTCTTGTATTGTATAAATGTATAAAGAATTATTTTGACATGCAGTGGAAGGTGGGGCCTTCTATAACCCCTCGATGCATTGGTAGGTCTCATGAGACAAATTAATTTGGCGACAAAACCTTCGAGTTCGCTTCCTAAAATCAGATGTCTTTCTACCCACAAAACTAAACCGTTTTAAATGGTGCTATGGTATCATGTTTCTGATACATGATGTCCGGTTAATAAACATTCTTTTTATTCATTATTAGTTACTATAACACCCCTAGCTTTCACGATATGCTTCCCTTTGAATAATACAACAGCGTGTGTTATACACACCTTCGAGTTCTAACACACACCGCCACCAATAAATCTTGCCGTTTTGAATAGTGATACCCACTTTTTGAAATTTTATAAATTTTTTCTTTTAAAATGGACATCATTTTTTGATTCGGAATATCAAAATTAGCTTAGTGTGAATTTGTGGTATTTTTTAGAAAACATTCAAATTTTGATGAATAGTGAAAAATACTAACACTTGTTTATGTCTATTTTAAATGTGAAGTTACATACAATTACCAATATTAGATTAAATGGTAAAATTATATTCTAACAATACTTTAAAACCTCTCAAAATTATAATTTATCACTATTAATTAAAAATAACATTTTTAATCCAAATAATTTATAGTAATAAATTATAGTTTGAGAGGTTTTAAAGTATTGTTAGAATATATTTTTACCATTTATTATAATATTTGTAATTGTATGTAATTTCAAATTTAAACTAGATATAAACAAGTGTAAATATTTTGATAGTAATTATTTCTTAAAAAACACACTCTTTGTTTTGACAATGGTAATTAATTTTAAATTAATTTATACCACTTCTGTGTTTTGACCTTAGAAATTTGGAATCCATATTTATAATCAAGATGTAAAATTTTTGTAAATAGGTGTCTTTTATTTTTAGAAATTTTAAATAATTAAATCGGTAATTATTTAATTTACAATGGTTAAAGGGTAAATCCGATAAATAAGGGTAAAAAAATAATATTATAATAATATTAAATTACCCTAAAACGTGTCCTAACATTATTGGTTGATACATGTCAGACCATGGGCATATTTGGGACGATTTTGGGACCCCATGGAGCCACTTGTAATTGATAATGACACTTTATATTAATTAAGATAATGTAAATACAAAACTTACATAAGCATATATCTTTTAGAAAAACAATTTTACATTGGGTTATATATGTTATATTTTAGACTATAAATATTCATTAGAAAGATAAAATGATTAAATAAATAATTTTAGTTTATTTATAATTTTTAGACATTTAATAATTAAATTTATTTATGAGACAATAATGATGCAGTATTTTCCTTATTAATGAAAGAATCAAATAATTGATATTATAAAAGTTGAAATAAATATAATTGGTTAGTTTTGATTCCATCCAAAAAATTTATTAGTTAATATGCCATGTTAGGGTTTCTGAAATGATTTTTTTTTGAATTAGTAAATTTGTTAATACTTTAACAAAAATCCATTATTAAATAGTGTCAAAATGGACATAAATGAGTTTTTAAAACAAAAATTATATTATTCATTGATATTCTATTCTTAAAAATCTAAGGATCGGGCAAAGGACTTATATAATGACAGGTGTATCATTAATGGAACAATTGGGGGTCTCTTGGAAGTATATAGTATTTTTAATAATTATATAATATAAAAATACAAAGAGACATGGTAAATGTCAAACTATTTAACTAAGAGTTAAATAAAAAAGATAAAGTTAATATAGTGACCCAAACCTGTCTAAAACATATTGTTTGAGTGTTTTTAGAGCTATAACTACATTAACCATTAAATAATACACTTTTGAGCCATCATAAACTGAATAATAATTTGTTATAAAATAATATTTCTAGTTTTTCCTATGGTGCCCTCACCCCTCTTATAAAAGGGCACTCCCCCTTCTCACTAATTAACATCCTCAATGTCATTTGGCTCTTCCAACCGCTGCCAAAATACCCTCTAAAATATAAAAACTTTATCCTAGAGGCCCTACTTTGGTTAGAAAGACAATTTAAGAATCCCTTTTGATCAAATAAAAAAGAATAACCCGAAGAAGAGGTTATAATTTCACCACCCTCTTTCAAGTTCTTTTCTTCTTCTGCTTATTTATTCTTTGTTATTTCCATTCAAAAATAATAAATCTTGTATCCTCTATATAATATGATATTATTATACATATGGTACAATCATCTTCATTATTCTATCTATCCATTGTTTGACATGTCACCATACGTGCGTACATACGGATAATCGTCTACACGTCGTGGTGTAATTGTTATTCAAAACATTATTATTTGGATGGGTATAATGATGATGTGTAATTCATGTAAATAATAAATAGAACATGATGATGATTATTTATATATGATATACCATCTGATTATATATTATTTTAATATCAAAATAATGATATTGTCGCTCGTGCATATTTATGGATTTCTATCTCCACGAACGAGATGAGATTCATTCCCCATCCTATCCATTCAAGAATAAATTTCACTTGATGATTAAAAATAATGTTTATATACATGATATCATTATTTATATAATAATATACATACCATCCATAACAAATATGGCTCACATAACAAAGAATTTAAAGGAAAACGAATCCGTTAACACCCGAAACGACGATAATACTAAGATATTATTAACAAATCAATGATAAAAGATCATTTTTGATATCATATTAATGTATATTAATCTTGTATAATTCAATTAAAATTACTTCACCATTATATTGGAGGTTAACCAACCCTCGACCAAGGAAAAAGTACAATGTACGTGGTTTCTTATCTCACTTTTAATTCCTTGAAATTTCTATTGTTCACCAGTTATTTATTGCATGTTGTGTGTATACTTCCCAGGATTGTATTAATTTTCTAATATACTTTATTTTATGGAAACTTACATCATCATTGTATGATCCTTATTTCATGGGTGTATATTTTGTATGTTACCAAATTGATAAGGGAATTTAAAATTTCAATTTCCAATCATTGGGCTTTAAGCATACTTCATTGATTATTTTACTCCATGATTATGTGTGGAATCACTATTTATTATTTGTGTAGTAATTTCCACTCCCCTTTCTGTGTATATACTTTTGATACACATAATCACCCCATTGATAAATTCTCAAGTCATCGATAGGAACTTGATAAGAGTAATTTTATCTCAATCTCCATTTATTGAGTTAAACATCCAATTCATTGGTGTTGTTTTTACAAGAATATGTATGAATGTACTCTGATTGATTTACACTGAATATCCAATCATATTGAATGTATTTATATTTTTCACACACAACTATGTCGTTGATTTATCCTTAACATAAGGATATGGACTTTATAAGAGACTTCATCTCAATTTATATCCCATTGAGACTTCTTTTTCGTTATAAAACAATTAACTTTTATATGGTGTATATAATCTACTTTGACAAAGTATATATTGATTCCCTTTATAATAATGATATTATAATGTTTTGATTACCTTAATAATTTATATTCACGTGTCTCTCTATCAGTTAGAAACTCTAACTAAAATATCATTTAATTTTTTTTAAAGATTTATAATTCTAAATCATTCTCATTAATGTACATGTTTTAAAAATGGGATTAAGGATTTATTTATGTGGACATTAATTATTTAAAATTAAAATTCCTTTTAAATGTTTTAAAGTGGTATGGGAAACTTTGATTCAAAAATCTATTTTTAAACTGCTTCATGACAAATAGTGTGACTTTTAAATGTTTTCAAGAAAAAGGGGGACATTTCTCTCAAATAGTTTTGATGATTATTTTCATCTATGTAAATATCATTCATTATTCTCCATTGAGGTTAATCTGTTACAATAAAATCATCAATATTGTATTGAATGATTTATGTTTGACTGTGGATGTGCAATTTTTATACCGTTCATTGTTTGTGAATAAAGTATTGTCATTTCATATGCTAGTTTTAATACGAATGTTTATGTTATGTTTCAAACTTTTCATATGAGTAATGAATTGGACTTAGTATGTGATGGGTGGATCCTACTATATCTCCTCGATGCATTGGTAGGTATCATGAGTCAAACTAGTGTCTGGGAACAAGGCCTTGACAAAATCTTATCTATAGTCTTGGCACAAGGCCTTGACTATGTGGTTATGATAGTATGGCATTATGAATTCCATCATTATGAAAGTGGTTATTGATATTTCATGTGATCATTCGACTAGTAGAATATACATGTGAATAAGTAAATGGAATTATTTGATTTTATCTTTGTAACATTATGCTGAAGTTCAAGTTTAAAAGGCTTTTAATCTAGTCTTATACACTACCTTAAATGTTTATACTTATTTATGAATGTTTCTGCTATAATGTTATCCTTACATAGCATCTGATCTCACCCCTTTCTATGTTTTATTTTCTCAGGATTCAAATAAGTATGTTATGAATGGCCTCCAGGGATATTCTATGGGATCTCAGTGTTTTCTATGGAGACAATGTTGTTGTAGTTTTCCATTTTATGATGTAATGTAAACCTTATGAATATATCTAGTACATCCAAGGCTACTAAACTAATCGGTCATTAAAGACATTATCTTTTATGATCATGCTAATGAAACGTAATAATGCACCGACTCTGGTCTTCTAGGAACGAGGCGTTATAGTTGGTATCAGAGGAAGTTTAGCACAAAACATGAAAACTAGATTTAGAAAAACCCTGATTAGAGCACATACACCTAAGATGAACATTGAGGATTAGTATAGAAGAACTTCCTTGAATTTTGGTATAGTATAAATTTTGTGAGTTTTCTGAGAAATACATCCCTATCTGGATACGAGCAGGTAGAGGCGGCTCTGGCACAGATGTACAAAGGGGTAAAACCCGAAAACACCACTTTGAGCTAGACTCAAATGGGAACTGGTGTACGAGAATGGTCCTTGCTGCACTCTTTGTTACGATACTCCCGAGGGATATTATTAGGATAATTTAAATTTTCTTTACAACCCGAATTGAAGTATTTTAATATAAGATGAGAATAAATGACCTTGGTTAATCCTAAGGTGTTTCAAATTAAGAATATGATATCATGATATTCTCTAAATGATTTTAAGACTACTGTTACTCACACAATGATTTCTGGTTTTAGTCAATGGCTGGATTACAAGGAAGTCATAATAACTTTGAGAATGATGTAGAATGTGGGAACAGTGGTGGAAATGAGCAACAAAATAGAATTTTGATAGGTCTAAAAGATATCGGGTTCATGACTAATCAATTTTCCAAAAATTTGATCAACAAAATATATATTAACCAAATCTTGGACTCAAAAATGAAGAGAAAGGAAATGAATGATAAGATCTATAGCTGTGGAGACAATGGAGAGAAGAATGCTTAAATTCCATCATTACAGAAATGTGGAAATAGACACCCAGGGAAGTGTATCAATGGAACAGATAAATGCTTTATATGTGGGAAAGAAGGTCATAAAGTAAAGAATTTCTGAGTAAAAATGAAGAGTACTATGGAAGAGAAAAATGATCCTAATATTCCAATTACGGTCATTTTTTGTATATTTAAGGGACCTTGGAATCACCGAAGTCAATGTCATATTCAATAGGATAACCTCTTGGTAAAGTAAGAGCCTATGTGGAAATAAATGGATGGAAATTTTTTTAAAGGTATTAGTGCTCTTTGTTTTTGTGATTAATTTGGATGAATTTAATCTTATATGTGTAACCCTGCAATTTATCTTTTGAAAATTATATTTGAGGGAGAATTATCTTTTCTCTTGTGGACATAGTTATAAATAACCATTTTCATTTATATGATCCTTGAATTTGAAGAAATTACAAGTTATTATATTTTGGGATGAAAATTCAAGGTATGAGATAACATTTGTGGTTGAATTATGTTATCGTTATTTTTAGGAATTTATATCATTTTCGTAATGTTATAAAATATAGTTTTTGAAAAAGGACAACACACAGACCATGTGACAACATGTCGCATCAGCAAAGCTATGGGAATCAATCCCACAACCAAAGTACAATTGGGATTTATCCCCTACCACTGGACTATGAGAAGTCCATGGTTAGTGTGAATAATTATTTTTAGTTAAATGATTTTATTGATCTATAATAAGTTGATTTGGGATATTATGTATTATCACATGAATACCCTTAGTATAGGAACATTATTTGTTGATTAAGTGATAAATGTTATTTTTGAAGATGTTTGCTTTTTTGGGATCACTATATGCCTACGGAAAATATAATACTATGGTATTTCATTTGAGGAGTAATGGTGAATTTTTATCTATGTTTTTATTATGTATTTATAGTGATTTGGGTTACTTATACATTTTATTAACCTATAATAGTGAAAATGTGATTAGGTTAATTACTTTTAAGTAAATGACTTTAAGAGTAGTTGATGTCATTTGGAGATAAAATTTAACAAAGAAGACTACATTACCGAATTCCTCTATGTTTTGGGTTTCAATATTAGTTTGGATTATATTGAATGATTTTAAGGACTATTGTTTATTGAATGGTATTTATACAACATTGGGGTATTGTTGGTTTAATTTTAGAAAATAAGGTTATTGTTTCTTTATCAAAAGGAATATACTTTTGGGGGATCATCAGATCTTGTACTAACCATTTTGGTTTTGATTAATCTCTAAAGACAAGGTAAATATATATTTTATCCTTTTTGGATCATTTGATTCTCTAGAAGTTTATTCTAGACCTTCGAGTTTGACCAATTCTTCTTGAATAATCATCATTTTAAAAAATGAGTTAGTGGCAGGAATTTATTAAAGAATGAAACTCTACTTAGAAATTAAGTAAATATATTTATGTTCATAGTTAATATTATAAATTAATTCCTCATCTTTATGAAATGTATCTTAAAAAAACATTTTCCATTTACTTTTACCACTGGGAAACTAATGACCGTTTGTCCCATCACAAGTTTGTGGTATTCTTGTTGTTATCTTTCTCCAGATCATGTTTTCTATCCCTCTCCTTCATAAATTAACACTTATTTTATCATCCATATCCATGTTTTTTTACATGGAATCCTTGTATAGGTTATCTCGGGTGACCTTTGTACTTCACATTCTTTCTTTTAAAGTGATAGTTTTATTAACTCTTTTTCCGATGTGGGAATTTCCATTATATTTCCCAGCACAATATTAAAAAAAATTCGAGGATGAAATTATTTGAAGGAGGGGAGAATGTAAAACCCCATGCATTCATGGTATGCTTCCTTTTAATAATACAGTTGTGTGTGTTGTATGCAAGTTAAAGTTTTAACACACACCATAACCAATCAAACTAGCCGTTATGGACTATAATACCCACCTTTTGAAATTTTATAAATTTTATCTATAAAAATGGACATCATTATTTGATTCGAAATATCAGAATTAGCTTAATGTGAATTTTTGGTATTTTTTAGAAAACATTCAAATTTTGATGAATATTGAAAAATACTAAACATTAATTAAAAACAAATTTTTTAATTAAAATAACTTATAGTGATAAATTATACTTTTGAGAGGTTTTATGGTATTTTTAGAATATATTTTTACAATTTAATCCAATTTTGGTAATTTTATGTAATTTCACATTTAAACAAGACATAAACAAGTGTCAATCTTTTGATAGTTATTATTTCTTAAAAACATGCTCTTTGTTTGGACAACGAGAAATAATTTTAAATTAATTTCTGCCACTACTATGTGTTTAATTTAAAGAAAATTGACTCCATATTTAGAATGAGGAGTTCCAAATTTTGTAAACAGGTAACTTTTATATTTATACATTTTAAATAATTACTTTGGTAAATATTTTATTTACCATGTTTAAAGGGTAAATCCGGTAAATAAGGTTAAACAATTAATATTATAATAATATAAAAATACCCTAAAACGTGTCCTAACCTTATTTGTTGATACATGTATGACCATGGGAATCTTTGGGTCGATTTTGGTACCCCATGGAGCCACTTTTATGTGATAATGACACTTTAGATTAATTAAGATAAAGTAAATACAAAAATAACATAAGCATATATCTTTTAGAAAAAAAATTTTAAATAGGGTTATATATGTTATATTTATGACTATAAATATTAATTAGAAAGATAAAACTATTTCCTACATAATGAGAGTTTATTTATTATTTTTATACATTTAAGGATTAAATTTATTTATGACACAATAATGATGCAGTATTTTCCTTATTAATGAAAGAATCTAATAATTTGTATTATAAATGTTAAAATAAATAAAATTTGAAATTTTTGATGCCATCCAAGATTTTTATTGGTTAATATGAAATGTTAGGATTTCTTAAATGACTTTTTTATTTTATAAAGTTGTTAGTAATTTAACAAAACTAAATTATTAAATAGTGTCAAAATTGACATAAATGAGTTTTTAAAACAAAAATTATATTATTAATTGATATTCTTTTCCTAAAAATATAACGTTCAGTCAAAGGGATTATATAATGATATTTTTATCATTAATGGACCACAAGGAGGTATCGTGGAAGTATATAGTATGTTTATTAACTCTATAATATAAAAATACAAAGAGACATGAAAAATGTCAAACTATTTAATTAAGAGTTAAATAAAAAAGGTAAAGTTAATATAGTGACCCAAACTTGTCTGAAACCTATTGGTTGAGTGGTGTTCGACCTATCCCCACCATAAAATTTAAATAATACACTTTTAATCCATTAGAAACCGAATATGAATTTATTATAAAAATAATATTTCTAACTTTTCTTAAGGTGCCCCTCACCCCTCTTATAAAAGGGAATGACCCCTTCTCTCTAATTCACATCTTCAAAGCCATTTGGATCGTCCAAACTCTTCCAAAATACCCTCTAAACTATAATACATTCATCATAGAGGACATCAATTGGTCAGAAAGCCTAATAATAGAGCCCTTTCGACCAAATCAAAAGGAAGAACCCAAAGAAGAGGTAATAATTTCACCACCCTCTTTCAAGTTCTTTTCTACTTCAGCTTATTAATTCTTTTTTATTTCCATTCTAAAATAATAACTCCAGTATCTTCTATATACTATGATGTTATTATAAATATGGTACAACCATCTTCATTATTCTATCTATCCTTTTATTGACATGTCACCATACGTGCGTACGTACAGATTACCGTCTCCATGTCGTTGTGTAATTGTTATTAAATACATTATTATTTGGATGGGTAAAATAATGATGTGTAATTCATGTAAATAATAAATATAACATGATAATGATTATGTATATATGATATACCATCCAATTATATATTATTTTAATATCAAATGAATGATATTGTCGCTCGTGCGTACGTACGGATTATCGTCTCCACGAACGCTATGAGATTTATTCCCCATCATATCCATTGAAGACTAAATTTCATTTGATAATTAAAAATAATATTTAGACACATGATATCATTATGTATATTAATAATATACATCCCATCCAGAACAAATATGGCTCACATAACAAAGAATATAAAGGAAAACAAATCTGTTAACACTCGAAAGGACAATAATACTAAGATATTATTAACAAATCAATGTTAAAAGATAATATATGATAACATATTAATTTATATGATTCTCGTATAATTCAATAAAAAATATTTCACCATTATAAATGATGTTAAACTACCCTAGACCAAGGAAAAAGTACAATGTAAGGGGTTTCTTATATCACTTTTAATTCCATGAGATTTCCATTGGTCACCACTTATTTATTGCATTTGGTGTGTGTACTGCCCATGATTGTGTTAATTGTGTAATATAATTTAATTTTTGGAAACTTACATCATCATTGTATGATCCTTCTTTCATGGGTGTTTGTTTTTTAAGTTACCAAATCGATAAGGGAATTTGATATTTCAATTTTGTAACACCTGAGATTTTTATGAGAAATATTTTGTTTTTATGTTATATACATCATCAAAAGAATCTTTCACTACACACAACACTATCTTGGCTTGCTTTACATGCAATTGTGAAATTCCTTGATAGCTTGTGTTGTACACAATACCGAGTTTCACTAAACAATGATATGCTATTAAAATATTATTAAAATTAGCCGTTATGAATAGTAAGACCCAATTTTTGAAATATTATAAATTTTATCATTTGAAATGGACTTCATTTTTGGATTCTGAATATCGAAATTATCCTAGGGTGAAATTTTGGTATTTTTCTGAAAACTTTCAATTTTTTATGAATAGTGGAAACACTGGGTTACTATTTAAAAACCGACATTTTATTTAATTATTTATTTATTTTATTTAAATTTATTTTAGGTCAAAATTGATACATAATACCTATATATGTTCAATATAATTCATTGGAGTCATTTTATAATAATTTTAGATATAAAGTTTTTTTTTGAAAATTTCATCGTCTTTTACCCACCACCTAAGAGAATTTGCAAATTTACATAAAACATAATTTTACCGCTTCTATGATGGAATTTTGAAAATCCGAGAGACACAGTTAATATCATGGAGTAAAATTTGGTTCAATAAGAAAAAAATATTTTTTTGGTGAATAGTAACTTTTTACTTTTATTTACCACAGTTAAAAGAAAATAGGGTAATTAAGGGTAAAAATGATATTATTATTACACTAACACATTTACTGATTATATTGGATAAGGGAAATTCAACCAAAAACAACCATAGGAATAAAATATGACCATTTAGGACCACTTGGATTAGATTAGGAAATTTAATGTTATTTTATTTCAAGAATAGTTAAAATAGTTAAAATCAAAGATTAATAACTAATTCATTTTAAATATAGGTTTATACATAAGATAAATTCAACTATAAATATTAATTATAATGTCAAAAATATTTCCTACCTAATGATATTTTATTTATAGTTTTTATACATTAAATAATTTATGATACATATGACATAATGGTGATGCAGTAATTACCTAAATAATGAAATATTAAAATAATTGATATTATAAATACCCAAATTAATGTAATTTGAGAATTTTTATGATTTCCACTACTTTTATAGGTTAATATGACATGTTAGTATTGATTCATTTAACCTTTTTTGAACTGATCATGTTGTTATGATTTTCACAAAAATCAATTACCAAATAGTGTCAAAATTGACATAAAATAGTTTTTAAAACAAATATTATATTATTAATTGTTATTTTATTCCTAAAAATCAAAGGTTCAGCAAAATTACATAGATAAAGATGTATATATTAATAAAGAACCACTTGTGGTTCGTTTGGCTTATTATAGTAAGTTTATTAACCATACAATGTAAGAAAACCAGAAGACATGGTAAAAGTAAAATTATTTAACTTATAATTAAATATAAATGATAAGGTTAAAATAGAAAACTAAACTTGTCTAAATTATATTGTATTAGTTTATTTCAACCCATCCCCACCTTATCTTAGAAATAAATCAATTTGGAGCTATTAAAAACTGAATATGACTTTATAATAAAATAACATTTTTAGTTTTTCCAAAGGTGCCCCTCTCCTCCATTATAAAAGGGCACCTCCTCCCTCTCCTACTCACACCACATTGAGCCTTAAATAATTTCCATACCCTAACAATTTCTCTTCTCCAATTCCCTAGAAACTTCCTAGTGGTCTTCGTATTCTTCCAAGGCCATCTTTAGTTCCGTAAGAAGAGTTTAAGAAGAGGCACTTCAAAGAAGAGGTAATGTCCGTTACCGATTAATTGAACTTTATTTCTTCTTCTAATTCTTCTTATTTAGTTGTTTCATTATGAAGTAATAACATCAGTATCACTAATATAATGATATATTATTATAAATATGAAACAACCCTATTTCACCTTCTATCCATCCTACGGAAAACGAAAATCACCGTGCGTGCGTACGTACAGAATACCGTCTCCATGCCGTGGTGTAATCTATTTTCCACCACCTCCTAACATGGATTGGTATAATGGTTTAAATAATAACTATATATGATTATTTTAAAGTGATATTGACTCTCAAATAGTATACATACACTTCAATACAATTCCACGATCATGGGAACGATATCATCGCTCGTGCGTACATATGGCCTATCGTCTCCATGATGTGATGTGACTCATTATACATGATCTTAATTGCATAATGATTATAAAAATGAATTTAATGAATAAATATGATATATATTACACTAATACCATTCGACAAATGAGGTATCTATAACCTAAAAAGAAGAATAAGAATTTATTCGACAAAACACGCATAAGAACAAAAAGCAATAAACACCCGAATAACAAGTAGAAATGAAATATTACTAATAAGAAGCTAAGAATATAAGAATATGACCATATATGATATCATAACAGTGGGTATGATTCTGTAATAAGTCCATAACATTATCTAAATCATTATACAGGAGGTTCAGACATGTTAGAAGAAAATCGGTCCTAAGGTAAGGGAAAATCATTCAATCTCCTTTTTATCCGAGATTGTTTATACTTCCGGATTTACTAGGGAATATTTATCATCCACATCCATGTTTCCTCAATATGTAATATTATTTCCATCCACCTAAAATTGTTTAAATCCAATTTTACCCATTTTTGAGTTTTTATTAAAAGATATGAAAGGAATCTTTTGTCATTTTTAGTATGAGGTACTTTTGACTTTTCTGGCCAAAGTACAAGAAGAATATTTTTTTTAACTTATAAGGCCTGAATGGACGTTTAGAAAATTATTTCCATGAAGCTTCCTTTACAAATTTTCATATTTATTTTTAATAAACTTCTTTTAGTTTAAAATTGTATGACATGTTAACAATGCAAAAAATGTTTTTTTTTAAAGTAGAAAGGATATTTTCCTCAATAAGGGAGTTCAAGTGTTTTATCAACATTATTTTCCATATAAGATAGTATAGGGTTCTATTTCGGTACCTATCATTACATTTGTTTGATTATTTTGGATAGAATTATTTTTATGATGTCCTTTATCTTATACGAATTGTTTTATGATGTCACAATGTTTAAGAATCCCATTTTTATTACGTGGGTTATGCTATGATGTATGATTTATGATTTTGTGGCACACATAAGAATGGTTTCATTATGATATGGGTGGGACCTATATCTACCTCCAATGCATTGGGTAAAGATTTATATCTCATGAGATAGACATGGATGGAATGGTAGTTTAATCCGTTTTAGTGAAACAGGACTTAAACGAGGAGTGAACTCGGTTCATAAATGGACTTTGTCTGCTAAGATAGTCTTGGCAATGAGTCTTGACTAATAAGAAATGATTCTCTATGATTATGTGTGTATGACACAACGTTTCATGTTTTAAGTTATGATTATCTGGATTAAATTTCACTATTATTATTGATCACATGTCAGGATATTATGATCTTTTTTGCATGATAATATTTTCACAATGTTATGTTATTAAGAATATGATATGATTAATAATTCTTTTGTTTACCATTACTGAGCATTTGAGCTCACCATTTTGTATGTTTTCTTTTCCCCAGGTATGGAAGAATGGTATTAAGTAGAATATTCCAAAAGGGACTCTAGATATAATGAAATAAATGGGAGACAGCGTAGATGATTTATGAACTAGTTTTTTATGTCTCCTAGTTTCTAAGGACACTATACCTATATGGTCCTTTCATGGTTTTTGTTATATGTTGTAATAATTATGCTTCAATTTTGAATTATTAACAATGTATGTAAAGTATGGGTCCTTATAGTTGGTATCATAGGAAAGGTATAGCCAACCTTTGGAAACTAGGATGTGAAAGCCTTAGTAAGAACCCTAAGGATAAGTCTAAGCACATAACACAATCATAGTGTTTTAGAAATGGCCATGAATAACCTACGATAAGACCTAAAGTGCGAAATTTTATTCTTGATTATGTGTTTTTCCTATTATAATTACTGTTTCTCACACCATTCTTCTTGGTTTCTGCCAATGGTTGGAACTCGAAGGAACTGTGTTAATGCGGAATGCGAAGGGCAATGCAATGATTGTCCCCTTGAGTAACCAAACGTTATGGGAGATGGAATGAAAAATCTTGTAACCATGATCACACAACATTCTCAAGCTATGAATCATGCAAGAATTCCAAATGAGCAAAGGAATGAGAAACATTCTATTGAATCCTTCATGAGGCAGCGTCCACCCTCATTCAGTGGGTCTACTGATCCATTAGTTTCTAAACAACAGATCAGTACTACTGAAATGATATTTTCAATTCATCAATGTTCTGAACATGAAAAATTCATCTTAGTAGTGTATCGTTTGGAAGGTGATGCTGATCCATGGTGGAATGTTATCAAGAATACGAGACAAAGAGATAAAATTGAGTCCATTGAATGGGATGAGTTCAAGAACTTATTTTTCAATAAGTGCTTCCCTCGTATTCTTCGAACAAAGATGAAGAAGGAGTTTCTTGAATTGAAGAAAAAGGATGATGAATCTGTTGGTACCTACGAGGAAAATTTTACAAGACTTGCAAGGTACACTTCTGGGATTATTATCCAACATGAGAGTAAGATCGATCAATTCTTTAGTGGATTAAATCCAAGTCTTCAAAGGGGGTTAGCCATAAGGGACTTCAATAGCTACGAAGAAATCGTTCGATGTGCTCTCATGGTTGAGATGGAGATTGGAGTAACCCATTAGTCAAATGAGTTTGATATGATTAGGAAAATGGAATTCAAAGGGAAATCTAAAGAGCACACTAAAAAGAAGATGAGTTTTTCCTTATGATCAAAGTGTGCAAATAAAAATGGAGGGAGTTTTCTTAAAGGGACAGGTAAATGTTTAAAATGTGGAAAAGAAGGTCATCAGGCATTCGAATGCTGCAATGATGGGAAGAAGATGTCTATGGATGCAAACAAATAAAAGGTTACACAGAATGCACCTCCTATTCGTCAATGTTACAAGTGCAAGTAAATGGGGCAGTATGCTAATAAATGCCCTAATCCAAGGGTTTTTCATGATGATCGACATCAAAAAACTCTTAAGGATAAAGAAAAAGGAATGTCACATGCAATTTCTATCAGCGATGTGGAGTATGATAACTAAGTGGTGAAAGGTACTCTTACCATCCACTATAAGGTAGAAAATGTTTTATTTGATTCTGGATCCACCCACTCTTTTATTTCTGAAGACTTTTCTAAGGGTATAGCCATATTACCTCAACAATTAGATGTTGAGTTAGCTGTGGCAACCACTAACGGCACAACCGTCACATCAAAAGTTTATAATTCTTCTCTGATTTATGTTTGTGGGAAACTGCTTCCTGCAAATCTTGTGATACTCCCTATAGTGGAATTTGATGTGATTCTTGGAATGGATTGGATTTCTTTATATAGAACTCATATAAATTTCCAAAGAAGGGAAGTCACATTTCGTATTCCAGATCAATCTATGATCGTCTATCGATGCCAGGATGAACATAACCATCCAGTGGAAATTTCATCCATCTTATGGGTCTTGATTATGCTAAATGAAGGTTATTTATCTCAAATGGTTGGTGAGGAACTCATGATTTAGAATATTCCAATTGTACAAGAGTTTAATGATGTCTTTCTAGAGGAATTGTTGGGTCTTCCATCAAATCGTGAATATGAGTTTTCAATAGAACTCATACCGGGTGCTTTTCCTATTTCAAAGACACCTTATAGAATGGCAACAATTGAGTTGCAGAAATTGAAGAAGCAAATCCAAGAGAATATTGATAAGGGATTCATACGCCTTAGTTCATCACCTTGGGGAGCACCTGTTCTGTTTGTTAAGAAGAAATATGGATCAATGAGACTCTTCATTGATTATCAAGAACTTAACAAAATCACTATCAAGAACAAATATCATATCCCAAACATTGATGACTTGTTTGACCAACAAAGATGAGCTCAATACTTTTCCAAGATTGATCTTCATTCAGGGTATCATCAATTAAGGGTCAAAAGGGAGGATATAACAAAGACGACTTTTTGTACAAGGTATGGAAAATATGAATTTACAGTTATGCCATTTGGTCTTACTAATTCCTCTGCTACGTTCATGGATCTAATGAATAGAGTCTTTATAGACTATCTTGATCAGTTTGTGGTAGTCTTTATAGATGATATTATTATTTATTGAAAGAGAAAGGAAGAACCTGAATATCACTTGAGAATTGTATTGACAACCCTGAGAAAGGATACGCTTTATGCCAAATTTACCGTGTGTGAATTTTGGCTACAAAAAGTTTCATTTTGGGTCACATAATCTCAAAAGAGGGGATATCTATGGATCCAGTAAAAATAGAGGTTATCAAAAGATGGTCAAGAACAACAAAAATAACTGAGATCCGAAGTTTTCTTGGTTTGGATGGATATTATTTACGTTTTGTGAAATATTTTTCACGATTATCTAATCCACTCACCAGGTTGACATCAAAAGGAGTTAAGTTCGTTTGGACAGAGGAGCGTGAAGATAATTTCAAGGAGATAAAAAGAAGGTTATCTAGTGAACCTGTGCTCATAATTCCTTGTAGTGGAGAAAGTTTTGTGATCTACAGTGATGTATCCAAGAAGGTATTGGGGTGTGTTCTCAAGAAAAAGGATATGGTGAGAGCTTATGCCTCACTACAGTTGAAAATCCATGATCAAAATTACCCAACTCATGATTTGGTCTTAGCTGCGGTAATCTTTGCATTAAAGATTTTAATGAATTATCTTTATAGAGAATGGTGTGATATTTATTATGATAATAAAAGTTTAATGTATATTTTCACACAAAAGAAGTTGACTATGCGGAAAAGAAGATTGTTGGAGTTGATTAAGGATTACGACTTCTCAATTCATTACCACCTTGGGAAAGAAAACAGGGTGGCAGATGCATTAAGTCAACAAGACCATGCTAGCTTATCCATGATGAGGATAAAAAAAGATCCAATATTTATGTATTTAAAAGGAATGGATCATGGAATTATAGTGGAAGGGGGGAAATATTAACTTTCTCAAATGAATGTTCAACCATCTATACATGTGACGATTAAAGAGGCACAGAAAGAATATATAGAGTTATAAAAGAAAGTGAGAAATGTTCCTAAATTCAACCTTGATTGTGATTGGTTAATAAAGTTCATAAATCGGGATTGTGTCCCTCCCATCCCATAATTAAAGAAGGAGAAGCTAGATGAGGCTCATAGTTCATCATTCTCTATTCATCTTGGAAGCACGATGATGTATAGGGACCTGAAAGAGTACTTCTGTTGGGATGGCATGAAAAGTTATGGTGTTGAATATGTATCTCGATGCTTGGTTTGTCAGCAAGTTAAAGCTAAGAGACAGAAGTCTAAGGGGATGTTACAACCATTAGACATACCCAAATGGAAATGGGAAAACATCACTATAGACTTTGTCACAGGACTTCCTAAAACAAACAAAGGAAATAATTCTATCTGGGTCATAGTTGATCGTCTTACAAAGTCGGCACACTTCATTTATATTAGAGAAGATTTATCTCTGGATCATCTTACCAGGATATATGTAAAGGATGTGGTAAGATTGCATGGAGTACCACTATCCATTATATCTGATTAGGATACGAGGTTTACCACAAAGTTTTTTCAAAGTCTTCAGCATACTCTGGATATAAAGATGAGTTTTAGCACTGCTTATAATCCTCAGAAAGACGGTCAGTCTGAGAGGAAAATTCAAACTCTAGAAGATATGTTGAGAGCTTGCTCTATGGATTTAAAAGGAGGTTGGGATAAACACCTACCTTTGGTGGAATTTTCTTATAATAATAGCTTTCATTCTAGTATTCAGATGGCTCCATAAAAAGCTCTCTATGGAAAGAAAAGTCGAACTCCAACATGCTGGGATGAAGTTGGGGAAAGAAAGATATTAGGACCTGATCTTGTTGATTTGATGGCAGAAAAGGTCTGATATATTCAACAACACATAAGAGCAGCTCAGAGTCGACAAAAACATTATACCGATAACCAAAGAAAATACCTAGGGTTTGAAGTGGGTGATAAAGTGTTCTTATGAATATCTCCTTAGAAGAGAGTAATGAGATTTGGAAAGAAGGGAAAGCTGAGCACTAGGTATATCGATCCATTCGAAATACTGGATCGTGTTGGGAAGGTAGCTTACCGATTGGCACTTCCACCAAATCTCTCTCAAGATCATGAGGTGTTCCATGTATCTCTCTTGAGAAAGTATATACCCGATACTTTACATGTACTCAGCTCGGAATTTGTACCACTCGAGCAAGATCATTCTTTTGAAGAACAGCCGATAGAGATTCTGGATCGTAGAGAAAACGATCTACGGAACAAGACCACTCACTTGGTGAATGTTTTATGGAGGAACCACCAATTAGAAGAAGCTACATGGGATCATGAGGATATTATTAGGGAGAGGTATCCTCATCTGTTTGTTACCAAGTGACGAATTTCGAGGGCGTAATTCATTTTAAGGGGGGTAGAATGTAACACCCGAGATTTTTATGAGAAAAATTTTGTTTTTATGTTATATACATAATCAAAGGAATATTTCCCTACACATATTACTATCTTGACTTTCTTTACATGCAATCGTGACCTTCCTCAATAGCTTGCATTGTACGAAATACCGAGTTTCACTAAACAATGATATGCTATTAAAATATTATTAAAAATAGCCGTTATGAATAGTAATACCCAATTTTTTAAATTTTATAAATTTTCTCTTTCAATATGGACTTCATTTTTGGATTCAGAATATCAAAATTAGCCTAGGGTGAAATTTTGGTATTTTTCTGAAAACATTCAATTTTTGATGAATAGTTAAAACACTGGGTTACTATTTAAAAACTGACTTTTTATTTAAATAATTATTTATTTTAGGACCAAATGGAAACATAATACCTATATAAGTTCAATATAATTCATTAGAGTCATTTTATAATAATTTTAGATATACAAAAAATTTATTGAACTTTTCACCGTCTTTTACCGACCTCCTAGGAGAATTTGAAAATTTACATAAAACATAATTTTACCGATTCTGTGAGTGGAATTTCGAAAATCTGAGAGACACGGTTAACATCAAGAAGTAAAATGTGGTTTAATAAGATAAAAATAAATTTTGGTGAATAGTAACTTTTTACTTTTATTTACCACGGTTAAAATTAAATATGGTAATTAAGGGTAAAATGATATTATTATTTCCCTAACACATGTCCTAATTATATTGGATAAGGGTAATTCGACCAAAAAAAACCATAAGAATAAAATATGACCATTTTGGTCCACATGGATTAGATTAAGACATTTAATATTATTTTATTTAAAGAAGAGTTAAAATAGTTTAAATCAATGTTTAAATGAAAATAATTCTATACAGACACTTTGAAGTAGGAATATATCTAGGTATGATTTTGAGTAAAAAATATGCATCCTTCATGAGGGGAAGACTAGTGTTTTCATCTTGAAATACATCAGTATATTCATGTATATTTGGATAGTTATCAATTTTTCCTTTCTACTCTATCATTTGAGATAAGAGTATATTTTTTTGGGTTCCATAACTATCATTATTTAATTTTGTTCCACATGGAGTTCATATTCATCCTTGTGAAGATATATGATTATATAATAATTTGGGATATGAAATGATTCTTTCTTATCTAAATAGAAGATATGTGATTTATGATACGAATGAAATCCATACCTAATATAATGCCAAAATCTACCAAAGGATGAAAAATTAGATATATAGGAATTATTATCCCATAAATATCAATCAGATTAAATTTATAAATGTTAGACGTGGTCATTATGACACCAGGGTTTTCACTGATATTGTAAATTCCATTGATTAGGGTGGTGATTCCACAATCTTATAATAATTGTGTGATATAAAAAATGTGATGAACTAGAATTATAAAAGGTATTAGTAGATATTGAAAAGAGATCATGTGTACCTCAAATCACATCGTTATCATGATCTACCTTAGTATTAGTGATCTTGAATTCCCTTCTATTTTCCCTCAGTTTGGGATGTTTTTAGGGACAATTTTATTTATTAGGCCAAGGGTATGGTAATTAATTCCCATAATGTATAAACTCCATGAACATAAAGATTTATAGTATAAGTGGATCATTTGTAGGAACCTTCTTATCTTCTTTTTACATAATCACCCCTTAGTGTTTGTTCGATAGTTTTATGAATACTATCACACTTTTTCACTCTTATAGAACTTCTATCGTCCATTTTTACAACTTAATAGGAACTTTATTACTCATTTTATTCATAGTGTAAATTGTAATTTATTCCTTCAATGTGTATTATAATCATTTTTTACATGATACTACATTTTACTTTTCTTTTCCTAGGAATATTTAGAACGTCAAATTTACATTTGAACCTTAAGAGCACACTAAATTATCCTTTAATAACTTCTAAATTCTATTATGTATAACACCCCTTGAAAACTATGCTTTAATCGAGTTGAAAAGTGATAATTTCTACTCACATTATGAGAGAAAAAACAGATGCATACCTCACAAGTCTTGTTCAAAGTTCATCACATGATACACTATATCTTAAATATTTTCATTTAATTCTTAGCATTCCTACTCCAATTTCATTTGAAGTGTCTTTGGAAAATACTTAGTGAAAAAATAATTATTTTATCTTCCCATTTTATAGAGTCTACATATTATTTTCTATTGTATTAATAATGGGACTCTACCAATGATAAACAAAACATTAAAATGATAGAATACCAAATATAATTTTTATGGTCTCAGCATCAAAATATAATAAAATAAGTTTTTTCTATTAAATTGACCCACCAATGAATAATCTATTAATTAGAAAACCCACAAGTATGTGGTGGTTTTTGTCTCATAAATGAATCAGTAGTGAGTTTCACCCTCATTTTTGTGTTTTAGAGGTCAATATGATTTGGTTTATTTACCTATATCTTGTGATAGTTGGGATACCATTGACATAAGATTTTTCATCCCATCCTGAATATCATTAGGTTTACCATTGGGGAAATCATTGAATTGTGCATTTCACCCATTGTTAATTCATTTCATTTGGGTTCCCACCATTAACATAACTAATAAAAACCAGCAATGAGTATAATTAAATTAATTATTGTATATACAAAGAAACCATAATATTAGAATAAATATTTCATATATGATGCACACACATTAGCATATAAATATTATAGATTCAATATATGTTATCAATGATTGAATTTATAACTATAATAGTTATATATATTAAAATAAATTATAATAGTTTGAAGATATAATTTTATTAACCAATGAATAACCTTTGAGAGTATCAAATGTGGTGTTCAGTTAGGCCTCATTATTGTGCACCACTTCACAGTAGGGTAATTACCTTATACCCACTCTATAGGGTTACTATCCCTAGGTAAGACTACTCTATATCCTACATACACTTGTAGTATCTATAAAGGGTTGTAATTTTACAGGGAACCACATAATATCATCATTACTAAAACATTAGTATGTTATCATATTCATATAATAATCCCTTTATTTTTTCCTTAGGATTTTTTCTAATGTTTTTAAAACTAAAATGTCAAAGTAACTAAACCCTAGATTTGATACAAACTATTGTGACCTGAGATGAACATAATATAAATAGTAAAATAATCTCATGATTTATATAATACTTCTCACACAAGTTTCAAAATTCAGGTATTGAAATTTTTAGTGTCCTAGAAATTAGTCACATAAACATCTTATTTTATTACATTTACAAACATATCTCCACAATCAATCTCCTCTTGAAACTTTTTTAGATATCTTGAATGTTATAACCATTTTCAAAACATGTGGATTGTAAATATAACAAAGGGGAGGTCTCATACATTCAATAAAGGAATAAAATATCACAATAATAAAGAAAACACGATGAAGACATACATATCATAATAAATGATTAAAATACCTTAATTATAATCATAAAACATGTTAGAGTAATATAAGGTATTAAAAAGATCACTATGAATGAATAAAAAAATTATATGGAATAAATCACATTTGAGTAGTCATATCACATGTGATCATGAAATAAATGTGTTGAATAGTTTAAAAATAAGTTATAAACTTGATAAAATGGTATTACAGAAAAAATAATCACATCTTTAAAAATTTGAAGAACACGATGAACAAATTGTAAATGTGTCACAACCATAATCATAGGAAAAAATATAATATAAAACTCTTTTTCCCATGATTATGTAAATATACTATTTATTTAAACCCATAAAAATGTGAGATTACCCACTATGCCCATGCCTATATGAAAAAACTCATTATTTCCACAACTGACCACCTCATGAGATATAATATTAAAATAGTGAATTTCAGTGATATATAAGACCCCATTCACCATTATCCATACATATGTTGTTCACATGCCCATAGGGCGTCATTTCCTAACATGTGCAACCAAAATAAAAAATTATAAAAACTAAAACTATTATACATAATTGATTAAAACATAATATTAGAAAAGTTCAAGGATTAATCCAAAGTGAATATGAATTAGTTTGATTATGTTTTCAAAAGATTTTATTTTTTTAATTGAATAATGTGGTGATAAAATACTGGTTTTATTGATTTTTAGAAAATAAAACTATAAATAAAAGTAGATTTATTTTTTGAGAACATATTTTGAAAGGTTTCCTTGTGTTTTTTAATTTCAGGATTTAGGAGTAAATGGATTTTGAAAAATAGATTTATTCATTCAGGATTAATTTTTGAGTTGAGATTAGTAATATTCAATGGTCATGGTATACCCTCCTTGATGCGACAATCCCTGACTTCCCCGGGTTAGGTAATTTAGTGTTTCTCTGAATCATGTGTATCTCTATAGAATATTTGAACACGATTTATCTGAAATTTAACAACGCTCATGCATCATTTTGGGTTTTTATTTGTGAAATTTAAATATTCCTTTCTAATTTTAATATAAATGGTCATGATAAAAATTACAGAAAGGGTTCGAGAATTGATTGGAGAAATCACGACCAAACATATAATTAATAGAGGAAACTAAATAAATCCAATGGAACCATCCCCTTATATTATATAAACCTAGATCGAGGTTGGACTACCCATTTATAATAGACATTATATGATTAGAGGGAATGAGAAAACATGAAAAATGCATAATGAATACAGAGATTAACTCGAGAAGGACCCTACAAAACATAGTTTCTTGCTCCAAGATTTCGTCTCCATAATCTCCTCAATAGTAGCATGAAAATGAACTATTTATAAGACCCAGATGGGATCCTATATTAATCAAAGTCATTAAATATTTTTCCAAAAGTGGTCTGAGGTGGGTATCATATCATAAACCATGTTAAAAATGATGATACAATAAACCTAGGAGTTAAAATCCCATCCAGATAATTTACATGTGGTATAAAGTATTACACCATTGGTAAATTTATTTTTCAACTATTATTACAACACAATGTGTGTCACTTTCAAAATTTTCACCTATTCTTGATTTTTAATTATTAGAAGTCATTTAATTTCATTTTTCTACTATAGAATCCTTGTTTTTCCTTAGTTCTTCAGTGTCATACCTTAGAAATTCTCTAGGTTTGTAACGACTTGAACTTTTTAAATGACATTTGTCTCTTGAGAAAATTTGTGTTGTATTGTACAATACAAAAAAACCATATCTTTTTAATAATAAAGTGATTATTAACTTAAATTTTACAATAAATATTCAACAATTTTTTAACTGTTGGTCAAATATGACAGTTGGTCAACATGATTATTGGTCAGTATGACTGTTGGAAACTATATTCTTGGAAATAATTTTTACATTATTATTTTTATGATGTAATGATTATGAATAATTAATGAAAAAAAGGAGAAATGATGGAATAAACTAGTAGATTTATTCTATATGAATCCCATTTATCAAATATTGGGAGGAAGGTAACGTCACGGAGGTTTAATATTGAAAAAAACCATACTAATATTCAATAAGTGAATATAGATTGAAATCACATATAGGAGAAGATTAAGTCAAGGGAAATTACCACTCAAGAGATGTAAGGTGAGATACCCTATAAATCTATTACCATCCCACACCTTACCCATATGGCTTATTTAGGTGTTATAAGGGGTTATGTTTCAAGGACCTAGACACTTAAAGTGTAATTCCATTATATAAATAAAAATTTTAATTTATTTATTTCATTTCAAGAACAGTTTTTCTTAATAAAATTGTGATGTAATTTTGTAAATTGATTTTATCAAAAAGAAATTATACTTTCTAGAAAATATAAATATTAAAAAAAATATTGTATAAATACCATTGACTTTAGTGAAATACTATGATAATAATATTCTCATTTAAATATAAATGATTAAAAATATTTTTTATTCAAGTGTTAAAAATTTTACAATGCATTTTCAATCCGCTATTATTTTTAATAAATAATATTTTTATATTTATAAATTAGAATTATCTAGTTTAATGAATTATTTTGATAAATTAATTATCATATTTGAAATCAGCATGAGAAAGTTATGTTTGGGTGAATTTATGATAATTCTCTAAAATACTTTATTTTTGGTAGAATAGTAAAAATACAGTTAGAGTTTTACAGTACATATAATGATTTCATAATTATAACATAATGGTTTTATAAATAATTAACCAAAATCTAGTAAATAAATATTATATTTTATTAATATCATGTATTTTAAAATATTTTAATCAATTTTCAAACCTATAAATTACTTTCTAAGCTCAAAAATCGAATCATTCAATTAAAATCACTATTTTTGTGGAAACATTAATTTTCCATGAAAAAATATGTAATTAAAAATGATGATCAAATATTCTGGATTAAAATATCATAAAATATAACCCATGTATCAAAAAATCATGGTTAAATACCATGTTAAATTTTATTGTTTTTCATTTTCCACAACCTAGGTTTGCAAGGCCTATATTTGGAAATTAATAAACTAATCCTCCACTTTTTCTATAAATACCTACCAATTTATCCATTTACAATCACCTAAAATATATCATACATGATTATATGGTAGTTTAACCTCCAAATTATTCTTCTTAAAGTGTACCCATGTCCCCAAGGTCAAAATCCTCATGTTTTAGGAGTTACTTTTCAAAGTAAGGGAATTATCATTCCTTTCACTTCAATTCCCGAAATGTTTTTGTCTATGTATTATAATTGTTAGGATTACTATATTTTATCACCCTTCTGATACTAACCTTAAATAATTTTTTTATCAAATTAATACCTATTTCCTTAATTATTTTACACTCTTAAAAACCATGTTTCCTAGGTGTTGTACTTCCAGATTTACTTCTCAAATTTTCTTTCTTCTCTACATGCTATTCTCTTTTATTTTCTTCTCCTAAATTACCAGGACACATTATATTCAAAGTGTATTAAAATAAATTTTAAAATTATTTAATTTATTATTATATTAATATACATGAACAAAAATGAATTACAATGTGCTAAAAATAACATAATGATAATGTTTTTAAGCTCTTTTGGAAATTCCATGAATTTGATATGAACCCTTTTAATTTTATTTTTTATTACCACTTATAAAAGTTGGGAATAATTATAGATATAAATATTATATATGTTATTTATAACATAATTATATATTTTGAGTCATTATATCATATATACCCTTTCATGTTCCATTTTATAAGAGATATGATAATGTTGCTTGTGTGTCTAACAGACTACCATCTTCCAAAGCGATGTGACTCATTTTTCACTAAATTGTTAAATAGAATGTAATAAGGATAATTATAAAACAATTGTGATATACATGAAATTTTTATAATATTAATTACATATTAATTATTTTATAAATAACATATATCTTATTCTCTTTTCTATTTCCCTGATTGGAAAAAATTATAACATTGTTTGTGGAGGTGTGGAGAACTGCCTCCTCGAATTGATTTGATTATTTTTTAATCACTAAATCACAAGAATGACATATATAAGTATATATAATAAAATATTATGGTATTGATGATATAATTATCATTCTGTGATGTTAAATTATTACATATCTTCTTTCCATAATGATCATTAAAAATTGGATCGTTACACATGCATACGTACGACCTACCTAATATATAATTGTGTTGTTGCTTTAATTTTCATAGCCATCATACATGATTTATTTTAAAATAATAAATTATATAAAAATATTATTATTATGTAATTATTATTATTATTTATATGTTTAAATAATGAACTATTTGACCATAGTCAACCTACATATGTCATTTTTGAAACATATGATGAATATGGTCAAGAAAATATTTAAAGTTAATCCATTAAGTAATTATATATTTAAAGATAATAAGAGAAAAAAAATTATTAATAAACTTTAAAATGTTTCTCAATAATTTAAATAATTTAAATAATTTTATTATTTAGGAATATAAAGAAACACATGATATGTCAAAATTAGGGTAATGATTTTTTTGTACTCACTTATATTCTTGTGAGATACATTCCATATTAAAAAATTATTTTTATGGTGTGGTGTATATAAATCCAATAAATTAATTCTATTATTATTATACATAAATTTATATTGAATGAAAAAATCCATTTTATGATCTCCCTTTCATGGATACTACAGTTTTAATGTTACCAAAGCAGTAAGAGATTTTTATTCCAGATTTTTTCTTATTTGAGATGATTGTTAGGTTATACAACTATATTATCTTATTAGGTGTCTACCATATACATTTGAAATTTGATATCATGAATATAACTGTTTTACTTATATTTTAGGTTTCATTTAATGTTATTATTTTAGGGGCAAACAATTGAATTTTATCAAATTTGGATGAGTTTAATGTTACAATATAATTGTTTATTATAATTATTTGTGATTAAATATCCAATGTTTAAATATTATGATGTACCTAAAAATTATTCTCATGAATTTTCTTTTACTATTTTTATTTCAGGGGAATAAAATTTTCCCTTCATTTTACTCTCTTTTTGTACTCAAGAATTCAAAGAAATGTTTTTAGGAAATTTACTTTTCAATTAGAAACTATTTTTATTCAAAAACCATGGTTTCTAAAAATGTTTTAATTTTTTAAAAAAGTTTTTTCAATGGGGAAAAGAAATTTTCCTCAAGAAATGTTTTAAATTAATTTTAAAATATTACTTAATAATATTTCATTTTTCTTATAAGAAAATTATTTTAAAAATATTTTATTCTTTGAAAAGATATTTTCAAAATAAAAAGAAAATATTTCTCAATAATGTTTTTAATGATCATTTATATTTATTTCCATACTTCATTGTCAAAAAAACATTTTTTTTACTTATCCTCTGCTGGGGATATTATGTTTTGAAATCATCCTCATTTATGTCTAGATGGATTAATATTATTTCAAAGGGATTGTTATGAAAAATGATTCATTTCTACATGTCTGTCATGTTTAAAAGATACTATTATGGTACCCATTTATTTTACATAGATAAATCATGTTTAAAAGATATTTACATGATACCTATTTATTTTCCATGTTTTAATCAAGTTATAATTTGAATTATAATTTTTTTCTATGTTTTTTTATGATGAAATATTCATGTAAATTATTCGTGTTGTGGTTATTGTACATCATATATAATGGGAATTCCTAGATATCTTTAGGTGAAAACGTTATGGAATATATAATGTGGTGGCATAGATAATTCTAGGTGAGTCTGTTATAGCTTAAATAATGGGTTATCCCTAATAGAGAACCAATGCATTGGGAAATGTACCATATCTTGGGAGGAAAGAAGTGGGGAGTCAACTATGGGTTTCTCCTTTGGATTTAACATGGTTCCATTTAATTTTTACCCAAGTTTAACACGAGTTATGAAGAAAAATGTTCCATGTTTCCAACATGTTTTTTCATGATATCTATGGGTTTATAGTTTTTATTATGATCAAGATTGATATAACATGGCTCATGATTTTTGATTCTGATGACTCCTTATTTTTCCATGTTTTCATATTTCAGGATCCAAGTATTTTTGTGTGTGAGTTATTTTGGGATAATCTTATCTTAATGATTTTTCCATCATACCCATATGCACTTCATATGCTCACCGATAACATTTAATTATTAATTCTTATGTTTAACATTACTGAGAACTTCACCTCAACCTTCTTATGCTTTCCTCTTCCCCAGGTCATAGAGAATAAGGTTTCATGAATTATGTATAGAAGGGATTTCATATTGATGATGTTGATTTCATAATAGAAATAATAAAATCTTGGTATAATGGGAGATGGTGTCCATCTATTTAACATGTTGTTTATGAATTTAAGTTGATATGAGTTGTTCGTAATTCAATAAAATTATAAACCTAAAAGGAATGTGGGTATATAAGTTAACAAATAATTATTTTTAATGATGTATATATTGATTGGAGAATATTTTATCTTATTATTTGGTATCAAATATTTAAATATATATTTTATTAATTTAGCATTGGATTTGGGAGTGCAGATTCTAGGCTATTATAGTTTTCATTTGAGAAAGAGTTTAAATTACTTTAGATATTAAGATATTTTCATTTTATATTATATTAAGAGTTAATAACACCTTCATATGTCTATAAGATTAATGATGATCATAAATTTAAACTTTTAGAAACACTATTTATTATTTAAGTGATGAGTTGTTAAAGTGATTAATGGTATTTTAGGATATTATTTAATTAGTTTAAGTATTTATAATGTTTTGGATAAACATGTTATTAGAATTTAAATTTCATGGAGATGAGATTTAAGATATTTATATCCTTTAGGGTTTATAAGATCATAGATTTTGGGAATTCATGTTTTATCATATAAATAACCATAGTATATAAAAGTGATTTGGTGACTATGTGATTAATATTACTTCTAAATAAGATGGCCATGTTTTGGGGAAGGAAATAATAAATAAATGAGATAAAAATTGTGGCTAAATCACCCTTTAATATTGAGGTAATTTAGGATTTATTTATTACTATATTTGGGTATTAATATTTAATTCTAATGATTAATGTATCAAATGAAGGTTTACCCATTTTAGTAGTTTCCATACCATGTTTGAACCATTTTGGTTTTGGTTAAGGTCAATGGATTACTGGAGAAATTATTATCCATTTTATAGATATATGATCCTTTAAAAGTTGACTTTTAGTACTCTAGGTATGAAAATTTCATTTTGAATACTCATCATTTGGAAAATAATGATAAGATTATAATATAAATTTGGTAAAGGATTAAATTACACTAACCAAGTAATTTTATTTCTATATTATCTCTGTCTAGATGGTAAGATAACACCTCAAATCAATGAGAAGGATCTTAAAACAAAAAAAATGAAATAATATTACCTTAAATTCTATTAAAATTATGGTATTTCAATCATCATAGAATTAAGGTTTAGAGGCACTTAAATTTCCTTTGATGACTCAGTTTCTTCTGATTGATGATCTCAATAACTCTCTATAATTAATTATTCATTTATTCTATTCCCACCTATGTTATAATTTTTATAAACACATTTATGCGTTAATCAATTTGACCTTTGTAATTAAATTTCTATCTTATTAACATTATTTTTTACTTACCCTTTTTAAAAATAGAGTTTACAAAAAAAATTATTTTAAAATGGAGATCCTTTTAATTTCTGAGATAAAGTTAAAATTACAAGGGCACAATTCATTACGGGGTAGGGGAGGTTGTATCAGTGATAGATTTTAATTGAAGAAAAATATATTTTACAATGTTATGTAAATTCATATAATTTTATTTTTTTAGGTTACACAAAATAATGTGTTCAATATGAATTCTAGAAAACAGTAAATTTAGGTTGCATTGCACTCAACCTTGAGATTATTATGTTTGATAGTGTGCTCAACACACAACACCGAACATAAACAACCCATGATATATGTTATCATTAAAAATTAGCCATTGTAATAATGAGAATAAAAAGGGTTAAATGAATTATGAAAATATGGTTTAAATATATTCATTGGTGACTAATTAATTATAAATAGAAATAAATGCCTTTTGAAAATAAGAGGAATTATTTTTCTAAAAAACTATTTTAATGAAAAAAGTGTGTTCTATAACAATAAATTAAATTAATCAGACATATCTGATTATATTAATTAAATTTACATATTATATATTCAATATCATTTTTATAATTCATCGTATGGTTTTTCAAGACATTTTATAAAAACAAATCCAATTTTACACATAAAAGTGTATATTTCTAAAAAAATGTTTTGTCACATTTTTTGGTGAAATTTTTTTAAAAATAGTTTTAAAAATTTGATAAAAATTATTTTACAAATTAAAATTCAGCCTTATAAGAATATCATCAAAATTTACTTTTTCTTAATCTTTGTGTTTTTTGAATAAATATTGGCTTTTCGATGAACATTGAAAATAAAAGTTTTTGTAAAAAAGGTTGTTTTCATTCAGTAAATTAAGTGCTTTTAAATTCCAAATTTGTTATATATATTTAATAAAGTATAATAATTTTATTTAATAGTATTAAAAACTTTATTAATTACTCTTTTAAAATAAATATGTTTCTCTATATTAATTAATTAAAATGATCCCAAATCGGGCATTTTTTAATCAAAATTATATAATATATATATCATTAAATATTAATTATTTTTTATAAAATTATTATTATTAATGATGAAGTTAATATAGAATCACCTTTTTCAAAAAAAAATACACCTCTTAAAAATCTGTTGTCTCACCACGTCTGTGGGATTATTTAAAAATTAAAAATATCCACTTAAGTAAATTTAATTTTAAAATTTGGATTCCATATTTTTTATATTAATAATATATAATTTCAGTAACTTAAACATAGTTTTTACCAAAACTATTAGTGAATGAAATTATAATTAATTAATATAATAAAGGTAATCAAGATTTTTGTAATGGACCGGGCCTCTCTGGTCCATTCCTTTGTGAAAATATGGTGTTTGAGTTGTCTCGGGAGGTCAAGGTGACATATCCCTTGCACTTTTCCAATTTTCCCTTTTTATGAACAGTAGCATCGGTGACCCTCGATGAACAGTTCTAATGGTAGATAGTTTTGAAGAGTACATCGGTAACCTTCTATGAACAGTTCCAGAATAGTGAGGTTCTTACAGCAGCCTATGTTCGGTACTATAACAGCTGGAACTGTTCACCCACTGTGGGTTATCGGGCCACCAGTTTGAGCTTATGGGTCTCAAGGGCCTTCAGGCCATCAAAGGCCTTCGGGCCATAAGGACTTTGGGCCATTGAAGACCATGAAGTATCCTAGTTCCCACAGAGTAGGCCCTAGAAGAGGATCAATGTACTAGTATCAGTCACCAGAAGAAGACCAAACCAGATTGGAAGAATGAGAGGGTATTGCAACCGCCATTAGGACTAGGAACTGTGAAGCTTTGTATGGGGAAATTCATGCTAATCCTAAATGCTGGTGGGGAGCTAAAGGCATTCAATGATCCAGAAGCTAGAGAGGGGCAGTTCTAGTGGGTTGGGCCTATGGGTCATGTTATGGGCATGGTATACCTATAGGCCTTCAGGTCATGGTTTACAGGTCATGTCGGCCCTTGTGGCTTGGGCCTACAAGTCATGTATGGGTTCCCCTTAAACCCTTAAAAGGGGGATTATTTATAATAAAATTAAAAAAAGAAGGCCTTTAAGCCATTCAGATAACATAACAACAACCATTATTTCCTTTTCCAAATTTCGAGTTTATGAAAAGTGTTTCTATGACAGTGAGGTTCTAATAGAAGCTTCTATTTCCTTTTCCAAATTTTTAGTTCATAAAGAGTGTTTCTAGAATAGGGAGGTTCTAACAGTAGCCTCTATTTCATTTTCCAAATTTCGAGTTCATGAACAGTGTTTCCAGAACAGTTAGGTTCTAATAGCAGCCTCTGTTTCCATTGCCAAATTTCGAGTTCATGAACAGTGTTTCCAGAACACTGAGGTTCTAACAGTAGACTCTATTTCCTTTTCCAAATTCTGAGTTCATGAACTCTATTTCCAAAACAGTGTGATTCTAACAGAAGCCTCTATTTATTTTGCCAAATTTCGAGTTCATGAACAGTTATTCGAGAACAGTGAGGTTCTAACAGTAACCTCTATTTCCCTTTCCAAATTTCATGTTTATGAATAGTGTTTCTAGAATAGTGAGGTTCTAACAGCAACCTCTATTTCCTTTGAAATTTTTTGAGTTTGGTGTACAGTGTTTCCAACTCCCTACAATTTTTCCTCTTTGACATTTCCTTTGACAAAAAATGAATTTAAAACATTATTTGAAGGTCTCTCAAGATGATTAAAGATCTATAAATCCTATATTAATTATTCCTATGGCTAGGGATGTTTTTACTTGGTCAAACCATGTGGTTTAATGTGATCTTCATTTAATGAAAAATTAAGCATATCTTAAACCGCTGCTTCGTATAATCTTCTAAAGGGATGTGATATCTTTCTCCCTAATTTATTCTCCTTGTTCATGGGTGTGAGATGCTCGAACATCCCATTCCTTATCATAGGATTAAAAAAATCCAACATTCCTCCTATAATTGGTTCTGCTATGTTTTGATGCAACCAAGCTGTATCAATCAATCTCCGATATAAGGAATGTTTTATCATCGTTATATTGGGGTTCATCTTCTCCTGCTCTCCTTTCAATATTATATAATGTAATATATGTGAATCTAATTATATTTTTATTGCGTTTCAATTGGTGTGGATGTACCTTGGAATCCTTGGGTTGATGCAGTTGTAATGAGAGGAGGATCATGACCCTTTCTCTGTACTATTGTCATATAAAGAACATCAAGAACTGTTTGAGGTACGGGACTCATTGCTTCTCTCTCCTTTTATGTGCAACTATATTGTTAGCATGTTTTGTCCCACTGGATCACAATGTAATTGACCAAACAAATGTTTGAACCAGATAATCAAATTTATATCAGTAGTATGTTATTGCCTCTTGTTTTTCTAGATAGTGTGATATCAATTCTTACTGTGTTTATAATTTCATTTTTGAAGGAAATTGGTAATGAATGTAAATCCAGAAATTATTCATAATGGTTTGGCTAAAGATAAAGAGGCATATAAATGAATTTGGTACTTCTTATTGTAATTTGTTGTTAATCAAAATGGTGATGTAAGAATATTTAATTTTCTGTAATAGATTACTGATTAGGTTTCCCAAATTTGGAACCTAAGTATAGTAATCAGTTACTATAAGATGGATTATTGAACCAGTTGATCCATAAAAGTTAACTCCTTGTAGGGTTCTGAGTTACCCTATTGTTTGTTAAAGGTCCAGGAGACCAACTGTTAAAATGATTATTTTCATACTGCTTGTGTTGTGATGTGAGCGTTGATGGATATTGTGAAATGTGGGAGCATGGAGGCCTATTTGGTGGTGGCAGCAGATGACGCCTAGAGTGGCGAGATGCATCAGTTTATGCATGTGGGTGTCGGGGAGGACACTAGGAATGATTGAACGAGATGTATGTGATTGTTGGATTCTTGCTGATTCTTAATAGTTGATTATCTGCTTTACTTTTCCCCACTACTCAAGGTAGCTGGTCTTTCTTACCCTTCTTCTGAAAGAGGTAAAGATGCACTGGGTATGCCTCGTGCTTTCTGTGTTTAGCTTCACAAGGGAGGATGGGTCTACGCTTTTGTTATAGGCAGCAAAGAACCGACAGGTAGTACATCTACTCACCATGTCGATCCCCCTATTGTTTAGTAGTGTTGAATTTGTTTTCTAGAATGCCTTAAAATATGGGAAAGTAATTCTGTAATTAATAATTGAATAAATGGTGTTAACTCTTTGGGATGGAGTTGCTAGAACATAATGATAGGTTGTAATTTTAAAAGGATAATGGACTTTGGGTGTGATGCTAATGAAATTTAATGTGGAATTTTTCATGGTTAATTAATGTTTATATAATTAATTAATGTAAATTGGAACTGATAAAAAGGTAACGAAGTAATCTAATAATTCTCTTTAAATGGTTGAGTGCTTATAGGATACCTAGTCTTAGAAGTGGCAGCCCAGAGTCTGAGATACGTTAGGTGAAGTTGAGTCGAAGACTATGTTATGCCCATAGTGGGGTTGTGAGATATTGTATATTCTGTACTCTTTTTTTTCTAGACGCTACTCCACCCTATCAGTAAGGGAAACTGACACCCTAATGATTTTGAGCACTGGGGGTGCTTTCCCCAACATTCTGCTGGTAGGATGAATGGCTGACTTCCCCCTTTGGCACCGCTCTCTTCTCTTGATAGATACTTCTTCCGGTAGTCACCATGGTTAGTTTTCCCTATATATGTGGGTAGAGTGCTAAAATGGCTTGTGGTTATTCACACACATATATTCTGGATATAGTATCCTATGAACTATTATAGGTGTAACGTGTATAGGATGTGATGGCTTGAGGATCCTTACTCGGTGTATGGGAAGTAATGGCTTGAGGTATAATACCCAACATATGATAGATATTATGTGGACTTTGGTGGCTCATAGAAACTACCTAATTATTTTTCTTACGTGGATGTGGGGTTTTATTCACTAGGTGCATGTTGTGGTTCTTTGCTCAGGTGTCTGCGGGCAAGCCTTTTTGGAGAGAGATGCTTATGACGTGCGACGTTGGGGAAAAGAGGAAAACCAGTGGGGAAGTAGTACTGGGGTACCCTTGATAATATTTATTATATTATATACAATTGTATTCATTACATGGTTGGAGTAGCCATGATAAGGTTTGGTACATAGTATAATTTTTTAGGTGTCGAGTTAGTTTCACTTGTTGTTCACTATGTTGTAGCATGCCTTCATTACTTTTTCATGAGAGGATTTGGGGAGGATGTTACTGAGCATACTGTTATACTCACCCTATGTATATATAAACTATTTTTCATGTCACATGGATCAAGTTGGAGATCAATCTAGTATCGACTAGCTTGGGGTTGCAGGAGTTTTTCGAAATTCTGTTTACTATTGTTTTTACATTATATTGGGTACCTTCACTTTTCCCCTTCCTGTTGTAGTAGTTTTGAATGAAATTACATATGTGCACCTCCATTTTCATTTATATTTCAGTTCCGAGTTGGAGTAGGTTGGTGTCTATCTTATCTCTCTCCTCCGCATGTGTTCTCAGAGAGGGAAATTCCCCCTATTTGTGTGTTTGCTATACCCTCAGTGCTAGTATCCATCCCAGGGCCTACTAGAGGTAGGAATCAGGGTCATTATCTCTCTTCTCACATTTTCTTCCTAGGAGGGGTACAATTTGTGGGGTGGGGGTTGTGACAGAGTGGTATTAGAGGCTTAGGTTGAAGGATAGGATGGAGTTTGGAGTTAGGAAGAGGTGAGGTTTCATGGGTAAATAGGGAAACCGTGTCATTCATGTTTAGAAAGTGATGTAAACACTGGAGACCGGATGAGACAGTGTCATTTAGGGCCCCCTATGATCTATGTTAGAAACCAATATGATTACAATGGATTATAGGAGAGGTGATACTAGTTGTTGGGTAGAGACCTAAAAATGATCATGTATCATTATTCATTATGCATGTGTTTGAATGGGTAGACCTTAGGATAAGTTAATATAAAATAAATTAAAGAAAAAAATTAATGAATTAATGTTGAGTCATCCATATTCTAGGATTAAGAGATCTACTGGTTTTTTATTTTATTGGTAGGGCTCCATGTCAACGTCCCTGTCAGGTTTGCGCAGAAGATGTCCAGTAGGTTGTTACAGAATATCGTTGTATGGTAGAGGTTGATGATGAAGACACGTGGAGTAAGAAACTCCAAGAGATTCGGTGACAGAGTCTACAGAATTACAAGGGCTCCATTTCAGATGCAGTCATGGAAGACTGGTTGGAGGAGGTCGAGATCGGATTCAGTTCGATCCATTCTCAGAAGTAGCATTGGGTGTCCTTAGTTGTGACGTGGTTGCGTGGAGAAGCAAGGAAGTGGTGGTTCTTATTCCTCCGGGATAGCGAGGAGTATGTGATCTCATGGGATGAGTTCCGAGAAAAGCGTAGAGTCAAGTTTCTTTCTTTGACAGCGAAGGCGTCCAGTCGCCTAGAGCTTCATACCCTTCTCCAGGGGGCTCCAGTGTCCGACACTTTGGAATCCATTTTAGAAACCTTTTACTATATTCATTGGACATGTTTCCAGATGAGGAGGCCAGGGAGAGGCATTTAGAGGAGGTTTTATATCTATAGATCTAGTGCCAGGTCACCCCATTTATGCTGAAGACATATCTTGAGGTGATGGCGAGGGAAAAGGATGTTGAGAGGACTTTGGAAAGGATTGGATCATTATGAGAGTGGAATCATTCTGATTCCTCAAAAAGCAGAGCTGTGGTCCGGGGATCCCGGTTTTCAGGGAAGAAGAGTTTACGTTCAGCCGGGGGTAGGTCTCATCCCTTCACATCTCGTTTCTCTAGAAGCAACAACTCTTAAGAATATGCTAAGGTATCATGCTCTTGTTTTTCTTGTGGTGTTCATGGTCATCAACTACGGGAGTGCCCGACCATTCAGAGCAGTCATCGTGCACCAGGTTCTACACTCAAGGTTCGTCCATTGAGGTAGTTCCAGCTGAGGCAACAACAGTAGGTTTCCCTAGATTTAGATCAAAAAATGGTAGATGGGGAAGGTAGAGGAAAACCCCAAGATGCTCCCTGCCCTCAGATTCCAGAACATGGCCATGGTGGTGGTTTTCATCAGGGTTAGAGAGGCCGTGGAGGAGGTCCTGGTAAACTTAATGCTCTAGCGTTGCAAGCTCAAGGTGAGTTAGATGTCATTATAGGTACCCTTTTCTTGTTTTCTACCCTTGTGTATGACTTGTTTGATTCAGGAGTGACACACTGTTTCATATCACCTACCCCTGTCCATGCTTTGGGACATGAGGTACAAACGCTTCCAGTTCCCTTGGTGTTGACTTCGCCAGTTGGAGGTCGAGCTAACTTGTTTGAAGTATGTAGAGACGGTGAGCTAGTGCTGGGGCAGCACCGCTCTTGGGGAGATTTCCTATGTTTACAAATACAATGATATGATTTCATCATCGGCATGGATTGGTTGTATTCTGTGTAGGCTATTGTGGATTGCTTTATGAAAAAGGTCATTTTCATTGGTGCGGATGGAGAGCTAGTGGTGTTTGTTGGCGAGCGAGTTCCTTGGATGGTTCATAGGCGCGTTCCTTCCTTATCATCCATGATGTCTAAGATGATGTTGAGTTCTTCATAAGTTCATCAGTTGGCATTTCCTAGGGTCATAGAAGTGTACTCTAATGTCTTTCTAGAAGAGATTGTTGCATTACCCCATCAATGAGAGATTAATTTTGGGATTAAACGACAACCAGGAGCGTCACAAATCACTATGTCTCCTTATAGGATTGCTGCTTCTGAGTTACAAGAGCTACATATACATCTTGATGGTCTATTATAGTGCGGTTTAGTTCGGTCAAGTGTGTCACCGTGGGGTGCACCGGTTTTGTTTGTGAAGAAGGCTGATGTCAATTTGTGGTTGTGTGTCGATTATTGTCTCTTAAATAAATTGACAATAAACAATCGTTGTCCTCTTCTGCATATTGATTATTTATTCGATCAACTAAATGGTGTAAGTTGGTTTTCAAAGATCAAATTTGCGGTCAGGATATCATCAGATGCGTGTAAAGGATAAGGATTTCTTGGAGACTACATTCTGTTGTCATCATGGGCATTATGAGTTCATATTAACATTGTCCGGAATGAAAAATTATCTAGATGTGTTCATGGGATTGATGAATGCTTTGTTCCATGAGTTCTTGTAAACGTTTGTGGGGGTTCTCATCGACTATATCCTTTTATAATCCATGTCATCTACATGCTATTTTGGGAGTTCTTCATAAACAACAGTTGTTTGGGAAGTTTCTGAAGTGTGAGTTTTGGGTATGAGAAGTCTATTTCATTGGGAATGTTGTGTCCCAAAAGGTTGTAGCTATTGATCCATCAAATATAGAAGCAACTTTGTCTTGAGATCCCACAATACAGTGTTAGATCTGTGAAGATTCCTTGGTCTCGCAGGCTACTACAGGAGGTTCGTAACAAATTTTTTTACGAGTTTGCGACTCCACTGATTACTTTTACTAGGAATGATCAGGCATTCATATGGACTGATCAGTGTTAGGCATCTTTCGAGTATCTAAAGGGGAAGATAGTAAGTTCTCCAGTTCATTTTCTTACAGCTGAGGGAGTTTCGATTGATGTTATCTGTGATGCTTCACATATGGGGTTTGGCTATATTTTGATGAAGAAAAGAACAGTTGTTTCTTAGGGGTCTCGTAGTTATGTCCCCATGAACGTAACTATGCCACTCAAGATCTTGAGTTGTAATCCATGGTGTTTTCCCTGAATTTTTGGAGACATTACCTTTTTGGTGATTTTTTTGGGGTTTTCACCGATCGTAAGAGTTTAAGGCATGTTTTATCCCAGCGTGACTCAAACTTATGACAACATTGGTTGATGTAGTTCTTACAGATATATAAAATCGAGATATCATATACAACTGGAAAGGGAAGTGTTGTAGCTGATGCGCTGAGTTGAAAGTCACATAGTGATGTTGTGCGTGAATCCGGTGATACCAAATAGTAATGAAAGAACATTCAGAATTATATCTTGATATGGGAGAATTTGGGGATAAAGGTTGTCTTTTTCAGATAATGGAGTTGTCATCTCACGTGAAGAATGTGGAAGAGTCCTAGTTGGGGGATCTAGAGGTGGAGGTCTAGAGAGACCGAGTTGTTTGTGGCGAGGCCCATGATGGGTGGAATGAGGATGAACAACACCGAGTGTGGTATCATAGAAGGATCTTTGTTCCATTGACAATGTGTGAGATGGTTCTCATAGAGTTTCATAGTTCTCCTTTAGAAGTGAATCATTTCATGAAAAATATGTACCAAGACTTGGGGAGTCTGTTTTGGTGGCCTGGGATGAAGCCTAAGGTTGTAGAGTTTGTGTCTCGATGTTTAGTATGCCAGAAGTTCAAGGCTGAGCTCCACGTCCCCGGTGGTTTGATTCTGCCATTAGAGATTCCTCAGTGGATGTCGGAGGACATCTCAATGGAAATTGTTATTGGATTACCTCATGCTCTGGGTGGACATGATGCTATTTGGTTGGTAGTGGATCTCTTAACAAAATCATCCCACTTTATAGTAATCCAGGATTCAAGCTCAATGGATGTTTTGTCGAGGCAGTATCTAGAGGAGTTGGCGAGAATTCATGGAGTCCCTAGGATGATCATTTCTGATAGAGATCCTCATTTTACCTCTAGGGTGTGGGGAGTTTTCCAAAATGCTTTTGTTTCTCAACTATGCCTTAGCACTGCTTTCATCTTCACATGGATAGTCAGACAAAGTGAACCATCCAGACTTTTAAAGATATGTTACGCTCTTGTGTCTTGGATTTTTGGGGTTCATGGATGAAGGACTTATCCTAGGCGGAGTTCACGTAAAACAATATTTATCACTCCATCATCAGTATGGTTCCATATGAAGCCTTGTATGGCCGACCATGCAGTTTTCCGTTGTGATGGACTGGGGTCGGAGCGTTAGCAATTCTCAGGTCGAAACTAGTGCAGAATACGTTATTGATTGTTCAGGTGATCTGTGATAGAATGAAGACTGTGCAAGATCGTCAGAAATAATATGCCAATCAAAGGAGTATTTCCCTAGAGTTTGATGTTAGGGATCATGTGTTTCTAAAGGAGTCACCCCGTTCTGGGTAGAAAAGGTTTGATTGTGGGATTAAGATTTATCCCCGCTCTGTTGGGCCTTTTGAGGTGTTATCTCATGTTGGAGCTGTGTCAAATTGAGTTGCACTTCCCCCGCAGATGATTATGATACATGATGTTTTCCATGTATCACAGCACTGTCGTTATCTTCATGATGACTCTCATTTCATCGATTGGGGAGAGATCGATGTTGATGATGATGAAACCTTTGAGGAGCGACCTGTGGAGATCCAAGACTATGAGGAGAAGTTGTTTCATGGGAATTATATCCCCTTGGTTCATGTCTGGTGGTGACATGGTGATATAGAGGAGATTACCTAGAAACATGAGTCACAGATACGTACTCAGTTCCTAGAGTTTTTTGATTTTTAACTCTTTTCATGTTTCGTTGTCCCCTTTGTGGTTAGACCATTCATGTATATAATATGAATTTTTGTAGTTGCTTCTTGTGGCTTGCTCTCTTTTGGGAGGTATCTCGATGGGTGGTTTTTCGAACCCCATTTCATTTTCCCTTTAGGTGGGTTTTTAATTCTTGGGGATGAAAATTTTGGAGAGGTTTCTGATGTAATGTCTTGGACCTCTCTGGTCCATTCCTTTCTGAAGATATGGTGTTCGAGGTGTCCCTGGAGGTTAAGGTGACTTATCCCCCACACTGTGCCAATTTCCTCTTTCTGTGAATAGATGCATCAGTGACCCTCAGTGAACATTTCAAATGGTAGACAGTTGTGAACAGTGCATCGGTAACCTTTTCTGAACAGTTCCAAAATAGTGTGGTTCTAATAGCAGCCTCTATTTCCTTTGCCAAATTTATTGTTCATTAACTGTGTTTCCAGAACAGTGATGTTCTAAGAGTATCCTCTATTTCATTTCCAAAATTTCGTATATATGAATAGTGTTTCTAGAATAGTGAGGTTCTGACAACAGCCTATATTTCCTTTTCCAAAATTTGAATTCATGAATAGTGTTTCCAGAACAGTGAGGTTCTTATAACAGCCTATATTTCCTTTGCAAAATTCCAAGATCTTGAACATTGTTTCCATAACAGTGAGGTTCTAACACCAGCCACTATTTCCTTTTCCAAATTTCGAGTTCATGAATTGTGTTTCCAGAAGAGTGAGGTTAAAATAGAAGCCTCTATTTCCTTTTCCAAATTTTGAGTTCATGAACAGTGTTTCCAAAACTATGAGGTTCTAACAGCAACCTCTATTTACCTATCCAAATTTTGATTTCATGAACAGTGTTTCCAGAACATTGAGGTTCTAATAGTATCCTCTATTTCATTTTCCGAATTTTGAGTTTGGGGTATAGTGTTTCCAGTTCCCTAATGTTTTCCCCTTTGTCATTTCCTTTGACAAAAAAATGCATTTAAAACCTTATTTTATGGACTCTAAGGCCGATTCAATGGCCTTAAATCATATATTAATTATTCTTATGGATCAGTATGTTTTTACTTTGTCAAACCGCGTTGTTTAATGTGATCCAATTTTAATGGGAAATTAAGCATATCTTAAACCTTCACTCAGTTAAATCTTCTAAAGGGACGAGATATCTTCCTCCCTAATTCTTTCTCCTCATTCTCAGGTGTGAGATACTTGAACATCCCATTCTTTCTCATAGAAGTTGCATAATCAAACTTTCCTCCTCCGATTGGTTCCACTCTGTTTTTATGCAACCAAGAAGTATCGATCAATCTTCGATATAAGGTTTGTTTTATCGTCGTTCTTTTGGGGTTAATCTTCTCCTGTTCTTCTTTACATATTATAGCAGGTATTCTCCATTCTTGTAATAGTGTTTTTCTTATGTTTCATTTGGAGCGGTCGTACTATGACATCCTCAGGTGGATGCAGTTGTCGTAAGAGGAGAACCGTGACCTGTTGTGTGGATTGTTCTCATATATAGAACCTCATGGACTATTTAAGGTAGGGGATTTATTTCATCTCTCTTATTTAACATGAAACTGCATTGTTACCATGTTTTATCCCACTAGATCACAATGTAATTGACCTAATAAATATTTGAACCAGATAAAGAAATTGATATCAGTCATATGTTATTGCCACTTGTTTTTCTAGATAATGTGATATCATTGCATGTTGTGTTTATAATTTCATTCCTGATGGAAAATAGTAAAGAACTCAATGTCGGAATTAATTTTTAATGGTTTGGCTAAAGATAAAGAGGCATATAAATGAATCAGGTTCTTCTTGTTGTAATTTGATGTTAATCAAAATGGTGTAGTAATCAAATTTAATTATTTTTAATAGATTAATGATTAGGTTTCCCGAATTTAGAACCAACGAATAAAAATAGTTTAATATATGATGGATTAAAGAACTAGATGATTGATAAAATATAACTCCTTGTAGGGTTATGAGTTACCCTATTGTTTTTTAAAGGTCCAAGATCCCAATTGATAAAATGTTTGTTTTCCTGCTGCTTGTGTTGTCATGTGAGCATGGATGGCTATTGTGATATGTTGGGGTATGGAGGCTTATTTGGTTGTGTCCGCATATGATTCTTAGAGTGGGGAGATGCATCAGTTTATGCATGTGGGTGTCAGGGAGGATACCAAGAATGATGGAACAGGATGTGAGTGATTGTTTGATACTTGCTGATTCTTATTAGTTGATTGTCTTCTTTACTTTTCCCCATTTCCCTAGGCAGCTGGTCTTGCTTACCCTTCTTCCCAATGAGGTGAAGACGCATAGGTTATGCCGCGTACTTTCCATTTTTTGCTTCTCAGGGGAGGATGGGTCTACTCTCTTGATATAGGTGGCAATGAACCGACGAGTAATACATCTACTCAACATGTCAATCCTCCTTTTGTTTATTAGCATAGAATGATTTTCTAGAATTCCTAGGAATATGGGAATGTAATTATGTAATGAATAATTGAATAAATGATGTTAACTATTGAGGTTAGAGTTTCTAGAACATAATGATGAGGTTGTAATTTTAACGGGACAATGGACTTTGTGTGTGATGCTAATGAAATTTAATTTGTAATTTTTCATGGTTAATTAATGTTTAAATAATTAATTAAAATAAGTGGAACTGATAAAAATGGAATTAATTAATCTAATAAATCCCATTCAATGGTTTTGTGTTTATTGGATACCTAGCCATAGAGGTGGAAGCCCGGAGTCCGAGAGACGTTAGGTGCAGTTGAGTCTAAGACTAGGTTATGCCCATAATGTGGTTGTTAGATATAGTATATTATTTACTTTTTATGTTTCTATACACTACTCTACCCTGTCAGTAAGGGATACATAAATCACAGGGATTATGAGCCATAGGAGGTGTTTTTCCCAAAATTCCAGTGGGAGGATGAATGGATGACTACCCCCTTTATCCCCGCTATCATCTCTTGGTAGATACATGTTATAGTAGGAATAGTGGTTATTTTTTCCCTTATTTGTGTGTAGAGGGATGTAATGTCTTGTGTTTATTCACACACATATATTGTAGATATAGTATCATATTGAATACTATATGTGTTACATGTATAGGCTGTGATGTCTTGAGGATCATTACTCGGTGTATGGGCTGTAATGACTTGAGGTATAATACCTGACGTATGATGCATGTTATGTGGTCTGTGGTGGCTCCTATAAAGTACCTGGTTACTTTTCTTACATAGATGTGGTGATTTTGTAACATGAGGTTCATGTTGTGGTGCTTCACCCCGGTTTATATGGGAATGCCTTTTTGGAGAGAGATTCTTATGATGTTCAATTTTGGGGAAAAGCGGAAAACCAGTGGGGGAGTAGTTGCGGGTTACCCTTTATATTCATTATAATATTATATACTCTTGTATGAGATACATGGTGAGGGTAACCATGGTGAGGTTGGGAAAATAGTATACCATTTTTGGTGGTGAGATAGTTTCACTTGTTCTTCACTATGCTTTAGCATACATTCATTACTTTTTCATGAGAGGATTTGGGGAGAATCATATTTAGTATATTATTATACTCACCCTATGTATATATAAACTATTTTTTCAGGTCACTTCAAGCATGTTGGAGATCAAGTTGGTTTCTACTAGCATGGGGTTACAAGAGCTATTTGGGCATGTGTTTGTTGTTGTTTTTACTTTCTTTTGGATACTTATAGTTTCCCCCTTTAAGTTGAAGTTGTTTTGCATGAAATTACATATTTTCACCTCATTTTTCATTTATATTTCTGTTTGGAGTTGGAGTTGTTTGGTGTCTATCTTATCTCCCTCTTTAACATGTGTTCTCTTAGAGTGTAATGCCTTCTATTTGTGTGTTTAATATACCCTTGGTGCTTGTCACCAACCCAGGGCCTACTAGAGGTAGGACTCGGGGGTCATTATCTCTTTCTCACATCACCGTACTAGTAGGGGTACACATTGTGGGGGGGGGGGGTGGTCGTGATAAGTTTTCTTAGTGGTGAAAATTTAATATTATAGAGAAAAATGATTTTTAAACATGTAAAATACCCATTGGATGTACATATTTTAACTTATAAAGTCTAGGATCTATTATTTTTCATTATTTTGTCATCGTGACATGAGACAAAGGTGGGTGGATTCTTTCTTTTAACAACTACCTGACTTTTAAAAGGCCACCACCCCTCCTCCCCTCTTTACACCCCTCAATCCATTTGAATCAGGAAATACCTTACCAAATAACTTCATGAATCCCATAAAATCAACCTATAATCATTAAATTTAAAATAAATACAACCATATAAGGCCTTTTTTGAAAACAAAAACGGGTTACCTAAAGAAGATGAAATATTTATCAATGTCTATTTTTGTATTATTTATTTCTCCACCCTTTAAATTATTCTTATACCATTATTGTATAATAATATAAATATATTATATATAATGATATATTTTTTATTTTAATGTTACAACCATAACAAAACAAACTTATATTAAATGGGTTACGAAATTGTCATTTGTGTATATGGCGGAATACCACCTCGGGAACCACTATAATTCATTATTCCATTAATACCCCTAAAGGTCAGAAATAATGATAGATATAATTTTATATGTGATATTTAATGTATATTTATATCTATTTATTTATTATATCTTATATAATGATTTACATTCTATTTTTTGAGACATATAATAATGTCTCTCATTTGGAAAACAGAATACCACATAGAGAAGTGATGTGATTCATTTTTCACTAATGTGTTACATGTGTTATAATGAGGGTAAATATAATAAATATATGTGATTTAAATAAAATATTATTTATATTTATGAAATATATATCATTAGGTAAATATAATATATCTTTTTATTTTTAAATTATCACCCAATTAAATAACAGATTACGTCATACGTTGATGTGTGGACTACCACCTCCTCAAAGCGATGTGATTCTTTTATTCATCACTAAATAAAAATCAGGATATATATAAGTATATATAATTAAATATAATCTTATTTAAGATATAATTATCAATATTAAAATATAAAATATTACATTCTTTCTTTTCATAATGATCATTGAAAAATGGAAATGTAACCCATGTGTAAGTATAACCTACCATCTCCATGATCGTATCGTTGGTTCATTTTTACTAAAATTCAATCATGATTTATTTTAAAAGTATAATTTATGTATATATATATAATATTATTTTCATTATTAATATTTTGGATATATTTAAATAATTTGCTCTTTGACCGTAGTCAACCTACCAATTTCATTTTTGACACACAAGCTGAAAAAGGTCAAAACATCATACATAAAAAAAACCAATTAAGTAATTTACATATCAAGATAATAAGTGAAATAAAAGTAATAATAAACTTGTAAAAGTTTCTTAATCAATTAAATAATTATCATAATTTTATTATTTAGGAATATAAATATATTTGTGAAAATTTGGACACAGTGTAAGTGTATTCCTCCTCTCAATTTTATTTCTATGACATATATGCCTTATTCACCATTTATTTTTCATGATGTGTTGTACATAAAAAACATGAACAAATTTTAATATTATGATAATTAAAATTAGGGGGATTTACATATCCAATTTAGGATATCACTCCCATGGGGTTACAATTTCAATATAACCAAAGCGGTAAGTGATTTTTTCTCATAATTTTCCTTCTTTCAGAGAATTGTTATGTTATACTCCTATATTATTTTGTAAGGTGTATATACTGACTATTTGACATGTTATATAATTAATATAATTATTTTAGTGATATTTTATGTTTAATTTAATTTCATGCTTTCTTAGGTCTTATTATTCAATTCCAAAAATGTGGTAAGAGTTTCATTTTATAATGTCATCATATATCATGTTTTTTATGATTAAGTCTCCACTGTTGAAATATTTTGAAAAAACCATAAATAATTTTCCTGAATTATAATATCATATATTTATGTGATTCGAATCATGATTTCCCATTAATTTTACTCTCTTAATTTACTGAGGAGTTCAAAAGATTTTTTCTTTGAAAAATCACATTTTTTATTGAAAACTAATTTTCTTCAAAAACCATGTTCTCATAAAATGATTTCAAAAATGTTTTAAAAATTATTATTTTTAAATATGAAATGATATTTTAAATGATAATTTTTTTATATAATTTTAAAAATATTCCATCATAATTATTCGTCTTTATTTTCAAACAAAAGTATTTTTAAAATGTTTTTTGTTTTAAACAGTGATTTTCAAAATGAATATGAAATTTTACATAAAAAATGTTTTAATGATATTTTACTTTTATTTCCATTCATACATTCCAAAAATACTTGTTCTTACTAGTACTGCACTTGGTTACTTTTTTATTATTACACCATCATTATTTTTTGAATGGATTAATATTCCTTCAAATAGATTGTTAGGAATTAAATTTCTTTTCTATGGGTCAATCATAATTAAAATATATTATTATGAAACATGATTCTTTTTCCATGGGTAAATAAGGTTTAAATTGATTTACATGAACCTAATTTATGTTCCATTAGTTTATCATATTATAATTGGAATAATTTTTATTTCTATTAGTTTTTAATGAAATATTAATGTACATTTTTTAAGATATGTTTCTTCATCAACTTATACAATGGGGTGGCCCATATAGCACCTGTTTATTTCATTACAACTTATATGATAGTGTTGAATATATATCATTAGGTGATCTGGTTATAGCTTATATAATAGGGTGGTCGAGATAGTGTTGGGTGGGCCAGTTATAGCTTAAAAAATGGGTGTTCCCTATTATCTCTCCAATGCATTGGGAGATGTACAATTTCTTGAGAGAAAATAAGGTGGGAGTAAAATAAGGGTTTCTCCTTTACTTTTAATTAGGATTCAATTATTTCTTTCATGATATTAACACGATTTATGATGAAACTTTTCCAATAAACCAACATGTTTTTGGAATGATTTCAATCGATTTATAATTTTTTTATGATCAATATTGATATGACCTGTATCATGAGTATTGACTTCAATGACTCTTTCTATTTCCATGTTATCTCTTCCACTATGATTTTTCGTCATACATTTTTTCATATCATATTCTAATTTATAAAATTCAATTGTTAATTCTTATATTTTACCTTACCAATAATTTTAGACAACCTTTCTATGTTCTCATATTCCCCGGGTTATAAAGAATTTGTTTTTTTGAATTATTTTAATAAGGGATTTCATATAGATTATTTTGAAGGGATAATGTGAAATGAGAAAATATAGGTATAATGGGATATAATTTTCATACTTCTAAACCTTTTGTTTACAAATTCAAGTTGATATGAGTTGTTCCTAATTTTATAAAACTCTAAACTAGAAATTTTAATGGGTATATAACCGAACAAATAATTATTTTTGAGGTTGTTGGTCTTGATTGGGTAAAATTGGATCACCTTCTTCGATATCAAAGATGAAAATGTAAGGTTTATGAATTTTTCACTTGATAAAATAATTCATGTTCTAAATTTTTATTGAATATATTGACTTAAAATATCCTAATAGAGATGTAATTGTAAGAATAACCACACAATATCTAATTTAATAAAACATCTGAATGTTATCCTATATTTAGACTTATCTCTTACACTTTTCCATAGGAATTTTAATAAGGTTATCTAACTTAATACTCAAAAATAATTGTACCTTGTCTTTGATGTCAACTAATGATACCTGATATTTACCTAACTAAAATATTAAAAATAATCACATGATTTAAATAATACATCATACAATAGTCACATAATCCATGGACCCATATGTTTTGGGTCATTGAAATTAACTATATAAACACCTTATTTTATTACACTTGAGAACATATCTCTATAATAAATGTCCTCTCAACCCCATTCAAGATATCTAATATGATATAATCATCTCCATAACCTATATATTGGAAACATAATAATGCGGTGAGATCAAACAATCAGTAAGGGAAAATAATATCATAACATAAAGGTAAACATGAGGAAGAAATAAATATCATTATAAATTATCAAAAGACCTTAATAGATAATGAAAAATCATTTAGGAGTCACTTATGATACTAAAATGATTATTAAAAAAGAATAAAATATATTATCTAGAACAATAGTCATATCAATTACCATATGACATCGGAGAATTAATTAAAAGTATTGATTGCTTTTAAAATAATCTGTAATCATCAAATCATGGAATTTCATGGAAAATGAAATGCATCATAAAAATTTAGAAAATGCTGGTGAAAAATATGGAAATGTGGAATAACCATAATCACATGAAATCCTATGCTAGAATACTCATCATAACCATTATTATGTGAACAAGATCGTTATATTCATGGTTAAAATGTCAACAAACCCGTTTTCCCCATACAAATGTTAAAAAAATCATTATGTCCACTCCTAACTATCTCATGAGATTTAAACATAAACCAATGAAATAAGGGTAATCTAGGAACCCAACCATCATCATCAATACATTTTTCATCCACATAAATTCAATCATAATCATAGGATAATGAAAACATTAGATAATAATGGGTTTAATAAACTTATAAATATAAATAATTCATATTTCATAAAAATACCATGGAAATAAAATGGTTTTCATTATAAATCTACATGGTATAAAATAATATCATAAATTTTAACTATTTGATACCCAAAAATTAATCATAAAAAATAATCACATAATAATAGGAAATTTAGGTTTAAACATGAAACATAACTCCATTAGAGTTATTTTATTTGAAGATATGGAAAACAAAATCATGAAATTATCTTTTTGAAATATTTTTTATTCATTGTTATAAAATTCAAAGTTATCGATAATTGATTATAAAGTTACCTTTTAAATAAAAAGTGAATCAAATACCTTTTATAGAAATGTAATTGGATAACAAATTAATTTTCAACACTAATAATGAGATAAAATCATTTAAAATTGAACATATTGGAAATAAAAAGGTAAATAAGAATGTTTTTAACTCTATGAAAGGAGTTTGAGTTACTGAGACCCTTCCTTTAACCCCAATTTCCATATAAGTTATTTAAAATCTTGTATTATAAATATAATATTTTTAATTATTAATTTCATAATTTTATTTATACAAATTTCCATTTATAATATTAAATAATATTAGTTCCTTCCATTTTTTAGATTATTGTAATTTTTTTTAACATTGGGTGTTAATAGTCTTAACTATTTTGAACTAGGTTCATAAAAATTTAAAATAACGTTAATGATTCATGAATTAATATTTTATATTATTATTTTTTAATAATTCTATTATATTATTGTTTTACTCATGCTTCATGAAAATGAAAATGGTGATGAACTCGTTTTGGGTTATTTGTCATTATCGATGGACTACCTTATAAAAATCATTAATATTTTTTTATTAAAAACAACCACATTAATGATATATAATACTTATAAATATCATATATACAAACCAAATATAATCTATAACCACCCATGTTTTTATGTGAAGGAAAATGAAAAATGATTATTCATGGAGGTGGTAGTCCGCACAACACATGATTCACATTTTAATTTTTCTTAATGGAAAAGGGATGGTGGTTAATTATTATAGAATTGTTAAAATAAAATTTTAATATAATTATTATACTTATTATTTCATATTATGATGGTTAAAGGAAACATTTTTAATATGAAAAGTGTATAAATAAAAAGAAAATGAAAGAGAGGTTTAGAAACTTGTACCTGTCTTCTTGGATTATCTCTATTTCAAAGAGGATTAAAATATTGGGGAACTGTAATTTAAAAAGAAAATAACCTCATTAAAGTGTATAAGTGTGTAGAGAATATTTTTGGGATATTTTTCGAAATATTAGGGGGTTTTGTGTGTGGTTGTGTGAGGAGTGGATTTCCCCTTTCTTAAGTGAATAGGGGTGGTATTATTGTAAATACTCCAAAATTCTCAATAATGAGAATACACTCTCATGGAAAGTGTATCCAAAATTTAAAAATAAAGAGTGTAAAGTAGATAATATTTTTCCATTACTCGAGAATTACATTATAAAAAGTTCTAAACATGTTAGGCCCTTTACTTATATATTTACTCACTTTTTCCATTACAGTCTTCACCACAGTAACTCATTTTTTACAATTGTAATTTATTGTTTATACCCATAAAACATTTCTTATTATATTATTTGTTCCAAAGGATTCAAAATTTGAAATAATTTTTTTTGATTTAATTTTTAAAGCTGGGAAATAATAATTGTAAAATACTAAATTTATAGTGTATAATGAACATTTTTTTAAATATAAAATATATTCTAAAATAAAAAATTGGCTATTAAAAATTAAAAAAAAAATTAAACTGTAATCACACTTTTAAAATATAGATTTTGTCTTATAAATTGGTTTTTTAAATATAAAATTTATAAAAATTTAAAAATAAATTCATGATTTAGGAAAAATATTATTTGGAACTACTAACCTCAAAAATCAATATTTTTATAAAAATATAAACAAATCATCTAAGGATAATAAGTGCATGGTGAATAAAAAATTATTATTATTATTTTCAAATTCAAATACTAAAATTAACATATTTTTTTAATTGAAAATATAAAACACAACGGTAAACTATTTTTTATAGGAATGTGACTTTTCATATATTATCTATTCTTATATATGTATCATAAAAATTAATAATTAAAATAGTATAATTAATTTGTTTATATTAGGATATATTAATAATTAAAATATATAAATATCACTAATGTTATATTATTATTTTCTTATCTGCACCAGTGTATGTTATATTTAAAGTAAAATTTATTGTATTTACATATATTTATATATATTAATAATTCTGTTACCACTTTTTAAACCAATCAATTCACTGGTTACCTTAAAATGGTTTATATTTGTTTCGATTTAGTATTGTGTGCGGAGCAAGCCATCAAACCTATTATTTATTTAAGGATAAAAAACTCAGGTCATTACACATGTAATTTCTTCTAATGAACCTTAAATGAATAATTTATTATCTTTTTATTAGAAGTAGTTGAGTCATGTAACCATTATGAATGAATACCCCATTTCCAGTATTGATATCCCCATTGATTATCTAAAAAGGTTGAAGTGTTTTTAGTATTTTTTCTTTTGATCAGGATATTATAATCGATGTGAAATTAGACTGATATTCCAATGAATTATTCTAGAAGTAGATATAGCCATTATGAATATAAAACGATTCATTTTTTTTATTAAACAACATTTTTATTTTATTTATTGAGCTACTCATGTGGATATTTGATCAATACCTTAAGTCCCTTTTCATGGTATTCAGAGAATACATCCTAGTCTATTATAATATTGAAGAGGTGTATGAGAGTCAACTGATGACTATTTTGGGTACCATCCCTGATCATACCCTCTATGAAACACATAATGTTATGTATCCTAGATATGGGATGTAATTTATATTAGATAAGTGTTGTTAGAGTAATGAATCTAGGTTCATCTTTCAAAAGTGAAGTCTTTGATGTTGTGTGAATAACCAAATATTTTTTTCATGAATCATATATTCTTTCGTATAACCATTTATTATTCTTGATTTATTAGGGATTTTATAGGGTTTGACTACCATTGAATTCCATCACTCAAAAGAGAGAGGGTTTTCATTGGATAAACGAGTACCCTATATCCTATAATAAATAAGAGGTAGTTGGAATCAGATCCTATTTTGGTACTACCTCAGGTCAGATAGGGCTATGCCATTTATTATGATACTTTAGGTATGTTAATTTTTTGTGATCATATAGAAGGATCATGTAGTGGTGTCGGGTTCTCATTGATTTCATCCCTATGAAAATAGTTACCTAACCCAAGAAATTTTTCTAGTTCTAGTGATGTATTCTCTCAAGTGTTGGAGAAATTATATTTTCAGTGAAAAATGAATTTTTCATACCAATCATAATTTGATGAGCTATATTTAATCTCAATATGAAAAAATTCTCAGTAAATAGAAATAGGTGGAATACCTTCATACCATTTATTTTTTTTACTTCAATTATACACCAAGAATGGGTAATGTAGTCACTGATTCCCTTAGTATGAAATTATCATCACAAGACATGAAATAATATATATTGTTGATGGGAATAAGACTATTCCCTTTTATAAGATTCATTTTTCAAGTGATATAAGTGAAGTATAATATGGTTCTTTTAGGTATTTAGCTGAATTTTTTTCATTATGAGCTTATTTTTCAATAAGATCAAGGGGATGAAGAATAGAATTATATTAGGAATATTTTAAATAGTGGGGATACCACTGATGAGTTGCCTATGTCTTTTGAGGGATCCTTATTTTATAAACAATTATGTTCTTACTCTATTCATAAGGAAATTAGTAGTGAATGATTACCGACATTCTTTGTGGGTTTTTCATTATAGTGAAACCAAAAAATTTAATGACATGGGAATTCAATAATTCTCAATCCTAGTATAATATGTCATGTAGAAGATTTTGTGTCATAGTGGTATACCTGGTTTAATGATAAGGCTAATAAATAGAATCATTTTTTTGTTCTCTACCCCCTTTCTATACCCACCTAGAAATGGGATGATATATCCATGCATTTCATTATTGGGTTACCTTGTACCCCTTTTAGAAGGAATAATATAAACATTATAATTGATCGACATATTATATTAGATCAATTCATATTGATCAAGGATGACACGAATGTGGTGTATTTCGTGAAGTTGGTTGTACAATATATTATGAGACAACATAGTGTAATTATACCAATTATATCTAATAGGAAAATATAATTCATGTATTGGTTTCGGAATTCCATTGAGAAGGGATGAAGTCCCACCTGATGGTAAAAAAAACTTATCATCCTCGAACAGATGGATAGATATAGTGGGAGATCCAGATCTTAGAGGAAATTCCATATACTTATCTCATAGATTTTATAGGTTTATGTGAAACCCATCTAGTGTTTTTTGAGTTCTCTTACAATAATATTTTTCATTCATATAATCAAATGGATACTATTAGTTCCTCATATAGTCCATTAAAACTATCCGCCATATGTTGGAACAAGGTGGAAAACACCTCTCTAATATGGATTATCATTTTTTAGGAGAGAATGTGTAATATTTTGATTATTTGGCATTCATTAGTGATCACTCTGTATTTCCATAAACCTTATTTCCATCATCATCACAATCCTAATGGATTTTGTTGGGTGAATATGTGTTTTTTAAAAGTATCACTACATTATATTTTTATCATTTTCCCTCTTTAGATTTCATTCTTTGAATTATACATAGTGGAATATGGTTATTGATGATTATAATTAAGAGAGGTTTTTTGTTTGTAGGGTTTTCTATCATATTAATTATGTATATTATCAATATTTGATAATTAATTCATCATCTAATCATAGGTTGTACCATGATCTGCCACAATTTTTAGAACAACAAGTTCTCCAATTTCTAAAATAATGTTTAAAACTATTTATAATCCAATGTATTATCGAATTAAGGGTTGATTATATATGATATTTTTTTTCCATTTAGACTATATCTATATTTTTTAATGATAATGTCAATATATGTCTTCAAGATCATGACTGATGGAGTGGGGATTCACCCACCAAATGAGATGAGGTTTTTCTCCCATAAATTTTGTTATAGATAAATTAATAAGTTTCCCTTCTTTCATGAATAAGAATAATATCTATTATGATGGAAATAAATCATAAAAGAGATGGCTGCTACATGATCATCCAATAAACATGTAATTATTACTGAGATAATCCTATGGAAAATAGAAATTCTGAATGGTTATTAAGGGGAACTATATAAAACATGTTAATATTTGTTTTTGGGAAGATATGTTCTAGTTACTGAATTGTATAATGGAAAAATTATACATTTTGTGTTAAAAATGATTAAATAAGTTTAATGTTTGGGAGATGCTCACCTAAGATAATGTCAAAACATCATTAAATTACTATGAATGAATGTTTCTAAAATCAGTATGGAAGGAATCCTGGATAATGGTTTATGATGGTTATAGATTATATCATTATGTCCTGCAGTCAATTGAATATGTTTTTAATTTTGATGTTGATGTTAAAAAATTTGAATTTTTTTTCATTAAAGATATTAATTATTTTACATAACATTAGGGAAGATTATATTACTCTTCAATTCAAAATAAATATTGAATCATTCATCTTTTAAGACATCAAAAGGGCGCCTATGACAATGAGGCACCCAATAGAAGACTTATAAGATATAAAATTACTTTGAGATACACATTTTATAACCTTAATATGTACATATGACTTTCTTCTAGAGTAGCATATAAATTTAAGTATCCACAAATGGATTGTTTAGTTTTCGTATGACATTTAACATGGTGAAATTTATGGATTTTTTAGAATTTAATGTTTATTTTCTAGAATTAATATTTCCAAGGTAAAATTAATTTGGTTTAAGGAGATGTTATTCATTGAATATAAAAAAAATCACGAAGTTATTTTTATTGATGATCTATACATGGTTTGATAAGGATGAAAAATATATATGAGAGAGGATATCACTTCACTATATTTGGAAATTTCAAATGAGAATATTTTAAATTAATATCAATGATAAAAATTCAGAATTTAATATTAATCATGAATGATGTGTTCCTAAATTATTAATTCATAACAACAATGTTATGATTTAAGACACCTCATAGGGAAAGGATGATCAATGTAGATGTTTAATTATGGTGAAATTTTTTATTTTTGAAACTGTAATAGCAAATTAATTAAATATAAAAATTATATTTAAATATGATGGATTGGTACATCAAATATTTCATATTATATGTTTATGGGATTCATATTGATTGAAATTAAGATGTTTTAACTAAGTTGCAATATGAGAATTTAGATGGATATTATTTCTATTTAATACAATCAAAAGCTACAATGAAAAGGGTTTTCCAAAAATATGACTTATTTATGATATTTTACAACCATTATTACTATTTATTTTTTATATTTCTAAAATATAATTATTTGATGATGCTTTATCTATGAATAATTGGAATAAGGTGATGAGAAATCCATCCATGAAGGAAAATGACAGGAAAAGGAAAAATATAACACTTTAATCATTTTATAGGAGGAAACTATTGATGAAAAATAATCATGATCATGTAATAAACCCACATAAAATTAATTTATGACATTATAGGATAAACTCGAATTTTTTTTGGTACTATATGTTAATACATAATATAATCAATACTGATGACCTTAGTATAATAGGTGAAAAGAAGAAGAGAGGGTGGTGTGTCGAATAAAATTTAATTGAGGGAACTGGTGAATATTCTGAAAAAACAAGATTAAGTTGATGTCAATCTAATTATAATGTGTTTTCATCATTTAGGTATTGATTATAATTAATATATGAGACTGAAATTGTTCTATTGAATAGATGTTGTTGATATATTGAGAATAAGAAGGAATAAGAAAGTATGGTAAAACCGAATGTGATCCTACTATTAAAATCATTTGTTTCAACCATTTAAAAAATTTAGGAGTTAATCGATTCATGAATAACATATGATATCATGAAGTAGTTGATAAATCTTTTTGTGTACATTCAGGAAAACATCAATGAATTTGAGCTTCATATAGAGATTGAGATGTTATAGGATTTTCTAATCATTATAATCATGTCAGTAAATCTATTTATATATAGAAGATGAAATCATTTTGAATCTATTAAATCATTATAATATTAGGGATATACATAAATTGTAATAAAAGCTAATATTTTTATGTACACAGTTGAAATCTGTGGAACTAATGTGACTCTCAGTATACAAGGTGATTATAGTGTTACTATGTGACAGCCGTGGGAAGTTGGATATCATGTAATCCCTATAAAAAGTTGTGTGATTTTATGAAAAAATGTTGAGTATTTATGAATAAATGTATTTAAATGGGTTTATATTCAATAAAAAAAAATCTATTATTGTGTTGGAAAACTAATCCTGATAAGGATTATCTTTCCCACATTATGATCAAACCTTGTAAAAATATAGCTTTCCATCTTTTAAAAGCATTAAAATAATTCACATAATATATGAGACTAGTTAATAATATATAGATCCACCATTATCATAATATATAATAGAGGAATAAATTCCAAAGGGGTAACTTATTAAATGATAAATTTTAATTTGGTAAAAAAATAAATCACCCCTCTCAAGTGTATATTTTAATTCTTATGGGTATCCCAATTGTTATAAGTTCCCAGTATCCCTTTTGATTGGATATATATATTATTACTCTTTTATTTTAATAATATTCTATTAATTATAGATTTATGGTGGAAGATACTTTGATGAGAGAAACATGTTTTTTTAGTTACAATATTTATGCAATTTTGTACATAGAATTTGGAAAATAAGAAAAATAATGAGGAAATAAATCAAGAATGATATCAAAAGTTTAAAATAAATATCACATAACAAAAGGTATTTTGATTTAAAAAAGATGAATAAAACCTATTTAATATTATTTCTCATTTGAATTGAGTTTTTTGTTGTCTCATAGAATGGATATATGAAAACACCAGATAGGGGGATTGAGTTTCTAAATGTTTACATTACAACAACCATCTTCATGGTTTGACATTCTAATATTTTTCTTAAATAAAATTAGGAATTATAAATATAACATCTTAGTGTGAAGAGATCCAACACAAGAGATTTATAGTGGTTTAGGGAACAAAACTCACCTAGTCCACTCCACCGAAACTGTACTCCATGAGTGTGGAAATTTTTCACTATGTCAGCCTTTTTTTCATGGCTCCTAGCAGAGTACTCGTAGGCATTACTGGTTACAAAGATACAATATCTTGCAACCAAGCTTAACAATTACAATAATAATCTATAGTATTAAAAAATTGATATAAAATGAGTGTAATGAAAAAATATATGATTGATATTTTAATTCACTGTTATAGTATAGAGTTGAAAGTAGCAACACAAATTGTATAAAGATACATTCTGAGAAGATGGCGATCCTCAAATAAATACCCTAGATGGTCTATGATTGGAACTGATATACTCTTAGTCAAACCATGAAATTATTTTAAGTTATTTTTTAAATTTAAAATTGTTTTTTATTTACAATATTATAATATTTGTTTGTATGTTCTTGTATTTGGATTTCCCTATATGTGCGTACGTATCCATGCTTCAAAAATATATTAATTTATACATCCTCATTGATTTTTAATATAAGAATAGAATATAATCACAATGATCAAGTAAATAATCCTTTGAAAATTTGATGATACCTGCTCTTAATAGAATACGTCCATTATTTTCAAATATTGAATATAAATCTACAATTGATATTTCTGAAATTTTATTCTTCAGATATTTATATTCATGGAAAAAAAGATATTTTTATAAAATTGAACTTTCCATAATGGGACAATTTATTTTGTAATACACCTAAAAATCATGAAATTATTTATTGAAAGATTATACCAGCATTATAAAATCAATCATGAATATATTCATAACAACCGTATCATCATAAGAAAAATAATTGATAAAAAAATCCTTGTAAAAGAAAATTTTCTGAGGCTTCATTAGACAAACTGTATCATTGAATTTTACTGTTTATAAGATAAGCTAAATTCAATATTTTATAGAATAATTTCTATTTGTAATATAATTATATTTTTGATGTGTGATACTTAAATTTCACAAATTCTCTGGGGGTTTAAAAGATAATCCAAGGTGAATTTCATTTTCAAATGATAGAGCCTTTTCAAATTTATACTCTAACTAAAATATCTATCATTGAAAATGAGATAGCTCATTTATTTTCCTCATATGATAATATGTTACATAGTAAGATAGATTTTAAATAATATTTTTTCTGAATATGTGAAAATAGAAGGTAAACATTAAAAATTATATTACTACCGGGTAAAATACATTATTATGAAATAAACACTTTACTAAGTATAGGAAAATCACATATAATAAGTGTACAATAAAATCATTTGAATGAATAACTCATTTATTATAATAGAATATAATCTAAAACACTTATAATAAACTCATTATAATAAAAAAGGGATTTAGTTGAATAATAAAATTTCATAAAAACTAAAATATGTTGGGACAAAAATCATATGTTCAATAATATCTACCTTTTTGATGATGACATAAACTATTGAATAATAAATAAATATTTGAGAAAAGAAATTTTATTTTTTGTGTTATCCTTTTTATTCTACCCATTTTTTTAGTATAATATTGAATTAGGATAAGGGAAAAATAATAAAATAAAATTTTCTCATGAACAAGTTTAAATATGTAATAATACTAAATGTGAATAGAATTTTCATGACGTAGTATTAACAAAAACAATAAGTAGGAAAAATAATTAAATAATTAAATATAATAATTAAGTTTAAATAAATATACGAAAATATTAATGAATAAATAATAATAATAATGTAGAAACACATTTATTAAATATATTACCCCATTAAATGTTTTGAATACTACGAAAATAATAAAATTCATTAAAAACATAAAATATAAGTATTCATTCACTCATGTATTTTATTGAAACTCAATTAATAATTATCTAAAACACCATTAACCAAAGAAAATTGGGAAAATATTTTAGTTATGAGTCATAAGATAATTTTTAATGGGGGTATTTTGAATGATGGATTCGGTAAAATAGTTAGGAAATATGTGGGGAAATGAGAATTAATACTTTCTCAGACAACATCATCCCAAGTGAGTAAATATTCTCCAAGACCAACTTGATCACTTCGATCGATGAATACTGAGGATAACAAAATTTTGAGAGAAATTATTTTTTATTTCCATATCAATGTAATCTAAATGGATATAGAATAACTTATAGGAGGGTTTTGTAAAAGGTAATGATATATCTTCTTCAAACATGATATTTTCTTTTAAGTAGATTTCAGCTCGGTCGAAAATCTCATTGAATATCTATGATGTAGAGGAATAATGAATGATAATCATTGGTATAAGAAAAAAATATTCCAAGAAATTGTTGCATATAATGAACACATGAATCAATTAACTTCACTGTTTCATTATTTTAGTAGTACATAAGAGTTATAAAACCAGTATTTACCCTCTGTGAGAAATTTTGAATGTTATTTTCAAAATATATATTTCAGGCACAACCAAAGAGTAACTTGTTCAATGCTTCAAATTTACATTATAACAAACCTCATTGATATTACAAAGGATCAATTTATTTTATTTTTTTAGATATTTGATGCTTCTATGGTTCGAAAAATGTATATTCCTCTTCTTATTCTTCCACTTATTATTCATGTAATTCTGGCTTAAAATTTTTCACTACACACTGATGCATATTTTCAAACACCTTCTCAAAAACATCAAATTTATTATATAGAAATAACTATATTATTTTAAATACTATGATGATAATGATTGTATCAATTTCCAAATTTGATGATAAATTATGAATTTATAATACTTTATCATTCATTAAGTAACTGATTTCTTTATGAGATTGATCAATGGATGAGATAGAGATTTGTGGAAATCCATGCATTCGTCAAATTTTTTTAATTGCATGAATTTGAATATCATTCATCATCTCCCAAGAATTAAGCTTACAGTTCAAATAATAAACAATATAAGTAATCTTGTCTATATGTAGATACATTCCTTTCAATTTTGATTGTACATCTTGTTAGTTCAATGATTATCTATTGGACTCCATTAAAAGATTTTACAATGTTGATTGACCTAAAAGATTTAGTTAACTAACTTTATAATTTGAGATAATTTTCTTAAAAATATAGCTCATCTACTGTTTTTAATTAACATGATGAATCGTTATAGATATTACTTTAGACATTAACATAGAGTATCTTTCTTTGGAATTTTTATCTGCATCATCTAATTCTACTGTTGAATATTTGGAATTGTATTCCCTATATAAATAGGATAGAATCTGTCCTATTGAGCTCAGTACAATGATTTTAATGAAACTATTTAAATTCAGCAACATAATTCATTTCCTCTATTTGAGATGGTTCTTTTGATTCTGACCTCGATCATCTATTTTTTAAAATAAAAGTTGCATCTTCTGGTTCTTATTACTATTCTATAGAAACATAATTTTGACTTATAAAACCAACGGATTGTGTTCTAACTTTTTGATATGTTTCTATGAGTGGTGGTACTTTTATCAAAAGAATCAAACTCCAAACTTTTGATATTCTTAATTATTTTCCAATAGTAACTAATCAAGTAATGAATGAGGCCCATTATTTTCTATCAAAAGAAATAGGAAAAAAATCTAGTAGAACTATTATGAATATATGAGATAAACTACATTTAGGAAAATTTTTGTCTCCAGAAGTGAAAAATAACTCTTATTATTATTATCATTTTAAAGAGATTTTCATTATCTAAATCATACTATACATCAATAATTTTCACTAGTTATTACATAGTTGTGTTATTACATTTCGAGGATTGACCAAGCACTTCACCAACAACTTCCATTCGAGACAATTCACCCCTAGTAGTAGTGATATCTATATGTATTTATTCATCTGAACAAATGGGTGAAAAAATATTCAAAGATTAATTCTAGTAGAGACTAATTCGTTATAATACACTTGAAGTTAACATAGTTAATCCATTACAATGAGTTCATGTAGTGCCATCCAAATAGATACTATCATTATGGATGACTAACATCAACATCCCTCCAAATGGTTAAAAATACATTAAGTTATTTTGAATGTGAAAAAAATACTTTATAATGTTGCATTCCATATATATAGGATTTTCAATGATAAATAGGTACAATATGGTAACATATTGAAAAAGATCATTTTTTGAACTAACCGTTACGTTGTGTAACAGAGGGCTTAAATTTTTTTAACAAGAACCCACCATTACTATATTATGGCATTCACCTACGTTTTCACAAAACAATCTATTCTGAATAGAGATTTCATTATTTTTGGAATGCTTAACTCAAATATAAAAACCAAATAATTACTGAAGTTAGTATAACCTTCATTTTAATTTTGAATACATCGACTACTCCAAATGAAGTTATTGAGAAATTTTTATGATTCACACCAACTATAATGAAATTTTAGTTTTCACAAAAATAAAATATGGTTTTATCATAAAATTATATAACATCCTTATCATATATAAACATAGCTTTTTTTTAAAAAAACTAATTACAATACATGATGATTTAAAAAAAATTTAGGTACATATCAGTACCATACAACTAATAAAAATCAATGACACTTCCACTAAACTAATTTATGGAGGTTTTTTAATGCTTGATTCTTCTAGAGGTTGAACCAGCTGTCATGACCCGTCCTTGTGGGGGCCGAGCCCCAACTCCCCAAGCCCACCTCCAATAGGCTTGGTGCTGGTGACTAGCACCGTGTAGGCATGTTACTAACAAGGGAGGAATTGTCTATAAACTTGTGCACACACACACACACATCTCTATGCCCAAAAAGATGAAGTGTAAAAACTACTAAAAATGGAAATTCATGCATACACTAAAAATCTCAACCAACAGAGTACGATATGGAAGTAAGGTACATTAATGTAAAACCCTAGGTCAAAAGTAAAAGCCCACCAAAAGAGAGTCTGTAACAATGTCCAACCTGAAAAGAATGGTACATGTACTGCAATCTCTAGCTTTAGGAACACACTTCGGCCTGTCTGATCTCAATGAGCACCATCGGGTCCTGGTCTGCCTAGAATCTTGTCAAAGGATCACTCGTCTGCACAAGACACGACACATGCGGCCAATGCCAGTGCAAGGGTGAGTATAACAATACCCAGTATGACACCCCGAAACCACAAAATAATACAACAAGGTAAATACCACAATGGAAATATACATTCAACAATACACAATATATTTTTATAGAACATATAACAAGAATATCCAGATATACTCATACACGATCGACTATCACGATGACACCACTAGGATCCAGCACAAAGATTCCACTAAGCACGTAATAAAGAGAACACACTCCTAGGTCTAAAGAGAGAGAGACGAAGTACTAGTTTTGGGAGAACACCCTCAATAAGAACTTGAGAATACGATGTTCAGATGTGGATCACAACCAATAGCTATGGGGTGATTCCAAGAACTCAGTCTGAACTAATCTTCTAAGAAGGGGATCAGTGCTCAGGTAAAGTTGGTCACGTCGATACCAAGAACTCTACCTAGGGTTCCATGAATAAATATAGGATCCGGCTCTAAGTCTCACAGAGGGGATTATAACAACTCTATTATGAAAGTCCTACTGAAGGGATCATACTCTTGTATGATGGAAATGATACCAGAAACCTTCATGAGAAAGACCAAGGGAATGAACCCTAAGGAAACTAGTCCAAGTCAAAGAAGGAAACTGACTCAAGCCATGTAAAACTAGTTACACAACCTGTAGTATGGTTACACATCGTGTTCCTTGACCCCGAGTACTGCCTATGTAAACATCCTGTGTCACCTTTCTAAACTGGGTAAAACTCGACTACATGACATGTAGAAGTATCACACGACATGTTTGTTGACTCCGGGTACTACCAGTGTAAACGGCCCGTGTCGGGAATCGATGTAGTGTAGGAAATTATATACACAACATGTAGGTAAAAGCATATTCTGTGTCCTGTCAACTGGGTAACACCTGTGTACCCTGTCTGTATGCCCGTACACGGTGTCCGTCCGGGTTTCCTGCCCATGTACCTGTACACGGGTTATCCTTTGTATCTGGATGTGTCCGGCCAGGGAAGGGAATACACGTTGTGTCCTTGGTAGTGTACCCAACCAGTGTTCATGTACTCCCGGAGTACATGCCAGGTAATCCCCAATGAACACATGCAGTGCATCCCATACTACACTCCGTGTAGTTGGTATTTTTCCAGAAAATCTATCTTCCTCCTCGTGCTTCATCCGATCTTCCGGATCTCGATTATGCCATCCATTTTCCACGAAACTCAAGGTTCCGGTTCGTTTCATCACCCTAACACTGAATCCGGGTGTTTCAGATCTTTAATCGGCTCGAAGAAGAACATATGATCTTCTGACGAAAAATTCCCAAAAAATAATTTCTCTCGATCTGCTCTGAATCGTCCACCGAAATCGTCTTCACAGCTCCAGACCATCCTTCTGAGGTTGGATATACAATCTCGAATCATTTCGCCAAAAAACGAATGCACACTGATAGATTCCCTCTACGAACACGTAGAACTCACATGACAAATGCATAGAAACTGGGGATGAAAAGCACAATAATCTAGAGGTATGAATCTCAATCGATGTTCGTGTCAATCATGGTTCTTCACCGTAAGACAGTTGAACGAAACCAAATTACTCCAAGAATAAAATCCCTAAAATCCTCACAAAAGCCCATCCAGCAAATACGATCGATCCGTGGGATAATTTGTTCGTGGATTAGTCAGTGTTCGTCATAGGAATCAATAACGGGAACAAAATCACAAAGAGATCAAACGCCCTACCAGGATCTGCGATGTTAATTGGTGAAGATCTGGTGGTTGCGTCGTCATCTCCGGTGAAGCTGGTCAAGAACATTGTCGCCACATTAGGAGGTTTTTTCCAGATCTTTCCAGAGCCTCCAAGGAAATTCAGGGCTATGAGAATTGTAACAATGATCCCCTGTGAAATCTATATTTAAAAGTTAAAATATTTCACTACAGCAATGATTTAATAAAATATTTTTCTTAAATATTTTATTATCGTTACGTCCAAAAACTAGATTTCAACACCGACCTGCGCCTTCTGATGTTAGACCTCACCTAAGGTAAAATCGCTGTTTTAAATGAAACAGTTCCCTAGGATTTCCGATCCAAGAACCCATTCAATAGTTATTCCACTTTTTCAGGAAAACCCCACGTGCGTGTAAATTAAATTATTTAATTTAATTCAAAAATTTGTTCCAGGCTCACCGTGCCTCGGGACTGCACGCCGTCTTGAAGACTGGTCTCGAAATAAATTTCCACATAATATTAAAATAACACATGGAGATATCCAAGACATTACATCACACCCACCTTAGGGATTTTACATACCCGAAAACCCAAAACAAAGGATACTCAAAAAGATGTGGGTATTGCTCACGAATCTGCGCCTCCTGCTCCCACATGATCTCTTGGAGATTATCATGCTACCACCGGACACACACCATGTGAATAGCTCAACCACGAAGGATCTTCTCCTGCCAATCCTCGATCTCCATTTGGTACTTAGAAAATGTTTCTCCATCATCGATTTCCACCTCACCCCAGTAGATAACGTGTGATGGATCATGCACGTACATCCACAGTTGCGACACATTGAATATGTTGTGTACCCAGAACATATGAGGAGGTCGAGTCAACTGGTACACCACCTTGCCAACTCTACTTGGAATCTAAAAAGGGCCAATGAACCACAGAGATAGCTTGCCGCCTCGGACAAATCTCTGCAATCCCTGTCGAGGAGAGACCTGATGGAACACATGGTTTCCCTCCTCGAACTCCAAGTGCCTCCATTTTTTATCGGCAGAAGACTTCGGCCGACCTGCACAGTCTTCATCTGCTCCTGGATGACCTAAACCTTCTCTATAGTAGCTCACACCATCTCTGGGCCCATGATTGCGGACTCTCCTAAGATAGTCCCGCAATGTGGTGACCTAGAAGGTCACACATAAAAAAGCCTCGAATGGTTCCATACCAATAGTGGAGTGATAACTGTTGTTATAAAAAAAAATTCCACTAGGTGTAGGTGATCCTCTCAACTATGACAGAAGTCAAGTATGCATGCTCGTAGCATATCCTCCAGAAACTGGATGGTCCGGTCCGTCTGACCATCAGTCTAAGGATGAAACACTGTGCTCAAGCATAACTGATTCCCAAAAGCATCATGTAATCACTTCCACAACCGGGATGTGAAACGATCTTCATGATCTGAGACGATTTTGGATGGAGCTCCATGAAGTCAAACTATCTCCTGCACATAGAGGCATCCCAAGCTCTCTACTGAACACTGCTCCTGTATGGCTAGGAAGTGGGCCGACTAGGTGAGTCGATCAATGATCACCCAGATGGCATCGTGTCCCCAAGATTTATGTGGTAAACCCATCATGAAGTCCCTGGATTTCCCATCCCACTTCCACTCAGGCACCTCAAGGGGCTGAGTCAAACATGCTGGCACATGGTGCTCAACCTTTACTTGCTGACAAGTAAGGCACCGAGAAACAAACACTGCCACACTCTTCGTCAATCCTGGCCACCAGAAATGACATCAGAGGTCCCGGTACATCTTTTACACACATGGATACACCACTAAAGGTTATGTATGTAACTCCCTCAGAACCTCCTCCTGAAACGTCACTGGTACTACTGTGCACCCTCTGAAATGAAAAACGTGCTCCCCACCTTTTGAATATCCATCAGAAGCATCACCTGTGGATATCATTGCATGTAGAGTCTCACAACTAGAATCCCCGTGTTCTACTTCCCTGACTCACTATATGATTAGAGGTGTTACAAACATCAACTAAAGTTCGGCTCATTCATCTCTATCCATGAAGGATAACTTTAAAGAGGCCAACTGTCTCATTGCCTCATCCAGCAACTGCGAACTGGATTTCCTGCTAAGAGCATCTGCCACAACGTTCCCCTTCCTAGGTGTATAAAAGATATCAAGTCGTAATCCTAGAGGAACTCAAGCCACCACCTATGTCTCAAATTTAGATCCTTATGAGAAAAAGATATATCTGAGACACTTCTGATCAGAGTAGACGACAAACCACTCGCACATCAGGTAGTGCCTTTACATCTTCAACGCGAAGACTACTACTACCAACTCATGATCATGGGTCGTGTAGTTCTGATCGTGTGGCCTCAATTGGTGTGATCCATTGTCAATAACTGTTTCCTCTGCATCAGGACACAACCATGCCCAGTTTTTGATGCGTAGCAGAACACTACGTACTCGACACCCTCCTCCTGTAATCTCAGAATTGGGGCGCACATTAGACTATGTCTCAACTGCTGAAAAGACTGCTTGCATCTCTCAGTCCACACGAAAGGCTGACTCTTTCAAGTCAAAGCTGTCATGGGTGCTACAATCCTGTAGAAATCAGGAATGAATCTCTGATAGTATCCTGCCAACCAAAGGAAACTCAACACATCTATCATGCTTCGGGGTGGCTCCCATGCTAACACTTCCTCTACATTGGCTGGGTCCACTACTACACCATCTACTAAGATAATGTGTCCCAGAATGTGAACCAAATATATCCTGAATTGACACTTCGAGAGTTTCCTATACAACTGGTGCTCTCAGAGTGTATCCAGAACCATCCTCAGGTGCCCCGCATGCTCCTCCTCGGATGCAGTGTTCGCCGTGATATCATCAATAATGACCACTAGGAACTGATCTAGATAGGGATGAAATATCCGATTCATGAATCCCATGAACACTTTTTGGGTGTTCGTCACGCCGAAGGGCATCACCAAGAACTCATAGTGGTTGTATGGACATCTAAAAGTCGCCTTCGGTATATCCCCAACCTGTACTCACAATTGGTGATAGCCTGATCGTAGATCAACCATCAAGAACCATCGTGCCCCTATTAACTGATTGAAGAGGTCATCGATCCTCGGTAGTGGATATAGATTCTTCAGAGTCACCGAATTCAAGAATCGATAATTCACACATAGCCACAAGCTCCCGTCTTCCATCATGGAAAACAAAACTAGGGCCTCCCAGGGTGAAACACTGGGTCTCACAAATCCCTTCCTCTGCAAGTCTTCCTGCTGCACCCTCATCTCATGATGCTCTGTAGGAGCCTACTGATATGCTGATGTTGATATCAGTGTCGACCTGGGTTGCAACTCAATGCAGAAATCTATCTCCCAATGGAGTGGTAGCCCAGGGACATCCTCCATAAAGACGTCTTTACTCAACCACTACTGTTGGAAACTGGAAAATCGTAACATATGTTGTGCCAAGGGCTAGGCGAGCCAACTGATGTGAAATCGGTTGTGCCCACCTACGCATTAGTCCATCCTGTGCTGACTGGGTCTCCTTTTCACCTACAAAGGAGAACATCATCCCATCTCTATGGACACAACACACCCTTCACCGAAAACAATCAATCTGGGCATTAATTGTGGTCAGCTAATCCATACCAAGAATTACATCATAAGTCATCGATGCTACCACCAAGAGGTTCCAACCGAAACGCTCACCTCCAAGGGTCAGGTCACACTATCTGCAATGGTGTGTGATCTATGAATCTTCTTCAGTCGGTGTTTCTAAGCGTAAGGGTCGAGTCAATGGCTCAATAGAAATCTCAAGGTCTCGAACAAGATAAGCAGATAGAAAATAATTACTAGAACATGTGTCTATCAGTACGAAAACCAAAGTAGAAAAGCCACATATTGTACCTCCAATCTCTCTGGGAGTACCTAGGTCATAATCCTCCATTGCCTGTAGCTATCCCTGCCGTTCTCCACCAGCTCCCTGAGCCTGGGGTGGACCTCCCGGGGGTGGTGGTGGTAAAATGCCAAACCGCCAACCACCTCCAGCTGATCTCCCAGCTCCTCTACCACATTCGCCGCCCTGCGGATCTGTCTACTCCAAACGTTTCCTCTTCCTCGGTGGTCCATCCACTGCTATCGTATCGGTAGTATGGAGGGTTAGACAATCTCGAGTGAGATGTACCCTGCCACCTTAAGAGTAGAATCACCTCTCTCGAGGCTGGCTGGATACGCCCTGTGAACCCAGTACGGAAGATCCCCTATCCTAGGATCTCCTCTTAAAATGTCTCCCACTCCTGGGTCCCTAACGTCGGCTACCTACAACCGAGGTCTCTGCTCCACCTCGCTCACTACTGGCAACTTCCGGCTACCTTTTCTCTACCAAGAATCTCTGGACCACCAAATCCCACTCTAGCACCCCATCATAAGTAGTAATGCTCATATGGATGATGCTAGTCGCATGACTCTTCATAAGCCCCACTCAAAAGTCTGAGCTCTGAAGTACTGATCCCTAACCATATCCATCGAGTACCGTGAGAGGTTGGTAAACCTCGATGAATAGTCATCCACCGCCATGGTTCCCTACTGGGGCTGATAAATCTCATGTATGAATATTGCTCTCAAGGTAACCAGTGAAAAATCCTCTCGGAAGAGACTCTCAGACTCTGACCATGAAAGAGTCACATCGTCGTGAGTACGGATAACCAAACTCCACCATCGCCCTAATGAGCCCTGTAGAAGGCTCGGTGCCAGGATCACCATCTGGTCTGCTAGTGAATTGACAAAATGGAAGACTCTAGCCACAACATCAAGCCAGTCCTCTGCTACCTGGGGGTCAGGCTAGCCTCGAAACCTGAGGGGGATCTATCGATAAAACTCGTGGAGTGTGCTCAGCCTGCGCTCCTCCTCTACTGGTAAAAGAGGCACTAAACAATTCTCCACAGGTGGTGGAATAACTGGAACACCACCTGAAGGTAAAACTAGGGGATCTGGTCCCTGAATCGATGCTTCATCACTTAGGGGGTAATCCTCGTGACCGAGCTGCTGGATCCTTGTGGGTGCGCGTCATGGAGGCATCCTGTAAAGAAACAATATGCATCTCCGTCAGTGAGTATATCAGGAGAGCTGACTCAATAGGCACATTGAAACCACAACCCATTCCTATATGATGCGTGTACCATTATTTTTTCCCCTGTAACTAGTGGTCTTATGTTCCGAGTCGAAAAGCAAGTTATCAGAGTTCTAGTGTATGGATATGTCGGCCGCCCACACCAACACTGGGGTCCCTGTCCTGAATGCTTAACTCGAAACACTTAACACTTTTGCACCAAACCAACTCACAGACTCTCAGTCTTATGGTAGAACCGACCACCTCTGATTCCACTCTGTCACGACCCATCCCAGTGGGGCCTGAGCCGCAACTCCCCAAGACCGCCTTCAATAGGCCAGAGGCTGGTGAGTAGCACCAGGTAGGAATGTTACTAGCAAGAGAGGCATTGCCTATAAACCATTAAACATACACACACACACATCTCCACGCCCAAAAATATGAATAGTAAAAACTACTGAAATGGAAATTCATGCATACACTAAAAATCCCAACAAATAGAGTACGACATGAAAGTAAGGTACAATATTGTAAAACCCTAGGACAAAAGTACAAGCCCACAAAAAGAGAGTCTGTAACAAAGTCCAACCTATAAAGAATGGTACTGGGACTGCAATTCGTAGCCATAGGAACATACCTCGGCCTGTCTGATCTCAATGAGCACCGTCTGGTCCTGGTCCGCCTAGAATCCCGTCAAAGGCTCGATCGTCTGTACAAGACACGACACGTACGGGCAATACCAGTGCAGGGGTGAGTATAACAATACCTAGTAGGAAACCCCAATACCACAAAGGAATACAACAAGGGAAATACCACAAAGCAAAGATACAATCATCTCAACATAATATATGTATACAGAACATATAACAAGAATATCCAGATATACTCATACACGATCTATTATCATGATACCACCAATAGGATCCAGCTCGAATATTCCACTAAGTATGTAAAAAGGAGAACACACTCCTAGGTCTGAAGTGAGAGAGATGAAGTACTCATTCTGGGAGAACACACTCCACAAGCACTTGAGAATACGATGTGCAGATGAGTATCACAACCAATAGCTATGGGGTGATTCCAACAACCCAGTCTGAACTAATATGCTAAGTAGAGGATCAGCACCTGGGTAAAGTTGGTCATGTCGATACCAAGAACTCTAACTATGGTTCCAGGAATGAATATTGGATCCTTCTCTAAGTCTCACAGAGTGGATTCCCACAACTCTATTAAGGAAGTCATGCTGAAGGGATCATACTCCTGTATATAGGAAATGATACTGGAAACCTTCAAGAGAAAGACCAAGGGAAAGAACCCTAAGTAAACTAGTCCAAGTCATAGATGGAAATGAACTCAAACCATGTAAAAATGGTTACATGGAATGTAGTATGGTCACACGCCGTGTTCCTTGACCCTGGGTACTGCCCGTGTAAACGGCCCATGTCACCTGTCCAAGCTGTGTAAAACTCAACTAAACGGCGTGTAGAAGGAACACATGTTGTGTTCATTGACTCCGTGTACTTCCTGTGTAAACGGCCCATGTCTAGAATCTAAGTAATGTAAGAATTAATATAGACGGCGTGTATGTAAAAGAACAAGCCGTGTCCTTTCAACTGGGTAACGCCCATGTACCCTTGCCGTATGACCGTACATGGTGTCTGTCCATGTTTCCTACCCGTGTACCATTACATGGGGTGTCCTGTGTATCTAGCCATGCTTGTCCAGGGAAGGGTATGCACGTCGTGTCCTTGTTCATGTACCCATCCTGTGTTCGTGTACTCCCCGAGTACACGCCAGGTAATCCCTGGCGAAGACACGCCCTTTAGCCCATACTACAAGCAGTGTAGTCGGGATTTTTCCAAAACTGTTGTCTTCCTCCTCGTGCTTTGGCCAATCTTCCAGATCTCTATTATGTCAGCCGTTTTTCACGAAACTCAAGGAGTTGGTTTGTTTTATCAACCTAACACCGAATCCGGGCATTTCGGACCTTCAATCAGGACGACGATCAACATAAGATCTTCTGACGAAAAAACCCCAAAAAATTCATATCTCTCGATTCGCTCCGAATCGTTCGCCGAAATCATCGCCGCAGCTCCAGATCATCCACCCAAGGTTGGATCTAAATTCTCAGGTCATTTCACTAACAAAAGAATGCGCAACGATCGATCCCCTCCAAGAACGCGTAGAACGCACACGACAAATGCATAGAAACTGGGGAAGAAAATCACAACAATTGAGAGGGACGAACCTCGATCAATGTTCATGCCGATCTTGGTTTTTCACCATTAGAAGGACGAATGAAACAAAATTATTCCAAGAATCGAATCCCCAAAATCCCCAAAAAAGCCCATCCCGCAAATACGATCGATCTGCGGGCTAATCTATTCATGGATTATTCATTGTTCATTGCAGGAATCATGAACGAGAGAGAAATCACAAAGATATCAAAATCCCTACCAGGATTCGCGGCATTTTTTGGCGAAAATCTGGTCGCCGCGTCGACGTCGCCGGCAAAGCTCGTCAGGAACACTGTCGGCGCGTTGGGAGGTTTTCTCCAGAGCTTTCCAGAGCCTCCAGGGAAATTCAGTGTTATGGAAATTGTAATACTGATCCCCTATAAAATATATATTTAAAAATTAAACGATTTCGCTACAACAAGGATTTAATAAATTATTTTTATTAAATATTTTATTACAGTTATGTCCAAAAACTAGATTTCACCAACGACCTGCGTCGACTGATGTTAGACCTCGCCTAAGGTAAAATTGCTAGTTTGAACCCAACTGTGCCCTCAGATTTCCGATCCGAGTAGCCATTTAGGAGTTATTCTGCTTTTTCAGGAAAACTGCATGCACGCGTAAATTAAATTATTTAATTTAATTCAATCATTTCTTTCGGGCTCACCGGGCCTCGGGACTGCACGCCACCTTGAAGACTAGTCTTGAAATAAATTCCCACATAATATTAAAATAACACCTGGAGAAATTCGATACATTACACCATCATTTCTTTGGAATTCACTATTATTGAACGGTGTTTTTAATATTAGAGGATTACTGAAGAACACTTCAGATAGTACAGAGAGGAAGATTCAATGGTGTACAAGTGTTTTACACAAAGAAATGAATTACTTTATTTTGTTTTTCATTAATTGAAGGGTGGTGTAGTATGATGTTTAGAGTAACCATACAAAAACTAAGAGATGTGGCCTATTTTGATGTGAAAAATATGTGAAACCAAATGAAAAATATGAAATCATAAATAAAACATATTTTTTAATTATAATATTATTCATTTAACTAACTATATTTAAAAAAAAATTAATTTTACAAAAAACTAATTCGGATTTTATAAAATAAAATCTATCATTAAGAAATGGTATGGTAAATATGTCTATAAAATCATTTTCTATGAAAATAAATTTTAGATAGACATCATCCTTTTGGGAATTATCACTTAATTTTTTTTAAAATAATTGAAATATTTTTAGAATGGACTATTGGGTTCTTCTAGATATTCATATAACTCTTTTTATCACATTTCATTAAGAAAAAATTGAAATTGAATCCAAATTAAATTAGATTTCATTTCATCGACATCACTCAAGCATAATAACTTCTTTCTGTAATATATTATTTTTCAGAAGTGGATAATGCTACAGTGTTCTATTTCTTACTTTACCATGATACAAAATATTTAGAAAGAAAATTTAATGTTCTGGAAGTTCTTTTCCTAGCTATTCTACATCTAGTTAAAGCCACATTTAAATATGATGTTAAATTAAAATTATAGGTTTTTGTAAAATGTATTGGAAGGGGTATTGTTCATTTTAAACATATTAAAATCCTTGTGAATCATTTCAATTAGATTCTATAGGATTGGATTGAAATATTACGTAATTAAATAAAAAAACATAATTTATGGTCCATATATAATAAGATAAATAAGACATTAAATAATTACTCTATATAACTTGTTGTTAATTTGATTTATAGTCTTATCCATATGAAGTTTAATATTAAATCTCATAGGAGTTAGATAAGACATACTATTTTCATGTCTAAAATTTTTATGTAAATAATGTTTTTATTTTCATTAGATAATGATATTTACTAATAATTTTGATATATTTAAAATCGTAGAAAATAGATCATCTCAGCGATCTTACCTATTTAAAATTAATTTTGAATTGTACATAAAAAAGGAATATATAATTTTTTGTTTTTTATCCAAATATATCATCATAAATATATATTTTTACTCAAAATAAATATAAATAAATTTTTTCATTAAAAATTCTAGGATCTATCTTTTCAAATGAAAAACTGTTTGATGAAACAAAAGAGATTTTTATTTCACTCCATGTTCTAGGTTCTTATTTAAGTCTATATGGTTCTTTGGTATGTTTAGGAACAAAATTTTAAAGTTGAATTTTTCAAAACTAGGAGGTTGTTCAACATAAACATCCTCCATTATATATCCTTCAAGAAATAATTATTTTACATTCATTTGATATAATTTAAAATTCATATATGTTGTATATGATATAGGGGTTCTAAATTCTAATATCGTAACTATAGTGGAGAATGTATATTCATAATCTATTTATTCTTCTTGATTTTACAAATTTTCAACTAATATAGATTTATTACTAGTGATAAGACCTTGTTCAACCATTTTGATTCTAAAAAAAATTTATTTTTAATGAAAGGATAAATAGAGGGTATGTCAACTAATTTACATAACATATTCATCCAAAACCAGATTGTCTCAACAAATAATTATAAAATATAAATATCAATAGATAATGCTTATTATATATTTCTTAGTTCTAGATAAGATAAAAATTTAGATAATTATTCTATATTTTCTATATTTCTACTAGTTCTAACTCTTTTATCCAAAACAACATATAACTATTTCTAGAGGATGATCTCTAATGTTTCTAGGTTTTCATGGTATCAAAATTTTGGGTTCACTAGAATCAACTTTTATAGGATTTTTTCAAAATAATCGAGTTCCAAATCATCATGATTATTGTTATTAAAGAGAGGTTTAGGTCTGGTGTCATTAAGATAATCACTTAGATCATTAGTTTGATACATTTTGTGATCAAAAGGATAGGTTTTATCAAACATCCAATGATTTTATTCTTTAATAGTCCTTGAACATTGGTTGAAAACTCTATATGCATTGAATGTAGAAGAATAAATTTGGAAGTTACCCTCATCGTCATTTGGATTATACATACGAAGATTATTCTTGGTGTTTGAGATGTAAAAATTTCATGAAAAAAAATTAATGTGTCATACCTTTGGTATTTTATTATTCCATAAATAACATGGTGTTTTCATTATGATAGGCCTTATTAGATCATTATTAATAAAATAACATAATTTTTTAATATCATTAGCCCAACGGAATTTGGTTATGTTATACTCAAATAACATTTTTTCAAGAAATTTATAATAATGTATCCTTCCTTTCAACGACACCATTATTTTTTGGTATACCGTGGGTAGAAAATGTATATTCAATACCTATTTTTGAGATATATAAATTATGGGAGATTTTATAGTGGCTAGGTTTTTCACCAGCACATCACCTTGGATCCCCTATCGTTCCCTACACCACCCTACCTTCCTAGCGTCGCATCCCCTTATCATTAGCTTCTCACCCCTCCCCCATCTAGATTCCCCCTCACATGTTGTAGATCCAATGACCATGTAACTCTGCTATCCACCAGCCCAGACAACGTATCCCTTCTCGATCCTTTGCTGTAAGTCAAATTTCATTGACAATATTCTCTCTATTTGTGGTGGCATGGGAAGTCACCTGAAGGAGGTGACCCCATGGGATCTTACTCCCCTACCAGTGATGCCCTTCAAGACACCTCCATCGCTTAGTTCAACTTTTATCTCTATCTGGTGTGCTTTTACGACCTTGCAATTTGTTGTGGTGCAAATTTCCACACCAGAAAGACTCTCTTGATCCAATTTGATGCATTTGAATCACTGTTTTGGCTTCGTTCAACACCCTCTGATTCACAGGATCATTTCCTTGTGTTCTTTGGAAGACACATTGTAGATATATCAAAGGCACATTCACAACCTATGGTGGTTCGACCTGGACCAGTCTATCACACTGGCCTGTGATGAGGTTTCTATACTTGGAATATTTTGTATGTTCTTGGATTCCTATCCCATTTCATCATTCCCCATCGCACATGAATCCATTTTTTTATTTTTGATAGATTCGATGATGTATTGTACAGCACTGGTGTCTTTGATGGTGGAAGATTTTAGGTGCAGTTTTTGTTTTGTTACATCATCTATAGAAGCTCGACGGTCTCAGTGTCCATCATTATAGAGTACTATCTATGTATATTTTACCCTCGGCCATACTCCTTCAAAGGATCTAATGCATATTAGCTTATTCCAGATGTGTTTTCTATGATTGTTTTGTGTTTTATTGGGTTGGTTTGGCTAGTGTCTTCAATGTTGGATCCCCTTGGTCACAATACCTTAGTTTGTTTTCTTGTTTTGTTCCCACATAACAAAAAATTGTTTTTGAAAATAAAAAATGATCTTTCAATCATATTAATAATGAAAAATATAAATTAAATTCATGATTATCAAATTCTCCTCCATGGTGACTTATCAATGTCACAATTGTGGCATATTTTTCAGTTTTCACAAGTTTATAGAAATGAATAAAAATAGAACAAGGTTCAATATTATGTCTAAAAACGAAAACCCCTATAAATCTTTAAAATTCATTTACCGACACCTAAATAAATGATCTTAAAACTAGAAATGTAGTTATGCGGGCTTAAAAAAATCTAAAAGTATAATATCTAGAGGTCTATTTGTCGAAACCACATTAATTGGTTTGAAATATGACTTGTGATGATTTTAAATTTGACATTCATCACATTAATTCATTTTTTATAATTTAAGATCATTAAAATTTTAAATTAAATGTCTTTTGGATAAAATTTTCAATGAAAATTTTTTTAATGTCTAATCCTTCTATGCCAAATACATGATTCATTAATCTCAGAATTCAAAAAATTTACATTTAGTAAACTGAAATAATTAAGACATAAAGTATAAACATTTTTTCTTATAGGTTCCTTAAACATGAGAGAGTTTTATTTGAAAACTGAAGATTCATTGTAAGAAAAATAAATTGGGTAGACATCATAAAAAATTTGGCAAATATTTATCATGTTGCACTTTAAACATTCAAAATAATGCACTTTATTGTTAAGGATAGACTACGGATTTCTAGATGATCCAATTACAATAATTTTTCATATTACATTATCAACAAATTTGACATATACTCCATCCAAGAAGAATAGTGAGTTAATATTTGAGAAATATTCACTTATATGTCATGAACAACACTTTTATAAAAAAATTAATTAATGTTCATTTGGTTTGTTCCCTATAGTAAAAAATCAATGATCAAGATTTAATTGTACCCAAATACTCTTGGGTCGAGTAATGTTAGACATAAAAGACTTGTGGGTCAAAATTTGAATGTGTTTTATAGAAAAAATATCAAAATATTTTGAATTTTTTTTGAGAAAAGGGTTTTTAATACAACAAAAATTAGGTTTTTTAGATTACTAATATTAGATTAATTTCATACTTATCTACAATTTAAACAAGTAAACATAGAAAGGTGTTTGTTTTGAAACATTGTAAAAAATAGTTTTTATAAAATTTTGGTATTTCACCTGTACTAAAATTTCCAAATTTACCATTTTGAGTGTATTATAAATAAGAATTTTTTTTATGTAATCATACCATTATTGATGTAACTTGAAGAATCGTTGAAGTTCTATGCATATTTATATTGGTTCTACATTGTGCTAACTTATTCAACACCTAATGCAATATGCTTTTCCAACTGATTTTTCATGTGTAAAATTTGTTTGTTTATGTTACCTTCTTCACTAATATTTTTTATTGGATTTTCTAGGAGTGTTTTTAATCTATCATATTTAGTTTATAACATGTTATGGTAATCATTAAATTATTTATATGTACAATTTTTATTTTCAGATTCACACTCATACTTAGAAGAATAATTGGAATGTACATCATCTAAATATTCCATCAAGCACTTGTTGGCCTATTGATTTACTAATTTAGATCATGGTTTTAAAAATTTATATTTTCAAAAGTCTTCAGAATCACTCCACATGATCTTCATATCCTTCTTGGATTTCTTCAAATATCCTATCTTCTTGATGAACCATTTTAAGAATTTTTATTTTCATAAAATATTGTATAGTCTAAATTAATATGTTCAATATTTTTAACTCATAGTATCCCACATATATAGATTTTACACCTTGTTTTCTGTACTTGATGAAGGGAATTTTTAAACCTATTATATTATAATATAGTTTTCTAAAATTCCAGGAAAACTATTAAATCTTGTCGTTTTATCCTGAATAGCTTGAGTAATATCATTCATCATATGTTTTAGTTATCTTTATAGATTTTTTTTCATATTTAGCTGTTAAAACCATCAAATAAGCATTATTTCTTAACCATTTTATATTATCCATCTTCAGCTTCTATTTAGACTTCAAATAACATAATAGTTTTAATGATATCTATTGTTTTTTAATTATTTACCACTATATATTGTTTTATGGATGTATAGGTTCCACTCCACTTTGGTGGTGACTAACATAAACTTTAAATGAATGATCACGCTCACTAATTGGTGTTCCTAGAGAAGAAACATTATTCACAATCATATTGAGTCTTCCATTAAACTATGTAATACTTTCTCCTTTAGAAATTCTGAAGGTTACAAACTTATATTTGGTAGTATTATATTCAATAGAAATAACACTGTATGTACCCTCATAAGAATATTCTATAGAATTCCACATTTCACGATCAGTTTGACATTAGTAAAATAAAAAAAACTCATTTGGGCTTAGTTCACATATTCTAATGTTAATGGATTTATAATTTAGATCTTATCCCGCTTCAGTGTTACCATCCCACATTTCTGGTTATCATTGGAATTTCAAAAGGCTTTACCACTATAAAATAATTCATTAAGCCATGGTTCATCAAATAGATGTTCATTCATGCATTTCAGTAGCCATAATTTTTACCATTAACTAAAGGAGATCTATCCACTGACATAAATTAATTTTTATCATACATTTAATCCATTTTAATGCATATCATTCGAATTAAACCAATGTAATCTGAAAACTAATGATGGATATGAATTGATTTTTTAAAAGTATACTTTAAAACCACCCTCTTCAAGGTGTGTAAGTTCTAATAAATTCCTTAATAAAATAAGGAATCATAAATATAAAATCCTAGTAGAATGTGATTGATCACATGATTTTTTTAGTGTTTTGAAGAACTCAAATCCCCTAGTCCACTCCACCAACACTCTACTCCATGGGTTTGGCCTTTTTACAATGGCACCATTTTTTTATGGGGACCCCAATTAAGTATATGGAGTTTTTACTTAGTAAAAAGGTACAAGATATTTCAACTTGGATACCCCTTTTAAAAAAATATCCATCGTATTAAAACACCCACTTAAAATGAGTTAAAATAAATAAATATTAATGATGTTTTAAATAATTATTGAAGCACACATTTGTAAGAAACAACTGATAGGATATAAAGATACGTCCTGAGAAGATGATTATTTTAAAATCACAACTCTTGATGGTCATCGATTTAAACTCATAGAATAGTACGCACAAAAAATAGTTTTTGTGTATGATTTTTCTATGTACAATCATTCCATGTTAATATTATCAATGTATTTATATAAACGTGCAAGTGTCTTTTTTTAATATATGTTTGTATATATCCACACAGTGGTTAACTCTCTCTATTTATATCTCATTTATGATTTTGAAATTAAGCATATGATACAATCAAAATAGTTGAGTTAATAATAAATTAAAAAGTTGATGAGATAGTCTCATAATGGAATGTGTCCATTTATTCCAAATATAGAATATACTTCTGCAATGATGATGTCATAAATACTCAATTTAGGAACTTTTATTCCAAAATAATTAAACATTATACTAATTGACTGTTCCATAAATATAAATTCTCTCTAATGATATGTCTAAAACCATGAAATGTCTTTTTGAGATATTATACAAAAATTAAGGAAGATTTCATGATGATCTACACAATGGTTTGTTCCGAATTATAAAAATAACTAATATCCCTATCCTTATAAAATAAATTTCTAAGATGAATGGTATGATAAAATATATATTTTAATTATACATTGTTTAAATTAAAAATAATTTAATATTTTGTAGAATATTTCTTCTTTATAAGATTAAGATGTTATTGAGTTGTGATAATTATCTTTTACAACTTCTCGTGGTGCTCACAAGATACTCCTTTTTAAATAAACATTTCGAATGATATTGAATATTCATAACTGTAATCTGATTGAAATTTCTTGTTTTGAAAATGTGGTAGCTCATATATCCTCCTCGTATGATAATTTATTACATTATAATATAAATTTTCAATAATGAGTATTATTAATATAAGATAAAAAGACAAAAATTCAATAGTAAATTCCCATTGGATAAAAAATCTTGTTATAGAATGAACACCTTACTAAACATATGATAACCCCTTCCACTAATATTAAAAATAACTCATCTAATTTGAATAACTCATTTATTATAACAAAATAAAATCTGAAACATTTAATATAAACTCATTATAATTAAAAATGGGTTTTTTAATCATCAGGACACATAAAAACATAGATTTTTTGGATGAATATATGTCTTTCTGAAATATTTTATTAAGATAATTGAATTCTTAAATATTATAAATACTTCTACATTATGTTCAGTGAATATATGAATGAAAGATATTCTATAGTTTTTTTCATTCATTTTTTTAATTTATCTATGATTTTTTATTGATAGAAAAACCCACCCACACACACAGATATATATATATATATATTATAATTTAGAATTAATGAAAAATAAATTAGTTGATTAGTTATATAAATTAAACTCTATAATTAATTATATGAAACTAAGGTGAAATCATTACATATTATTACATATAATTTTTAAATTATAAAGGAATATTAGATTTTTTATTGATTATAAATCCATGGTTAGAATGATTATTTATAAAAATTACACAATTTCAAAGAAACACATAAAACTTATATGACAATTAAGAATAATTACTTGAAGATTATATCAAAAATAACATGCATGAAATTTAAAAATTACTTTTAGACGATAATAGGACTTTGATGGAAAAAATTGAATAAAAATTAGAGTTAAATGTTGTTGATAAGAACACATAATGTTTAATGTGCCTTTAATAAGAAGCCAAAATGATAATTCTATAGTAGATGTAATCTAACTATTCTAATTTTGTATATAAAAGAAGAGGTATTCCCACTCAATATTTTGAGATCAATTTTTCCATAAAATGGAATCATACTTATAGTGAAGTGATATTGATATCATCTTGTGAAACATACATCTCAATCTTTTAAAAAATGTATCCCATTTTCTAGTTAATTTTTAATTCATTATATCAATGTTTTAAACCTGTTGATGAAATAAATAAAAAAAGAAGAATTATTTGGGTAGTAAAATACTAGTAAAATTACAAAAATATCAAATGTGGAATCACACATGTCCAAGATGAAAATATATTGAAATAGAGCCAAAAAGATTAATATTTCTTCCCAAAAACAAAATTCAAAACTGAATTTTTGTATAGACAAATAATGATGTAAAATTGGAGAGTAGTTAGAAGAGATAAAAACACCGATTTTTTGTGTATCGGGACACATAATTTTGGAATAATATGTTAGTGTTTTCAAGATATATAATTATTAAACTATGCGGGAACACTCCTGATATAAACTTAAAACCTACTGGGAATAATAAATTTTCAAAGATGAAGTAAAATACACTATGATAAAAGGATTTAAATACATAAATAATTTCAATAGGCATTATAAATAAACTAATCATTATTATGAAGAGTTCCATTATCAAAAATATTAACATAAATCATCTAGAAATGAAAATTAGAAACCAAAATAGTAGAGGAGTCATAAGAATATTCCAATACAATCTTCATTGAGAGCTAATTAACTAAATAAGGATTATAAATCGTTTTCTCCAATTGAGTTTGTAACTGAGTATAAAGATAATATAACTAAAAGCATAATGTTGTTCTAATATAGTAGGAAAGGAAAAACAATGATGCATTTCAAGATGTACATAATTCTTTGCAAATAATGCTTCAAGAATGAATTGAAAAAGTAATCAATGATAGGGAGAGATAACATGATTGGATTAGAGGTTGAAAATTCGGATAAGGTAGAGAGTTATCCCTTGATGGGTAATCTGGATGATAATTAATAATTCTATGGGAGGTGAAAAAATGTGTCCATAGTAATTTTATATGTATGAAATAATTGTGGGGTTAAACTAATCACTCATGAGATTAAGGGAAATCACCAATGATGTTATACCTCAATAAGGATAACCAGTCAGTAAAACTGTGCCTCATAATATATTCACATTAGTTTTTAATGGATAGAAATATGGACTAATTAGAAATATAAAATTTTCATGGATCTCTAATGTTGGGATTGATATTCTAACTATGGACTTTAAAAAAAAGGAATGACCATTTTTTACCAATGATTAAAATTTTTGACAAATCAAGGGACAAGTTAGAATGAATTGTTTTGAAACATAAGGAGATACAATGAAAAAGATGTTTACAGAATGAAAGGAACCACATACCTATAGATACAACTAATGTTAATATGAAGACCCAAATTATTCCTATATTTCCACGACCATGAATAGTAAAAGGTAATTGAATGTGAGTAATTAGGTTTTTATACTTATAAAACTAGTAATGTTATCCATCAAGGAGAAGTTCAAATTCTAGACTTCTTGAAAACATTTATTATGTATCAACCATGGTGAAGAATGGAACACATTCCTTGAGGAGGAGCAAATAGAATGGGTAAACATGTAGTCGATTCATTCATTTGTAAAAAATTTAGAAATATTGACAACATTGAAAAAAATTAATAATATGTTATGATGATCTCTTTTCCATTCTTGTTCGTATTAAGAATAAATATCATTATCAAGGGGAGTTATGGTTAAATTGAAATGTGGGGAGAAAATATATATATAATTAAATGTTTTTTGTGTGTTTATTTAACTGGAATACATGGTTATAAATTTGTTTAAAATAAATTGGACGTCCCCAATGAAATGAATTCCATATAGAATCAAGTTATGAATCTTTATGGACAACCTTTTTATTTATATTTGACATTCTAATTTTCTATAGAGATTTATTACCTGTATATATAGACTAAATTAATTGATGGATCATTTATAAAATATATGTGGTACCATAATCCCATTTTGAAATTGTCTGAACACAATCAATGTAAAAAAAGAAGATTAAGGTTCTTATATTCTATAGAGTAAGAGGAAGATAATTTTTCCCATGGAGGGAATTCCCTTGTATATACGGTAAAAATGGGAATGGAAAACATATTTCTCCATTTTATTTTTTTTCATTATGGGCAGCGAACTACCAATGTGATTTTAACAATATATTTTTATGTTTTCATATTTAATTTATTGGAAAAAATAAAATAGGGGATATAGGATAAACTATTATATTGTGTTTGTATTTGTTTTCAATGATCATGTTAATATATGTATTGATGATCACAGGTTATAGAGTGAGGATAAAATCATAAAATGAGACGAAGTGAAATTCCCATACATTTTGGTAATAATGGATGAATATGCTTCCCATGAATATACAATGTAATAATGTATCTTAGAATGAAAATGGGACAAGGAAGATCCAACATCTATATGAGAATTTAATAAACCTGTGATGATTTCTGTGTTAATCCTCATGGAAATGAAAAGTTTTAAATGGATCATAAGGATCATTATCTTAAAAATTTATTGATTTTAATTTGATAAAAGATATGCATGATGAAAAATGTTAAATGGATATATTTTATTATATTTTTTTAAAAACATTTTAAACTAGTTAATTGGTTGGAGGAAACATATTATAATTATAAAGAAGTCATCCTTTTAGTACTAATAATGGAGGATGCAAAAATCAATAAATACGTATAATTAGATGATTGTTTAATAATAATAATGTTTCTTTGAAGAATTCATAGATGAATTTGAAGTAATTTGAATTTTAAATTTATCATGGAATAATTAGATAAATATTTCTCATTAGAATTATTGTTTTCATATGACTTAATTATATATCATATAATATTTATGTTTTATGAATTAGAGAATATATAAAAATGTAATACATTGAGAAGGATAAATATAAAATTGATACTACTAGTTTGAAACATTAAATCATCCATATGTCTTTGAGAAAACCAAAATAACAGTTTGAGAAGTGCATATAATTTTTTTCCTAAGCAACTTATGAATTAATGATAAAACATATTACTTTATACGCTTGTGTGAAACTTTGTACTTGGTGAAAGTTTAATTAATTTTTTGAAAAGTGACAAATATTTCAATAATTTATATTATTATGTGAATATTAAATGGGATGATGTCTAATGATTTCAATCAATATTTTATTGTCATGAAGCTTATTAATGATATGAATCATGTTTTTTTGAATAGTTGGAATGAGTTAGAATATGGAGATGATAATTGTTCTATAACCTGAAATTTCAACATAGAAAATTTGAAAGTATATTTTTTTTAATCAAAATGTATATTTAATTTTAGTATATGAATGACCCATTTTAATGGTTTAAAGAATCAAGAAGTATCATGAATCAAGATTCATGAATAAGAAAACAATGATCAAATAGAAAGATTATTTTACGATATGTTTTTTAAAGTTGAATTTCAAATTATTGATATAAATATATTAGTAAAAATATTTAATCTATTTTATTTATTACATATAATTGTGAGATGTGATTTATGCTGAATGAATATTAATACGAGTGATATGAGAAACATTCTGAAAATATATATTGAAATTTTGGATATTTCCAAAGCACGCAGGCTATGATGATAAGATTAAACCAGCAACTCTTATTTTATATGATTTATTAAATCAATGGTGATTATTTATTATTTATTTATATTTTATAATATTGATAATAATATTTATCTAGGATGATATCGAAAAAATTTAAGGGATATTCATTTGATTATCAAAGTGATAAAAAGATTAAAATAAGTAGAATCATGTAACTTTACTATAGATAGCCATTGAGGAAAAAATAATGACGATCATTGAGGACACCCATATATAAGAAAGATGGAAAATTATAAGATCATCCTATAAAAATTTTGTTATATTTTTTATATCAAAATATAGGAAACTAGTTATTTCAAACCAATGTATTAAATGTGAAAGGAAGGATATTTAGTTGTATATTGAATTATATGGAAATGATGGAACCAGTGTAACTCTCTGTCTCCCTCTATCTTGAAGGTCAGGGTGATCCTTTGATAATTAATATTCATCACATTTTTTCTAATGGTAATTATGGGATGAATCAAAACCCATTATATTAAATATACCCATATAATAAGTGAGAAGAATTAGTTATAGTATTCTCAAGAGGAATGGATAGGGATAATTTTATTCATATCAATTGTGTAAAGTCTTTTATAATGTAAAAAAAGATTCTATATTTTTTATGACCCTAAGATAATGAGAATATGTTGATAAAACATGGTGATTAGATTCTAAATAATGTTTATACAGATGAATTGGATGCAGATATGCTACAAGATTATAAAATCATCATAATGAAGTCTAAGAATATATTAATAATAAGGGTATCCCATAATGTAAATGGAGTGACTTCTTTTATAGTTTTTGGTTCTATTTTAATGGAATGAAAGAAAACACATTTATATAAATAGTAATAATTTGTGGAACTTGTCTAAATCTAGGTAAACTGGGAGATCACTATGAAAGTCTATGAAAACAATGGTATGCATGATATATCATAGTCACATAATGAATTACTGTTATTTTTTAAATAATTATTGAGAAATTAATACTCACTGTATTCACATGTTTTTATAGTAAATAAAAAAATCCATGATTAGGGGGATAATTAATCCTACCCTGAATTAGGATTTCCACATTAGGGATAAATACTATATAAATGTTTTGTACCATCCATTATATGTGTTCCAAGAATGTATTTAGATTATGTCATTGGAAAACACTAGGATGAAAAAATTTATCCTAAAATATAACATAGGTTAAAATTCCAATGGAAAAAATACATTAATGATAAATTGGAAAGTTGAATGATAACATAAAACACATGATTCACTAAATAATTCTTAAAAATAGATTAAAAGTTAAAAGTGAAAACTATTACACAATGGTAATAATAGTTATTTTTTTATGAAACCTATTGAAATTTATTCATTAGTATAATTGAGTTTAATAATTGATAATAATATTTTTTTTGATTATTTCAAATAAATATAAATTATAGTTTGGGAATATTTTATGAAAATACTTGATGATATGGTTACATTCCTATTTATATTTATCAATTATTTACTTGATAAAACAACACTACTAAAAACTAATATTGATGAAATGAAACAAATATTATAAGGACAATTTTATAAATCAATCTATATAATCAAAGAGATAAAAAAATAATGATATATAATTAATGATTTGTGTAGATAAAATTTTAATATCGAAATAAAATTTTGAACGATTGAATGAAACATTCCATTCAATATTAATGTGAATTAAATGTTCAGTATTATTAGTCAAGAAAATATCCATGCTATTAAAGAAACTCATAATGATTTTATGGGAATTAAGAATCATTAGTTAGAAATTATATCCAAAATAATTATAGAGTTGAAAAATACCTTAAAATAAATAATAAAATCATAATAAATAATAGTAAAAAAGTTGAATAATGAAATATATGTGAAATCGTACTCATTTTTTGTAGATAATAATGAACAATGTTTAATCAAACTTTTATTATATGGTGATAAATTTTGAATATAAAAAATTAAAAACATTCCATGGTATAGATAAAATAATATGATCTACAACTCAGGATTCTGAGTTGTTTTTCTACACTAGTAAAAATATGATTTTGAGAACTTCTGAATAATAATTCACATCTGTACTAAATAAATATTTATCCAACAATCTATCTAATTTAGTTTCTATTAAATATTTATATTTAATATATATATATATATTTTCTAGATGTATACAGTGGATGAAAAATTATTTTAATCATACTATTGTATCAAACGTGAATGTGAGAAATTCCAAGAAGAAAAATTCCCCAAATTGCACCTAAAATATTTAGGTTTCATCACAATAAATACATGGATCCAAATATGGAAAATCTGGATAGACTATAAATAATGAAAATAGAAGGATATTAGTTGAAATATTCTATTCTTTAGGTATGTTTGGTCATATGGAAAACATATTTTAAAAAAATATATTTTTTCATAGAAGATAGATAAGGCTTAAATTGAAGGGTATAATTGTTAAAAAACGTAAACGTATTGAGAAGAATCAGTTTTAATAGGTGAAAAAGAATATAACTATAAAAAATAAAATTGAATACATGTTGATTTTATGTTTTTACAATATAGAAATTTTCCATTTTTATAATGATTTCATTTGTTTATAAACTCAATAAAATTCATAGGATAATGGAATGAAGAGACTACACTACTAGATGAGATATAACTAAACTGGAATATTTTTTCCTTCATAGATAAATACAAAAAGAAGGAAACATGACTATTTCCTCCCAATAGGTCTATAAATTATAATAAATATGATGTAACCATAAAGAGAATATTATTTTATTATGGCTAGAAAATACACACCCTAGAAAATTTGTATATGGATATGAATTTAATGAAATATTATAGTAATATTTAACCAAAAAGGGAATCCATCCAAGAGATACGTTCCATGATTGGGTTTTTTGTTCGAACTCATGAATAAGTTGAGATGCTTTCTTTGAAAACGAGTAAAAAGGATAATGATGAATTTTGTTTGAGGTGCATATGTTTTGGACCTAGTGCTGTCATATATATGAAATAGATTCCTAGTAAAAATTAGTTTATAAGGGTAAAAGGGAAATAAGAAATCACTTCTTTCTATAAGAATATTGACCACACTAAAAAAAATACTTCAATAATATGGATAGACCCATTGTAAATGTCTTAATAAATAGAAAAATCCAAAATTAAAATATATATTGATTTCTAAAGTATGGATGAGTTTTCCAATAAAGGAAAAATGAGTATAAAAATAAAAAATTATATTTCTAAAATATGAATAATTTTTTAAATGTATTGGGAAAAATAACATTAAGAGTTATTAACATTGAGGATATTGATGGATGATATTGTTTGGGTTGATAAAAAAATATCATTCATACTACTACAAATTATGATCATATGATGTCCCAAATTATTCTTTTATTTTTTTGATTCTCAATGATTAGTAATTAATGGAAAAAAAGGAAATTAGTTTGTGAAGGTTGTGATGTTTATATAGATATGAAATTTAAACAACATAGATGAGTTCAATTAGAAATTTTGTCTCACATTAATAGTTGGAAAAAATTATATTTATGAATGGAAAGAATCACTTGAATAAGATAATATAGAAAGGTAGAATTTACTATAGATTCATTTATTTATCATAAACATGAAAATATAGAATGATTTGATGAAATTTCAAACATGAGGCATTATGATCAAATTATCATGTATATTCTTGTCAACAATTAACCCTATTAAAATAGGTGTAATTTTTATAGTCAAAATTGTGGGGCACATGCTTAATCATGAATAATTTTTATGATATTTTTCAATTTTAGGGTATGTATAAAAAATTAATTTAAAATCTCTTGGACAACACCATGTAAATAAATTTTCTTTCATATTTCCAACCGTCTCTAATGTAATTATATGAAAAAAATGATGTGGAAGAAAAAAATAGTTGAAAAATTTTCTTAGTTTTAAAAGAGTATGTGAATAAAATTTATTTTGAGGAAGACCATCTATTCCATATATATTATGAAAATGGAGGAGAAAAAAGAATTTCTACCTTTTTATTTTCTATTATTATTGGGGATTTGAAAAATTACATGGAATTATAGAATTTTTTTAAACAAAAAATTGAACACAATTTAAAAATGGATGTTTATGTTTCTAATTTTTTTTATTTACTTACATTTAAAATCTAAATATATTTCGTGAAGATAATTTATGAAGGAGTGGGAATCTTCACACAAAATGAGATGATAAATTAAATTATACATTTGGGTATGGATAAATGATGTGGTTTTCCTTGAACATGTAAAGGAAGAATGTATCTTATGTTGGAAATAGAACTTGATTGAGTTGGTTTCTATATAAGTATCCAATAAAAATCTAATGGTTGTTTAAATATAAACTATATAGAGGATATGTTTTTGAATGAGTTATAAGTATTATTTCCTATAACATGTATCTAATTTATTATTCAATAATAGAGTTGGGTATTGAAATTTATAATAGGAAGCCTTAATATTTTGTGTTTTTGAAGGACTAAATTGATTCAATGGTTGGGGGAAGTTATCCTATGTTATGGAAAATCCATCCATATATCTATAAGACTAAATTAAAAAAAATCAATGAGGAAATATTCTTGGATGATGGTTTAATAAGTTTAGAGGTTATATAAGGATGTTTGAGTTTTATTTTAAATAAAATAGATTTATGAAGACAGAGTTGGAATATTTTATACATTCTAAAATGTATTTAATTATATAATTTTTATTTAAGGACAATTGTATGATATTTCATGTCATACAAAATTGATGTATAAGACTTTTAAGAGGTTATTTATGAATTTGTGACACCCAGTGAGATAATTTAAATCAAGAATATGGCATTGAGACACCCAATTTAAGAGTTTTAAATAAACACATGTCTTTATTCTAGAGTATCATATCACTTTGAGGTTCAAAATAATACATATATATTATGAATATTACTTTGGGCTTAGTGAAACACTAATATTCATATAGAAAATACATATTATTTTTTATAATTAATCCTTTAAACAGAAAATAAATTTTATGATTTAAATATGTTAATTGAATATTGAAACATCATTAAATTTATTTAATCAATGATCTTTGACTGGTTTGATGAAGATGTATCAGATCACTATTCTATATCTAGTAATTTAAAATAATAATATTTAAAATAATATTTTGGTGATAAAAAATGAGAATTAATTTACTAAATGTGTAAGTTATTACTAATATCCTAATTCACCAAAAAATGAAGGCAATAAAGACACTTTATTGAGTATAATTAGATCAAATTACATAATTAATTTTAAAGAAATTTCATAATCCAGAAGCTGGGATTATGGATTAATTTAATCAATAAATTATCATTGAAGAAGTTTATGTTTTTTTTCATATTCAATATATCATAGTTCAATCTGATTCTAGATGAATAAAAATGATAAAATGTTAATGTATTTGAATTTTGAGCATTTAGATAAAAAAAATTCTTTAATAAAAGCACTCAAGCTATAATAAAAATATCCATGATACAAACATGATTTGTTAGGGCCATGGGGAATTTATATTTATTTATTATTGTAAAAAATTATAATAACATTTATATAACATGTTATGTAGTAATGTGATGTGATACTCATCTAAGAATGAAAATGATATGAAAATGAAAATAAGGGAAATATAACCATTTTATATGAGACAATCATTAAGGATATAATAGTGTAGAGTATGGTAAATACCGATGTATAAGTTTGTTATGAAATGATTTGAACACCTATTATTGATTTTAGAATAATTTCTATAAAAAGATATGTGAAAATAAATTTTTGTTAACCTACCATTAAAATAGAAAATTAGAGAGGGAGAGTGGTCTGTTGAATGTAAGATAATTGAGAGAATTAATGTATCTCTAAATGAAGAAATATAAAAGGTGATGATAATATTATTTTGATGTATATTCTTAAACTATGTTAATAATACTTATTAGGTGATGAAAATAGTCTGGTTATACTAAATAGATAAAGTTCAATTAAGATAAAGATGAATATAGCAGAAACTAAAGAGAGACAAACTTTTTTACAACTATTCTTAGCTAATTTTCATAGCCATTCATAGAGTAAAGATTTTTTGGATTGATTTAGTTCACAAGAAATTGAGATAGTTATAAAAATAATAGGTTCATGGATTCTATTGAGATCCATAGTGTTTAAATTCATGTACATACTGAGTTTTAAGAGGCATACAAGATTATCATAAGTTAGTTAACCATGCTATTGAGAAGAAATATATCTAATCATATTGATGATGTGACATCCTATGAACATTGAAATATACTTCAATAGGGCCGAAATTAATTAGTTATATATATATATATATATTGGGATGTTGTGGAACCAGTGTGATTTGTAGTATACAAGGAGATTTCATTGTGGGTCTGGGATACAAGTGGGATGTTGGATATAATGTAATCATTTTGAGAAGTAGGGTATAAAAACTGTCTCTTTATTATATATTAATTCAAGATTTATTAACTAAAAATAATTATAATACAACCTATATGGTCGATAAGTAAATTGTGTTCTGGAATTAGGTACATTAGGCAACGACTTCAAATAGGAAATACGTCATCATTATTAAAAACTCCTTAACATGATCATATTATTCCTTCATACTTAACAATGCACGAGATAACCTGAGGGCATACATAAGAAAGGGGTGAGGTATAAATCCAAGTAAGTGTATAAACATGGTATTACAAAAATAAATTAATACATGTTAGAAAATAGTCATATCAGTGATACATAAAAGTGGAGATAATCATAAACAAGAACAATGAGAAATGTTATAGCATGATAACAAGAAGGAAACATGGGAACTGTGGAAAAAAATTAAAACATTGAATAAAAAACAATGGTCAAAGATAAATTACAAGACATCGTGATAAAAAATTTTCCATTTTTTATTAGGTTCACTCCCTAATCCATTGCATTACATCTCACGAGACTAAAACATTACCCAAGTGTTGGAGCGCTATATAATTCAAGGTGCACCCATCACTTTCATTTCTTTCTCATGCTTATGTACGCCATATAGATCATAAAATATGGATCCATTAATCATAATATTTTATTCCACGATAAAAATGTTTTGAATATATAAATTTAAGTAACAAATAAAATGTATAAGTACATAAAGGAGAACAAACTTGATAGGAAATGGGTATGAGTATTCACTATACAATTGATTTGTGTGGAAAATAATTGTGGAAGATCGACAACATAATAGGGGTTGGGGAGAAGGATTAAATGTTCATAGAAGCGATTTATGAGAGTGAAAGGATTCAATAATCATTTAGAAATCATAGGGAAGTAAGGGGGATTCGGAATATCGCATCAAAACATTAGTAATTAGAGAAAAAAGACATAAGATAAGGATGATACATGAATAAAGAGGATAAATAATATAACCCTTAACATGAGAGTTTGAATCGAAATACATAGGAGAAGATTATTGTGATTTTGGGGGCACCTTCTGAGGAATATAGAGAGGGGAGGGATTAGTAAAGATGTTATCCAAATATTTTTACTGAGGTGAAATGGGAGCTTGGGTGGGTTTATATAGGAAAAGAGTGGGTAATTCTTTATCATTTCACAAACATTGGTTTTGAACTCTATATAATAAAATAACCAAAATCACAATCATTATCCTTGGGTTTTCCCATATTTTATGAAAATGGGTATTTTTTTTTAAATATTTAATATGTTCAAGGTAAAAACATAATTAAATAGTACCCTTATTGATGTGGATGTGAGTCATAATCTAAAATAAAAGATATTAAAACAATAAAATATATTAATAGTTCAAGAGGATTCACAATGGATTTATAAAATTAATAAAATAATCATAAAATAAAATCATATTAAAGGTAAAACATATATTTGGTCGTGGAGTCCATTTATAATATTTATTATGTCACTTTTGGGTCATTATATTGTCCTAATACACACCGTATATTTATATGGAAATTAATTTTTCCACAAAAAGTTTACTCTCAAAAAATTATGAAAAATTCATTATTTAATAATTTCAAAATTTTTATTCATAATACAGTATTAAATTTATAAATTTTTTTTATAAATATAAAAATTTTTACTTTTAAAATAAGAATATATATTTATTGAGAAATAATGGATTTTTAGATAATAATAGTTTATAAAACCTAATAAAAAATACAATTGATTTCATAAAAATCATATGATCTTTTATAATTCAAAAAAATTATTTAATAATACAATTTTATTAAATATTTTTTTAAAAATGATTATTTCATAAGAATATGGGAATTAATTGAAATTGAATACTAATAAAAAATTGAATTGTATTTATAGTGTAAAAATAAAAATAATTTATAATATAATGATAAAAGGAAAATATGAACAATATTATATTGAAATAAATTATAAAAATTCTTAATACTATGGTCTTGATATTCTTAACTTTAATACCCCAAAAAATTCCCTAAGAGTAAGGTGGATGATGATAAGACATTAATGGGGTGGTTCAAAATACATTGTTTGGGCTGTGATTTCGATGAGATTGAACTTTACCAATAAAGGATTTTTCTCATTCTCTCTTTGTTGGATATAATCATGGTCTTGGTCAAGGATAAATACTAGTGATGAAATATACCTTAGATGTGCCGATAAATGGGTTTTATAGGGTATTATCTTACTGGTTGAAGCCATTAATTCTTTGACCCGTGTAAGTTGGATTTATCAAAAACCTATTTTATACTAATAATAAGATCACTATTCAAAGACCATATTATCAAAGTGAATTATTCTTAAAGGTATTTAAAGTAAAGTTGTATCTAATGAAATCAAATAAGTTCATGTATTTTCTAAATAAATAATATACAATATTACATTTAATAAAATCATAATGTAAATTTTATTTATTAATGATCTGATGGTAACAATCATCCCTCATTCAGAAATCTCACACTTGAAATTTTCATTTCACACACTAAAATAGATGAGGGTAATTCTGTTTCATCACTTCCTCTAGTTCTGACATCACTTCATCAAACTTTTGGTTTATGTACAACAACTTTTCAAGGTGTGTTGTCTTATTCCCTAAAACACTGTCTCTACGATCTTAGATATTTATCGGCTACTATACATATAAACTGTCATTTTCGAATGGTTCCACCGCTGGATTTAGTACATGTGAGTGATTTGGTATGTAGTTCTTCAATAGGGATACATGGAATACATCATGTAATTGATATATGATCAGTGGGAGGGGTAGTCGATAAGCCACTACTATTATGTATCCAACTATCTTAAAGGGACCAATGTATCTTGGAAAAATCATTCCATTAATCCCAAATAGCATGAATTAATTCCATAGAGATATGTATAGTAATACCATGTCTCCAACCTAAAACACTAGGTGTCATAAATTATTGTCACCATGGATCTTTTATTGACTCTAAGCAACCTTGATGTGCTGCTGAATAGTTTTTGACATTTTCCATAATTTCATCATTGATTTTAGGACTTGTAGTTTGTGTTCCCCAAATTCATCTCAGCGTGTACGTGTTATCCACATCTTCCCATAAAGGTATTCATTGGGATCCATTTGTATGCATGAATTCTATTGATCATGCTATCAACATTTCCTCAATTGTTTGGATAGCCTACTCAGGCTGGACACTAGATTGAGGGCGATTAGTCATGCTGAAGTTCAACTAAGTATTTGGAGCATGTTGAAGACTCTTCCATAAAATAGTGGTATATATTGGATATCAATCAAATACAATTGATATTTCTGATCCTTGAAGCCTCACCATTTATATATTGTATATCCTTTTAATTTAATTCATTTTGAAGTCCTATAAAATTTCATTGAAGTGAGAAGGCTTTATAAGACAATCCACCACACCCCATATAACATTATTTCCTCTTAATTTCATCAAATTTCTAGTGAAAATGTCTATGGTGATATTCATCCATTTTCCTGTAGGTACGGTTAATGGTTTCATGAAACCATTGTATTTTTCCCTTCCTCCTTCACTTGATATGATAAATAAATCTTGATGTATATTCCACGATCTCCTTCTTTATATTGTTCCATCAATAGTTATATTAGAGATATCGATAAATCTTTGTACTTACTGGATGGATAAATAAATCGAAAAATGTTTATAATACAACAAATCATTATTTAACTCAGTATATAATGTTACAAAAATCTATGACGCAAATATTAAAACCCACTCATCATCAACATTGAACTCTGAGGATTTCCATTTTCTTATATAATACACTTTTTTTTGAATTCCCACATCACATATTTGATAATCCTTTATCCTCTCTATATTGGATGGTTGAGAAGTCATTTGTGAGAGGATTGACAACATTCCTTCCATTATGATCCCCATCTCCATCCGTTTCAAATATAAGAATATCGAATCCTTATCAATTATCAATGATAAAATCATGAGATCTATTATACTTTGAATGTATTCCACTTTATTTTCTTTCACATGATGACGTTGGATTGAGAATTCATAGTCGTTGATCAGCTCGAACCATCTTAATTGTTTCATATTAATATCTTTTTGTGTGAATATATACTTGAGGGTTTTGTGATCCATATATATCTCACACTTCTCCCGAAGAGATAATGCTAATATATTTTCAACACGAAAATAACTGAATCTAACTCTATATGATGTGTAGGGTAGTTCTGTTCATTATCCTTCTATTTAATTGAATAATCGACTATAAAAATGTTATTATATATTAAAATATATCCCAACACCCTCTATGAAGTATCTATTAATTCCAAATATTTTTTTCCACTTGTGGGTAGTGTGAGTACATGTGGAGTGACAAGCCTCTTTTTTAACTCTATTAAGTTCTCTTCCCATTCATTATTATAAACGAATTAATCCCAACCATGATATCTTGGTTAGAGGGTTTTAAAATCATGATAAATTTCTCAAAAATCATTGATAATACCTATAGAATACATGTAATGTAAATATATCTATCACATATATTGGCATCTGCTATCCTAAAATTGATTATTTGTTTAAGGGTCCACAAACATCCCATTGCCTGTGAAAATATTCTCCAAGAATGAGAATTCATTCATGCCATAACTCACATTTTTTATACATTTATTAAACATTCTCATTTGATATTTCTTATAACATAGTTATTAGATGCTCCTCATTCTCCTCATTGATTTCGCAGTATATTTGAATATCATCTATGAAGACTACCAATATTTTGTCTAGGTATTATCAGAAGACTTTTTTCATCAGATCCATAAATATTTCTGGAGGATAAGTGGGTATGAATGGAATTATTATGAACTCATAGTGGCCATACATCGTTCAAAAAGTTTTCTTCGGGACATCCTCCTTCTTCCCCCTAAATTGGTAATACCCATTCCATAGATCCACCATGGAGAAGTGTTGCACTTGCAGTAACTGATAGAACAAATCATATATCCAAGGAAAAGATACATTTTATTTATCATTACCTTATTTAGATCAATATATTAAATTCAAAGGAACGTTGAACCATCCTTCTTCATGATGAAGAGAACTGGTGCACCCCATGATGAATCACTTGGTAATATAAATTTTTTAATATAAAGTCTATTGTATTTGTTTCTTTAGCTGCCCAATTTACAAAACATCCATTCTATATAAATTTTTGGATTATAATGAAACACATGGTATAATGTCGATAAAAAATTCAACCTATTGAGTAAGAGGATGACCATGTAATTCTTCGGTAAATAAATAAATATATTCCCTCACAATGGTAATTTCTTTAAGGATAATTCTTTACATAGAATAAATAATTTTACCTAAATATTATTTATCGTAGGGAAATAATATCCTTTCTTGAAAATTTATTTCTAATGAAGATTAATCCATTTATTTTATTTGTATAGAATCTATGGATGATTAGTGCTTCATAGAGTGAATTCCTTCTCACATAAATATATTGTGGCTATATATAGGGAATTCCAATCCATACCCACAATTGCATCAAATTATTGAAAATGTAGTATCATGAGTTTTTTAAGCATATTCAGCCCACAAATTTTGATAGGGGAGGAGTTATTTAATCATGTTCTAATAATTTTTCCATTTTCAATTTTTCTGATAACTCTTCTTCTATGATTTGTGGTGGTATTTGAATAGTTCTACTAAAATATAATGATATGGAGAAATGTGTAGAATCAGATTCAAAAGGTTAATTTTATATTAATGAATGAATAATTAGATTACCTATCACCACTTTATTATCTGGATCCACCTTAGGTGTTTTGATTGAAAAATATCACCCATGATTCCTTTGAGGTTTTTATTATTTTCAAAAACCCTTGGCTTAGTGTATTTGTTTAAAAAGACTCCTAGTTAATTATAGTTGAAGAAATGAAAAATGTGTTGAGGGTTGACTATAGAATTATTTTCCTCCATCACATTAGTGGGTTTCTTCCAATGGTAATCGTAAGCTATGTGTCCATTATTTATACATCAAAATAATTTCCTTTTATCACTTTGACAATTTTTAGGGTTCTTATTTTTTCTCTTTTTACAAGTGGGATATTGAAATTTCTATGGACCATAAGATTTTTCTATCATATTTCTAGAATTAAAATTCACTTTCCTGTTCTTATCTTTATAATACACATGAGATTCTTCAATCTCCATTTCATCTTGGGGGGAACACATATTTTTTTCCTATTTATCAAAGTCTATGATTTACAAGGATTATGTATACTAGATTTTAGCCCACAAAATAAGCGGTAAACCTAATTTTTAGGGGTAATGAAAAAATATAGAGGTGTATTATGAAGGTATTGTATTTTTTCCTCATACTCACTAATGGATTCATAAAAAATTTTGTTGAGGGAATGAAAATCCCATTCCATTTTAATTTGTAGAGTGCTCAAGATAATATTTTTCAAAAAACATATTCCAAAACTACTTCCTCTCAATTTCAATTATCTCATCCTTAGGCTTCGTATTCTAGATAAATTTATACCACTGATCGACTTCTCCATCCATACAATTAACATCTAGTAGAACCTTCTATTTCCCAAAATATTTAAGAATATTTAAGAACATCCAAATGGTGCTGATCCCTTGTTTATTGGATAAGGGATCAGATGATCCATTGAATGTTAAAGGTCTTTTTTGAATAAAATTCTCAATTTCCACTTTTTTTCTTATGGGTATTTGGTAGCTCCTCCTAGTCTAGGTTTCACTATAAAAATAGTAAATTAGAGACCAGTTTTAAGATGGGGTTATGAACAACACATTTTAAATTTATTTTAGAGGGGGTTATGCACAACCCTCTATAATCATTCAATTTAGAGGGGGTTCAAAACCCACAATAAATTTATATTCATTTTTTCTTTGTAATATTTTGTTGGATTTTCGATGTAGTTGTGTGAAAACAACCTCTAATTTAATAATTTGTGGACCTATATGTTTGGTTGGATTTTAGAGGATCTATATAAAAATAATATTCATTTGGAGAGATATTAGAGGTTATATACATATATAACATATAATGTTTTAAGGAAATAGGGGGAGTCCACTGCCCCCTCTAATATCTAAAATTAGTGGGGGGAGGGGGGGCTCATGAACTACTGTTAATGAATTAGATTAGAGGGGGTTTAAACCTCTTATAATTTAAGATATTATACGGGGCTGAGAATCCCCACTAATTAATGAAATTATATGGAGTTCACGAACCACCTCTATTCCCTTTGATTAGAGGGATCTTAAACCCCCTCTTAATTTTTTTATTGTTTAAAATAAATCTCCTATAAATTCAAATTTTATAATATATATGTTAGCAAGTGCATGTGGGGTTGAACACACACACACCCATATATATATATATATTACATAAAAAAATTATATAAATGCATTTAAATGAATTATAAAAAAATGTATAAATACATTATATAAATACATTAAATAAATAATTATACAAATAATAAAAAATGTATACATATATAAATTTTGTCATACATAGTATAAATTAAATTATAAATATATTTTTTCAATTATATAAAATTTAAATATGGTTTTATAAAAACTATACAGTTATATTATGATATATATTTTATATATTATAGTAAATATATTTTTATGGTATATTTATGTATAAATAAATTTATATTATATTATGTATACAAATAAATGTAATATAGAAAAAAAATTTAAAATTAAAATTAAATATAAATATAAATATAAAAAAATATTTTATTTTATTAATATTATATATACATATATTATATAATTATTTTTATATATATTTTAGTATTCCCTTTTAAATATAAATTAATTCATAAAATGTGTATTTATCATATAATTATATTATATATTTCCAATTATAAGAGTATGTTTAATTTAATATATTTGTATACATACATATAATTCTATAAATTTATGTAAATATATATATATATATATATATTTCATTTCATAAAATATTAATTTTAGATAACGTAAAAATCATAAACATATTATAGAAATATATACATAAATAAAATTTATTTAAAAAATAAATCATATAAAATACCAACCTTATAGTTTTTATAATATATATTATTCTAATAATAAATTTATTTTCAAGTAATATTTTTATGAATTTATATTTTAAATTATTAATATTATATGATATACAATTTATAAAAACAAATATATATTATTCTTCATAATATTACAAAACTATATTTTTTGAAATATATATATATATATATATTAATGTACATACTGTTATACAATTATATTTATTGAAATATATATATATATTATTGTTCATAATAATAAATATATGTATGAAAATACATTATATAATTTTTTAAATAAATTGTATTTTTATAATATTAAATAAATTTTTGTATAAATTTAATTTCATATAACATTATATAAACATTTTTATAACTTTTATGTCACATATAATATTTTAATAAATTACATTTCATGTAATATTAATTATATATAATATAAATATTTTTGTAAATTGTGTTATATATATATATATTTCTTATATTTTTAATTATTTATAATATAATACAATATATTCAAATGAATATATTTTAATTTACATAATAATAAATATATGTGTTGAAATACATTATATAAATATATTTTAAAGAAGTTAAATAAATATATTAAATAAATACTTATATATATAAATTATAAATAATCATGTACATAATATAAAAATATATATTAATGTATATAAATAATTTACATAAATATATTTACAAATATATAAATATATTTGTGTATATATAACATAAATTGGATTATAAAATATATACTCAAATGTGTGTAAAAACACATATAAAATGCATAATTTATATAAATTTATAAATTTAATAAAATATAAATGTATTATATTATAAATACATAAATAATATGTATATATATTTATATTAATTTGTATATTTATATATCTATTTAAATATTTATTGAAATAACATTTATTTTAATTAGTTATGTAATATATGTAAATATAATAATGTCTAAATATTTTAACAAAATCGAAATGCCATAGTGGTTGATGCACTAGGAGTTTATACTGGTGGTTCGGGCTTTGCAACATACCGGGTTATAATTTTAAAAATTTTACGGGATTTATAGGTGGTGTGGGTGTGCGGGTGATTGTGAACGGGAGGGGAGGGATGTGCCAGAAGTTGTAGGTTCATGAATAAGTGGGGGGTGGCACTAGAATGACAGGGGTACTTGAATAGGAAGGGCCGCACGGGTGTGCTGAGGGATAGAAAGGGGGCACAAACTAGAGGAGAGGGTCCCTATATGGAAGGAATTTTAAATACCGAATAAATTGTTGAAGGTGGTTCTAGAAACCACCGATAATATGGTCTAATTAGATGTGGTTAAAACCCTCTCCAATATTGTATTAAATAGAGGTAGTTCCAGAACCACCTCTAATATGGTTCATGAAGCACAAGTAGTGGATGTTGGAAATCACTTTTAATTTGATCAATTATTTTGGTAGGGTTAAAACCCTCTATAAACTGAGATAATGTGGTGTAATTAAAAGGTATTTAAATAGACTTTAACTAAAACACCTCTATGTTATTCATTAAATTGCCGACGGTTCTACAACGCTGCCTCTAACAAGAGTATGCTGACATATTAGCGGCGATTCATCATAACCACCACTAATGTGTTTCGAAGGGGTTATAACCCCTTATAAACTAAAAAATATCACCCTATAATTGGTTTATATTTTTTTAGTGTATTTATTAATAACTTGACTCATCTGAGATAGTATCATCATAAATTCATGATTCCTCCATTCATTAGGATGTCAATCTCAATGGGGAAGTCATCACATTTCTCTTCACATTTGTTGTTTACTCAATTCCTTCTACTTCTGGAAAATTGGTTAGAATAAACGGGAAAGCTGGGGATGATTATTTTTAAACTATTAAATGCATAAATGGGAATCTAGTGAAATTAAATGGATAACATATAAATGAAATTTATTCCTTAACTTATGAATTTTTGGCTTTAAATCTATGTTATTCATAAACTATTTTATAACATATACTATATTGGGAATATTTTTTTCCCATAATAGTTTTTCATAATGATCTTGTGAATTTACCAAAGAATATCCCCTGTGAGTGTAAAAACAAGGTGTGAAACATGGAATGTTGTCATCCACCGGTCCTTGGCTGAGTCTAACACAACATAGTGATTTTTGGTTTTACCCCTATGCCCATTTGTCCCAGTGGAACATCAGCAAGTAGTATCCCGATAGGGATGGATTTTATTTATAAACCACTTAATATATAATAATGAAAATTTAGGAATTTTTTCATATACTTAGTCTTATACTTAAGGTTTCCTCTGGAGTTATCTAACCCTAAGCCAAAAAATAACTAAACTTTTTTTTTGATACCATCTAAAACAACCCTTTTCTATATTATATATTAATTATGGATTTATTATAAAACAATTTTAATAATTAAACCCAAGAGATAATGAATTATAGTGACTTTGTATAGTAGGTATATTACATAATAAGATAAAAAATGAAATACATCATCTTTATTGAAAAATTCCTCAACATGATCATATTATCCCTTGGCACTTAACACTGCATGGGATAACATGTGGATGATCATAAGAAAGGGGTGGGCTATAAAACATAGTAAGGTAATAAAAATGGAATGAAATTAATAAATTAATAAATTGTAGACAATATTCATATGAATAGAACATAAAATTGGTGAGAAATATAAACATGAACAATGATGCATGATATAGAATGCTAACATAATGGAAACATGAGAAATGTGGAAAAAACATAAAACACTACATTATAAACCAAAGTCAAGGAAAAAAATCCATGAAATTATGATGGTAAAATTACTGAGATGGATTAGGTTAAATATATAACCCTTCACATGATGTCTCATGAGACTAAATAATTACCTATTTCATTAGAGCACTATATAATTTTGGCGCCCCTGTCACTTTCATTCCACTCTCATGACTAAGTGTGCCACATATATCATACCACATGGATTCATTGATCGTCATATATTATTCTAAGATCAAGAATATTGGAATATATAAATTTAATTCCATAATCAAATAATTATAATTTCATAAATGTTACGACCCTTGATAGGAAATGGGTATGAGTATTCACTGCACAATTGTTTGGCACGAAAAATCATGGTGGAATTTCAGCAGCATAATGAGGTGTATAAATGTTTATCAGAGGGATTTATGAGAGTAAAAAGGGTATATCATAATTTTGGAACCACATGGTAATTAATATGAATATCTAATATCATATCATAACATTTTTAATTTGAGGAAATAGTCATATGCTTAATAAGATACTTTAATAAAGAGGAGAAAGAAAAGAACCCTTACCTTGAAAGTGTGACTCAAAATTCTTGGGAGGAGTTTATAGAGAGTGTGGTGGTATCGTAGGAGCAATATATGAATGTGAGGATAGATTAGGGACGTAATAATATTTTTTTAGTGAGGAAGATTGGGATCTTGGGTGGGTGTATATTTTAAAGGAGTTGGGAATTATTTATCATTAGTCAAACACAAGTTTTCGACTTTGTAAAATAAAATAACATAAATGAAAAACCTTACTAGTTTTTCCCATGGTTTCTCCAAAATTTGAGTCGTCTTAATTATTTTATATTTCCAAGTTCCATACACAATAAAATAATATTTTTTTTGATGTGGAAGTGAGTCATTATTTTAAAGAAATGATTTTAAAACATTAATATATATTAATGATTTTGCAGAATTTATATTAGATTTTAAAAATTAATAAAATGAATATAAAATCGAATTATTTTAATGTAAAATCATATATTTGATCATTTATACCCTTTATATTGTTTTTTACAACACTTTTTGGTCATTATGATGTCATAATACACATTGTATATTTATACGGCATTTAATTTTTTCCCGAAACACTGATTATCTCATAAAATTATTTCAAATTAAATTTAATATAATTTTTATTTTCTTGTTCCAGAAAAATTCATTTTATCAAAATATTTTATAAAATATATTTATTTTTTTACTTTTTAAATCATAATCGACAATTTTTAGAAATGCTAGGTTTTTTTACAAAATCAATTTTATAACTCATATAAAAAGTACATTTGAATCTAGAAAACATTTAGGGTCATTTGTATAAAATTTATATTATTAAATAATAATAATTTTAAAAAATATTTTTTATTTCAAAAATATATTAATTCATCAAAAGGATTTGAATACTAATTAAATATAAAATCTGTGTTTTATTGTATAAAAATAAAAACCATTTATAATGTAAAAATAATAATAAAATGTTGAAATTATTATATTGAAAATAAAATTCACATATTCATATTATTATGCTGTTGATACATATTCCTTTTGTACACCAGAAAACTCATGAAGAGTAAGGTGCTCAATGGTGATACTTTCATGGTGTGGTTCAACGTACATGGTTTGGGTCGTGATCTCAATCAACTTGAACTTAACTGATACATAGATTTTATCATGCTTTAGTTATATGATATAAACATGGGATTGGTCAAGGGAAAATCCTAGTGATGCTATCTCCCTTAGAAGTATTGATAAATGGGATTCATAGGGTATGATCCTACTGGTTGAGGCTATTACTTATTTTTTCCATGTCAATTGGTTATATCAAACCCCTATATTTATAATAATCATATGATAACTATTCAATGAATATATTTTCAATGATAATGATACTTATCAATGTTTTAAAAAAAATTGAATCTAATAAAACCAAATAAGTTAATGTGTTTTCTATATATGTAATATACAATAAGACTTTAAATTAAATCAGAAGTGGAATTTTATTTATAAAAGTTATGGGTTTTAAACATTATTAGTGTGTGATGTAGTCATGAAATATCATTGTATTCACATGGATTTATTATGGATAAGACAACCCATGAATGGGTTGAATTAGTAATCATGACAAAGATATTGTTTCCCATATTAAAGTAGATAAATTTAAAATATTACATGTATTATCTTTTTATTTCTTTATAGCATCGCATATAGTATATGTGATTTGAAAATTCTAATATGATCATCAATTATAATAATGGATAATAATGGTAAAAATTTAAAGTGGGTGAATAATTTATCGAGTAATTACAATATTGATAAAAACTATTCCTCACTGGATACACATCCTATAACAACCCAATCTTGATGTACATGGACATTATATTACTTTTTTGGAATACCTATTTCATTACAAAAAAAACTCCCAAATTCAATATTAGTTTATTTTCTTTGGAAGCTAGGAAACATTAACAACTTAGTTCAAAAAACATATATATCATCTCCTTTTTTATCCTTCATAACTAGAACCCCTTCTGGACACATCTTACATAATTACTTTCTTCAAGTCTAGAGGAAAAGAAACATAAATGGAGTGATCTCAAATTATCAATAAGGGTAAACAAGGGTGATATGTAAACATAAATATGACCATAATAGGTATGAGAACATGATCAGAACATTATAATATCAAGACATAAAAATAAATGGAAAACATTAATCATAAGAAAAATGAAAGATCATAATCCATAAGATCAAAAAATTATCATAAGACATGAAATTTTGGAATACACATAAACATATAACTTTGTGAACATGTTTAAAAAGTAAAAATTTCACTCATTAAATTATGAAAATGAAACCATGCCCCTATATAAACATATGTACATGAAAACCAGGTCCACTCATAAAATTATGGACATGAAAACTAGGTCCACACATAGAATTGTGAACATGAAATCTGGTTCATGCATAACATACATACCTCATTAGTTATCCATATTTTCCCAATTCATTATAGGGAGATAAATTTCCAACCATCTCATAATTAAATAATTATTATGAGTGCCATACAAAACATAATTCTATATCCTAGCATAACGAAAGGGATAAAATGGGTTTTGTAAATATCATTCCATTATAATATAATCCAGGATAAAAAATGGATTTCATAAGTATAATAAATATAATAAAACCATTTGAATAATATGGATGTTATTAAATAATGTCATCTTATATGGAAAATTATTTTGATAAATCACTAGGAATTTATTCTTCAGGAAAATCTCCTTTTTTATTTGAAAATGATTTCTTTTCTTAAAATACCATTCAATTTTAAATGAAAGGGATTTATTTGAAGATAAAAATTAAAAATTGAAATGAATTATTTATTTAAATAAGGTTTCATGAAATCATAAACATCTATTCATGCCGTATAATTTAAAATAATACATTGATCCCATGATTTGGTCAGAAAAGTCAAAAAAGTACCTTGTTTGGAAAATGAAAGAAATATTCCTTTAAAACAACATACTAAAAATATATAAATGGCTAAAAATGACATTAAATATCCATATTAGAATAGTAAAAAAATTTATGAAATTATTTTTAGAAAACATGGACATGGATGATAAATAAACCCCATTAAATACATACATATAAACAATCTTGGATAATAATGAGAATTTGAAATTATTCTTTAACAATTTATAATCTGTCAAATCTTACGACAAATAAAATAAGGAAAATTATAAGAATATATAATTATCATACCATTCATAATAATAATTATAAAAACCTTTATGGGGAACATACACACCACAAAAAATAAATATGAGGTGTTTAAGGCATATGTACCACATAAATAAATGTGAGATAAAATAATCCCTTACCTAGATATAATATTTTTTCTATTTATTTGAACCACCTATATAATAATTTAATGAATTTAATTTCTTTTTTACATAATCATATCCATTTTTATGATATCATATAATATTATATTATCAACCGTTTGTTAGTGACATTCAATTGTTACTCAGTATTCGGTTAGTAACTGTTTTATGTTCTTATGCACATTTTTTTCAATAAGTTATGGTTCTCCCCTTAGGTCAAATTTAGAGCATTAAAAATGATATTAAAAATATATATTCCATATTTATCCCTTTTTTACATTTATATAATCATGATTTAATGGATATATTAATGAATGAATTGCATCACATCTTGCAGACGGTAGGTTGTACGTACGCACAAGAGAAGAAATCATTCTAATAAATGTGAAATGGTATGAAATTGGATGGTTTATATGTTGTTCTTGAATACATATCTTGCTATAATAACCACATATTTTTATTATTTACATCATTATATACATCCCAGTAAAGTGGTGGTGAAAACATATTACACCACGGTGTGGAGACGGTAAGTTGTACGTACACACATGTGGTGATTTTGTTGTTCATAAGATAGAAAGAAGGAAGAATATGGTTGTCCTATAATTATAATAAAATATAACTATATAATAAATAATGTATCTATTATGTAATAATTAAAACAACTGATGATGAGAAATTAGAAGAAGAATGAAGTCTGAAATAATTGGTAAATAATATTACCTTGTCTTCGACGTGCACCTTCTAGACATCCTCTTAAAGGGACTACGGTTGGTATTTTGAGAAGACCAGATCCTCTAGATTATAACTCGGGTGGGTTTTAAATAAATTGGGGAGGAGATGACCAATCCTTAAGACTCAATGTGAAGTGAAATGTTGATTGTCACAATTCCCTTTTATAATTGAGGTGAGTGGTACTTTTGGGGTCTCTGAAAATATTATTATATGATAAAATAAAAACCCATACAAAACCACAAAAATGTACTAGTTTATAATATCATATTAGATAAGGTTTTAATATCATGAGCCAATAAATTTTTGACAATGTTTTATATCAATTTAAACATTATCTTTTTAATTAACACAAACTCATTCTTTTTAATTTTTAACTATGTTAATAAATATTTCAATATTAAAAGGGTAATATATTTGGTTATTCGATATCAATTTTCCCAAAAATTAATATTTTAGAACATTTTACATCATATAATAATTATTATATATATATTTTTTAAAAAATATGATTTTTAAAAAATATAATAATACAATATTTTCATAAATAATTAATAGTGTCAATTGTGACACTATTGAATTTATTGATTTTTTAAAATATCAATATATAATTTTATCATCAAAAAAATATTTTATTATATCCATAATTGGTATAGGTAATATAAAAAATTAATTGGATATATTAATTATCTGAAATTATATTTATTTTAATATTTTTAATAACATTATTTGATATTTTCACTAATAAAATGATTGCTACATCTATTTGGTGTTATTATTTAACAAACATATTTATTGAATAAAAATTTAAAATAAAATAATATTCTGAAGATAAATATATGATATTTTAAAGGAATATTTGTAGTTGAATATAACTTCTGTATAATCATATATTAAAAAATTTATATTTATTAAAACATGAATGCAACAACTTTAACATCACATTAAATAAAATAATATATGTGTCATAATCTTTTTCATATGGATCCAAAAGGTCCATAAATGGATTATGGTATGATTATGGTTGAGATATAATCAAAAATTAATATTTCCCATGATTTTTTGTCTTTTAATTGGTGTTATAATTTTAATAAAAAATATTCTATTTATTTTCCATCCATTAAATCATTTCCACATCATCAATGTGTATGCTTTTGAGGAAATGTTTTATTTTATAAAAAATTAAAATAAAAAATAATAATATATAAAGACATTTTTAATTTAAAATTATTATTTATATTAGAATTTATCTTATGTTTAACCATATTTTAAAAATGATTAAGGTATTATTATTTGAGTAAGACATATTTATCTTTTCTTTATATAAAATATATTAAATATCCAAATCTCATCCCAAAGGCTTTAAAAGGTTTTTATTTCGACCAAAAAATGTTTTAAGTGGAAACGAACACATAAAATCATATTAGGAAAAATGTTAATATAATTTTATTATATTAAAATTTAATTACCCGATTTTCCTTTTAACCATATAAATAAAAATTACAGAAGTAACTATTCATAATGCATAAAAATTAAAGAATAATTTTTACATAATTTTGACATACTGATTGAAAATATATAATCCTCTTTGTAAAATTAAAATCATTGAATTTTAAGTAATTAATTTAAAATTAATCATTTTGTCAGAAAGAGAGAACACGTTTTACAACATAAAACTTTGCAAAAGATTGAAATGTTTTAACATTTGAATTCAATGTAAAATTTATTACAATGACATAAACTATATTTAATTATAAAAATATATTATATTTAAACTTTAAAACCATTAAATATTATCATTTAACCATTTAGATTAATTTTATGGAATATGATTTTTTTTCATTTAAAATTTAGTGTATTTTTACTATTCCTAAAAATTTGAAAGTTATTCGAAAAATATAATAAATTCATCCGAAGTAAATTATTATATCATGATTCTAAATAACATGTTTAATATTTTAAGTATAATATGTTTATGTGTCAAAAACATGATTTAGAATGTGTGCACCATCAAAAGGCGCAAGACATTATTTTTAAAAAATTACTTCTTTTATTTAAAAAATTGAATTTGTACTTATATCATGTATAGGAAACATATAAGAGGAATTTTAAGGAGAGCGGGAAATTTTTAGGTGTATCTCGCGCCCTCATGGATATTAGGGTTTTTGCAAAAGTGATGCGATATGACGTCCGACTTTCTTCAACCTGGGAGATTCAACTCCCAAACACATGCATCAGGTTTGGATGGAGCTAATCCTAGAAATACAGGTTCGAACATACCCGAGGTAAGTGGAGCTAGTAGGGTTTTTTCCCAGTTCAAAAATTCATTTGCAGGCATCCGAAAAAGGGGATCTGTGGCTCATGTCAAGGAATACTCCTCTGCGGTTGCGGAGCGTATGAACTTAGGAGAGCACTCTATAATTGGTAGATTGATTCTTCCGAAGGGAAGTACTCCCTGGAAAATGGATTATCTTCACCAAAGAATCTTCGATGTCTGGGGTTTTGAATCTTGGCAATGTGTTTCTCTTGGCAAAGTATATTTCCATTTAATATTCCCCTCTGCAGATCTCAAACTCAAATCTTGGGGCTTCGGCTCAATCTCTTTTAGGCCAGGTGCTTTCCACATCCGGGAATGGGAAAAGAGTTTCAACCCTTCTGAATTAGGTCACACTTCCGCTCAGTTATGGATCAAAATTTTTGGTCTTAACTAGATCTTATGGCATCCTAGAATACTTTATGATATTTCACTTTCCATTGGAGTTCCAATTAGAATGGATAGAGAAACAGAAATGGCTAGATTTAGGCATTATGCTAGATTCCACGTTGAGATTGATCTTTTTTCAATTCTTATTGATAGGATTTATTTATCCACAGATGATGAGGTATTAAAGCTAAGAATTGAGTTTGAAAGGGTACCTAGATTCTGTCAAACCTGTAAGGTTTTAGGTCATGATGCTACAATGTGTAGGAAGGCTATAGTATGTAGCATATGATCCCTTAGAGGACATGAATTCAAGTCATGTGGAGGATTCTTTACCTACTATTTCTAACAATAAGGATGTCTCGAGACCTAAAGTCTCAGACTCCTTGGAGCTATCACCAGAGGCTGGAATCATGTCCTGAGACATGAAATTTAATAAGACCTGTAATCAAATTAAGATATCCTGGGTGGAGATTGTAGAGCAGGGAGATCCCCCTTCACCCTTGCAAGCTAGGGAGAAGGATATGATAGATAACAGGACAACTGTGGCTTTAGATCCTTCAGCTCATACTAATATTTTTTCTGAAATTCTAGGCACAATACAGACTACCTCAGATGTGGTTGACACTCATATAGGATCACTAGGGAACTCTCATCAGGATCCTCATCTCGAGTCTGATTCTGGAAAAAAACAGAATGCAGCTTTGGCTATAACTCAGACTCTGGCACCTTCATCTGATCTATCTAAAGGGAATTCAAAGATGGACTGTGTTCCAGATATTGAGAGGATTCTGAATGTAGGAATCTCAGAGCCACAAGCCAAGGAAGGCCCAACCAAACATAACTCTAATTTGGTTTCCTCGGGGGAAGAACTGCATAATGTGCAGTACAATAAAATTGAACACACTGTTAATCCTTTAAAACATGTTAATTCTCCTTATAATGTTGATCTTGTTTCTCCTGTTCCAGGAGATCTGAAACCATCAGAAAGTACTGGAATCATTCCTCCTTTGAGGGGAGTTTATTATAAAGCACAAATTGACAATATGCAGGTTCCTATTATAGTAGGGAATGAAGGTGACAAATCAAAAGCATAGGATTGAAGTTGGAAAAAAGAAAGAAAAAGGAGCCAAAATAAAACACAAAGGAAGGAAGCAATGAAGAAGAAGGAAAATGATCAATCTGCCAGCTTTGATGAAGATTTTGAAACACTTTTGCAGCAAGCTCAGGAAATTTCAGACAGCTACTCTGGAGGAAGAAGTCATGGGCGTATCAACGGCAAAATGTGTAATGAAATGAGAGACCAAGATTGCAAAATTGGAGAAAGGATAAGGAAAAAGATTGGTTCCCAAGGTAGGGACCTTTAATGCATTTTTTTTCACTTTCTGTCTTTTATTTCTCCCCTTGACTTTCTTTTATAAATAAATTTGTGGGGCTTGTCCCCTCACCTTTAAAAAAAATATAAGAGGAATTTTAAACATTATATTGGTTATATTAAACTTATAATTTATTAATAAAATTAATCAAGTATATTTTGAGTAGAAAGTTAATACTTTTCATACCCTCAATTATAAAGACAAGCTTATAAGGTATCAGAATAATTTTTTGTTGTTCACTTAAAAATTTTTTTGTGTGAAATGAATTATATAAAAAGTACTTCTAATTGTGTTTAACATTAGACAAGAATATATTTTTTTCTATACCAAAGTCTATATCAGTGTTTTTGGTAGCATAAGCATATCCTGGTGTAGCGTACAACATTAGACAAAAAAAAATATTTTTCATAAAAATCATGGGGTTTTACATTATACCCCCCTTAAATTGAATTTTTCCCTCAAAATTAATTTGGGTTGTTTAATGATTAAATACATGAAATTTCATTTCACAGAAATACACATTATGAAAACAGGTACAAAAACCACCTTTTAAAATTAGTACTAGGAAAATAATAGTTAAACAAAGTAAATCATAACTATGTCTCTTTGTTGGAGACCATAGGTAAAGATTTGGCATGGAGGAAAAGAATAAATAATAATACTGATTGATAAATATCACTGATCCCTAAAACATTTGTGATCTAGTGAATGTTAACAATCCCAAAACCATAAATTAAAGAAGCATGAAATAGGTCATTGATATCATAAAAAATGATGATAACAAGACAAAATTTTATATCATGACCCCTTTACTAATGTTGAATATTTTTCATCAGTAGATATACATACCAATTTCAAATACAATATCATAATTGGTCATCCCATGAACAATATTATTTTCCTAACCAGTCCCCCGGGGTCCGTGTTGTGACTACCCAAGCCCGACATCCATAGGCCAGGGACCGGAGACTAGCACCAGAGGCATAAATCCATAAACTGGGAAGGAGTTGCCTTTATAACTGTAAACACACACAACAGGGTACAAGATGGAAGCAAAACACTAAGTAAAATGGTATACAAAGAGTGATGAAAGTAGAGGGACCGGAATACAAGCCCTAAAGAAAAATACAAGTACAACTGAAAAAAAGTAAAACTGAAAAGTTCAAAATAGTTTAAAGGTGAATAGAAACTCTTGGATCGTCTACCACGAATCCTACCTGAAAGGTAGGTACAGGTAGCCTCCACATCACTCCACGTCTGTCTGTCTCCACTATGTACTAACTCATCGTAAGGTCCACCTCGGGGTACCGTCTAGTCTCGTTACTCTGATCCTCAGTCAGCACTGTCTCTCATTTGCAACCAACACAACGAGGTGCGGCCATATCCCATGTAGGGGTGAGTATAACGATACTAATTAGATACCCAGAGACCCTCAAGATATCCCAAAATCCAACAAGGATAATCTGAAAAGTACGAAATCAATGGATAACCTCACATAGGTATATGCCAATACATATACCTATGTTACCATGCAATCCATATCAATCATGAGGTAAACACAAAATTTACTGACTCAGCTAAAACCAGGATTTTATTCTAGGGGTAGTATCATGTAACATCCCCAGACTCACTGATGAAATCTCGGCTACTGGAGTACTCCTCCTATATCGAGTATTGTGGGCCTACCGTGTCACACAGAGGTGCTTCCCACTATCCTTGGACTACTGAGGTACTCCTCCTGGCACGTACTGTGGGTCTGCTGTGTTACATAGAGGAACTCCCCACTATGGGTCGGCTACGTCACCCAGAGGCGATCCCCCTCGTAGCCTGCTAGTATACTCTTCATGTCGAGTACCATTGGTCGGCTGCACTCACACACAATTGCTCCCCACCGTGGGTCTGCCATGACACCAAATCACTCCCCACTAGACAATTCAAATCACTCATAGTCGAATCAGTCAACAGTCGTTAGGTCTCAACTAGCTACTAGAACTCCGCAATACGCTCGCTTGACTCCTAGAGAATCCGCTCCACGATCTGCAGGTCGATACTCCAACTATCAAAAAGTCCCTTGAAGAAGTATCTCAACAGTCTTCCACTTCAGAGGTGGAAAAACTAAAAAATTCGGGTCCATGACATAGAGGACGGGATGACCAAGCAAGATAACAAAAAGTACACTACGTGTTAGAATAAGGTACACATTTTGTAGTCAGACCTCGAGTACATCCCGTGTGCAACGACCCATGTCGAAAGGATGGTTGTGTAGAAAATAATGTACGCGGCGTGTGGTATGGTGATACGCAGTGTCCAAGAAACTTGGGTTCGCACCGTGCATGTTGGTCTTGTGCCCGTACACGACCTCAACTCGTGTTCACCAACCTGTGTAACTAGTACATGGGGTAGCCCGTGCTACTATCCATGCCTGTCCATGTGGTGGAGTACATGCCCTTTTACACCAACCCATTTCCACGTACCCCCCCACGAGATACACGCCTAGTCTCGCGAATCCGCTTCTGCCATTCTGTGTAGATAGTACAAGTCGTGCCTCTTGGCCGATTAATTCTTCTTGTGTCGGTGTATTTCCAAGAATACACGCCATGTCTTGTGAAGACGATTCTTCCATTCTGCATAGAGAATACATGTCATGTGACCAGGGTCAAACGCCATGTGTTGCTTTTCTAATTTCCGAAACTCAAGTAGTAGAATGCCCGTACTATATGGCGTGTTCGTCATAAGTATACTCCAGGTATTCTAGAATCTTCCAGAAATGGCGCCTCTGGCCAGCGCACCTCTCGTGAAGTCCAATCATCATTTTGACAGTCTGTTTGTCGCGAAACATCAGATAGTAGGTTGTCCCTATTTACTTTAGTCGTCTCTGATGTTGTCAAACCTTCGATCGACTCTGAAAACACGACTTGATTAACCCACTTGAGGAAAGGTCAAGGAACGATCCTTCCTGTTCCAGTCTGATCCGTCGCCTGCTATCGTCATCACACCTATTCCAGGTCGTTGTGTTGTTGGGTCTTCAATTTGGGATCTTTGCATCACACAACGGTCTAGGAATAATCCGTTTTTTGTCACCCATGAAGAACACGAATAACACACCAAACATTCACAAGAATGGTGGAGGGATCATGCCATGTTCATTTGGCCCGGTCCTTCCGTGTTATTTTGGTGTCAAACAGGTAAAGTGAAACAATCATGGAAGGAAGAATCAACATTGCTCAAATCAAAACACACCCCTACATTTTATTTATGGTCGTTGACGTTGAAGTCATGGGAAGAAGACGAAGGAGTTCATCATTCGTTGAGTCCACAACATGCTTCAAATCCCAAGTTGTGTTGGCTATGGAAGACACTCCAGGTCATTAGGATCCGAGGGAGGAAGTCGAAGAGGTATCATCGTTGGAATTCTTCATCGGTTGAACGTGTTCTTCATTCTTCTTTGTGAGAATTCTAATCCAACCAAGCTCTCCTCTTTCCCAAACTCCACCCAAAATGAATATGCCAACGAAATAATAGATTGAAATAGCCTATTAATTAATTGGCATGATATTCAAATTGGACTAATTAATTAATTAGGCTCCACTTAATTAATTCATGGGGTTGGCACCTGGAATTAAATAGGGGAGGGTAAGAGGATCTCCCTCATAAATGAGCTAGTGTTGGGAGGTTTTACTCTCCTCCATCCTTAGGGGGGTTAAGCCTCGTGTGGTCCCCACGTCGAAACCTCTCCTAGGGGGTTATGTTCCACTGGGCCCCACAACCATAATCTTTCATGGGACGTTAAGGTGTGTACTCCCAAATACAACTTCCTTGAAAAGGTCATAACCACCAATCTCCTACATGGCGGCTCAGATAAAATAAAGTGTATCAGACTTTATTTTATTCCTTTCCACGAAAACACAAAATTTATATTTTACTCTCAACTCACTATCGTCGATGTGAAATTCTTCTTAGGTGAATACATGTGCTACGAGTTCAACGGTGACCTCAGATTTCAGTTCCGAGCACCGGTTCAAATGTTATAAAATCACGCTCGTATGTTTACTGAATGTACCTGAACAAAACTTCATAAATTGGTTCCGGACACACCGGGCCTCAGAGTCACACGTCGTCAGATTTCACAGACTCATAAAATTCCCATTTATTTTTGAAAAATAAATTCCCAATGAAATTTCATGTATTTACATTCTCCCGACCCTTGGGATTTACATCCCTATAAGCTAAAATTCGAACTAAGGTAGAAAGTTGGGGTACTGAGAAAGCATCTGAGCCTTCCTCTCCCATGTGCTCTCCTGGAGGTTCCCTTGATTCCAGAGAAGGCACACTAGAGGTATCAATCATCCAAATTGTACCTAATCCTGTCGATCCTCAATCTTCATGGGAACCTCCGTAAAAGTCACCCTAACTTCGACGTCCAGTTCTCCATGGTCGATGATGTGAGAGGGGTCATGTACATATCTCCTCAGCTGAGATACATGGAAGATGTCGTGCACCCAGTGCTACTGAGGTGGAATATCCAAGTGGTATGCCACCTCACCAACTCTGTTAAGGACCTAGAAAGGTCCGATGAATCTCAAATATAACTTTCCGCGTCGGCCAAATCTCCATAGAACTCGTCGAGGTGAGATACGTAGAAAGATGTGGTCACCATATTCGAACTCCAGAGGTCTCTGTCTCCTATCAGCATACGACTTATTTCTGCTCTGTGTTGTCTTCATCCGCTCTAGGATGATCTGCCCCTTCTCTTTGGTAGCTCATACCATCTCTGGTCCCACTTGTGCTGACTCCCCAAGGTCTGTCCAATACAAAATTGATCTGAAAGGTCACCCATATAATGCCTCAAAAGGTGCCATCCCTATGGTGTATTTATAGCTTCTGTTGTATACAAACCTCAACAATGTTAAGTGATCCTCCCAGCTGTGACCGAAGTCGAGGACACAAGTATGACCATATCCTCGAGGTTCTGAGTGGTCCGCTTAGTCTGACCATCCGTCTGAGGATGGAAGGTTGTGCTCCAACGAATTTTCATCCCAAAAGCCTTAAGAAAACCCTTCCATAGCTGGGAAGTAAACCATGCATCGCAATCATAGAAAATAGATGTAGGCACTCCATATAGTCACAGAATACCCTGCACATAGAGGAATCTCATGCTCTCTTCTGAACCCTGCTATTTAATCGGTAGGAAGTGGGCCAACATGGTGAGTTAGTCAAAGATCACCCAAATAGAGTCATGACCCCTGGATGTACATGGAAGTACTATCATGAAGACCATGGATATCCCATCCCACTTCCACCTTGGGACCTCTAAATGTTGAACCAAGCCTGCTGGTACCTAGTGCTCCACCTCCACTTTCTGACATGTGATGCATTAAGAGACAAACTCCTCTACTTCGTTCTTCATACCTGGTCACCAGTGCTGTTGTCGAAGGTCCTGGTAATTAATTTCTACTCCTGGAAGTACCTTTAGAGGAGATTTTTGGTACTCCCTCAACACATCCTCCTGAAGTGACACTGGTACCATAGTACATTCTCTGAAGAGGATGATATTCACCCCACCTTAATAAAATCAATCAGGTTCCTGTCCAGTGGATATCTGACCACGTTGTGTCTCGAAGTCAGCGTCCCCATGCTGTGCCTCCCTAACTCATTGAATAAGTGGGGGAGTGACTATATGATACTATAGAAATGATTCTTTGTATCTATCAATAAAGGATATCTATAAGGCAGCCAACTAGTCTATCGCCTCTCATAGAAGCTGTATACCAGATCTTCTACTGAGTGCATCTGCTACAACGTTCCCCTTTCCAGGATTATAGACTATCTCAAAGTCACAGTCCTGGAAGAACTCAAGCCATAGCCACAGTCTCAAATTCAGGTCCTTCTATGAAATGATATACCTGAGACTCTTGTGATTAGATTACATGGTAAAATGCTCAGCCATCAGATAATGTCTTCACGTTATCAAGGAAAAGACCACTACTGCTAACTCCAGGAAATGGGAAGCGTAGTTCTTCCCATGCTATCTCACCTGCTGAGAACCATACGTGATCACTGCTCACTCCTGCATCCGGACACACCCGAGTCCGGTCCCTGATGCGTCGCAGTGGACTACATACAATAGCCTCCCTCTAGAAACCTCAATACGGGTGCACCATTCTGCCTCTGAGACAGCTCCTGAAAGCTCCTCTGAAATCTCTCCGACCACACGAAGGGTTTCCCCATCTTTATGAATGTTTATAGTGGTTCTGAAACTCTAAAGAGGTCTAGAACAAACCTCTGGTACTAACCGGCCAAACCCAGGACACCTTGCACCTCCGTCACACTCCTGGGTAGCTCCCATGCACGTACCGCCTTAGTCATCACTGGATTCACTGCAACTCCATCCTCTAAGATGAAATATCCCCAAAAGTTAACCACTTTGATCCAAAACTTGCACTTTGAGATCTTACCATAATTCTCGTGCTCTTGGAGTATGTCCAGTAGTACCCGCAAATGGTAGGCATGCTTCTCCTCGGTAGTCGAGTAGATCAAAATGTCGTCGATGAAGACTATGACAAAGTGATCGAGGAATAGCTGGAAGATCATTTTAATGAGTCCCATGAACACTAATGGCGTGTTGGTTATGCCGAAAGGCATAACCAAGAACTCATAGTGTTCGTACCGACATTTGAAAGCCATCTTTTACACATCCTCATCTCTAACTCTGAGCTGGTGATAGCCTAATCTGAGGAAAATCTACGAGAACCACTATGCTACCTTCTGATGATCAAAGAGATCGTTAATCCACGGTCATGGGTAAATTTGCTTCACGGTCACCTAGTTTTGGAGATGGTATTTAACACAAAGCCTCAATCTTCCATCACATTCTTGGAAAACAGAATAAGGGGTACATTGGGAGAAACACTGGGCTAGAGGATTCCTTTCCCCTAAAAGTCCTCTAGCTATACCAGTAGCTCACGAAGCTCAGTGGGAGCCATCTGATATGCTGGTGCAGATATCGGTGCCGTCATGGGGTACATGTCATTGTAGAAGTCCACCTCTCTACGAGGAGGTACTCCTGTAACAACATTAGGGAAAACATCCATGTACCTGTCCACCACTACAGGATAGCTAGGACTCTCCACCTCAACTGCTCCGAGGGTAAGGTAGGCCAACTGATGAGTGATTGGCTACACCATCCTCCGAGTAAGTCCCTCTTATGCTACAAAGGCTCCCATCTCACCAATGAAGTGAAACCTAGTCCCATCCGTGCAGACACACTGCACATTGCACCTAATATAGTCGATATGAGCATGAACTATAGATAACCATTCCATACCCAAGACGACGTCGTAAAGCCTTGACACCTCTACTAGAAGATCCCAGCCAAAGCTCTTGCCTCCTAGTGCAAGCTCACACTGCCAGCACTATTGCATAATCTTCGAGTCTACTCCCATAAGAGTCTATATCCATAAGGATCGAGCCAACGGCTCCGTCAGAATCTTTGATCTCCGAATGAGGGAAGTGGAAATGAAAGAGTGACTAACACCTGTGTCGTTAAGAACTGCAGCTATGGTGGAGTAGACATAGATCGTACCTCGAATCATATTTGGAGTTCCATGATAGTAAGCCCCAGCTTCCTGAAGCTGAGCTCTCACATGTCCATCTGATCCCTATGGTCGGGGTGGACCTCCTGGTGGTGGTGGTGGTAACACCTCAAAATGTCGCCCACTGCCAGCTGCACGACCAGATCATGTGCCACGTCCACCTGCTCCCTGCGGACAGCATTAATCAAACCTATACCTCTACTTGGGAGGTCCCGCAACTGTATGTTGATCATCTGAATGGTGGGTTGGACAGTCACAAGCCACGTGACCCTGCCTACCGCTTGAGTAACATTGTCTTCTCCTGGCATGTATTTCACTACCAAGGGTTCCCCGAAAACTAATCTTGAGTCATGCGGTAGTCCACCTGTGGGTCTAGTCCTCTTGGACCTCTACATCATCTTTCTACTTCCAGCTGTAGAATATTTCACTTCGTGTTGACTAGTAGTGGGTCTCGCTGCTGGAGACTTCTCCGCAAGGAAACTCTCCACTAATAGGGCTCGCTCCAACACCCCCACCTACGTCAGGATGATGAGGGAGATCATCGAAGCCCAGATATCTCACCTGAACCCCTTCTCGAAGGTCCAGACACTAAAGAATGGGTCCCGAACCATATATGTGGAGTTGAGCGAGAGGTCGGTGAACCTTGTTGAGTATTGTGCCACTATCATACTCCCCTTCTATAGATGAAGTAGAACTTGTATCCGCACCGCACGTAGGGTTACTGGGAGAAACACCCCCTGAAACATGATTTCAATGTATGTCAATAGTAGTGTTATATCATCATGCACCTGGAGCATCAGGCTCCACCATCTGCTTAATGCTGCTTGAAGGAGACTCGCAACAAGGATCACAATATGGTCTGCTGGTGTCCCTACTAGTCTGAAGACTATCACCGCAGCCTCCAGCCAATCCTCAGTTGGCTTTGGGTCCGTCTCTCCCTTGAACCTTGGTGGCCTCTAGTGCTGGAACTTGTGAAACTCACTCAAGCAGTGTGCATCGTCCACTACTGGGGCTGGTGTCATCGGTGGACCAATGGGTAGTGGTACCATTGGTGCCTCCGTTGGAAGAGGGCCCTGCACCGTGGCCTCATCACTCGATGGCCTATCTGCACATACAACTCTCGGGGATCTAGCTAGTCATCCACGAGAGGCATCTTGAATGAAACAGATGAAACATGGTCAAAATATTATACTAGGTGAAGTGCCTCTGGGTGATGTGGTTGGCCAAAAATACTCGATAGAGGAGGAGTACTCCATTAGTTGAGGTTTCATCAGTGTGTCTGGGAATTTTACTTGATACTACCCCTAGAAGAAAATCCTAGTTTTAGCTGAGTCAGTAACTTATGTGTTTACCTCATGATTGTGATGGACTACATGGTAAAATAGGTATATGTATGGGCATATACCAAAGTGTGGTAATCTGTTTATTTCATAATTTATGGGTATTCCATTTTGGATTTTGAGAGACCTTGAGGGTCTCATGGTTCCCTAATGAGTATTTTTATACTCACCCCTGCATGGTATATGCCCGCAACTCATTATGTTGGTTGCAGATGATAGATAGTGCTGACAGAGGATGAGAGTAGTGGGACTGGACGGTACCTAGGGGTGGACCTTACGACGAGTCGGTACACAGAAGAGACTGATAGATGTGGAGTTCTGTGGAGTCTATCTGTACCTACATTTCAGGTAGTATCTTTGTTGGACAATCCAGGAGCTTCTTTCACCTTTCAGCTATTTTGTCCATTTCAGTTGTACTTATATTTTCTTATTGGGCTTGTATTCCAGCCACTCTACTTCAGGACTCTTTGTATACATTTTTACATAGTGTTATGATTCCATATTTTACCCTGTTGTGTGTGTTTAAAATTATACTGGAAATGCCTTTCTAGTTATGGATTTACGCCTTCGGTGCTAGTCTCCGGCCCTTGGCTTATGGAAAGCAGGCTTGGGGTAGTCATGGTACGAGCCCCAGAGGACGAGTCATGAAAAATTGGTATCAGAGGAGTCGGTTCAACTGCAAAACATAGGACTCTAATATTTCATATCTTAAAAGAAACTGTGCTAAGGGTATCAAGTGTGTTTTTCAGTTCCAGGAGTCCAGGGTTGGTGCGGCGGCTGATATATCCATACACAAGGACCCTGACTTCTAATTTCCGACTCAGTGCATGAAAACCCTAATTACGTTTGTTTTTTCTAAATTTTTCTTTAAGTTATCTCAAACATGGTTTTATTCTAGGTGTAGTATCAATTAAAATCCCCATACACATTGATGAAACCTCAGCTGTTGGAGTAATCCTCCTCTATCGGGTCCTGTGGGCTTGTTGCGTCACACAGAGGTGCTTCCCACTATCCTTGGACAGCGGAGGCACTCCTCCTGTCGAGTACCGTGGGTCTGTTGCTCACACAGAGGTGCTCCCCTCTATGGGTCTACCGGGTCACACAGAGGCGCTCCTCCTCGTAGCTTACTGATGTACTCCTCCTGTCGAGTACCGTGGGTCGGCCGCACTCATACAGAGGTGCTCCCCACTATGGGTTTTCCACAACACAAAGGCACTCCCCAATGGGCTAGTCGAATCACTCTAAGTCAAACTGGTCAGCAGTCATCAGGTCTCATCTAGATACTAGGTCTCTGCATTATGCTCGCTCGTCTCCGAGAGGATCCGCTCCATGATCTGCTGGTCGATACTCCAACTGTAACAAAGTCCCTCGAAGAATATTCTCAAATGTATAACACGGTAGAGAGGGAACAACAAAACTATTCAGGTCCAAGAAGTAGAGGATGAGATGGCCAATCCATTTACCAAAAAGTACATGGCGTGTTAGAATAAGGTACACGCTGTGTAGTCATACCTCAGGTAATGCCCATGTGCAACGACCCATGTAGAAATTCTAGTTGTTTAGAAAAGAATTTACACGGCATTTGGTATGGCTACACATCATGTCCAAGAAAATGGGGTTGGCACTGTGCACGCTAGCTCTGTGCTCGTACATGGCCTCATCCCGTGTTTTCTAACCCATGTAACTGATACACAGGGTAGCCCATTCTACTAGTCATGCATGGACTTGTTGTGGAGTACATTCCCGTGTACTCCAACCCATGTCCTTTTACCCCCGAGATACATGTATATTCTCACGAATCCTCTTCGGCCATTCTGCGTAGAGAGTACATGTCGTGCCTCTTGGCCGTGTAATACTGCCCGTGTTGGTGTATTTCCCCGAATACACTCCATGCCTCGTGAAGCCGCTTCATCCATTCAGCATAGAGAATACACACTATGTGACCAGGGTCACACACCATGTGTCACTTTTCAAACTTCCAAAACTCAGGCCACCGAATGCCCGTACTACATGGCATGTTTTTCATAAGTACACACCATGTATTCTGGAATTTTCCAGAAACAGCACCTTCGTCCATCGTGCCTCCCATGAAGTATGTTCTTCGTTATGATAGTCCATTAATAGAGAATCTTTAGACACTAGTTTTCCCCGATGTCTCGTAGTTCTCTCTGGTGTTTTCGGGACTCCAATCTACTCTAAAAACATGAATTTATTCACCCGCTTGAAGAACGGTCAAGGAACGGTCCTTCCCGTTCCGGTCCGATCTGTCACCTTCTATCATCGACGCACCTCCACTAGTTTTTTGTGATATTGGGTATTCAATTTTAGATCGTTGAGTCGCACAAAGGTCTTGAAATGATCTATTTTTCATCACCCATGAAGAATGTGAAGAACACACCAAACATTCACATGAAAGACGGACGAATCAGGCCATTTTCGTTTGGCCCAGTCCTTCCACGTTAGTTTGGTAGCAAGCAGGTTGAGAGAAACAATCGTGGAAGGAAAAAATAAACAATTCTCAAATCAAAACACACCCATACCTTTGTTTGTTGGTCATCGACGTTGAAGTCATGGGAAGAAGACGAAGGAGTTTGTCTTTCGTTGCATCCGCAACATGCTTCCAATCCCATGTTGTGTCAGCTGTGGAAGACGCTCCACGTCGGTATTCTCCAAGAGAGGAAGTCAAAGAAGGATTGTCATCGGCGTTCTTCATTGGAAGATTGTGTTCTTCATTCTTCATTGGGAGAATTCTAATCCTCCCAAGCTATCCTCTTTCCCAACTTCCACCCAAAATGAATATGCCAACAAAATAATAGATTGAAATATTCTATTAATTTTTTGTCACAATATTCAAATTAGACTAATTATTTAGGTAGGCTCCACTGAATTAATTCAAGTGGTTAGAAGAAGGAATTAATTTGGGGAGGTAAAGAAGCTCCCCCTCATTAATGAGGGAGAGTTGAGAAGTTTTACTCTGCTCCATCAATAGGGGGTAAATCCTCTTGTGGTCCCCACTTTATAAACTCACGTGGGAGGTTATGTTTGGGTGGGACCCACCACCATAACCTCTCATGGGAGGTTTTGGTGTGGTGGTCCCATATCCAACTGGCATGAGGAGGTTTTAACCACCAATCTCCCACATGGAGGCTCAAATAAAATAAAGTGAAGCTCACTTTATTTTATCACTTTCCACAAAATAAAAAAATTTATCTTTTATTCTCGACTCACTGTCGTGGATCTGAAGGTATTTTTAAGCAAATATTGGTGTTGCGAGTTCAATGGTGACCTCAGATTTCAGTTCCGAGCACTGGTTCAAATGTTATAAAATCCCGCTTGTACGTTTACTGAGTGTACCCGAACAAAACTTCAGAAAAGGATTCTGAGCACACCAGGCCTCAGAATCATGCACTGTCAGATTTTGCAGACTTGTGAAATTCCCATGTATTTATGAAAAAAAATTACATGGGAATTCTGAGTCATTACAATCACCTTCATCACTTATTCAAGGAAAAGAAGTTGATCTTTTCATTCCTAGATCATTAGCAGATCAGGTGATCCACAAATAGAATGGTATGTCATTATTTATGTTTTTTCACTAAAAAAATGTTAGAAAATGTAATAAAATATTCATAAGTCCACAAATGATGAGATAATAATTTAATCTGACAATTTTAATTCGAATATTAACATATATTTTCCATAAATTGACATCATACAATGCTTCTAAAATATGAAAATCCAATACATTAGAGTACGGTTCACTAAATCGACATAAAATTTAACTCACATATATCATAAGGAAGTTCATGGTTCTAAAATTCCAAACACGTGAATAACCTAATAATGTCTTCTATTAAAACATTTAAATAACCTAAATTACCTTATATCCTTTCTGAAAACATGCTTGTTTCCTTACTCCAAACCTTATTGGACATATTTCATAATTTCTAAAAACAATTTTATACTTCATCTATGATAGCATAAACCTCATGAAAAAAGATCTATAATTATTTATAAGGAAATAATTACCATCCAATTTACTTATTCATATCCAATATATCCTTATCCAAGATAAAAACAATTTTATCCACATATTGAACACAGTAAGAGTTACCGTCCCTTTATCAAATTATTACATTTTCCTTAATTCAATATTCTAATTATTCATCTCATTTATACATTTACTTTTCAATCCTTGATAAATAAAATTTTGTAAATAATTATACCTAATCCTTGAATTCCAAAATAAATATACTTCAATCATCTAACATTATTCTTATCCCATTATTCAGGATTCATTATTTTATACATAACATGAATATTAAATGTGTATCATATATTAAGGTTCCTCAACCTTAATATAATCATTCTTCTTATTTTTATCATAAATAATATGGTTAGATAATCTCATACCTTTCACATATCAATTGATGTATAATTTCCCTCAATTGTATAACCAATTCATTAACCTCCTCCTTGATTCTCTTCATGATATTTCCACATGGGATCTATAATTCCAATGCTTTCCACATTTTTCTATTGACCATGAATAGAAAGGAATAAGTGAGAAATACATATCAGAGATTAAAAACACAAAAGTAAGGTAAATTAATAATAATCTTCCAATCTATTATATCTTAGGTTTAATCCTATGTTATTCATGATTATCCCAAAAACTTTATGACTGTAACATATACTTGGACTTATCTTGAATAAATCACTAGAAATATCCTTATAAATATCTCTAGGGATATCACTAATTCTATCACATCCTAGTTTCCAAATTCTAACTAAAACTTCACTCTGATACCAACTATAATGACCCATGTTCGACGTACATAGAAATTATATAACTTTTTTAGAATACATTATACATTACATAAAAAACTCAAAAAGACTATTTTATTTTCGTATCTTTGGAAATTGGGAAACATAATAAACTGGTTTATAAAGCATATACATAATCTCCTTCTGTATCCATAATAAATACAAACCCTATTAGACACATTTTACTAAATACCATTCTTCAAATGCTGTAGCAAAAAAACCTAAAAGGCGTGACCTCAGATGCTCAGTAAGGGTAAGCAAGAATGATATGTAAAAACAAAACATTAGGATAAAGGGTATGAGATTTTGACTATCACATTAGAATATCATTCCCTAAAAATGAAAGTAATACTTTAATCCTAATAAAAATAAAAGACAATAATCCATAAGATCATAAAATTTACATAAAACATGATATTGTGGCATAAACATAAAATTTTAACATTTTTAAAGTGTATAAATTGTAAAAAGTTCTTTAATTAAATTAAGGACATGAAGTTAGGACCTTGCATAAACATATGGACATGAAGACTTGGTCGACTCATAAATTTATTGACATGGAAACCAGTTCCACTAATAAAATTGTGAACAAAAAATCAGGTTCACACACAAAATACATACCTCATGAGTTATCCAAATTTAACCAATGCATTTGAGGGAGATAATGGTCCCACCCATCTCATAATGAAATCATTCATACCTATTCCAATAAAAACATAAATCACTCATCCTAGCATAACTTAAGGGATACAATGGGTTTTTTAATCATCATTCCATCATTACATAATACTGGATAAATAAATGTATTTCATAAGTAAAATAATTATAATAAAAACACAGGAATAATAGGAATTTTACTAAATAATTGGGGATTTCATTAGCCATTTCCTAGAGTGGGACTTCTCAGACCCAATCCAATGGGGACCCGAGGTTCGGATTAAAGCCGGGATTGAAGTTTCAGAGCTGCTGACGAGGGGGTTGTTTTGGAAAATCGATGACGCCAACACCTGAATATATTTTCATTTTGAGAGGCTCCCAATCTTCTGCTTCTTTTGTGGATGTCTCGGTCATCTGGAAAGAGCGTGTCTCTCAAAGAACGAGAATGAATCAGGTAATATCATCCATCAATATGGCCCATGGCTCTGAGCCAAAACGACTAGACATGCCTTTATTCTAGAGAAGAAAAAACAAAAGGATCGCAATAGTCTCACGATAGCCCACACAAGGTGGATAGAAACTGAAACTGTTAAATCCATTATGCTCAGACCACCTATTTTCCTTGAAGATAGTCTAGCCACCCATGGGGGAACATCCATGTAATCTACCCCCTGAAGGAAAATGTCTCGAAATTTACAAATCCTATTAATAAACCATAAGACCCACCAGAACAAAGATCGTTGCCAAAACAGATGCACTTTGAACAACTAGATCTCGACCCAGATCCAGAAATGACCATGTCAGGTATCCTAGCACATGGTGATTGTGGTATGTTTGGAACCCCACCCCTAGGCCCAACCACTCATCGAATGAGGAAAAGGGTGCAATGGGAGGAAAGAGATGGTAAACTGGAAATCCCAAAACCTGGGGAACAAAAATGAAGGGTCGAAACATGTCATTCCATGGGGAATACCCCAAAAAGATGGAAAATGACAGGTGGAAATATAAGCACAAAGGATTCTAAGGTAGAGGCGGCTAAGTCCAAGCCCCACCTAAAAAATTGATTGTCTTATGGTGGAACTGTCGTGGGCTTGGAAACCCATGAATGGTTCGCATTCTCTAGTGCTATTGTTCCCAAAGTCGCCCCAATATGATATTCCTGTCCGAAACCATTCTGGAAAACAAGGACACCACTAACATTGCTCTAAAATGCGGCTTCCAAGGCTGCCTCCTGGTCTCCCAAAAAGGACATTATGAGGGACTCTGTCTCCTATAAAAGGATTTTGTCAACATCAATATCGTGTCCTTCTCCTCGAACCCTATGGCTGTGAGAATTCATGTAGACCACACCCCGCCATGGGCTTCTATGGGATTCTATGGTTGTTCATACCATAATGAGAAGTGGAAGTCATGGGATCTTCTCTGAAAGCTTCGTCATGAGTTTCTGAGCCCCAACATCTTCGGAGGGGACTTCAATGAGATTATGTTTCATATGGAAAAAAGAGGTGGAGCTGTCTGACCCTCTGCGTAGATGTCATTTTTTAAGGACACAGTCTCTAGGATGGACCTGGTCGATCTGGGATATGCAGGAAATCCATTCACATGGTTTCGGGGTAATACGAATGGCACCTGCATCACTGAGTGGCTCAATAGATTTCTGGTCTCTTCATATTGGACAAATATCTTTAGCATGTTTCACATCGACCACCTGATGATCAACTGTTCAGACCACTGTCCAATTGTCATTGACTGCACTCACGATGAACGGTACATGCATGCCAACAGACCCATCATATTTGAAATATTCTGGTCAGAATACCACAAATGTGAAGGTGTTATCAGATCAAGCTGGAAGAGAAGTCATGCAGACGTGAGGTCCAACCTCCAGCAGGTCGCATCCGATCTGAGATCTTGGAGCAATAAGATGTTCCTCCATCCTGATAGGCACTGTGATTTCCTTGAAGGAAAACTGCATTACCTTCTCAATCAACCCCCACCCATTTTATATATCTCTAAGATCGGTGCCACGAAATGAGATATGGATGTCGCCCTGCGCATCAAGGAAAGCTTCTGGGCTATGCGGGCATGGGAAACCCACATTATAGAAGGGGACACCATTACCCGGAATTTTCACGAGAAAGCATCCGATAGGTGCCGGGAAAATTTTATTCCATGCATCGTGCAACCTGATGGTAGAAAAGTCACTGACACTGAGGGAATCCAAGAAGCCGTTATTTTTTTCTTTGAGAACCTCTTTACTGCAGGAACTCCCAACATTTCATCTCATGTGGAAGACTATATTTAAACTATGAGCACTAATGATATCAATTAAGAGTATTAAAAATGTGTGATGGATGATGAGATACATCTATCCTTGAATCATATTCATTTTACTAAGGCCCTAGGACCAGATGGCTTCCACACGCTTTTCTTTAAACAATACTGGCACATTATTGGTCACGACAAATGCAATCTGATGAAAAATATTTGGGCTGGGAAAAAAATCATTTAGGAAATCAATGAAATTATCCTCGTCCTCATTACCAAAATTATGAAACCTCTTGGGGTCAAATATTTTAGACCTATCAGCCTATGAAATGTCTCCTACAAGATATTTTCATGATCTTAGTTAATCAACTGTGAATTTGGTTACCTGAAATCATTTTGCAAAACTTGAGTGCCTTCATGGATAAGAGACTAATCACATATAACAAAATTGTGGCCCATGAAGTGTTCCACTCTATGTAAACATGATACACCATGTGAAGAGGAACCATGGACTGGAAACTAGATATGACCAAGGCCTACGATAAAGTAGAATGGAATTTCCACAGAGTCGTGATGCTGAAAATGGGCTTCTGTACTAAATGGAAAAATATTGTCATGCACTGTATCATGTCCATCTCCTTCCAAATCAAAGTCAATGGGGAGCTCACCCGAGGCTTCTCCCCAACTCGAGGCCTTCTCCAGGGAGATCCTCTATCCCCTTTTCTCTTTATATTGGTGGCTGATGTTTTTTCTAACCGTATTTCTAGGGTGGAATCCTCTAATACTATCCATGGGGAAAGTGTTTTCTATGTAAGCCCAGCTATTTCACATCATTTCTTTACCAAAGAAAACATTCTTTTCTCCAGAGCAACCAATAATGAATGTTGGACGATCAATCATGCGATCCAACAATACGAGAGGGATTCTGAAAAACCAATCAACCATGGAAAATCAGAAATCTCCTTTAACATAGGGGATCCTCCATCCATGAAAGAAGAACTATGTGCAACTATAAGCATCCATATGGTTGAGAAAGACCAGAAGTATCTCGGGATAAACAAAGTGATTGGCCACTCAAAAAAGAAGTTTTTTCATCTTTGATGGATAGGATTGAGAAAAAAATTCAAGGCTGGACCCCTAAAAGAATTTCCAATGATTGCAAGGAGACCCTCATTAAAGGTGCCCTCCAGTCCATCCCTAGCTATTTTATGTCCCTGTTTAATCTCTTGTCTACTGTTTTCAACCAGATCCACGTACGCACAGCCAACATCTGGTGGGGAAAGCATAATGGAAGGAATAAAACCCATTGGATTTCCTGGGAGAAACTCTGCTCTCCCAAATCTGAGGGAGGATTGGGATTCCGGAACCTCCTTCACATCAATGACGCACAACTGGAAAAGAAAGGTTTTTACCTTATAAACCATCCATATTCTCTCTGTGTGTGGGTACTCTATGCTAAATACTTTCCCCACAAGTAATTCAACGAATCCTCTCCTGGACCCCATCCTAGCTTCCTTTGGAGAAGCATTTGGGGTGCCCAATGTCTCCTGGAAAAAGGGTTGGGATGGAGGATTGGGAATGAATCAACTATTCATATTTGGACCGATCCCTGGCTGATTGATAAGGATGATATGCGAGAATCCTCCCCTGCCCAACCAGGTTATGAGGTTGCCACTATCAGATACCTCTATTACGATCAGGGATCAAGGTGGTGTTTGGAAACGATCAATGCATGGTTCATTGAATGAGACAACATAATTATCCTGAGTACCACTAGGTCCCGGACGCGGGCCCCGACCATCTCTTCTAGACCGATGATGTTTTTGGACCCTACATGGTGAAATACAGCTACCGTCTCTCCATTAGAGCTCAATCAGATGATCGGGAAGGGGGGCCCTGGAAATCGCTTTGGAAACTTGACATCCCCCCAACGATAAGCCACTTCTTGTGGCAGGTATGCACGAGATCCACCCCTAAAATGAGCCTTCTCATCTTTCGACATATTTTCAGTGACGAATGTTTCCCCTGCTACCCAAACGTCCTAGAATATCCCTTTCACACCATCATTCATTTCCCAAAGGCTAGGGAAAGTTGGAATAAATGGGACTCTGATTCAGATGCTTTACTGCCCATGGTCTCTGACCTCCCCTCTATCTTGACGGAATGATGCTCCTCTTTCTCAACAACTAATGTGAACTTACTTTTTACCCTATCCTGGATCATTTGGGTTCGTCGCAACGATGTAGTTTTCAACCACATCCACAAACCACCCGAATTATGGACTGACTGGGCCTCGTTATGGACTAAGGGCTAGAAACATCACAATGGACAACAAAATCCCTTTGGAACCCCTTCCTTTTCCTCCCAATGGTTCCCATCGATGGAAGGTTTTATTAAGATTAATGTGGATGCGTCTCTCCCCATGAATGGGCCTGTTTCCCTTTACCTTCTAACCTAAAATCATCATGGTCAAATCATTGCAGCCAAACATGAATCGTACCATGATATTTGGGAACATGTGGTTAGAGAGGATAATGCCATCTTTTTCGGTATGATTCTCTCTGAGGATCGTGGATGGGATTAAATCAACCTTGAATGAGACTACCTCATCATAGTCAATGTTATCAACCATAACAATGGCAGAATCTAGTCATTTTACTCTCTCATCATGAGAATACTCTCTCTCCATCAAGGCTTTTAATGCTGCACCTTCTCTATTACCAAATGGGAAGGAAGCAATTCTTCCCATCAGTTGGCGGCCTCTGGCCCCTTTGATGGAATTTAGCTCTAGCTGGACCACTTCCCTACATGGCATCGCGTTTCAACGTCTAATGATCTTGGACATTAATTAATCCACCTTTTATCAAAAAAAAAATATAAAATAATTTTGATAAACACATGAAATTGATTCTTGAGGAAAATGTCATTTCTTCTTCAAAACCGTTTTCTTTTCTTAAAATACTGTGGAATATTTAATGAAAATAATGACCTAAAATATAACAATGAAAACTTTTAATGGAATATTCTTGTAAATAATTCTTCATTAAATCATTAAATTATGTTATTTCCATATAATTTGAAATAAAACATTCTTCTCATACTTTTATCAAAAAATTCAAAAAGTGCATTGTTTGTAAAACAGAAGAAAGACTCCTTTAAAATAATGTATTAAAAATTGAAACATGGGTAAAAATGACTTTTAATATCCATATGTCAACAGTAAACCATTTTATGAAATCATTTTTTGAAAACACATATATTTATAGTAAATATACCACAATAAATTCTTACGTATAATCATTCGTTGATAAAATGAGATTTTGAAATTATTCCTTAACAATTTATAATCAGTTGAATTGTATGACTAATAAAATAATGAAAATTATAAGAATATTTAAATATAATTCCCTTTATTATAAGAATAAAAATCACATTCATGGGAAACATAAACACCATAACAAATATGTAGCCTGTGTGTATGGAATATGTCCCATAAAAACCATTGTGAGAAAATATAATACCTTACCGTAGATAATACATCCTTTGTATGTATCCAAAAACCATATATATTGTTTTAAATAATTTCATTGGTTTATTCTAGATTAAATTTTATTTTTATGATATCATATATGATCATATTAATATCTATTTGTTAGTAAAATTTCATTGTTAATCGTTATTCAGGTAATAACTACTTTATGTTCTTATGCATGTTTTATCAAATAAGTTCTGGTTCCCCTCTTAGGTTATAGTAATATCCTTATAAAATTTATTAATTTAATATATACCATACTTATCAATTATTAACATTTATATAATCATTCTTTAATTGATATCTTGAATAATTAATCGCATCGTATTATGGAGACGGTAGTTCGTACGTACGCACAATCGACGATATCATTTTGATAATTGTGAAATGGTGTGGTATTGGACGATATATATGTTTTTATAGAATACATATAATGTTATAATAACCATATATAGTTATTATTTCCATTATTATATCCATCCATGTAAAGTGATGGTGAAAACTTTCTACCCCAAGACATGGAGATGGTAAGCCATACATATGAACACATGATGATTTAATTTTTCATAGGATGGATACAAGTTAGAATATAGTGGTTAAATAATTATTTTAAAATATTAGTATATAACTAATAAAGTAGTTATTACTTTATAATGGATACAACTCCTAGAGAGGAAGTATTAGAAAAAGAATTTTGAACGTCTCGGTAGAGGAGATTACCTCTTCTTTGATGCAATCCAACCAGATATCCACATAAAGGTACTAGAGTTAGTATATTGAGAATACCAGAACCTATTGAATATAAATTGGGAAGTTTAGAAGGAAAATGGGTAGGGTATTTATGATCTTGAAGTCTCAAAGTGAAGTGAAGCGGTGAGGTAGGAGGTTCCCTTTTATAATTGATGTTAGGGGGCCTTTTGTGATATCCAAAAATATTAACTTATAATAAAATAAAATATGATAAAAAACCTCAAAAATGTACTTGTTTCTAATATAATATTAGATATTATTTTAATCTCGTCAAAAAAAATACATTTGAGACAAGTTTATATATCAATTTAAACATTATCCTTTTAATTTAAACATAGTTATTCTTTTCAAATTTTATCTAAGGTAACTAATATTTCAATATTAAAATGGTATAACATTTACATATTATATGTAAATTTGATTGTAAATTAATATGTTTGAACAATTTATATCATATAATAGTTATAATATATTTTTAATTTTTTTTATGATTTATAAATAATTTAATAATACATTTTTTTTAAAAACAATCAATATGGTCAATTTTCATACTATTCAATTTATTGATTTTAAAAAATACGAAGATAATATTGTATCATTAAAAAATAAATTTTATTATACCCCTAAGGGGTCAAGATCCAATGGAATATTTTTTTATATATTAATTATCCCAAATTATAATTATTTTAATATAATTAATAACATTGACTTTATATTTTCATTAATAAAATAATTACTATAACAGTTTTGTGTAATTATTTAAAAAATTATTTTTTGAATAAAAAAAATTTAAAATAATTTTCTGAAGGTAAATTTACTATATTTTTTAGTAATTTTTATATTATAATATATCTTCTATATAATCAATTATTAAAAGTTTTAAATTTATTAAAACATGAATTTGACAACTTTAACATTACTTTATCTAAAATACAATAAGTGTTATAATCTTTTCCATATCGCTTAAAATGGTCAATATCTCGACTCTTTGATTCTTATGGTTAATATATACTCATAAAATAATATTTGTTCAAGTTTTTTGGTGTTTTAATGGTTGTTATCATTTTAATAAAATTTATTTAATTGATATTTCATCAATTAAATAATTTCTACATCATCAATATATAATATTTTAAGGTAATTATTTAATTCCTAACAATTAAATATAAATTATAAATATAAATTAAAACATTTTAGATTTAAAATTTGTACTTGTAGTTGAATTTCACATCATTGTACAAAAATTTTAAAAATTATTAATTTATTAAAATTTGAGTAAGACATATTTATCTTTTCTTTTAATAAAATATAATAAATGTCCTAATCTCATTATAGTGGCTTAAAACTGGTATAATTTAGACCCAAGAATGTTTTAGGTCAAAATAACTCATCCAATCCGACTAGGGAAAGTTTTAAGATAATTATAATATATTAATCCTTAATTTCTTGATTTACCATTTTACCGTATTAATAATAATTTATAAAGATACTATTTAAAATGACTAAAAGTAAAATAATAATATTTACTTAACATGGAAAAAATGAATCAAAATATTGTATCAATTTTTAAAAATTCAAAACAAAGAAGTTTTAGTAATTAATTTAAAATTAATCCTACTGTCAGAAAGATAGAAAGTGTTTTAAAAATTATAACATTGCAAAAGATTGAAATGTTTTTACTTCTAAATTCAATGTAGAATTAACGATAATTAAATAAACTATATTTAATGTTTAAAATATATTATATATACACTTTAAAACTATTAAATATTATTATTGAACCATATAAATTATTTCAATGAAAACAATTGTTTTCAATTAAATTTACTGTATTTTTACTATTCATCAAAATTTGAAAGTTATTATAAAAATATTAAAAATTCATCCAAAGTTAATATTTATATTTGAATTCAAAATAAAATTTTTATATTTTTTAATATAATATATTAAAGTTTCAAAAAATATATTTAAACTATGTACCCCAGGAAAAGGCAGTAGAACGGTATTTTTTTTAAAATTACTCCTTTTATTCGAAAAATTGAATTTGTTCTTATATGATGTATAGAAAACCTAAAAGATTAATTTTATACATTATATTTAATATATTAAAGATATATTAAATTAAAAAAAATTATCCAGAATAGCTTTTAGATGAAATCTAATACTATTTATACCCTCTATTATAATTACAATGTTATAAGGTATCATAATAATATTTAGTTGTTCAATTAAACTTGGTTTTATGTGAATTAAATTATAAAAAAAATCACCTTAAATTTTTTTTAACAAAAACCAAGGATATTGTTGTGTATACCAAAATCTATTTTAACTTTGTGTGTAGCGTATGAATATCTTATTGTAGTATATTATAGAAGACATCAGAGAAAAAAAATTCTATCTAATTAAAATCTCATAGTGTTACACCACCCCTCTCTAGTGTTCACATTGATTGTTAATGAAATATGAAATGATTTTTTAAACCATATCATAATCATATGAGTAGTTATGTTTATTTTTTGAAATGATTTATAAATAAAATTATTATAATCATTATATTTTTTATAAGATTCCTCATTGAGTGTAAATGGGGAGTTGAAATAACTATTGTGATACATTGATAACAATTATACTTCATGGTAATCTTTTGTACTATGGTAGGTTAAATAGGATAGAATATTATTTAAATTAATGACACTAATCCAATACATTAATTAAAAATATATTTATTATTCTAGATGGATATGGAATTCATAGAACCTACTAGGAACTATTGAAACTTTTAATTATAAAATTTTTATTTTTATTTTTGATAAAATCCTATTTAATGGATTTTGGAATAGTTCTCCAGAGTAGGAAACATACAATGATTGTATCGAGGGTTAAATAAATTTTAAATATGGAAAATGGAGTTATATTTAATGGTACACAGTTAGTGCATGATTATTGATAACCCTTCAACAAGACAGTATGACACTTTTTTGAAGAAGAGAACCATTTTAAAAATCATTCGAGGAAGGTAGGAAACTATGTGTCATTGTTTTAAAGAAATTATTATAGCTTCCACACAGTTTTTCAAACAGTGCGGGTGGACAAGGAGGATGTAAAAATTATGATTTCTTTTGATTGAGGGGTCTCACTGTTGGAAATGTTTTTGGTAAACTTTGACAGAAAACCATATACCCTATTAAAGTGGCCATTTTACATTTTTACCTCCCACGATTATTTCTATGTACCCGGATTTTTACAGTCAATATACTTCTATCTACCTAAGGTGAAAACAAAACTCTTCCTCATTTACCAAGGGTATATATACGTCAATTAGAAGGCATTTTATGTGCCATTTTTTGTGATTTGAACCCACAAGTATGTCTACACATAAATTTCCTTAATTTTTTAGAAGATTCATAGCTTGGTTATTCATCATATTCTTTGTCTCTCATTATATACTTTAGAAAATTATTTTATTTTATTGTTTTGGATATTTTATCTTGAATAAATGGACTTGGATAAAAAATTGATTATTTACGACCATAAAAAGGTGTTCTATAATCTATTTTCCCATAGTCTTGAGTTTTCTCCATGTGTATGTGGTAAGTGCAAATTTTCCAATTTTTTTGATAACTGCTTCTGGTTAAAATGAATATATTGGGATTTAAATTTTTACCTTAGTCCCTTCAGGGATACAATTAGTTATCTTGATGAATACAAGGCTAGACCTATGACTTCTAATGTGATGTGACAATGGATTGATAATGATATGGATTGGTTGTAAGTGACAGACTATAGGGTTTATGAGTCTAAATCGATTATACATGTAGCATGGTTTTTTAATGGTATTAGTGGTTATTTGGAATGATTAGGATTAATTTTTTTTATGAAATGATAATGGTAAGACCTGAAAAATGGTTAGAAACTGGCATGTTTCATTTGTTAAATGTTATTAAGGAACATTTAACAATTGAGATATATAAATGAATGGTGAAATAGTTTAATTGTGAAATCAGATTATATTATTTTAATGTAATGGACAAGGATGACTAATGAATATTGATAAATGTGGACAATTATTATTTAAATGTGTTAAATAGCAGTCAAGTATATTGGAATTTGGATATTGTTTTTTGATTAAATGGTTAAAATTATAGGACATTATGATCCACATTATTGATTGGGATTGTTGGATATGATAATCCACACCCATGTTTGACATGGTTCTCCATAAAGATGATTGTATTTTTTATACATGGGGATATATATCCCTAATTAGGATACATGGAATGATGCACCCTCTTTAAAATATTTTTTCCATATGATATGTTTTTCCAATGATCGATATGTGCCAAATCATGTTTGATTGCCTCAAGTATCTTTTATAACATCATGGAAAATTATGTTAATTGAAAACCATTTTTTCAACAAACATATTGTTCATTATTTATTTATTTATTATTACCTTTTAAATCTTCTTATACTATTATTTTGATAGTATATTTCTTTAGATACTATTTTTGGTGTCCTATAGAGATTTACTCACACTCTACTCAGTCTCCCATTGGCAATTGGTCATATTTCACGGTTTCATGTATAAATATAGTCAAAGGCCCTATGATGGATAGTCGAGTTTGGAATTCTAAAAGAGCATGGATGAGGGTAAAATATATGATATTAGGACCCTTTTTGGAAACTCATAGCATGTCCTTATTTTTAGAATTATATTAACACATGAAACTATAATGACTTGGAATTTTTATTGTTTTTGATTATCGGTATCTACCCAATTTTTAGATTTAGCTATGAGTTTTATGGTTATTCCAAGATATTTATTCATATTTTTTATTGATTTAATATTATAAAGAGGTTTCAGTCTCCATAAATAATTCATTACACCCTCATTGCTAGCCCGAAGCCTCTGGAATATGGGGAGGTGCTCCTAAGGTCATGTGGTGAACCGATTAGACTTCTAGTCAGAGTGATCTAGGTTATGTCATTACAAAGTTGTATCAAAGACATTGATTTTTATAAATTAAATATATTGAATGTTGTTATAGAATAATTCGATGTTTTAGGCCTTGGTAATGATCTCACATATAGGAGTTTCTAACACATGTCTTGGGGAAAACCCATGTTCCTTAGTTGGATTGGTGTTTTTGATGTTCCCTTGTTACAGATGGATGTTATTTCACCTTGGGTGAATCACTTGTTGTTTGATTTTACTACATTATGAGAATTTACTCCTATCTTAGTAAGGTATGATATTGTTTCCTTTATGCATCATTCTAGGCAGTTAGTGACTTTTGTGACATGTATTATACTTGAAACAAACATAAAATATTATTATCGTCATATTGTATAAATGAAATATGTTTTGGTTTATTTTGTGATATTAAAGAAATATAAGGTAATTTTCAAACCCCAAATTTTAAATGTATTTCTATTTTATTATTTATTTGATCCAGGTTATCTCGTCGGGGCTTGGGATGAATGTGGGGTTAAATTTTTTAATTTTTAATGACATTGGTGGGTTTCGAACTGGTGCACAGACACTGAACGATTGGAGGTAGATGCACAGTCATCCCAGGTGCTTGTGTCGATGTCTATCATTCAAAATAAATAATGATTTATATAAATGAAAATGTTAATTGTTTAAAACTTAATAATAATAATAATAATAATATTGTGTATATAATAATATTTTTATTATTAAGATTTGTTAATAACAATATAATTTTTTAAAATTTTTATTAATATAATTATTAAAAAAATTGTTATGAATAATTTTTTTATTTAAAATGAAATCCATTGAATTAATACTATTAGTATAATGGTAATTATTAATCATAATATTCAAATTCTATTTGTCATAACTATTATTATTATTATTTTAATTGTTTTTAAGAAGAATGATTATAATTATTATTATAAAATTTATTTTTATATAAATGGTAATATTATTATTATTATAAAATAAAAAAAGGGAATCCTAGAGTTACTCGACATGCCCTCTTCCCCACTTATGTCTTACACAACTGCTACAACCCTCACCCCTACCCCTACCAACTTCCCCTCAAATCTCACACCTCCTTTACAGTACACTAGCTGACCTCCCTCGCCACTCCAACTAGACCAGAAGCTGCATCCCCTCCCCAGCTTCGTCCCTGTGAAACAGGCTGCCTTCGGCCAACCCTTACCTCTTTTCTCTCCAGCCTCGCCCCTCCCTACATCAGTATCCCGACCTCCCGTCAATAGCCTTCATCTTCAATGGATGGCAGCAACAGGACACTCACCTAGTTTGTCATCCTTCTTCAGCTGAACCCCTTCTTAGCATGATCCAACGAAGCACAGACCCCCATTCTATAGTTTTTGCATCTTTTCCCATTTCATTTTTGTTCACTTTCGTAAATTAAACTAAAACCTAGTGCAATAGTTGGTAATTCTTGCATTTTTTCTTGTTGATTAGGGTGCGTAGTTAGTCTACAGGGAATTTTTCTACCTTCCTTGAAGTTTCATGGCATTGACACATTTTTGTGGTTAGTGATTTCGTGTATTTCCTTTCCGAAGCACTCCAAAAAAACTTGATTTATTGTTTAATAATTTTTACATTGGGAATCATGTGTTTAGTATACCTTTGGCTATCTTATTATGATGTTTTATTATTGATATATTTTTTAAAAAATTATATTTTTAACCCATTATTTGTTATTCCTATTTAGTTGTACATAAATAATTTTTGGGTATTTTTTTAAAAAATTTCAAACATGATTTTTACCCCTTGTGTATTTTTAATTAATATGATAATGTGATTCAAATTCTTACCACATATTTACATGGGTTCGTGTGCTATTTTTTTATGGAAACTAATAGGTGGAAGTGTTTTTTACTAAGGGTTTATGCACATATGATATATAGTGTTCTACATGAGGTGTTTGATTAAAATGACAGTTTTTCTGTTAAAAGGTTTTGTTTTCATTAGACATGGTTTCAAACTAGTTTTTGAGAGAATGTGAATTAGTTGCCTAATTGGGTTTTAAAAGTTTTTGGAATGTTTTTTGGGTTTTAAACACTTATTAGTGGTCTGTGTATTCATTAGGCTATTAAGGAATATTTGGTTGAAAGTTTACTTTTATATTGTTTTTGGGAATGGATTCGAAATGTTATTGTAAATATATTTCTATTTTACGTAAAGGCCTATTTGGAATCTCATTGCTTGAATATAAAAATGAGAATGTGGTATTTGTTGTTGCTATTGAAAATAGTAGTAGACATTTTGGTAAATGAATGTGGTGTGTAAAGTTAGGGGCACGTTCAACATTTTGAGAGTATTGTGTGTTTTTGTATAAGTTTTTGAGATAATGAAGGACTTGGTTTCTTGAATATTCTATTGGTTTCTAAATATTATTCGTACCATTGTGTAATTTAAAAAATGTGGGATTAAATGAAATATAAAAATAGTATACACATTTTTCATTGGAACATGTTTTTGTTTGATTTTAAAAGGGGTAAAGGCACGTCCCTTCATTTTTAATTGTTTCGGTGTGTGATTGGAATATAAGGGCTGGATTAGAATTAAAAATGTTAAAGGGGTATTTGGGTGATGTATTGGTTAATGTTTTTAGATGTGTAAACTTAAAGGCCCATTTGGCACATTTTATTCAACACATGTTTTTCCTATAATGTGGGAATGATTGTATTGATAAAACGGGTTTTGATAAAAGTGATATTTGTATTGATTATAGAAAGTAATTTTTTTTAAAAATTTAGTACCTTTTTGATGATTCAAAAATGTTTATTGAAATAGTTTTGATGTTTGTATGGTGTGACAACCCGGTTGGAACCTTCAATGACATGATTAGAATATGTGATACAAGTATGTATGAATACATTTATGGGGCACCTATATAAAGTGATATACCTTTATGGGTTATCCTATATTGTGTCCATGTTTTGGGTAGGCAAGTGCGGTGACGACATATAAGATGAGTCACTCATGCGAGGGCCTCCCACATACACACTATTATTATAACCATCATGGGCCCATGAGAGTCTTTTAGATGGCCAAGTTCCTGCTATTAATCATCACCGATTAGAAGGGTCCACACCCCTTTGATTTTCTATTATTTCAGGTTGGCTTTACCACTAGATTTGGTCAGTTTTTGGTGGCCAGTTGGTTATAGAAATTGGAGCTTCACCATAAGATAGTAGGTGGTTCTTAACCGAGCACGGCCAAGAGTCTTCTCAGGATATTTTGGATCACGGATGGTTACTTTACCAATTATATTTTTTATTTACTTTTTGTTGTACAAGTTTTATTTCATCTTGCATTGTTTACCTGTTCTACTTTAACAAAACATTGGTATATTTTGTTTTATGTTTTTTTATAAAATAGAAAATGGTCTTGGAAATGGTATGATTCTTGTGTTGGATTTTTAAATGTGAAAAGAATGATGATAATTTTGGAATATAAAAACTCTAATTTTATATATTTATTTCAATCATTTGTCATTGGATTACATTGGGAAGATGGATTCTTAGATTCAGTGGTTTATTATTGGCATCCCTACTAAGAAATTAAATGATAAATCCAATCTTATATTTTCAAATATAGGTTTGACTATTGGTTCAGGTTCCCGGTCTAGATAGTTTGTGTTGGAGCATGTTCGGTTTAGTGGATGGAGGTGTTCAAGAGGTCAAATGGAGGTTGTGATATAATGGTTTGGTTTTCCTATTTTTAGTTTTTGATCTGATGGTTGTACATTGTAACATAACCTATTTTTTATATTCATTTATCTTTCACTTTTTGTTTTCTTTCATGATCAATTTTTAATTCGGTTTTCTTTTATTCTTGAGAGAAATCATTCCCAATGGTAAAATTCAGATGCCCGAAACTAGTTTCCATCCCTGGGGATAAGGAACGCCCCTCAGGCCATGTCGCAGGCCGGCTTGGGTGACCGGTTCAGGGTTGACCTGGGTTAGTTCATGACAAAAAGGTATTAGAGCCAGGTTCTTGTTATTTGTGGTGTCTAGAAGATGGATATTATAATTTTTATGACTCTAAAGGTAGGTACGGGAAGGGCGTCATGATCCGTCACTCGTTCTGAACCTCGAGTCTCCAGGGCTAGTTTGGGAATTGAGTATTAGTCTTTTTTGGGTTTATTTTAGATTGAGGGGTGACAATGGAATCTATTCAGTGACATGTTGTGATTTCTAATGGATTAGTGACCCATGTGATGACCATGTTTTCAGTTCATGATCTCCTTAGTGTTATTGTCTAACTAGTGCGTGGTTCATTACTATGTCACTGAGTTAGGCATAGACACTAGTCCCTCTCTCCAGTAGTTTGGGGTAAGTGGTGTTTGTTCTTGGATCTTATTTTTTTATATGTGTTTTCAAAAATTAAAAGGATTTTGAAAGTGTTTTGAGAATGGTAAAATTGGTTTTAATCGAAATTATTTTGGTTTTACAATTTGGTAATTGTTTGAAATGGGTGAAGAAATGGAATGGATGGAAATATATGTGATAATTTTTGGTATTCTAAGGTTTTTTATTTGAAATTAATGGCTTGAACTTGTTTTCTAAATGTTGGATTTAATGGGATTGTTTTGTTTGTGTTTATATTTGTTTAGTTTTTAATATGGTTGTTTTTAAATGAAGGTGATTTAATCGTTGCTTGTTTGCCTTAATACTTGTTTTGGCATTATGTTTTATATGTTGATTTGAAAATGATTCCCAGAAAGGTTCCAAAGGTTTCTGATAAGTCATGCTCTGTTTTTTTCCTTGTCAGATGTTGTATGTCCATTATAGTGATAAGGGTCTGTTTTTGGAAGCGATGTGTCTTGACGAGGTTGAGGACGTCTATAGGGTGTCGGAAACTCTAAATGCTATTAGAGTTCATGTCATATTCGGTTTGTTTGAGAGTCCATATTTGGATGAATGAAAGTTGTTCTCCCTGTAATCAATGCCATTTGGGATGAAGTGGGATGTGTTTAAATCCATATTCATCCAATAGTTCATACCTGTAGAGGTGAAGACTAAGAAAAGGGTAGAATATATGCACATTCAACATGGCCAACGAATGGTGAAGACATATGTTAACTATTTCATGGAATATGTGCCCTTTTATCTAGAGTTAGTGTCATAGGATTTGATGAAGACTTCTCTCTTCATCGGGAGTCTTCGTCCAGAGGTCAAGGAGTGTGTCCTATCTTCTATAGAACATCATTTACAGAAGCTGGTGGATGAGGCATTCTTAGATGAGTTAGTCTCATGGGCATAGATGGTTGGAAATACAACATATATTGTTTCTCTAAAGGTTCTCCATCTAGAGAGAAGGGTGTGCAAGAGGGATATATTTATAAAGAGTTCTCTATAGTGGTTTTGGATTCCAGTTCATGAGATTGTTCAATGGTGTGCCATAAGTGTGGACATTTGGGGTATATGAAGCTATTAGGTTGCATCCCTCTGAATATGTTCCATCGTTGCGAGTGTCTGGGTCATCTTGAGTAGTTTTTTAGGAAGAATCACCTGAAGAAGACAGTATGACCAGAGGATTATATTGTCGGACTGTGAGGTAGGAAAAATTTCAGCCATCAGATCCCCAGCCCCATGTCTTAGATTGAAGCTCGCACGAAATCCGGAGTTGCTAGGGGTGTGAATCCTTGGTTCGGGCTTTATGAACCATGTTGGGATTTGAAATTTTAATGAAATTTTTTTCTTGTTTCTCTAGTGTTTATTTTTTACTAATATTTTACATTGATTGAATCAATAGGGGAATTCGATGAAATTTTTCTATTATAATGTAACATTTTGGTTTGTCTGATACTGGTTGTCTAAATTTTGATTTTTGTAAGTGTGTTTTCCCATATATGGGTTGATCTTGGTTTATCTATGTTCATTTAGAAATGTAATTGCATGCAATGAATTGATGTTTGTAGTTAATCTTTTGTTCACTAATTGGGTTATGTTATCCATGAATGTTTTTCACTAGTGTTCGGGGTTTTGGGTCTTGGTCGAGAATTCCAAGTTTTGGCAGAGGTGTTGTTTCCCTCATTCTATAGAAGTTAGTTTTGATTGGATGGGAGTTCCTACATTACCCCATCCGAGGGTGGTATGTTTGGGTGTTAAACTTAGGAACTAGTTGCGTTATTTTAATGTGGAGAACCCTCTCATGTTCTCCCATTCTCTTGTGTTGTGGTTTCTTTTGGTTTCAATCAGGCATAAATTTATGTTCTATCTATTATACGGTTAAGTGACTTTCTGGGGGAAGGAAGTGTATGTGGTGGGTATAATTTTCACACCAATTCTTTTGAATTTAAATTTATTTTATTATTTCTTGGATGTAGGTACTCTTTCCAAGGCCAGAGTTGAACATGGCATTAACATATTTGAAGTTTAATGACTCTGGTGGGGTTTAGATCGGTGCACGGGCACCACACAGTTGACAGTAGTTGTGTGGTCGGTCCCGATGCCCATGCTGATGTCTATCATTTATAATAGATAATTTTTAATGTAAAAAATTAAATTAAAATTTTAAAACATAATAATAATAATATTTTTATTAATAAGAATTGTTTATAATAATATTATTATTTAAATTTTTTAATAATTTAATTATTAATAAAATTATTATTGATTTTTTATTAATATATTTATTATTTAAAATGAAATGCAAGAAATTATTACTATGAGTATAATTGTAATTATTATTCTTAAAATTCAAATTGAATTTGTTATTATTATTGTTGTTGTTGTTGTTGGTTTTATGAAAAAAGGATATAATTATTATTAAATTTTTTATTTTTATATTAATGGTATAATAATAATAATAATAATAATAATAAAATAAGGGAAACCTTGTGCTACCCGAACCCCCTTATCCACCTGCGCATTGCGCAGCATCCCTATCTCTCACCCCTCCTCCTACCAACATCCCCTCAGCTCATGCACCTTCTTCCTAGCGCACCATCCAACCTCCATCGCCCCTCCACTCTTACTAGCAGTTGTGTCCCCTCCATAACTACATCCCAGTGCACCAGGCCTCCATGTGCCAACCCTCACCCTTCCATGGCCCGGCCTCACCCCTCCCTTCTCTGGTGGCGTGACCGCCCCTCACCAGCCCTCATGTCCATCAGTTATCAGCGTCGTGGTGCACACCTGGTCTGGTACCCTTCTTCGGCCGAACCCCTTCCCAGTGAAAGCTACCAAGAACAACCCCCTATCTATGGTTTGTGAATTTTTTTCCCATTTAATTTTTTGTGTCTTTATTAAATTCAACAAACCCTTGTTTAATCGTTGGTAATCCAGCGTTTTTCTAATTATTTATGGTTCACGATTAGTCTGTGAAGTATTGTTCAACCATCCTTGAGTTTTCATCAGATTCACTCATATTTGAGGTATGTGAATTCAATTATTTACTTTCCAAAGCACTTTGTTGATACTTTTATTCTTATAAATAATTTTTATTTCATGAATCGCATGTTTAGGAAACATGTTCCATGCTTATTATGAAGTTTTATAATTGTTAGATTTTTTCAAAAATAAGTTTTAAAGAAATTATTTGTTATGTCTCTTTAGTAGTACATCAAAGGATATTGGTGTATTGTTTTTCAATTTTCAATAATGATTTTCACCCCTTTTGTATTTTTAATTAATATGAAAATGTGATTCATATACTTTTCTTGTATTTAAACAGTTTTGTGTGATGTTTTTTATGATTGTAAAAAACATGGGGGAAGTTTTTTTATCCTATGTCTTTATACCCATATAATATATAGTGGTGTACACGATGTGTTTGATTAAAATGGTATTTGTTTCTGTAAATGGTTTTGTTTTTATTAGACATGATTTCAAGCTATTTTTTGATTGCACGGTGCATTAGTTGATTAATTGTACTTTTAAATGTTTTTTGAAAGGTTAATTTGGGTTTTAAACATTTATTAGTGGTATAGGTGTGCATTCAGATATTAAGGAATATTTGGGTGAATGTGGAATTTTAAATTATTTTAGAGAAATTGTTTGGAAATGTTTTGATAAATATATTTGGATTTGGAGTAAAGTCTCATTTGGCATCGCATTCGTTGAATTTAAAAATGTGGTTGTGGTATTTTTAATGGCCCAACCCTAGTTCCCCAGAGTCGGTACATTATTATATAACATTGTCATGATCACAAGGGATCAAAATACCAAAAGGCCGATCGGTTTAGTATCCTTGGAAATACTTCATACATTCCTATGTTTGACATTAAATTATAAAATGAAAAACAATAACAAAATTGTCTCCATTGACTACATTCATCCCTTAGACTATCCCTGTAGGTCCTTCCTAATATATTTCATCAAATCTTGGGAAAAAAATAAAACATAGAAAGGTGTGAGCTCAGATGCGCAATAAGGATAACAATATAGCGAAAACATTCAAGACTAAGTATAAACATTTATGGAAATGTATAAGACTAAAACAGAAGCCCTTTAAACTTAAAATTTATCATAATATGGATAAGATAAATTAAATAATTCCATTTACTCATTCACATGGATATTCTACTAGTCGAATAATCATTTGTAATATCAATAGTCAATATCATAATGTTGGAATACATAATGCCAAACTTTATAACCACATAGTCAAGGCCTTGTTCCAAGACTACAAATATGATTTTTTTCAAGGCCTTATACTAAGACAGTAGTTTGTCTCATGAGACCTACAGATGCATCGAGGAGCTATAGTGGGCTCCACCCATCACTTACTTAGTCCAATGCATTCTTCATATAATAAGGTTCAAACATAACATAAACATTCATATTAAAACAAGAATAAGTAATGTTAATACATTATCCATAAATTATGAATGGTATAAAAATAGCACATCCACAATCCAACATACCACAAAACCTTCAATACAATATGTGAGATTTGTATCATAATAAATCATCTTCAAACAAGCTTAAAATTCATTAATGGATGTTGAAATAGATGAAATCAAAACTTTTTCTAGAGAAAAATATCTTTTATTTTGAAATAATTTAAAAGTCATGTAATTATAAAAGAAAAAATTTATTTTGAAAATATTCTTATAAGCTTTTATGGGATGATTAGATGATGCTGTTATGGAGGAAAATAGTCTCACCTTCCTTATAAGTTAGAAATGACATTCTTAACTTTTTTTAGAAAAATTTTATTTTATTTATCCAAAAACAGGTACAAAAACAAACTAGACCAACTTCCCATAAAAACAAAACCATAACCAAAAGGCACCAAGGAGGTCTAAAATAGTAAAAATAAAGAGCATCCCCAATATCTACGTCTACTCCGCCCGAAGGAAGGGATCCAACGGAATTGAATACCAATAGAGGGGGATGGGGGTATCCCTAGAGGCCCAGATGTAAGAAAGACTATTAACCTCGTGCCACATGTGGAGAATCTCGATTTCATGGGAATGAAGAATCGTGAATTTTCAAATGAGATATGTGATCTTCCAAGGAGTATATATGTCACCTTTGAGGGACCTCCAAATGATCTTCAAGTCTGTCTGCACTGTAGCCAAGGGAAGAGCCCTCTAGGAGTAAAGTTCTAAGCTTTTATGAATGGCATTGGCCTCTGCCACTAGAGGGTCGCCAGCTCCATTAGATCCACTGAAAGGAATGAAAAAGGGGCAAGATTTGTCTTGAATAGACCATCCACCCCTCATTCCCGCAATCCACAAGCCCAGTCAGTGTTGATTTTCAGCCTGTGAGAGGGAGGGTGCCATCTTACCCAAGAATCAGGAATCATATGAGGTGGAGGCCCCAGAGAGTGAAGCATGATAGAGTAGCAACTGAGGGAGGGATCTCCCTCATCGTGATTATGGAGCGAAGTTATCTTGGTTATTAACAGCCGGGTCCAGAGGATCAAGACATGTGGAATAGGGCGATACCTGTCGTGCCTTGAATGGTTGCGCGCCTGCCAGATGTTCCAAAAGAAGCAGCGAGAATAACATAGAGGTATTCCTCCTCATTCATGGTTAATTCACTACAATACCAGTGCAGTAATAACTCCATGAGAGAGGAATGAATCCCCCAATACATCGTATGCTCCCCCAAGGTATTCCACAGCTGGCCAGCCTAGTCACCTTGAAGGAAAAGGTGGGTCAAAGTCTCATATTTAAGAGTTCAACAATAGAGGCATCTTGAGGTAAGAGGAATACATTAACCCATAGTGTATTAAATAGTAAAAAAATTGAATTAAATTTTTAGGAAAACATGGATGTGGATGATAAGGAGGTCCTAGTAGATACTTACGTATTAACAACCATAGATAAGTAAAGAGATTCTAGAATAAACCCTTACCTTTTACTTTTCCTTAGTCGAGGGTACGTTAATCTCATATATAATACTTAAATAATTGTTATTAAATAAAAAATAATCATACACATAAATATTATATCATATATGATACTCAAATATTTCTCTGTTAATAATATTTTAGAAGTATCATCATTTTGGGTGTTAACTGATTCGTTTTCCTTTATATGATTTGTTACGTAAGCCATGTTTGTTGTGGATATGATTTATTTGATTCATATAATGAATTATATTATGTTCATATATATTATTTTTAATCTTAAAATGAAAATTATTCTTGAATGATTACGATGGGGGATGAATCTCATCGCTTTCCTGGAGACTGTAATCTGTAAGTACGCACAGGCGACAATATCGTTATATTGACGGTGAAATCATATGTAATTTTTATGGTATATAATATATACAGAATCATTAAAATGTTATATTTATTATATAAGTTATTTATACTCATTATTATACCCATCCAAATAATGATGTGTTTGAATGAAAAACTACACCACGATGTGGAGACGGTAAGCCGTACCTACACACATATACTGACTTTGTCATTTATAGGATGGATAAAATAACGAATTTGGTTGTAGCATATTTATAATAACATCATATTATTTAGAAGGTACTGGATTTATTATTTAGTAATGGAAACAATAATGAAATAGGAATTGGAATACAAAAATAACTTGGAAGAGGGTGGTGAAATTATTACCCCTTCTTCGGGTGTTTCCTTTTGATTTGATCGAAAGGGCTCCTTTGGTTGGATTTCTAATCAATGTAAGGACTATAGGTTGAAGGGGGGATAGTTGAAAGGATATTTGGGAAGGGTTCGACTGAGCCAAATGGCATTGGAGGTGTGATATTTAGAGAAGGTGAAGCACCCTTTTATAAGAGTGGTGACAACCACTTTAGGAAAAGCTTGAAATATTATTTTATAATAAAATTGTTTTCAGTTTATAATGGCACCAAAATGATTTATTTCTAGGTAAGTGAAGGATGGGTTGAAAACCTCTCAAACAATAGGGTTTATATATAGGTTCAGGTCACCATATTAACCTTATATTTTAGCTTTAACTCTTAGTTAAATAGTATGACATTTACCATGTCTCTTGGTATTTTTATATTATATGGTTAAAAAACATACCATAACAAGACAAGAGAACCCCAAGTGGTTCAGTATTATTGTATATAACCTTATCTAGTCCCTTTATCAGAACTACATATTTTTATGTATATTATATCAATTAATAGTATAGTATATGTTTTAAAAACTCAATTATGCCAATTTTGAAACTATTTAGTATTTGAATTTTTTAAAAGCCATAAAACTGTTATCACTTCAAATGAAATTTATTTAATCAACCCTAAGATATCCTATTAACCTATAAAATTATTGGGGTTCATCAAAAGTCTCAAATTACATTTACTTGGATATTTATAATATTAATTATTTTAATATTTCATTATTAAGGTAATTACTACATCATCATTGTGTCATAAATAAATAAAATAATATAATGTCAAAAAATTATAAATAAGATTCCATTATGTAGTAAATCTTTTTTATATTTCTATTGAATATTTATAGTCTCATTTATATTGTTTTTAACCCTATATTAAAAATTATTTACTTATTATACATTGAATTTAACTATTTTTAGTCTTCTTTAAATAAAATAATAATAAATGTCCAATTCTAATTCAAGTGGACTAAAGTGGCTAATTTTATATTCCTAAGGTTGTTTTTGGTCTAATTACACTTATACAATAGAATTAGTACATGTTTTAGGGTAACTATAATATCAGTTTAACCCTTAATTACCCTATTTTCTTTTAACCGTGGTAAATAAAAGTCAAAAGATACTAGTCATCAAAAATCATTTTCATCGTATTCAACCACATTTCACTTACTTATTTCAACCGTGTCTCTTGGATTTTTGAAATACAACTCACAGAAGCGGTAAAATTATGATTTATGCAAATTTTCTAATGCTCATAGAAGGTGGGTAAAAGACGGTAAAAATATCAATAAAATTTAATAAATCTAAACATATTATAAAAAGACTCAAATTAATTACAATGAACATATATAGGTATTATGTATCTATTTTGATATAAAATAAAATAAATTAAAATAACTAATTTCTTAAATAAAAATTTGGTTTTAAACAATAACGTTTTGTTGTTCATTATTAATCAAAATCTGAATGTTTTAAATAAAACACCAAAAATTCACCCTAAGCTATTTTCTATATTCCGAATTCCAAAATGAAGTCCATTTTGAAAAATAAAATTTATAAAATTTCAAAAACTAGGTATTACTATTCATAACGGCTAGTTTGATTGGTCGTAGTGTGTTAAAACTCCATGTTGCGTACAACACAAGCTACCACTTTATTCAAAGGGAAACCTATCATGGAAGCTTGGGGTGTTACATTCTAACCTACTTAAAATAATTTCCACCTCCAAATTTCCTTAATATTAATGCATAAAAATATTCTGGGGGTTCTTCATCATAATTTCCTTGGGATCCCACGTTGCATCTTCCATCTTATGGTTTCTCCATAGAACTTTTTCCAGACGAGTCCTCTGGTTTCTCAGTACTTGTTCTCTGGTATCAAATTTTTTTTGCAGGAACTTCACAATAAGACACATCTAGTTCCAGTTTAATTTCCTCATAGGTGAGTACATGCATTGGGTCAAACATATACTTTCTCAACAGTGATATGTGGAACACATCATGAACACTAGAAAGACATGGAGGCATTTCCAAATGATGAGCCACAACTCCAATTTGTTCTAGAAGTTCGAAAGGTCTGATGTACTTGGGAATTAATTTATCATTCTTACCGAATCGTATAACACTCTTCCATGGAGATACCCTCAATAAAACATGATCTCCTACTTGAAATTACAAATCCTTCCTTCGATTATCAGCATAGCTCTTTTGAATACTTTTAGCTGCTTTGAGGTGGGTTTGGATAATATTTACCCTTTTCATTATTTCCTCATCATGTTCTAGGCCAATGAGTTTTCTTTCACCAAAAAAATCCCAACAATTTGGTGTGTGACATCACTTTCCATATAACGCTTCATATGGTGCCATATAAATACTTGAGTGGAAGCTATTGTTATAGGAAAATTCTACCATAGGTTGATATTGATCCAACATACCTTGAGATTCAAGTGAGCAAGATGTAAAATTTTCTTATAAGGTTTGAATAGTCTTTTTTGATTGTCCATCGACTTGAGGGTGGTAGGTAGTGCTCAAACGAAGTTCAGTATCTAAGGACTTCAGAAGAGTTTTCCAAAATCATGATGTAAAATCGGGATCGCAATCAGAAACAATCGATAGGGGTACACCATGGAGTCTTAAAACTTCATTAATATATAGTCATGCTAGATGTTCATGATGTAAATCTTCTTTTATAGAAAGAATATGTGCTTACATGTTAAGATGATCAACAATTAACTATATTAAATCATTCCTTCTAGGAGTCCTTGGTAGCCCCATAACAATGTCCATTGTAATATTATCACATTTCCTCTCAGTTATGAGAAGATGTTGCATGACTCCTCCAGGTTGCTGCCTTCTAGAGTTCAGTTGTTGAAAAACCATACATCATGACACAAAATCAGCAATCTCCCTCATCATGTTGTCCCACCAAATTTTTTTCTTCAAATCTCTATACATCTTGGTGCTCCTAGAGTGTATAGAGAAATTAGAGGTATGAGCATCATCCAAAAAAATCCCTTTTTAGAACAGGTATATCAGGACCACAATGTCTCTTCCCAAATTTCAAAATTCCATCTTCATATATGAAGTCACTCAATCTCCCGTCATTTACAGCATTAATCTTCTTTTGAAACTCCTCATAATTATCCTAAGAATTTTTGTCCATTCTAGTAATGATAGTTTGGAAACCATTTGAAAAAGTAGTGATGTTTCACCTTCCAGGGATATTCCCATATCCATCATTACTAGATCCATGAATATTGGATCCCATTAAAATATCATCTTGGTCATAAATCCATGATCCATTCTACTAGAATCATCTACCACCTTATTTTCCATCCCCAGGTGGTAGTGTATTATGAAATCATAATCCTTGAGTAGTTTAATCCAACTCATTTGCCTCATGTTCAGTTCTTTTTTTGAGAAAATATAATTGAAACTCTTGTGATCAGTATAAATCTCACATTTTTTCTCCATAGTGATAGTGTCTCCATATCTTCATAGAAAATATTACAGCTGCTAACTCAAGATCATGTGTGGTATTTTTTTTCTAATGATTTTTTAGTTTTCATGATGCATAGGCAATAACTCTATTATTATTCATAAGGACAAAACTAAGACCTTTCTTTGAAGCATAATTGTAAATAACAAACCCATATATCGCTAATGGTATTGTAAAGAAAGGATTATTGACTAATATTATCTTCAGTTCTCCAAAAAATTCTTCAAACTCTTTTGTCTAAACAAATTTAACCCCTTTAACTGTGATCTTGGTTAATGGGTTAGCCAACTGGGAAAATATCTGGACGAAATGTCAATAATAACCTTCTAAACCCATAAAACATTGTACCTAAGTTATACATGTCTGTATTGGACATTATTGGATTGTCATGGTATTTAAAAGATCAATAATGATTCTATCCTTAGAGACAATATGGCCATGAAAGGAAATCTCTTGAAGCCAGAAATCACACTTGTTAACATCCCATATAATTAATTTATTTTGAGGGTTTTTCAGAATATTGTGCCAGTGATTTTCATTTTCTTTGTATATTTTTGAGTATACTAAGATATCATAAATAAATAAATCTACAAAGTCATGAATACATTTCTTGAAAACTCTATTCAATAAATCCATGAAGGCAAAGGGAGAATTAGTCATTCCAAAAGGCATTACTGTAAACTCATAAGGCCGATACCTAGTACGAAATGATGTTTTCGTAATGACTTCCTTCATCACACACAACTGATGATATCTAGATCGAAGGTCAATATTTTAAAAATATTGATATCCATGACTTTGGTTGAATAAATAATCAATGAGAGGTAGGGTATACTTGTTCTTTATTATTATAGCATTGATCTCTCTATAGTCAATACACAACCTCATATATCCATCTTTCTTCTTATAAAAAAGGATAGAGGATCCCCATAGAGAAACACTAGGAAACATAAATCCCTTATTAATCAATTTCTCTAGATTTTTCTATAGTTACACTAATTCCACAGTGTCCATTCTATAAGGGGTCTTCGATATGGGACTTAAACTAGGAATTAAATCAATAGAAAACAAAATTTTTCATTTTGGAGGATGTCCAAGTAAATCCTCTAGAAACACATCAACATATTATTGCACAATATGTACATAATCTATTAGAACATTCATTCACTCACCATAATTATTTCATTATCTTCCTCCCCAGTAATTGAATTTAGTAGAGCTACTGGGGTGGATCTATATAAGAATCAGGTGGTGACGTGTCAGCTCTAATGATAAAGTAATCCTTATCATAATCGAAAATATTTACTACCTTCTTCTTACAATAAATATTTTACATCATAGTCCAAAAGGAAATACAGTCTTCAGATTATATCAAATTAACTCATGGGTATGATGATGAGATCAGCAGATAAATAACATTTATATTCTCTAGCAGGAAATGATTCACAAAACATTGTTGCGATGATACTTCCCTTAGTATTTATGACTGACAACTCCGTTGTTATGTAAAATTGAAAATACCTAATTTTCATAGAAAACTGGGAAGATATGAAACAATGTGATGATACATAATCAAATAAATCATTGGATAAACATTAGAAAACTATTAAATTACCTTCCACCACATCTTTCAAAGCTTCAACCTCGGCAGTGGTGATCACATAAGCTTGGCCTCACACCCTTGGCCTTTTCTGAGATATGTTTTCTTAGCGCATAATAAATTCATTTTCATAATGTTCATTTTCTCTAAAATTGTATCATTTATCATTGAAAACCTCTTTCTTTCCCTTGAAATCATGAGCTTGGTGGCCTTTTTCCCCACACATGTAACAAACTCCCATTCCCTTTAAGAAATTACCAAGGTGTTTCTTCCAAAATTTACCACATGATGGATATTCAACTTTTCCCTTCATTCTCATGTTTCCATTTATAGAGTGACTAATAGATCTCTTCTTCTCTTGGATTGCATTGAAGTAATAAGACTAAGATAATTCCTTTTTTTGTCTTGATTGTGCATGAGACGATATCTTCATACGATGAGAAGGATTGTGAGACTAATGCTTGACATAGAAATGATTTAAGCCATCATATAATCGATCAATATTACTCCATGGGTTATGTATATAATCTGTGAATGCCTTTATAACCATGTAATGTTATCCTCATACATTTCAACATTCTCATCCTCCTTTTTCCTTAGACTCAAAAATTGACATTCCATATTCGGTCAATGTTTAGGAGTAAAGTATTTTCAATGAAAATATCATTAAACTCCCTCCATTCCTTGTTCGATACTTCTTCATATTCCTTTGTGTTTTGGATTAGTGACCAACATTGATCTTCATCTTCCACGAGGTAATAATATTCCATGAAAAATTTTTCCCTTTCAATACTCTCCAAAGCATGAAATATTTTCTCTAAGGAACTTATCCATTTCTTAGCTACTAATGGATTTGTACTCACATTGAATGTTAGTGGTTCTTTCCTCATGAATAAGTCTAACATTAATCCTATGTGTTGGGGATCAGGGTGCTTTATACGGGTAAGGTTATTATTAATTACCTAAGGGAGCTTTCCCAATATGGTGAAATGTTGATTTTCACTGGTTGCATCACCCGCTCCAATATAATTATCTTAAGTTGTAGGGAAATCCCCACATGTATTACGTGTGTTTATATGGTTTCCATTCCTTCCACTAGGTGTCATTTCTAAACAATGGCATACACTAGATTAGTTTATGAATCACAATACATATTAATAAACTTGTAAAACACATAACATAAATTGAACAATTTATAGATATAACCCCTAATCACAAAAAAAAATTTTGAGGGGGTAAATACTCATAAATACTTCATAATTGATTGTAAAAAATATGTGAATTATCCTAAGCATATCCCACATGAGTTTCGTAACCAAGAGTGCAACAAGGCTCATTGTCATGTACCAGGATACCCCAGGTCATGCCCGAAACTCCTTGATGGAGTTTTCACTCCGAGGTACATATGTACCAGAGCCTCCTCTACCTGATCATATCCATACATGGATGTATTGCTTGGAAAATAAACAAAATATCTACATTACCAAAATTCTAGGAATTTATTCTATACCAATCTTCAAAGTCTATCTTAGGGTAATGTTTTATAATAAGAGTATATCTAAATATAGTTTCGAAGGATTTTACTAAATATCCTCTAATACCAACTATAACTCCCTGACCCCAGTTCCCCAATGTCTGTGCATTATTATATAACATTGGAATGATCACAAGGGATCATAATCCTGAAAGGATGATTAGTTTAGTATCCTTGAAAGTACTAGATACAATCCTAAGTTTTATATTACATTAGAAAATGAAAAACAACGACAACATTATCTCCATTGACCACATTAATCCCTTAGACTATCACTTCAGGTTAGTCATAATATACTTCTTCACGTCCTATGAAATATAAAACATAGATATGGGTGAGCTCAGATGAACAATAAGGATAACAATATAGAGTAAACATTCATGAATAAGCATAAACATTTAAGGCATTGTATAAGACTAAAACACAAGCGTTTTAAAATTAAACTTCATTATAATATGAAAAAGATAATTCAAATAATTCCATTTACTTATTCAAAAGGATTTTCTACTAGTCAAATAATTACATGCAATATTAATAACCAATTTAATAATGTTGGAATGCATAATTCCATACCTCATAACCAAATAGTGAAGGCCTTGTGACATGACTACAGATAAGATTTTGTCAAGGACTTCTACCAAGAAAATAGTTTGTCTCATGAGACCTACCGATGCATTGAGGAGATATATTGGCCTCCACCCGTCACTTACTTAGTCCAATGCATTCCTCATATGAAAATTTTTAAACACAACATAAGCATTCATATTAAAACTTGCATAAAAAATGTCAATAATTTATCCATAAACCATGAATGGTGTAAAAATAACACATCCATAGTCAAAAATATCACAAAACCATCAATAAAATATTTAATATTTTTATCCTAATAAAACAACTACAAACAAGATTAAAATCCATCAATGGATATTGACATAGATGAAATCCAAATCTTTTGTAGAGAAAGATCTATTTAGATTTCGAAATCATTCAAAAGTCATATAATTATAAAAGAAAACATTTATTTTTAAAATATTCTTCTAAACTTCTATGGGATGCTTTGTCGATGTTATAATGGTGGAAAATAGCTGCACCTGCTGTTTATGTTAAAAAATACATTCTTACATTAATTTTGTAGAGAAGGTCATAAAGTACCTTATTTGGAAAATGATGGAAAGTTTCATTTCAAAACATATGTGGTCATTTAAGGGTATAAATAAAATTAACCCATAGTCTAGTAAATATTAATTTTTTTTGAATTACATTTTTAAGAAAACAATGATATGGGTGATAAATAGGTCTCAGAAGATACTTACGTATTAACAACCTCAGGTAAGTAAAGAGATTGTAGAATTAACCCTTAACTTGTACTTTTCCTTGGTAGAGGGTACGTTAACATACATTATAATAATTAAATAATTGTTATTAAATTATAAAATAATCATATACGTAAATATGATATCATATAAGATCTTTTAATATTTCTTTGTTAATAATATTTTAGTAGTATCATCATTTTAGGTGTTAACAGATTCATTTTCCTTTATATGATTGGTTATGTAAGTGGTGTTTATTATGGATATGATATATTTTATTCATATATAGAATGATATTATGTTAATAAACATTATTTTTAATCATAAAATAAAAATTTTCCTTGAATGATTATGATTGGGAATGAATCTCATCACGTTCGTGGAAACGGTAATCCGTGTATACGCACGAGTGATAATATCATTATATTAATGGTGAAATCATATGTAATTGGATGGATTATCATATATATATAATAATCAACATATTGTATTTATTATTTAGATTATTTATACTAATTATTATACTCATCCAAATAATGATGTTCTTGAATAACAAACATTACCACCACGTGGAAACGGCAAGCCGTACGTACGCATGTATGGAGACTTTCTCAATTTTAGGATGGAGAAAATAAATAATATTGTTGTACCATATTTATAATAAAATACCTGTATGTATAAGTTACTTTAGGTATTATTTTGGTATAGAAACAACAAAGAAAGAGTACGTGGAAGAAGAAAATTACTTGAAAGAGGGTTGTGAAATTATTACCTCTTCTTGAGCTGTTTTTCTTTTGAGATGAACAAAAGGGATCCTTAGGTTGTATTTTTGATCAAATTAAGGACTCTTGGTTGAAGGGGTGATAGTTGAAACTATATTTGGGTAGGGGTTGGCCAATTCAAATGGTTTTGGTGGTGTCAATTTATGAGAAGGGGAAGTACCCTTTTATAAGAGAGACGAGATTCACTTTAGGAAAAGCTTTAAATATTATTTTATAATAAAATCATTTTCTATTTCTAATGGCTCAAAAATGATTTATTACTAGGATAAGGTGGGTATGGGTCAAAAACCGCTACGAAAATAGGTTTTAGACTGGTTTATGTAACCATATTAACCTTTTCTTTTGGATTTCACTCTTAGTTAAAATGTTTTCCATTTACTATGTTTCTTTGTATTTTTATATTATATGGTTAATAAACATACTATAACAAGCCAAGAGAACCCCAAGTGGTTTATTATTAATATATATATCCTTATCTATGTCCTTTTGTCGATCCTTATTTTTATATAAATATTATATTAATTAATAATATAATATTTGTTTTAAAAACTCAATTATGTCAATTTTGACACTACATAATATTTGATTTTCTGAAATCCATAAAACTATATCACGTCAAATAAATTTTATTTAATCAACCATAACATGTCATATTAACCTAAAAAACTATCATAATTCATGATAAGTCTCAATTTAAATTTATTTGGATATTTATAATATCAATTTGTTTAATATCTCATTATTAAGGTAATTACTACATCATCATTGTGTCATAAATAAATTAAATTATTTAATGTCTAAAATCGGTAAGTAAAATCTCATAATGTATTATATATTATTATTTTTTAATGAATATTAACAGTCTAATTTATATTATGTGTAACCCTATATTTAAAATGGTTTAGTTATTAAACATTTAATTTAACTTTTTTAACTATTCTTTAAATAAAATAATAATAAATATCATTATATAATCCATTTGAACAAAATATTATCATATTCTATTTCTAAGGTTTTTTTTGGTCTAATTACACTTATCCAATAGAATTATGACATGTTTTATGGTAATTATAATTTCATTTTTCCCTTAATAACCCTATTTACATTTAACCGTGGTAAATATAAGTAAAAGGTTACTATTCATCAAAAATTATTTTCATCTTACTGATCCACATTTTACTTAATTATTTCAACAATGTCTCTCATATTTTTCGATTTCAACTAACAAAATTGGTAAAATTATGTTTTATGCAAATTTGAAAATTCTCCTAGAAGGTGGGTGAAAGATGGTAAAACGTTTAATTAAATTTTATATATCTAAACTTATTATAAAATGGACCCAATGAATTAAATTAACCAAATATAGGTACTATGAATCTATTTTGACCTAAAATAAATTAATATAAAATAACTAATTTCTTAAATAAAAATATGGTTTTAGACAATAACACAGTGGTTTTCATTTTTCATCAATAATTGAATGTTTTCAAAAAAAAAACCAAAAAATCACCCCTAAGCTAATTTCAATATCATGAATCAAAAAATGAATTCGATTTTGAAAATTAAAATTTATTAAATTTGAAAACTTTTGTATTGCTATTCATAATGGCATGTTTGATTGGTCATGGTGTGTTAAAACTCCATGTTGTGTACAATGCAAGCTAATGAATTATTCAAATTGAAACATACCGTGGAAGTTTTGGGTGTTAAATTATTTGATGTTGCTTTTGAAAATGGTTGTAGAACTTTTTTCAATTGTGTTTGGTGTGTAATTCTTGGGGACAATTTGGTATTTTGAGTTAATTGTTCATATTTTTCTTAGTTTTGTAATAATGGTGGATTTGGTTTCGTGAATGGTGTGTTTGTTTTTTTGTGATATTGGTTAACCTGTGTAATTTAAAAAATGTGTGTTTAAACAAAATCTGAAAAGATTACACCCATTTGGACATGGAATGTTTTTTTGCGTGATTTTAAAAAGGGATAATGGACTGTTGTTTCATTGTGAATTTTTTTGTAGTGTGTTTGGAACATAAGGGCCGGTGTGGCATTAAAAATATAAAAGTGGTATTTGGGTGATGTTTTGGGTAATGTTTTTATATGTGTATAACTAAATGTCCCTTTGACATATTTTATTCAATGCATGTTTTTTAAAAAATGTGGGAATGCTTGTTTGGTAAGAATGTGTTTTGTTAAAAGTGATATTTGTGTTGATTATAGAAAATAATTTGTTTCGGTGAATATGAGTACCTAGATGAGGATTTAGAAATGTTTTCTTAAATGGTTTTGATGTTTGAATGATGTGATGACCTAGTTAGAACCATTGACGAAATGATGTGAATATGCGATAAAAGTATGATTGTACATATTTATGGGGAACCGCTATAGGGGGATATCCATTTATGGGTTATCATATATAGTGTTTGTGTTTGGGGTAGGCTAGTGTGGTGATGGAAGGTATGATGTGTCATGCTTTCAAGGGAATTACACTTACATATAATTATTATAACCACTATAGGTTCCAGGTTGACATTTAGATGATTGAGTGATTGACGGTGATCAACACTGATTAGACGAGTTGGTACCCCTTGGATTTTCTGTTAGGCCAGGTTGGCTTTCCCATAGGATTTCATAAGTTTTGGGTATCCAATTGGTTATAGTCTTAGGAGATTCACCATACGCTGATAGGTGGTTCTAAAATGACTAAGTCCAAGAGTCTTTTAGGGATTTTTAGGACCAACCATGGTTACTTAATCATTTTTATTTATTTTTTACATTATATTGTACTAGTTTGTTTCCATCTTGAAATGTTTACCTATTCTACATTATCCCAACTTTGGTATGATTTTTTGGGTTTTGTTTATAAAATGAAAAACGGTCTTGGAAATGGTATGTATATTGTGTTTTATTTTAAAATGGAAAAATTATTTTGTTTATTTTAAAATATAAAAACCCTAATTTTATATTTTTATTTCAAACTTGTGTCATTGGATTTAATTGGAAATGGTGATTCTTGGATTCAGTGGTATATTCTTATCATCATTAATTGGAAATTAAATACACACGCCTATCCAATGTTTTTAGATGTTGGTTTGACTATTGGTTCAGGTTCCCTATACAGATACTCAGTGTCATATCTTGTTCATTTTAGTCGTTTGTGGTGACCAAAAGGTCACATAGAGGTTGTGATCGCACTATTTAGTTTTCGTGTTTTTAGTTTTTGGTCTGCTAGTTGTACCTTATAACTGAACCTATTTTTTATATTCAATTAATTTTCAGTTATCATTTTTCTATGTGCTTTGTTTGATTATATTAATCTATTTTGTCATGGGGAAAATCATTTGAAACAGTTAAATTACGATGACTAACACTGGTTTCCATCCCAGGGGAATCGGGAATGCCTCTCAGGCCTTATTGCGAACCAACTCAGGTTACCAGTTTAGGGTGAACCATGGCTCGTTTGTGACACTAATAAAAGGGTTTCAATTTTTTTAAATTTGATGATTTTAATTGATATGGTTAAAATAATGTTAAATTTGATGATGTTTATTGGGATAGTGTAAATGGAGTAGATTGATATGGCCAGTTGTGACCCTCTACATTGTGTAATCAAGTAAATTTTATACAATGATCCATGAAATGTGTGTTTTTCATTACATAGGGGGGCTTCAATGTTGATGTTTTTTGGTAGGGTAACAAGAGGTAATTGTTTAAAATCCACCTCTTGTATAGGTACTAGAGCCCCCATTAGTTCCATGTTATTGGGGGGAAGAATAGTTCCATAAGAATTTCACCCACTTCATATGGTTTAGGAGGAGGGATCACATATGGGATATGATGATTATGTTTGACCTAACTAGGATGTTCCACCAAAAAAATTATCTGATGTTCCTCAGATATGCATGAATAGAGGAAAAATATTCTTGATTGAGTCTTTCAAGATGATTATTAATCACCTAGAGAATACATAAAATAATAAATCTATATAAAAAGATTAAATGATTTCAGGACCAAAGAAGTGATGGTTGGATATATAGGTCCATGATGGGAAGGTATGGGGAATGGATCAGAAGGACATACATGATATGTTTATATATAATATATACCCAAAATATTCGAGATACGATAGATTCATAGAGTTTATTAGTTTGACCTAGGGGATTATGTATGGTTTAGATTATGTTGGTTTCTTCACTAACCTACATCATTTTCCACAATATTGATAGGATATGAGGAGCCTTGATTGAAATATTTTTTGGATGTAATTAGATGTGAGATCAAGTCAAAGGTGAATATATAGTATTTCGAGTTTTTTGTAGAGGTGGTAAATCATGATTTCATTTGTTATTAGACCTTAAATGGGGCTTTTAGTGGTAGACATGTAGTATTGGATGTGAAATATATTTATGTATCCTCTATAATATGAATAATAATTATGATAACATTCACTATGATGATGCCAAACAGTGTATCCAATGAGAGGTTTATCCTCTCAGAAAATTGATAGTTAGTTATGTTATATGTGTGGAAATCCTGGTCACATGCATAGTTAGTGTCATTGTCTATTATTGTAGTACCAATGTTGTGAAATTATGGGAAACTTATATAGATTTAAGGGAACACATGATAGATGTTTTTGATACAGGGTGTAGGAAGAAAAAAAGTACTAAAAGGGGGGTCATATACCCCATATCAGTATGTCAGTTAGAGTTATATTGGACATACCACTCTTAGTGGGGGTTGAGATATGTCATTATATGAAAAACTATATTCTCAGATAAATGTATCACAATGGACTTAGACAGGAGTATAGGGTATAGAGATAGATCAACTATATGATGTTCAAAATGAAGTCATCTATAGTGAGGTTGGGACCTCAACTATCAAAGGTATGATTATTTTCCCTATTATTCTTTCTAGTTCTTTTTTTGATACCAAAGATTGATGTTTTTTTATAAAAACATGGTTTGAGAATAGATTGGTTCCAATGATAGAATTATTGTATGGGGTCATATTGATCGACACTCCTTTGGGGTTCGATCATAGGGAATATTTCTTTATAAGGGGTGTGCCCTCGAGGATAAAGAGTACCATTTCCTTTCAGAATTCTTTGTTCTTTAGAAATTATGTATTGAATTAATTCTAGGAATATATTAGTTGGTTTTTATCATGGTCACAATATTGTTTTCTAAAGGATAGTTACCTTCACAAATCTTGGGGGTGAAAAATATATTCTTCCTGGGGAATGGGATATCAATGTTTTACTTTAAGGGATAGTTCATTAGTAATTCCATGTGATCATATCCCATGTTGTCATGTCCCGACCCTACCTGGGCTTAAGCCGCAACTACCCCAAGCACGTCTCCATAGGCCAGGGGCTGGCGACAAGCACCGAAGGCTAAACAACTCAGGGAGGCCTTTACCTGAGTACTTGTACACACACACGCAGCACACTCAATGCAAAAGTGAAGAGTAAAAGGAAACAAAAAGTGAAACAATGTACTATCTGCTATAAATAACCACAAGGGTTCATCGACCTCTAAACAATACAAAGTACAAGCTGAAAAGAAAAGGGAAAAACACACGCCCAACCAGAAAAGTGCCACAACCCGGAAACAGGTGAACAAAAGAAAAATAGCTGGAAGGGTTCTCCACCTAGGACCTGACCACGACCACCGCACATGGTCCAAGCTCCTGAACTCCTAAGCTCCACTGAAGTCACGACCAATCGGTCCGTCTTCTGCAAGGGCACACCCAGTGCGGCCAAATCCCAATCAGTGGTGACTATAAAAATACTCAGTAGCATACCGCAATGGCTCGAGGGAGCAACAAAGGAGGCACCGAAGGGTGAGCAGTAGAGTGAACAAGGAATAGTAGAGGAGTACAACTAAAAGTGCAGAAAAGAGTCCAGATCAACCCAAAAAGAGAAAGGAAGTACACTCGTCCAAACACAAGGAGCTGGAAACGGTGAGAAGATGACATTCCCGTCGAGTCTTCGCCACCTATAGCAGGAGAGCAGACTTGTCCAACCACGAGAAGCAAGACACAGAAATCACATGGCATACCCCACGCGTCTTCGCCTCTTCTGGAAGGAGAGTATCCAAAACCCATGAAGTGGGTACTAGAACAAGGTATATACAAATACATATTCTCAATAAGAAGCCTGAAAAAGATCATAAGGGGATCTCCAACCCATAGCTCATCCCAAGAAAAGTGAGTAGCCAACAGTCCCAGAAGAAAACACCATTGATGCCCAGCATCCCGCACGTCTTCCCCGAATTGCAAGTCAAGGGGTCAAATCACCACACCTCGAAACTGTCCTCTTTTGGCGGCACTGACTCGCCCGCACGGTTTTAGGTCACGTCACAAGGATGCATCTTGGTGGGAGAAAAGCACTCCTCATACTTGAGAGTTCTGGGGGAATGTCAAACCACACCACATCACTACCCCATAGTCGAGAGGTCTGCTCAAAGTCGATAGGAGACCCCCTACCCAGCCCCGCTGGAGGGTCCCTGGAACTCAACGGGTTCCCACTATAGGGAGACCCGCCAATAGTCGATGGGTAAGACACTACCCAGTCCCGTAACAGGGTAATCCACTGGAGGGTGACCTGACTAAAGTCGGCGACGGGACCACTGCCCAGCCCAGATGGAGGTAACTCGACATCGGGGACCACTGCCTAGCCCAGCTGGAGGTAAGCCCGGCATCAGGGACCACTGCCCAGCCTAGTTGGAGGTAAGGTCGGCATCGGGGACCACATCCTAGCCCCGTTGGAGGTAAACCCGGAACTGCTCTGGCCATCCCTACTGGATGGTATTGCTAGGTGAACACTACTGTACTGGCCATCACTGTTGGATGGTACAACTGGTGAGCCCCTATCGAAACAACCTCATCCCTATTGGAAACAACCTCACCATTGAAGGAAACAACCTCATGGGTAGAGGATTGATGCCCACATAAAGTGTTTGTCACACTGAATCCACAAGAACTCTACCAGGGAATAGAGAGGAATGGTACAAACTCCTGAGGCCTCTCAGGGCGATCATGATCCAATCCGCTGAGTCACTACCGAAGCGGACCGAGTCATCTCACCCTAGAAAGGGGGGAAAATACCCACACTGTATGAACAACCATAGTCGCAAATGGTGTCTCAATATGGTGAAAGGGGAACGGTACTGAAACCCCTCACATTTGAAGAAACAGAGAAACCAAACCATCTCTGTCGGCCAAACGAGAACAAAACCAGGGGAAAACTCAACCCTGCCGGTCAACAAACGAGAACAGGACCAGGGGAAAACTCAACCATCCTTGTCAAAAAATGAGAACAGGAACGTGGGAAAACTCAACCCTGCTAGTCAACAAACAAGAACAGAGGAACCCTCTACGTCGGGAGAGGTCAAAAGTATGTAAAGTAGAGCACAACACGCACATGGGGCAGACACGACGTGTGGCCCCAAGTCAACCCCAACTGAGCGCACAAACATTCTCAGTTACCAACATCCACATGTACCACCCAGCACTCCCGTATAATCCCAGATTATACCACTTCTCCAGCCCAAATGCTAACGTGCACTGGCACCCAACGTCAACGCGAAGGCGTGACGTAGCAACTCCAACCTACCACCTCAACGGCTGAGGCACAGTCAACCACATCTTTTTAATCACCAACCTCACTCTCCCCGGAGTGCACGCGATCACATGCCAAAGGTCTGCTACAAACACGGTAGAAGAACCGCCACCAGGGAAGCATTCAAATTTTTACATTTAATAAGATCACGCAAGTGGTTCCGCACAGCCAAACGGATCGTATCGTTGTAATCCTCGCGGAAAAACCTGTGAGTTAGACTACATACTCGCCTCAAAGGAATATCCGACAGAAAAGTCACCAACACCGCCTCACGCCCGAACGACATCCCGTGATCCCGATCCTCGGCCCCGAAAACAGTCGGGCACATAACACCATTGCGATCCCCTCGGAAAAACACGTCAAAAGGACTAATCACTTGAGTGGAAAGGATATCCAGAGAAAAAGATGAATTTTGGTGCACCGCGCATGAGCAGTGCTACGTGGGACCCGCATCCCGGTCCCGAAACACAACGAATGGATCGTACCATTGCGATCCTCTCGAAAAAAGTACACTAGATGGACTATTCACTTGTCCAAAACGGACACTCAGTGATAATGCTGAAAACCACCGTCAACTCCCAAAACGGCCATCGTGGGTCCCGCACCATCGTTCCGAATTAGAGCGGGCGGATATTGCCATTGCAATTCCCTCGAAAAAACACCCAAAAACCACTTCTCGCACGCCCTGAACGGATGTCCGATGAAAAAGTCATGAAACGCTGCACGCAGCTCGAAAGACGGGCCATGGGGCCCACACCTCAACTCTGGCTTCAAAGCCAAAAACCAACATGGAATGCTTCACCCCAGCGTTGGGGTCCCAATTCCACTGATGGCGCTCAAAATGGATGTCAGACGCGTCTGTGCCGTCCAAAACAAGAATCCCCGGGAGAAAATGTCACATCACTTAAGGACGTGTCGCGCCTCTGAGGCCCCTCGTTTCAGGAATTAAACATTCAAAAACCCTTCTCAAAAGGTCCGTCATGACGTCTGGAGCACACTTCCATAGACGGTATGCAAAATGGAAGCTCGTAACGAAAATTACGGGCGTCCGAAAACTGAGGGGAAAAGCCCCTTGGGTTGGACTAGCCTAGGTCGGCCTGCGCCGGCCGGCCCGACTCACTGCACCAGCCTGCGGCTTGGTCGTACGGGCCGGACGTGGACCTGCGGTCCACATGAAGACTATCCACGAGGGCCGGTTGTGGCAGCTGTGTGAAGTCCCGCGTCTCACGGGTCTTGTCTCCTGCGTGGGGGTCGCACACCGAGACCCCGCGATCGTCGCGCCCAACCGGCTCCGCTGAATGGAGCTCCCCCGCCTCCGCGACTGGATCCCACGGCCGACCCCACAATTAAAGTGACCGCTGAGCATCTAAGCCGCCCTGCGCCTTAGCCGTGCCACCGTCTGAGAGTAGCGCCGCCGCGACCACCATCCCGGAAACACCGCACCACCGCTTGGCCTTGTTGGACCGCCGGAAAACCCCCAGAAACTCCTGAATTTCCCGCAACCTTCGTCGGACCGCTGCGGGCAGCTCATGACTCAGAATTGAAATCTGAAAGATGAGTCGGAAAGATCATAAAATATACTACACAACCATGGGATTCGAATGTTAATCAGGCAGCAATTAGATTCAAAATTGTGAATCCAAATGAGGTGTGTGAGTTTAAAATAAACGCGCGATCGTACCTTGTTGGGCTTTTCCCGGTGCTTCGTCGTCGATCTGTGCCTTGTCGCCACCGCTTCCTCCTTGATTGGGATTGAGGATGAGGAGAAGGAGGAGTAGAGGAGAGGAGGGGGTTTCACCAGGGGAATGAAATGGGAAGGACATGGGTGGGTTAGGGTTAAATAAAGAAAATTATTTAAAATTTTAATTAATTTAACCCATAATTTATCCCACGCCCGATACTCTCGACGAGGTCGAGGTTAAGCCTCCCCTAAGGTAAAAACCACCTCCCGAGAACAATGGAGGTCTTTGAATTTTAATCTAAGGCCCCGTTCAAAATTTATTAAACTTAGCGCCCGGGGCCGCAAAATTACAAAAACACCCCCATGGCCATTTTTCACAAACGGCATGTGCCCGCGAAACTTATACCCCTCCTAGGGTAAACGGTACGCTCTGAACTCAATGCTGCCCTAGGTTTTCCAATCCGAGCCACCGTTTAAGAGATACCTTAGTTAATATGTTAAATGAATAAATTAATTATTTAATTTATCTGTTCCACACTCCGATAGCGAGCGAGGGGTCCAAACGTCCCGCACTGACGTGTTTTATGTCGTTCCTAGGGTAAACATGACATTACAAACCCATCCGTGCACTCAGATCTCTGATCTTAAGCTCCGTTTAGGATTTATCCCATTTATTTGGCGTTCCCAGTGTGAACGCATAGAAAACTCAATTCCGGCCACACCGGGGCTCAGAACCAAAGCTCACAGCTGTCCGTGGTCCCAACTTTCAGCTCCCGGAGCCTGACGTGGACAGCCAAGCGGTGATGAGAAGTCCTCGAAAAGTCATCCCCCACTACCAGCTCCTCCCGCTCCTCGGCTATCACCACCTCTCTAGCCGCTTCTCTGATCACGACGATGCCTCTGACGTGGTGGTGCACATGCTGCCTACCCGAAGCTCTCTACATGCCGGGTCGGGCAGTCTCATGCTAGGTGACCCCACCCATCGCAAGCATAGCACCGAATCTCTTTGGGCGGCACTGGTTCCCTCCTGCGCCACTGTGGTGTACAACCACGCCCCTGAGTCCAGTTGCCAGAAAGCCACCTGCGTTGAGGTCCTGCTTTCCAACACCTGCTAGATGGGGTAGATGTCTCAGCTCCAACGTGCCTGCAGCCACCACCAACTCTAGAACGTGACATGAATCTCTATGTCACCAGCACCTGCTCAAGCACCCCGCCAGCTGTGGAAATGCCCAAGGGTACTATGATAGCACAAATCTCTCGGCGGAGACCCAGTTCAAACTTCTGTGCTCAGAAGTTATCATTATGGACCTAGTCTGGGTAAAAGCGTGAACGGTTTTCAAAACTAGTCGCATACTCGGCCAATGTCATCCCTCCCTACTGAAACTACAGGAGCTCCTGAATCCGAACGGAGTGCAAGCCGGGGGGGGGGAAACTCCTCACAGAACAACAACTGAATGTTGCCTTACGAAAGAGATGACTCATCAAGAAACTGAGTCACTAGACTCCACCAACGCCAAGCTTATCCACAAAAAAGGTTGGCTTCCAAACCCACTCTCTGATCTGTTGGCGTCTGCACAAGCCTGAAAAGGAGAACCACTATCTCAGGCCAAACCTCTGCTGCCTGAGGGTCTGACTCACCACTGAACCTCAACGGTCTTTGCCGCTGGAACTCACAGAGCGCGCTCAACCTGCGCTCAAGCCCCGTCTGCTCAGCTGAAGCTATCTACTACTCCACTGGTGTGGGTGCTGCTACTGGCCCACTTGGAGAAAGGGGCTTGCATGATGGGACCTTCACTGTGGCCTCATAGCTCACAGGGTTGTCGTCACGAACAAAGATGGTATCCTGGCTGGTTTTCTTCGCGAAGACATCTTGAAAATTATCAAGGAGGGACACAGTCAGCTGAGCATATATATATATATATATATATATATATATATATATATATACACAAATAAAAACAACAATGGGGAGATGACTCAAGAAGGGTAGTCGAAGGCTCAATCCTACGGGAGGAAAAAGCCAATTTTCCTTGCAACAAGTGTCTCAGCATGACGAGTTGAAAACCGGGTTATCAAGGTCCTAGAGAATGGATACATCAGCTGCTACACCATCACTGGACTACCTGGCCTAAGAGCCATTCTCAAGACATGTTAAAACTGTTTCCCTAAATTCCAACCAATTCCTTTTAATTTAGGGATGTCCAAACAGTGTCCCAAGGAACGAACAACCTCTTATACCACTATGTCACGACCCGGCCCTACTCAGGCTCGAGCCGCAACTACCCCAAGCCCGCCTTCATAGGCCAGGGGCTGGGGACAAGCGCCAAAGGATAAAAAAACATGAGGAGGTCTTTAGCTAAGTACTTGTACACACACACACACAACACACTCAATTCAAAAGTGCAGTGTAAAAGAAAAAGAAAAGTAAAACAAAGTACCATATGCTATAAATAACCAAAAGAGTGCATCGACCTCTAAATAGTACAGAGTACAAGCTGAAAAGAAAAGGGGAAAAAGACACGCCCAACCAGAAAAGTACCACAACCCGGAAATAGGTGAACACAAGATAAAGAGCTGCAAGGGTTCCCCACCTGGGACCTGACCACAACCACCGCACACGGTCCATGCTCATGAACCCCTAAGCTCCACTGAAGTCATGACCAACCTGTCTGTCGTCTGCCAGGGAACACCTTGTTCGGGAAAAGCCCAAGCAAGGGTTAGAATAAAAATACTTAGTAGGATACCCCGAAGGCTCGAGGGAGCAAAAAAGGAGGTACCGAAGGGTGAGTAGTAGAGCGAACATGGAATAGTAGAGGAGTACAATTGAAAGTGCAGTAAAAGGTCCAGCTCAACCTAACAAGAGAAAGGAAGTAGACTTGTCCAAACACAAGGAGATGGAAATGGTGAGAAGATGAACTTCCTGTCGAGTCTTCTCTATTGATAGTAGGAGAGTAGACTCGTCCAACCACGAGAATATATACACGGAAAGCATGTGGCATACCCCGCGTGTCTTCGCCTCTCCTGGAAGGAGAGTAGACAAAACCAAAGAAGTGGGTACTAGAAAAAGTTATATAAAAATACATATGCTCAATAAGAATCCCAAACAAGATCGTAAGGTGATCTCTATCCCATAGCTTAGACCCAGAAAAATGAGTAGCCAACAGTCCTAGAAGAAAACACCATCGATGCCCAGCATCCCCCACGTCTGCCCCGAATGGCAAGTCAATGGTCAAATCCATGCACCTCGAAACTATCCGCTTTGGGCGACACTGACTCACCCACACGATTTTAGGTCGTGTCACAAGGACAAATCTCAGTGGGGGAAAATCACTCCTCGTACTTGAGAGTTCTGGGGGAATGTCAAACCACACCACGTCACTACCCCTCAGTCGAGAGGTCTGCTCATAGTCGACAGGTGACCCCCTGCCCAGCCCCGCTGGAGGGTCCCTGGAAGTCTACGGGTTCCCACTATAGGGATACCCATCAAGAGTTGACGGGTGCCACACTACGTAGTCCCGCAACCGGGTTATCCACTAGTGGAAGACCCGGCTAAAGTCGGCGACGGGACCACTTCCCATCCCAGCTGGAGGTAACCCGGCATCGGGGACCACTACCTAACCTAGTTGGAGGTAAGCCCAACATCGGGGACTACAGCCCAGCCCAGTTGGAGGTAAGCCCGACATCGTGGACCACCGCCTAGCCCTGTTGGAGGTAAACCCAGAAATTCTCTTGCCATCCCTACTAGAAGGTACTGCCAGGTGAACACTACTATACTGTTCATCCCTACTGGATGGTAAAAATGGAAATCCCTGCTCGAAAAAACCATAGCCCTGCTAGAAACAACATCAGCCCTGCTGGAAACAACCTCAGCCCTATTGGAAACAACCTACTGGGTAGAGGATCTGTGCCCGCGTAAAGTGTTGGTCACAATGAATCCACATGAACTCTACCAGGGAATACGGAGCAACAGAAGAAACTCCCCAGGCCTCTCAGGGAAATCACGCTACAATCCACTAAGTCACTGTGGAAGCGGACCGAGTCAACTCACCCCGTAATGTGGGGAAAACACCCACACTCTATGAACATGCGTAGTCACAAATGGTGTTGCAGTCCTGTGAAAGTGGCACGGTACCGAAACCCCTCACGGCTGAAGAAACAGAGGAACTAAACCATCTCTTTCGGCCGAACGATAATAGAACCAGGGGAAAACTCAACCCAACCTGTCAACAAACGTGAACAGGACCAGGGGAAAACTCAACCCTACTGGTCAACAAACGAGAACAAGACCAGGGGAAAACTCAACCCTCCTGGTCAACAAACAACAACAGAGGAACCCTCTATGCCGCGAGAGGTCAAAGGTACGTAAGGAATAGCACGACATGCACATGGGGCCCACACGACACGTGGACCCAAGTCAACCCCAACTGAGTGCACAAACATTCTCAGGTACCAACATCCACATGTACCTCCCAGTGCTCCCGTATAATCCAAGAGTATACCACGTCTCCTACCCAAAGGATAATGTGCACCCGGCACCCAATGTCAACGTGATGGCGTGACATAACAACTCCAACCTGCCACCTCAACGGCTGAGGCACAGTCAACCACATCTCTTTAATCACCAACCTCACTCTCCCCAGAGTGCATGCGATCACACACCAATGTTCCGCTACAAACACGGTAGAAGAACCTCCACTGGGGCACCTTTCAGATTTACACATTTAATAATATCGTGCAAGATGCTCCACAGAGCTAAATGGATCGTACCATTGTAATCCTTGCGAAAAAACACGCGAGTTAGACTACTTACTTGCCTCAAACGGATATCTGACAGAAAAGTCACCAACACCGCCTCACGCCTGAACGACGTCCCGTGATCCCGAGCCTCGGCCCCGAAAACAGACGGTCGCATCGCACCATTGATATCCCCTCGGAAAAACACGTCAAAAGGACTACTCACTTGAGTGGAATGGATATCCGAAGAAAAAGATGCATTCCGGTGCACCGCGCATGAGCGGTGCTACATGGGACCTGCATCCCTGTCCCGAAACACAACGAACGGATCGTACCATTGCGATCCTCTCAAAAAAAGTACACAAGATGGACTATTCACTTGTCCAAAACGGACACCCGGTGATAATGCTGAAAACTATCGTCAACTCCCGAAACGGCCCTCACAGGGCCCACACCAATGTGCCTAATTAGAGAGGGTAGATTGCGCCATTGCAATGCCCTCAAAAAAACACCCAAAAATGACTGCCCCGCACGCCCTGAATGGACGTCCGATGAAAAACTCCTGAAACGCAGCACGTAGCTCGAAATACGGGTCATGTGGCCCACACCTCAACTCCGACTGCAATGCCCAAAACCACCCTGTAAAGCTTCGCACCGGTGCCAAGGTACCAGCGTCGCTAATAGCCCTCAAAACGAACATCAGACGCGTCTGCGCCATCCAAAACAAGAATCCCCAGGAGAAAACGTCACTTCACTTAAGGACATGTTGTGCCTCCGAGGCACCTCATTTCGGGAATTAAAAATATCTGAAACCTTCTCAAAAAGTCTGTCACGACGTCTGGAGTAAACTTCCATAGACAGCAAGCAAAATGGACGCCCGTAGAGAATATTACGGGCGTCTTAAAACTGAGGGGCAAAGCCCCTTGGGCCGGACCGGCCTAGACTGGATGGTCCTCCTGGCCTCCACTGGCCGCCCCGGCTTGCTGTGCCGGCCCGCGACTTAGCCGTGTGGGCCTGCCGTCGACCTGCGGTCCATGCGCAAACTGGCCTTGAGGTCCGGTCAAGACAGCCGCGTGAAGACCCACATCTCGTGGGTCTTGTATCCTACGCGGGGGGTCGCACACTGCTACCCCGCTTCCGTTGCGCCCGGCCAGCTCCGCTGAAGGGAGCTCCCCCGCCGCCACGCCTGTGGCCCGCGGCCAACCACCTAGCTGAAGCGACCACTGATCACCCACGTCGCCCTGCACCTTAGCCGCGCCGTCGTCCGAGAGCCCCGTCGCCGCGCCCACTGTCCCGGAAACGCCGCACCGCCGCCTGGCCTTGCTGGACCGCCAGAAAACCCCCTGAAACTCCTGAATTTCCCGCAACCTTCGCCGGACTGCTCCGGGCAGCTCGGGACTCAGAATTGAAATTCAAAAGATGCATCAGAAAGAGAATAAAATATACTATACGACCATGGGCTTCGATCAAAAATAAAGCAGAAATTCGGCACAAAATTATGAATCCAAAGGAGGTGCGTGAGTTTTAAATAAACGCGCGATCCTACCTTGTTGGGCTTTGGCCGGTGCTTCATCGTCGATCCACGCCTTGCCACGGTCGCTTCCAACTTGATTGGGAGGGAGGAGGAGGAGGAGGAGGAGGAGAGGAGACGAGGAGATTTCTCCAGGGGAAAGAAATGGGAAGGAGAGGGGTGGGTTAGTGTTAAATAAAGAAAAGTAATTAAAATTTTAATTAAATTAACCACCAATTTATCACGCGCCCGAAACTCTTGACAGGGTTGAGTTTAAGCCTCCCCTAGGGTAAAAACCACCTCTCGAGGAAAACAGCAGTCTCAAAATTTTAATATGAGGCCCCGTTCAAAAGTGATTAAACATAGCGCCCGAGGCCGCCAAATTACAAAAACGCCCCCGAGGCCATTTTTCACAGATGGGCCGCACCCACGAAACTTATAGCCCTCCAAGGGTAAACGACACGTTTTGAACTCAACGGTGCCCTCAGTTTTCCAATCCGAGCCACCGTTTAAGTGATACTGGAGTTAAGCCGTTAAACGAATAAATTAATTATTTAATTTATCAGTTCCACGCTCCGATAGCGATTGAGGGGTCCAAACATCCCGCACCGACGTGTTTTATGTTGTTCCTAGGGTAAAAACCCCATTCCGGACCCATAAGTGGACTCATATCTCCGATTCGAAGCTCAGTATATGAGTTATCCCATTTATTTGGCGTTCCCAGTGTGAATGCATAGAAAGCTCAATTACATCCACACTGAGGCTCGGAATCACATGTCGTCTGATGGCGCTGCTCTGCAATAACATCAAGAATATTCCAAAGTATTCTGCAGAAAAAATCGGATTCTTACACATGTTTTGGGTCTTTCGATAGATGATGGTGGAGTGCAGAAAGATTTCATCCATCCTATAGTAGATCAATTTGAATAAATTTTTCCTATGGAGTTTTTAAGTTCACCACTATAGTGAGAAATTTAATTCAAGATTAGGCTATTACCTTGGGATGAGTTGGATTAAACTATATTATATTAAATTTAGCTAAAAAATATTCAATGTCCTTTGACTTAGATGGAGTAATTGGAGGATTAAGGGTTCTTCCATCCGAGTATGTTGGATTGGGGTTCTTTATTTCTATTTTCCTAGAGGCCTGGTAGAATGTTCTATTTATTTGTTTATTTACATAAGCTAAAATAGATGGCAATCATGTCCTAGAATTATTGATAATCATTCTGAATAGATGAGGGGTTCCTTTATATGTTTTATGATTTAATTAAGTTAAGGGTATCATTAATTGTGGGGGAAACCATCTATTATACCGTAGACTACTTTTAGAAGAAGATATGACTTATATTAGTTTATTACGATTCCATTTGTGCTGATGAAACATCCAGTTGTATTTACAGATTAATGTTCTAACTATTTCACATCAACATGAATCAGTTTTTAGTTGCCTTTATTCTTGAAATCTTATAGTGTTTGTAAAATCAGAAAAATCATGGAAGCATATTGACATCACCTGAGTAATATAAGAGAGCATTGGCTATAAACCAAGATACTAAGTACCATTTTTGGATTGGAAGGGTGATTTTTAGGCCACATTATCTCATATTATGGTGTCTTAGTAGACCCTGAGAAGGTCCATGTGAGTGTTTCGTGGGAAGAACTATGGAGTATTTTTTATATCTAAAGATTTTCACATTTAGTGGGTTACTACCAAAGGTTCATAAGAGACTTTTCTAGCTTGGAAGCGCCATCGTGATTCCCAACTTGGAATCTTGAGTGGTATGAATCATGTGAGAATTATATCATAGAAATGATGTAGTGATTTACCATGACATTGATTTTGATTTTATTTGAGTCATGTTCAGAGAATTATTTGTATTTTGATACATTTAGGATTATTATTTGGGAAGTGTTGATGTAGGGATATCATGTTATGGAATATAGGTCACGATAGTTAAGGAAACATGATAAAAACATTCATATACACATCCTTGTGTTTTCTGCAGTAGTTCATGCTTTAAAATATTGGCGACATTATATCCTAGGTGAGAGGTTTACTATTTATACTGAACATAATGTAATTAAGAATATATTTTATTAGTGAGATATAAATTTTTGGTAAACAATAAGGGCTATGAACTAAAAATAATCCAACATTAAGTTAGATTATACATTGGGGAATTAATGTATTGTTACTGATGCTTTTAGTTGGAATATTTAGACTCAAGAAGTTACATATTCATGTTTTGAGTGGAAGGTGAGGAACTTGTTCACTGATATGTATATAAATGCTCAAAAAGATCAAAAACTGATTAAAATCATATCTATATCAATTATTACATATCTTCAAGGGGAAAAATTATGAAGATCCAAGGTGCCTCACATTGAGGGACATCATTAATTGTGTGGATTTACCGCCCAACTAGACCATTGGTGGTGTTGAGTTTATTCAAATTCATGGTTGTGTCTACATGAATACTTTTATGTGAGAAGAGATGATGAATAAGTTTTATGATCAAAACTGGGTGGTGATCCCAGGTTTAACAATATTTACAATGATACTCGTTGACAATATATAGTATCCTATAATGATGAAGGAAATCACTTGTTTTGTGATGCGATGCTATACTGATTAGTAGGTGAAGGATGAGAATCTTGTTTCTTCTATATCATTTCCCATTATAAAATAGGAGTGGTATAGTGTTACCAGGGATTTCATAGTGGGTATATAGTGGAATCCTTGGATGAGTGACACAATACCACTTATTGGGGACTAGTTGAAAAAATTATCCAATTTCTTTGTGATTTTGCTGACTTTCACCATCGATCTATTGGGTGACTTATATTCTGGAGTGATAGTACTCATAGTATTATTTGATATTATTATTGATGTTTTAATTTTCACTTATGGAAAGGGTTTTAAGAATGTGGTTGGACTCAAGTTTTTTTTGTATAAATTAATTCCCAAAGAATAATGGGATATCAAAATGTCCTATGATGGTGTCAGAGGAAATACAAAGAGAATACATCGTAGAGTTTTGTAGAACATTTGATAATCAATTATCACTATTTTTTCTCACCTATTAACTTAGTTATTGGGTAAATATTTAGATAGAACTATACAGGGAACTCTATGGTAGGCCCTACATATCACCTTTGTAATGGATAAGAGAGTGGGAATCTGATTTGTTGGGGACATGTTTCATGCAAGAGACATAAAAGAAATTAATTTTGATCTAGAAGAATATTTTTATATTCATGAGTATATAGAATACATACACTGAACATCAATTTTGATATATTGATTTTATAGTGGGTGAATGTGAGTTCCTTCGAAGGTATCCATGATTAGGTCACCAATGAATTAATAATCATGGTCAGTTGGCACTCCAATATATCCGGCTGTTCAATATTGTGGGATGGATCAGTCCTATAGTGTATCTATTGGCTCTTCCAATGAGTCATAGTTATAATCATGATGTTTCTCTTGTATCCTAGATTTAATATTAATTACTATTCCATTATCATGTGATTTATTTTTATGATGTTTAAATTTTGTTTGATGCATCCATTAATATGCATCAAATTCATATTGTGGATCACTATGATGAATTTATCTCATGTAAGACCATTCTATTATTACAATATTCATGGTAGAATGGTATTATTCTGTGGAAATCATAGGAGATGGAAGTTGTTAACTATACATAGTGTCTTGACTATTTTACCATAGAGTTTTAGACATTCTAGGGAGTATAGATCAAGGATAATAGGTTATTTGATGGGGAGTTATAAGATCGTGATACTTTGATGAGGTACGTTTATATTTGATTTGCGTAAAATCATTTTTAATTATCTGTGGATATATATCCATATTTAGGAAATGCATTGAGAGTGTCCTGGGGGTTTAAGAAATGGAAATGATATAAAATAGACATATACTTCATAGTTCATTATTAGTGCACAATTAGTCCTAACCAATCACTATGAACATGTGGCACAGTTTAAGGGGGAAAAGTTTTGGTAAATGATATGAGGAGAGTACAAAATGTTTCATAATATTCCTTGATATATTCTCATTTCTTCTAAATAGTTTTTAAACCATATATATGGCCCAAGAGACCATGCGACTAATGATCACCATGAAATAAAGGTAGTGGAACAATTAGCACACAGTTTGGTAAACCCTATAGTCAAACCATATGTCACATTAATGGTGTATATTTTACTAATTTACTTTCTTATTATATATCTATCTCCCCATTTTTTACAATCATTTCTCTCCAATATCCTAAGGATAAAACCAAATTCTTCCTCACCTACAGGGGTGGAAATATTTCTATCCAAATTTCTTTGAAGTTTATTACCATGAGATTATAAGACCTAGGAATGTCTATAAGTCAATTTCCTTAAAATTTATATAATATTCATATTTTTATTATTCAATTAAATTTAATTATCTTAATCCCAACATCAGGGAGTTCTTTTTTTTATAGTTTCATCCATTTTATCTTAAATCAATGATCATGATTTGATAAGTAGTTTTCTGTGAGCATAAGGTAGGTTTTCTTCAAACTAATTTCCCATAGTCATGGTTGTTTTTTTGCTTTATTTGGTATTTTCTATTGTACCATCATTTTTTACAACTAAGTCTTCTTAAAAATAATATATTGTGCCTTTAAATGTAGTGTTAGACAATTAATGGAACCCAATGGCTCCATTAATGAATATGATATTGGGCGTAGGATCACACATGTGGTATTCCAATTCATTGGTAATGGTATGAATGCGTATTTAATGATGTAACACAGGGTTTATGATTCTAAACATGTTATACATGTACCATGGCTTGTTAAATTGTCATAGGGGTCTATTTGGATTGATTGGAAATTAAATTGTTTTTGGCATGATAAATAGTTTAAGTGGTAAATGGTTAAAAGGGATTATGTTTATGTCTTTAAAAAAACATTTAATATCATTTAATTATTGGGATATATGAATGAATAGTGATATTAATTAATTGTGAAATTTTTTTAAAAATGTGTTAAGTGGAAGTAAATGTAGGAATAATTAATATTGATAAAGGTGAATCCTTTTTCATTAAATATGTTAAAATGTTCAAGTATATTTGAATGTATAATTTTTTTTGATGAAATTATTAAATTTATTGGACATGAAACTCCAAATCCTAGAGTGGGATTGTTGTTAATGATGCTCAATTCCCCTAGGATGGAGATATTGGACATGATTCTCCACATCATTGATTGGTATTTTCAGACATGGAAGTCCATATCACTATCATGGATATATTGATAGATTATCCATGTTAAAAAATTTAAACCATATGACATATTATTTAGATGATTGTAATGGGCCAAAGAAGGATTGATTTGGGAAAAGATAAAAATTAAAAATATTTTATTTATGACACCAATTATTCTTTTTTTATATTTTTATTATTACATTGTACATCAATATACACTATGTTTTTTATTGGATATTAATTTAGACACCATTTTTGGTGGCCCATTGATTTGTACTCACACCCAAAAAGAACAACCATTGGTACTCAAGAATATTTTATAGTTGTAGGTATAAATAATGGAAAAAGAAATATGATAGATAGATGTTTTAAAACTTCAGATGAATCATGGATGAGGGGACCATACATGATATTAGGAACCAATTTGGGGATTTTAATAATGTTTTATTTTTATTTTTCCTTTGAGAATTGAATCTATTATGATGTGGAATTTTTTATCTATTGGATTGTGGTCATTAAACCATATTTCGGATTTGGTTATGTGATTTATGGTTGTTGATGGATACTATTTATTTTTTATTTTTTATAATTTTGGTCATTTCATTACTCTAATAAAGAGGGTGTAATCTCCCAAAGTTCTTCATTAAACATTCACTGCTAGTTATCATCCCATGTTATATGGGGTGTCATTCTTAAATTTCTATAGGAAACTAGTTTGACAATAATTTCAAGTGACCTAGGTGGGGAAATTATAAATATATACTTAACCCACATTTTTTGGCATTGAATTATTTTAAATATGAATTAATGGAATTTATTCAAAGAAGTTGATGCTCATGATACAAAAGAGTTGGTATAAGAAAATGTTCCCAAATTCCCCACGGAAGAGGTTCTAGAAACTCATGTACTACTTAAAATCTAGATTGAGGTAAGGGAACCAATGAAATTTGGATTCATATTCACCGAGGATGATGAATCATTATTGTTGGAAAATGATGAAATTCTATCCTAAAAGGAAGAAGTAGAGTGCTCAAAATAGTTTTATGGTGAGAAGATATGAATTCTAATATAAATTCCATGTATCAGAACCATGTAAGGTTTATTCTCTATGATCCATTTGATGTAAATCCTATTGATGAAAATTGGCATTAAAGAGAAATATGGACATGAATGTTCATGTTAGAACCTATAAAGAAAGGATAGTGGCTAAAAAATTCATACAATGTTAAGGAATTAACTATGATGAATCCTTCTCACGAGATTCCATGTTTAAATCCATAAGAATCATTCTGTAAATAACAACATACCATGGGTATGAGATTTGATAGATAGATTTCAAAATAGAATTCCTCAATGGGAATATTAAAAAAGATTTCTATATGAAAAAAATTGAAGGGTTCGTGACACGGGGTGAAGGCAAACGGGTTTGCAAACTGCAGAAATCCATTTAGGTTTTAAATAAAGCATCCAGCTTAGGGATTATTCGATTTTATGGAGCCATGAAGGAATTTGGTTTCATTATTAATGAATGTGATCCATGTGTTTATATGTTCCTTAATTAGAATGCAGCCGTTTTCCTCATAGTATGTGTTGACAACATAATACTTATTGGAAGTGTTATAATTGTCATAGAGTCAGTTAAGGACTGGTTGAACATGTGTTTCTCCATGAAGGACATAGGTGACACAACCTACATTCTAGGGATCAAGATCATTCTTGATAGATCCATGAGGATTCTTGGACTATGTCAGGGTACATACATTGACCAGTTAATAAATAGATTTAGTATGGATCAATATAATAGGGAATTAGTTGTAGTGTCACATGGCCTACATATTTCAAAAAGAATGTGTCCTCAGACCCAATAGGAGAATGATATGATGAGTAAGATCCCATACGCTTCAGCTGTAGGTCCCATCATGTATTCTATGTTCTGTACCAGACTTGATGTCGCTTATTCACTGATCATGGTAGGAAAATATCATGTAGATCCAAGATAAAAACATTGGACTACTGTTAAGAATATCCTTATGTATCTGAGAAGAATAATGGATATGATCCGAGTGTATGGAGGATATGAATAGATTTTCATTAGATGGTATATTGATGCTGGTTTTCAGATAGATCTGAATGATATGAAGTTGCAATCTAGAAAGGTTTTCTATCTCAATAGAGGAGTTGTGAGTTAGAAGAGTTCAAAATAGCCATTTGTTGCTGATACTACAGTGGAGTCCAAATATATTGCGGCTTCTGATGCATCCAAGGAATCCATCTGGAGTAAGAATTTTTTTCAAGAGCATGATGTGGTTTCGAGTAGTAAATACCGTATCACATTGTTTTGTGAGAATACTGTAGCAGTGGATCTTAAAAAAAATTGGTCACATCAACAAGCTATTCACATTATCTTGAAGTATAACATCATTAGGAATTTCTATCAAAGGGGTGATGTTGAAGTAAAAAAAGTTTCCTTGGAAGAGAACATGGTCGACCCCATGACTAAAGGCCTATCCTAGAAGAAGAATGAATATCTTGAGAGAGCTATCGGGTTAAAGGTTGTTATCTGTTGGATCTAGTCCAATTGGGAGTCTATTAGAGTCAGTGGCCTAGTACCATCTTCTTTTTTACTTTATGATAAAATTGTATTCAGGTATTTGAATAATCATAAATACTTTATAACATTTTTATTGCTCTTCTGCATGATAATTCATGTGATAATTTCTTAAGGATAGGTGTTACACTAAAGGTTCTTAGCAGATTTATACCACGATAAGAACCTGGAAGTTCCATAACACCATTCATGAATATATGTTCTATGTCTAGATTATGTTATTTGAGGGACACAAATAATACAATCCATTAGGGTTGTGGACTCATACAACATTGAGTCACCTTTTCAGGATGTGCGCCCTTGGTAATATCCACGAGGATGTAATATTAATGAGACCCGCCAGTAGGAAATCCACATTTCATAGTGTCACTGGATGTTCCTATCTATGTACATGTGTATTGGTCCCTAGAAATTAATATTATTATTAAATGGTATTACAAGTCACAAATATAGATTTATAAATGAAAAACGTGAAGACACACTATTTGTATCGAGGTAAGATATGTTGGGTGTTTCACGAGTAATACTTCATTAGTAGATAATGCAAGAATGTATTTGTCCCTTCTATTCTATAACAGACGTTGATATCTCATACCCTGTGATGTAATTGATACATCCTATATAAATTCGTGGTCATAGTGATGAGTGGATGAGTTCCATTCTTGGAAGACAAATAGAGTATAATCGATCACATAGGTTGATAACACTAGCACGCAACCCCCTTGATTTATGTTATCGTGATAAAGGGATGACAATACAAAATTACCATTCATATGAGATGAAATATCATTAAGGCGTTAACATATTTCCCTATGTGTGACTTGGTGTGTCTCTAGACGCTAAACAAGGCTATTAGCCAGGCTGCACGTAATTCCAGTGAGAAAGAGGCCTAGAGGGTCACACACTATGTGTGTCTGACTATCTCAGTTAACAATTCATTTGACAGGTTGAATATATATTTTTCCAGATTTTGGTTTAATAATTATTAAAATATTCATGATATTATTTATTTTGATACTAGTTATTTAAGATAATATATTGTGGGAGGAATAATATATATTAATTAGAGAGTAATGTAGAGATATATATTTATGAAATAAATAGTCATTAATCATGGTATAATAAATGTGGTGGAGAAAATAAATAAAATGAAAAAAAAGTACACATTGTGTATATTAATATATACACACCATGTTTTTTCTCATGGAATTTGTGAGAAAGAATATTATTTATTTAATTAAATAATATTAGTTGTAATTTTTTGGGTGTATGTCAAATAATAAAAAAATTGAAATGTTATTTTTAGACATGGTGTCTTACTAAGAATTAAATGAAATTAATAAATTCCTTGGGGTTATCAATTAATTTCATTAATCTATGTATTATAAATCTTAAAAAAATTAATCTCGTTAAGAATAAACATTCATTGTGGTTGTGCAGAACAGATCTAGAGAAAGCTCTCTAGCCAAGAGAGAATTCCTTTCCTTCAAGAATGCTCTCAAGTTATGAGAGAGATCCTACTCCACCAGATAAAATAGAGTGTTTTAGAAGTGGCTCTCAAGGAAATCAATGGCGGAATTCACAGGTGAAGGATCTTCCATTCTATCACCCTGATATATCTTCGGAGACATCCATAGATATGTGGGGCATGTGTGGATCACAGCTAGAAGAAGCATACACATGTATTCTACGATGAAACAATAGATCACATTGGATTGTGACTAGAAGTGTCAACAGAGAGATAATTATATGAAGAAATTTCTGATCTTTTAATTAAATTAATTATAACCAACATGTTATGATCATCTCTATGGTTTCGAGACTCCACCATTCCTTTTTCATTCATCATTCTATTTCAAATATTCTACATTTTATCATCGCAAAAAATCTTGAATAGATCATTGATAAAGGTAAAATTAAAGTTCGGTACTCCCATCCATGATCTTCCACTATGCCCATAACCTACACATACTAGAAACCGATGAAAATAAGACCCAAATTGATGAAATAAATGAAGAAACATATGTAAAATAAAAAATTAGACTACACTAAAAATTTAAACATTTAATTTGTGAATATATCTCCTTCGAATACATTTTAATGAACAAAAAATAGTGAACACATTCTTTTGGAATGATTAAATATTTTGAAAGACAAATTGGAATATGTAAGATGAATTGAAAATGGAAAAGGTATAAAAATATCTAAAAGGAAGAGATGGATTCCATATAAGGAATATATAGAATTTCATTAAAGTATGTCAGATGGTTATAACCTATGATTCCATGAGGTGTTGTGTGGGATGTGTAATAAATATGGTCAAAACTCAGTGGATTGTCTAAAAATTTCATCAGATCGAGAGTAAATTTTGAAAAATACTAAGGATGCACCATGTGATATATTTACCATGATGAATCATGTTAAGAATAATATATCACACAAATATACAGGAAGATAATAAATATTCACTTTTGAGAATAATAATTATTAAAATTAAACTTCTTAAATTGAGGTTACATTCAATGTAAGCATTGTAAAGAAAAAGGTATCATGGTTGAAAAAATATTCTCAACCATTTATCTCACTTTAAGGATCTAAAGTAAGATCAATACATTCCATAATATATTGTGTTGTGTTTGTTCATATTTAATATAGGTAATTTATGGTGAAAATAGTAATCACTAGGAGAAGTAATGAAGATAATTATATTGGAATAAATATTCAATATTTGACAAAAGACCCATATTGGTATGTTTTAACAATCAATATTCCCAATTACATCTAATTCATAGGATTTAGCATGATGAATTGAATATATAGATCCTCATTTATGGAAGAGTTTTCCTTGAGATTCATGTTAAAAAGTTTAATACATAGAAATATGAATTTTGGATAGATCTTGATTAATTTTCATTCAAAGGTATGTATTGGTATTCTACAATTATTTTTCACACATGAATTAATTTGGATTTTATGGGTAGAAATTGTTTTAATCCAAGAAATTAAATAAGGAAATAATATATGATCTTAGGGATTATTTATTAAACATTTCATTAGCTTTTTTTAATTTTTTTGTTGAGGTTGGTGTAAGGTCATAAGTAATAATTACAATTAGGAAAAATTGATATATATTAATAATTTGGTTTGTACCTAAAGAAATTTGAACAACCCATGATTGAGATATAGTAATATGTATAGGATGATATTATAGTCCAGGAATTATAGAAATCCTTGATATTTAAATCAATGCTAAATTTCATATATATAAAGCATTGATCTTGTAGAAACTTTGTGTGATGATTTATGGAAAATTTATTATGTTTGAAGTGACAAAATCCACTAATATATAAATTATATTTATTATTAATAAGGTAGAGAGAATAAAATAAAGGATGATATTTATATACATTAGAAAAATGCATCTGAATAGTGCACCACATTCTTCCAAACGTGATCCAAGAGCACAGCCTGTTATGAAAACTTCAACTTAATTGGTTATATAGCCTGAATGGAGTTACAAATCAGTTGTTATTGTCATTTGTAGTTAGGATGCCAAAATAATTTAGGGAACCTATTTTTGAATCCCATTCATGGTTCCATTTTCACAATGGTTTGAATCATAGGTCACCCCTTCACGACTATATGAAGGGTTGATGGTGTTCTTTATGAGTTTGATGCAGCTTTGTGACCACAAAAATAATAGGAGCTATGCTTGACGAGTCCAACAAATACATGCCAATTCAAAATTCCTCAAATAGCTTCAAGAACTGCTTCCCAAATTCTCAAAACCCCTTACAAATAAGTATCATGCTCCTACCTTCATTTGAGAGATTGGAAGCTACTGTGTTGCGGCCTCGTGCTTTCAATTCATGAAGATCACCCAAATTGTGATAACCTCTTCCTAGGATCACCTAGGCATTGAAAAAATTCCCCTCTTGTTTTTTTTAATCCTCCACCTCCGGTGGAGATTCCTTTTATGAAGCCCTATGTCCTTCATGAAGGAAGAAGTCCCACTGAGTCACAAATGGATTCATGAAGCATTCAACCTTCATGATGCACTCCTCCTCTGAATTGGGTATTTTATGTGAGGTAGGGGAACTGTATGATGTATATAACCATTGCAAGGCCCTGAGCTCTATGAAGACCCTTTGTGAGACATTTGGTCTATGAAGCCCTATCTTTCCTGAAGCCATATCCTTTGTGAAGCTCCTACCTCCATGCTCGATGGTCCATACCATGGGGGATTTACCCCCACACCCCCAAATGGGGTGACTGATGAGTTATGGTCCCTATACTCTATACACATCCCCTTTCATCCATCACTGTCCTTGTTGAAAAATCAATAGTCAAACTACAATGTTTTTAGGTTGGGTAGAAAAAATTTTCACTTCCGTAGTTATGCAGCCCCAACTCGCACTCCTGGAATACCATGATTTGAGATACTTCTCTCCACTCCTTAAAAAACCATGAATCTACATAATCCTCTTGTTCCATTTCCCATGTCAGGATTTGAGTTTCTCATCTTTGATTCCATGAGAACCTTGATTCAGAACATTTCATATTGAATTCCTAAAACCTCATCAATTGACTCACATTGCAATTCAAATCAGAAGGGATGAACTCACGTAAGTCCCACATTAGCGATTTCACATAATATTCAACCCCCATTTTTCCTCTCTATATGACTATAAAATGTATCAAGGAATATATGGAGAACATAGTATCTCTCATTTGACAGACATGAGATTACTTATGCATCAATCATAATATGCCTCATTCCATGATCATGAGACGACCACCAAAAATCTCCAATGGGACTCCCCATCTGGTGTATTCCCCAACCATATATTTCAACACACAAATGATTCAATATTCCCTCATGACCTAAAATGAGAATGGAACAATGGGAATTTACTGCTTAAGCCCCCCATTCCACTTCCTTTCACATGACGTTAAATTGTAATCTAACCTCATGCAATGCACATTAGATGCCCTCGTGACTTGAGATGAGGAAGGCATGATGAAGATCTCATTTCATAAGCCTTTTACACTAAATCCTTTCAAATGATGTTAAACTATAATACCACCTCATGCAACCCATAAGGGATACCCAAATGATCTAAAAAGAGGAAAACACATGGGACTCATCTATGCGTAAGCTCCTTACAGATCACTACAACTTTCTAGCTACACATGGGCCATTTCCATGAAAAATACCCATCGACATCATTTCTTATCCCTAGAAGCACATGATAGGCTTCCATGTGTAAGCCCGATACATATCATTTGTTCTCCCTAGAAGAACATGGTTTTCTTCCACATGTAAGACCCATCAATATCATGTATTCTACTGAGAAGAACATGGGATCCTTCCAGGTATAAGACTCGACCACATCCTCACTGATCCCAAGTAGAACATGGGAACACCTCCTCATGTAATTATAAAATATAGATGATCCATAGGTTTATTCCATGTGTAAGCCCCAACCACGTCATATCCCCTAAATGGGAAGCTTTCATGCATATTTCCTAATCAATCATGAAACTATCATGAATAAGCCACAACCATATGCTCCACTCCGATGGTGATACTCCATAGCTATATGCCCAATCCCATTTCAAAACTATGTTGGATTTGATTAATATCTAATTGGGATATATAGTAAGCCTCTCTGACATCCAAATGCAGTACCCCATCTATTTCGTCCATTCCATTCACCCAGTACTTCATTGACATTAATCTTGATTTTAACAAAGCTTCAACATCCTAGTGAGATCAGGTCAACCTACTTCGGAATCTCTCATGCGTATAAACTAGAAAATTAAACCAAGATATATAATCTTGTGAAGGGAAGATTACATGAATAATCCCCATATCAACAATAACCAAAGATCTTTTTTTGTCTTGGGAATCCCTAACTCATGTAGTTGAATTGAATGTACCAATCCTTTCTCACGCCCTCTATCTATGGAATTAGTCTACATGGGTTTTAATCCATATATTCTAAACACAATACATATGATTCCTCGTTGTGAATTAGTCCCAACCAGTGGTAAAACATGGTATCCACCTCAAAGGGGAGAACCTCCCTGATCCACCTCTAGCGGTGTCCAGATCAAACTTAACATTGGGAAATATTAATTTTATGGGATAAACTTATCAGATCTGTCTATATAGGGTGTTCTAATACATCCATCAGTAAAACTTCTAGGTGATCCCTCCTAGGGATGATACTCATTGATCTACCTCTGTGGAGGAATTCAAATTAGGTTTATTGACGTTAAACCTAAAAACTGTCTTATATTACTACCTCATTCTAAAAATGGGATTCCCATGGTGAAATCCATAGATTATATGTGCATGTGGAATCATCTACCTCATACCAATAATGGTATGCATGAGGTCAAAACCTTGGATGTTATGAACATTCAGTGTTAGATACCACGTGATCAATACAAGAAACCTTTGGTTTTTTCCTATGATGACTCTATGATTTTCTATCCCAAGAGGATGAATGTAGGTGCCCAACACTGCCAACATCCAAAGATTCCCATACATGTCTGATGTTACAATCTACACCAAAGAATGTTTGATTCCCTGTTAGATAGAATCCACTTAATTAAAAACCATCCATAAAGGGATGAGAAGAGGAATGAGTTTCACAAACACAATTTGAATCTATAAGGGAGACCCAGACAAGGAAATATGTTTTGAGGATGAATCCATAGAAGGATGAATTGAAATCCAACGATCCTGTTTCAATCAAGGAGAAAACATCACTAACCATGGTTGTAGAGGCTGACTGCCTTTGGAAAGAAGGAAAATTAGGCAAAAAACACATGTCTCCAGGATGATGTTTTCCCACTAGAGAAATTGTTGAAAACAATAGTGAAACGGGAAGCGAGAAGTAAATGGAATTTAAAATTAAAATTATCATGTCATTTTATAGGAGGTATATACAACAAATGAAATGAGTTATGTCATAGAACCAACTTTCAGATTGGGTTATATTTATTATGAGTAATGATAAAATGTATTAAGGGAATATATATGATATCAATATGTTATTGTAGAATATCTTGCAAAGTATGTGGATGTTCCCATGATTTTATAAAATAATCATGGAGTTCCCGTGCATTGTATTATGGTGTGTGATGAACCACGAAAATTACTTTAGGGTTGATATGTTACCATATAACATGGAAGATATGCTAGTTCTTTCCATTATTTATATATAAAATAATGAGAATGTTTGTTAAAAATACCTCACGTTATCATTGATGCAATTTTGAGGTGATTTTGTATGTTGAAAAACCAGGCCTCCATGGTGTGTTTGTTCACAAAGAAGACCATGATTCCCAATTTGTTAACAAAGGGGGTTTACATTGGTATTTTTTGGGTTCAAGCGATGTTGTTGGCTATCAATGTTTGATAGAAGATCCTCGACAAAGGAATGAATAATCTGGAGGTGGTACAAAAAAAAGATACAAGGGGGCATCATTTTCCAGTGTTTACCAAATATTTGGTCCTAAAAACGGAATATGGAGAGATGTGTTTAATTCGAAAAGGGAGGTGTGTGAAAAATTAGAGAGGTGTGTGAAAAAGAAATTGGGGCATGAAATATTTGTGTGGAGCGTGAAATAGAGGAATAATGGTTTTCGCACAAGAGGTGTTTCGAGATCCGAAGCATGAAAATTGTAATAGGCATGACATGCACGAAAAAATGGATCATTTCAAGAAATACTGTGTTGCGTGTAATATTTTTTTCATACTGAAAGCGGATTATACGTGCGAGGAGGGGGTTTTCATGCAGGGGTGATGTTTACCTATAAATATGACGTGACCCCCTCATTCAAAAAATATCAAGACTTAGAGAGTATCTGAGATTTGGTGCATGAAATTGGAAGATGTAAGGGTGTTTCACATAAACATAAAGTTTGTGTGTAATGTCAGGTGTTTCCACGTAATGCTTAGGATGTGTGAAAAAGAGGAAATTTCATATAAAGAAAATTTATGCATAAAAGAATTATGTCGTATGCAAAAGAAGAGGATGCTTGTAAAAGAGGCGTTGTTTGATAAGTGTATTTCACGAAAAAGAAGGGAATTATGCGCATGGCCTAGTGAAGGCAATACGTTAAAATTGGGGTTTTCCAGTACACCCGATGCGAAGATATATTCATTTGCTAATGAAAATTTGACCTCAAAATAGCATCTATGAATAGTTAGAGATGAAAATTTCATTAGTGATAAGGGAAAGACCTGTAGGTCTATAAACTATGAGTGGATATTTTGAGAAGTAGTGATTACACTTTAGTTGAGGGAGCATTGAGATTTCACATCGTGATTGGTTGTAAACCAAAAGGGATAGTGAGTTCAATTCGAACATTTTAAAGATTAGTGTGATAATATTGGATTTGGTACATCATCACATTGCCGGTGTATGCTCCGTGGCCATATCCCAATGAGGGAGAACCATGTAAAATTTTATGCGTATTGTGCATGATTTAGTTTTAATTTATACTTTTTATAGGAATTATAGAGAAGATAGTTTTTCTTAATAGCAAAACAAGGCCAATAGTGGAAGTTTTTTTAATATGTCATACCCTGATTCACACACTCTCAGGGTATATATCCAAATGGACCAAACAATTGGTATTAGAGTTAATGGTTGATATAAGTTATTCTCTCTCAAATGGAGGACATAATTAACAACGAGATTCCGATATTTGATGGGAACAACTTTATGTTATAGAATAATCAGATGCAACACTAGTCCAATAATTGGGAGTGGATGTGTTTACATTAGCGATGTATGGTATCTCAACCAACATTAATAGTGGTGCATTATCAGAGGATGAAAAAATAGAATTGGACTCTAATTCTAAAGGATGCAATGCTTTAGGGGGAGCCATATCCAATGATATATATACGAAGGTGTATTCATGAAAAACATCGCACACCATGTGGTAATTTTTATGTACTTATATGAAGGAGATTCAAAGGTCAGAGATGCAATGTGGAAAGTGTTATGGATCATGTATGATGATATTATAAAGAACCCAAACGAGTCTATAGATGCATTCATTTAGAGGGTTAATGTTGAAGTGGAAGAAAAGCTAGGTCTTGGTGAAGTAATTGAAGACATAAAGATTGTGAAGTGCATCTTGAGGAAACATCCACTTGCATCAATACAAAGGTTTCAGTATTGAATGATAATGATATGAAAGAGATGACATTGGATAATATGCATAGTACCCTTGTAGTATATGAAATGACAAATGATGATAATGATGTTGTGGAAAAGGGGAAATCTGATGAGGTTTCATTCAAATCCCCGAAGAATCTCACTATTTAAGATTCTTAGGGAGAATAAAAGACAGATGAGGTGATGTCATTCCTTTCCTTAAATCTTCAAAGAGGAAAAGGAAAGTATAAAGGGAAACTTCCACTTTTTTATTTTCGATAGAGAAATGTTGGACATCTTGCCGAAAGGTTCCCAAGTTGTTCCAAGAAGATGATGAGGATGAATCTAAAATTTACCAGAGGAAAACATCATCCTATGTGAAAGTCAAGAAATAGTTCAAGAAAAACTTCTTCATGAAGAAAAGCCTTCATTAAAAAGAATGTGATAGTTCATATGAATTTGAGGTTAGGGAGGTTGAAGAGATAGAAAACTTCAGAGATTGTGGTGAGAATGATATCGTGGCAGTTGACGGTAGTTCTCAAGAAAAGGATGAAACTGAAACTGAGTATGATGGAGACGAAGTTCAAGGAATAGTCAACATGGAAGCTGAATAAAACGAATATCTTAAAGAGAATGATGTTTGAAGGGAAAAAGAATGGAATCGAACAAGTTAGTACCTAATGACAAACTCTATAGGCAAAAATATGAAGAAGAGAAGTATGATCTGATAAAAGAAATCAAAAACCATAAGTCATCCAAGCCATAGAGCTCTGAAGAGGATGATGGGCATAATCTCAATATCTAAGAAAAATATGGAGATCGATGGATTGAATAGTAAAGTGAAAGATCAAGTCAGGAGTATTGAAGAACATGAAGAAGAAGTCATCAGTCTATGATGAAAAGTGAAGGATCAAGAAAAAATCTTGGACCCCAATGTGACATCAGGAAAGAAGATCATTCAAAATACTGAAAGGCTGAAAGAGGAGCCTAGCAGTTCAGCAGGAAAGAAGCAGCAATCGAGATGAGATGTTATGGATGATATAGGGCTTGATCAGAAGTAAAAAGAAGATAGGGTTGTAGTTATACCACAAGAACGCATTCAGAATATTAATATTGATGTGATTATAAAGAAGAATAAAAAAATTCAAAAAACCAAAGAACAACTAGCAGTACATAGGTGACATGAAGTAATGCACCTTATATAAGGTGTTACTGGTGTGGAAAGATGGGATATTCAAAGTATGTGTGATCCATAGCCAAAAGATATCGAATGGCACAAGAACAATGGTGGCAGCCAAACCAAGAACGGTTCTCTAGAATATATTTCAAAGGAAACCATTTTTGTTGTGGGGGATTTAGGCACATAGCTAGATACTATATGTCAACCACACAGAGGAATGTGCTAAAGAAGAATCAAAATGTACATAAAGGGAAGATCAATGAACCAACATGTGATTTGAAAATACAAAATAGATATGATACATTGAAAAATAATGTTATTCCATCATACTTTGATAAAGATCAGATGTCTCAAACTATACAGAGTGTGAAAACAAAAATATGGTCCAAGAAGAAGAGTGTAGAGAAGGAAGTGGTTGTGGAAATTTCCCTTAAAGCATCATACCATTCTGGTGTGTGGATCCTTGATAATGATTGTACATATCACATGACATGCAACAAGGATCTAGTTACAACAATCAAATTTGAAACCAAGGAATTTTCATGTACGGAATTGATAGAGTCCTAAAGATAATTTCATTAGTAAATGCTATATTTGGGAAAAATAAATAAGACGTGCTCATGTTTTGGTTCTAGAAGGTCTCAGTTTCAATTTTGTCTACATCGGTCAACTGTGTGACTCAGGGAATTATATACAGTTTACCAAGAAGACAATTTTTATCAAGGGATGTGATTGTACAATGATCCTCCAAGTAAAAAAGTACAATGGGGAATCTCTACTTGGTAAGTGGAGAAGAAGATATGTGTATTTTATTCATAGAGGAAGAAAAAAAGTTGTGGCATAAAGGACTTGGTCATTTATTCTAGCCATCCCAGTAAGATTTGGTAATATGTGATATAGATAAAGACCTCCCTAAGCTATCATGAGATCATGCTCATAGGTGCGATGCATTCCAATAAAGGAAGATCATAAAAAATATGTATATGGAAAAATTAAACAAGCAACAAGAGTGCGCAGATAGGTGCATTCAAATGTTTTTGGAACTATCACAATAAAGGAAATTGATGGAAAGTGGTACTACGTTCTTTTCATAGATTAAAATAGATGAATTAAATGATTATTTTTTATTTCCCACATGTACAATGTGTTCAGTTTCATAAAATAGTACCAGAGGAAGTGGAAAAGAATGCTTAGATCGAAAATTCTGATGTTTCATACTGACAATGGTACATAATTTAGAAACCATTGAATGGATGAATATCTCGAGAAACATGGGATAATGAATCAAGTTTCCTTAGTGGGAACTCCCTAATAGAATGGAGTGGTTTAAATGAGAAATTAGATCATCAAACACATGGACAAAAAGATGCATAAAGAAAAAGACGTACCAGATAGGTTTTGTAAGGAAGCAGTGTTGACATCATTCTAAATTTCTAATAGATCTCTTTTGTGTTCCAAGGATAGAAAGACTCTATATGAGATGTGGTATGAAATGAAACCAACAATGAAATACTTCCAAAAATTTGAAGCATGTTCTTCATTCTCAATAAGTAAAAACATAGGAAATATGTGTCACACGGAGATAAGGGGATATTACTTTGCTACACAGGAAAAAGTAAAGCATAAAAATTCTTTAACAAATGTCTTGGAAAGGTAGTTGAGAGAAACGATGTCACAGAAGTGGATTATGAGGAGAGAATTCAATAGTGCAGTGAACAATTTCATGATGAATGTGTTGACGAGGAAAGAAATTCAGGGGGAGAATAAGTAGCTAATGCTGATTCCGATGAAGATACTGATGATGGGCATGAGGAAGTGGAATATGTATCTGCACAGAAGCCAAAGAGTCGAGTTGAAATTGACAAGACAAATATAATTGGTGATCAGTCTGCTCTAGTTCAGAAAAAAAGAATGAAATATCTGCAGCTTACATCATTTCATTCTCAGGTAGACCTACGTGTATTATTGATGTAGCTGATGATAAAAATTGGGATCATGCTATAAATGAAGAGATATATCATATTGAGAAGAATTAAACATGGGTGATTGTTTCCAGTCCAGTAGATAAGAATGTCATTGAGACTAAATGGGTCTTTCGCAAAATGATGAATGAAGATGGCATAATTATTTGAAACAAAGCATGACTAGTGTACAAATCATACTCCCATAGTGAGGGTATATATGTTATTGAGACGTTTGCACTAGTTTGAAGGCTAGAGATAATCAGATTATTCTTGGCCATTACAGTAAATGGAAGGACAAGATGATTCATATGGATGTCATATTTGCATTTTAGTTTGGAGTTTTAGAGGAAGAGGTGTATATCGAGAAGCCAGATGGTTTTCTCATTCATGAGGATGAGAACAAGTTTTTTCGAAAAAATAAGGCATTTTATGGGGTGAAACAAGCTCCATGGTCATTGTACTCAAGGCTTTATTAGTACTTGAAGAAGCATGGTTTCTATCATGTGGGATTTGATTAAGATCTATATTTCCACAACAACAGTAATCAAATGATGATGGTACTAGTTTATGTCGACAAAATAATATTTGGTGGAATAGATGATGTTCAATGCAAAATGTTTTCTGAATTCATGCAAAGTGAGTTTGAAATGTCAACGATTAGAGAGCTGATGTTTTCCTTGGATTACAGGTGACACAAGTAAGGAATGGAAAATTAATTTCTCATTCTAAATATGCTAAAGAGGTTTTTTGAAGATTTGGAATGGAAAATTCCATGTAGTTGAAGACTTTCATAGCAACCCAAATGAAATTATTAAATGTTGATAATGACAAGTAAGTTAATATCACATTGAACAAGAAGATTATTATATGTTTTCTATAATTGAATGCGACAAGTCCTGACATTTTATTTTCCACATTCTAATCAGTGATATATCAATGTAATCACATGTAAATCCACATGATTTTAGTGAAAAGAATACTTCGATATATCAAGGTAATGGTGGATTTCAGCTCAATGTATAAGGAAAAATCATAGACAATGTTATTGGGATATACTGATGCAGATTGGGTAGGTTCAGCGAATGATTGGAAATCAATGTTAGGAGTCGCATTTTATCTTGGTGTAATATGTATTTCTTGGCTAAGAAAGAATAAAGATTGAAATTCATTATTCACCGAAAAATCTGAGCATATTGCGGCCACTCTAGCATGCACATTGTTATTGTGGATTATGTAATAGCTTAATTATATGGGAGTTGAAGTGAATTCATCGATCTGAATCTAGAATGGCAACTCAAGTGTATAAATATTAGAAAAAATCCAATACATCACTCAAGTACAAAGAAAATTGAGATAAAATATCATTTTATCGAGGAGAAAGTGAAGCAATGGATTCCGAAGTTGGATTAATGTCCAACATAGTAATAGGCTGCAGACATTCTGACAAAGGCCTTACCCAAGGATGAATTTAAGAAGAATCAACTAGGTTTGGGATTTCAATCAACTCCTATCACATGATGAAATGTGGATGTGATCTCACCACATCTCCCCGAGGTATGGTGTGTTTTTCTTACTCTACTAATATGTGCTCTCATATCTACATGAGACCACAAAAGAGTGACCTTTGGGTTTTGTGGAAAAAGGGGGAGAAAGGGTGACAGGAGATAAACTATTGCATGAAAAGGGAGACTATGTCTTTTCAAAGACACGAGGAGAAGCTGATAGGTGGAGCATCAAGATAGGGGGAGTTGAAAGCAGAAGAGGAGATGATGCTGTTAGAAGACAGGGGGAGTTTTAAGTCTGATGATGCTAGAAGTGACCAATCAAATATTAGATATCACGGAAGTTGAGGATTGGGAAAAAAGCAGAAGAGGGGTGTTGAAATGGCGTTAGAAGGTTTCCAACTATCACTAATTTATATCAGTGTGGTATCAAAAATTGAAATTAGTTTAGCAGTTGGTATCAGTTTAGTGTCAACAGTTGTTGTCTTAAATGAAGTGATTCAATGATGATCATTTTAGTTACTCTTGTGTGTCATGGCGAGCATTGATCATGTGTCCATAGAGTATGTTTTGAGTGAATCCTTTATTGTAATCAAAATCACAAGAGGTTAATGGTGGTAGCGGTTGGAAGAAGATTTAATGAGGTATCAAAGTGCATATAATTTTTATGAGAAGAGTTTTCAACAAACCCAAAGGGAGAGATTGTTAGTAAAAAATACCTCAAGGTATCGTTGAAGAATTTTTGTGGTGATTGTGTTTATTGACAAAGAGGGCCTCCATGTTGTGTTTGTTCACAAAGCAGACCAAAATGCCCAATTTGTTAGTGAAGGGGGTTTACACGATGATTTTTCGGGTTCAAGAGATGTTGTTGGATATCCATGTTTGAAAGAAGAATATTGAAAATGGAATGGATGATCTAGAGGTGGTATAAAAATAGCTGATACAAGGGGGAACCATTTTCCAGTGTTTGCCAAATTTTTAAGCCTAAATGTCAGAAAATGGAGAGATGTTTTTTTTGGAAAAGGGACGACCAAGAAAAATTAGATCAGTGCATGAAAAAGAAAGTGGAGCAAGAAATATTGGTGTGGTGCGCAAAATAGAGGAATGAAGTTTTCACACAAGAGGTGCTTCAAGATCAGAATCGTGAAAATTCGAAAAGGCATGAGGTGTGTGAAAAATATGAGCATTGCACAAAATATGGTGTTGCGTGGAAGATTTATCTTTCATGCTCAAAGAGGATTAAGCACTCAAGGAGCATTTTTCATGTAGGGGTGATGTTTTCCAATATATATGAAGTGACCCCCTCGTTTGAAAAATCTCATGACTTAGAGAGTATCCAAGCTATGGCACAAAAAATTGGAATATGAAAGGGAGTTTCACGTAAACATAATTTTAACGCGTAATGTCAGGTGTTTGAGTATAAAGCTCTTGCTGCACGTAGAAGAGGTGATTGTGCGTAAAGAAAAGTTTTCATGTAAGAGAAATCTATTTTGTAAAATATGTTGATGCACTTAAAATAGGTGTTGCATGACAAGTGTATTTCGTGAAAAAGTAGGGAATTATGCACAAGGCACAGTGAAAGTGGCATGTAATTATTTGGCATTCCCGGTACACCTGGTGAGAAGAGAGATGCATCTATGAATGAAAGTTGGATGTCAACAGGGAATCTATAAATAGTTAAAGATGTAGATTTCATTAGTGATAATGAAGAGACCTACATGTCTATAAATTGTCAGTGGATCTTCTAAATAAGTAGTGAGTACACTTCATTTGATAGAGTAGTAATCTTTCACAACGTGATTGGTTTTAAACCAGAAGGGGAAGTGAGTCCACATCGAATATTGTAAAAAAAGTGTGATTTTAGTGGATTTGGTACATCAGCACATCACCGGTGTATTCTGCTTGGATATAGCCCAGTGAGGGTGAACGAAGTAAAAAGATCTATTTCTTGTGCATGATTTAGTTTTTATTTATACATTTATATAGGAAAGATAGAGAGGAGAGTTTTTCTTAACAGCAAAACATGATCAATAGGGGATATTGTTGTAATATGTCATATCTTAATTCACCCCCTCTCAAGGTATTTAACCTAGTGGAACAAACAGAGGATGATACATGTAGTTTATGTGAAGAATATATTAAATAATATTTAATGATTTTAAGTGGGAACATTCATTGGATATGTAAGGATATCCAATAACATGGTGATGGTGATTTGAAGATGTTTTTAATTTGTGGTTGATATATAGTTTTATTTGAACAATTTATTTAGAAATTTAGTCTGGCAGATTGATCATGAGGATTATGAGGACTCAATGATTATATTATATTCTACGTTGATGTATTTTTAATTATAACTGATGATTGTGGTACTATTTTTAAATTCTCATTCATGGAATACTAATAAAATTACCGTCTTTAAAATCCTATAAGATGTTTTAATAAGTAAAATTAGTGAATAACGTGAATAATTTCTTATGCATAAAAGAAGGTACTTGATAAACTAATGATGATAAATCAATGAGGGTTTGTAAGATGATTTAATTTGAGTAATAAGTAATTATAAAGCTCTAATTTGAATGTATTACTAATAATTTATGGAAAATATGAGTAGAAATTAGATTTCATTCTTAATTTTAATGCTCTAAACGAAATTATAATTGGAATCATGAATTCAATCGAAGGAATGTAAGGGGTTTTGATTTTATATGGTTGGTAAAAGTCTATATAAAATTGGCATAATGTGTTTTTTTATGTTAGGGAAACATATTTCAATATTTTTATAAGGAAATGTGTGGTTATTGTAAGAAATTTACAAACTAATAAGAGTGGTTATGAGGCTAGTCCATGCTACTCATTTGAATGAAATAGAGTGCATAAGGTTTGGGTACAACATTCTACGGATGAGATAACCAATAATTAATATTAATAAAATCCCTTGAATTGTTGGTATTTGACTTTTTAAGGTTGAATTAGAGAACCATATTGTTATGAAACAATATTAATTTGGTTCATCTATTACTACATAATAAACTAGTCTACCATTATACTAATATTCCATATCTAATTAAAGAAATTGTTATATAGAATACACTAAAGAATTGAAATTTTTATTTTTAATTTTTAATTATGTCAAATTAATTGATGCGAATGAAAATAATATTATTATAAATTTAATTCAACATAATCTATGATATTATTATGGGTTTTCTTCATAAATTATAAAATGATATGTAATTTTCTGTAAAAATTAGGAATTATGGTCATCATAGTGGATGAGCCCTTATGTTACATTTGGATGGGTAGAATATAGTTTTTTATTTTTGTTTATAATGTTATGATATCACTTTTTTTATTTCCTAATTGTATTCCTTTCCCATTTTACTTTTCTAATTCTATATATTTTATATTTATAGGTATGTTTACAATGGGATGATAAATTATATAAAATTATCATTTTTTTATTTATTGTCATGATATTTTTATTTCAATATTATTTTGAATATATGACTTACCAATATATGGAGAGTACATTATAGAAACTTGGATATGAATAGTTTGGTGAAGTTATTTGGATTTTCCATTCCCAAAGGTATGATTGTGATTCCCATTCACTAGTTTCTTGACCATGGTGATTAGAAGTGTCTTCGGAAAAATGCTTTGAAGCAACATTGGTAACTAGTTAGCGGTGGCCCAAGTTATTTTATAAAAAACAAAATAGTAGGAGGAGTAGTATATCTCATAGGTGATTTTCATTTAATCATGAATAAATAAGTTAATAATAATAATCACCATCATTGAAAAATTCTAATAGTTGAGAATTATGAAAACCACATGATAATATAAAAACTTGTATGAATTTAAAAAATTATACAATAAATCCACTCATGTACATTTTTTTCCAATCATGGAAATAAGGTTCTATAATTTGGTATTGTATCTATTTAAAAATGTTGAGGGTGATAAAGAAAAGCTTATATATCCATAGAAATACATCGATGCATTTGATTAATTATTTATAAGACGAACCATTGGATGAAACATCCAATATATGAGCCATTATTCTCAATGAAAAATATGATATTTGGTATGCGATTAATATCTCTTGAGTTATATTCTAACAAATATCACTATATGGGGTGTAAATTTGATTGTATTTTAATTTAATCCTCTAAATTTTTATGTAAAAATTTAATGAGATAGAGAGAGTGAAATCATCTCTTTAAAAAAATAGTCAGTAGAAAAAAACCCAAAATATCTCAAAGAATATGTCATCTGTCAATATATTAAACCCTAATATTTATTAAAAATTTTAAAACATCATCAAATATATTTATTGAAATAACCATTTGAGAAAATATTCTCTTGCACCTATATATATTTCTTATTTCTATTAAATATTGATTTTTTCACATTATAATATATTTTTGTTCAATATTTCAATTTCTCCAATAAGTGGATTTCTTATTTCTCATCTTTTAATTTACATAATTTTTCATAAACTGAAATATTTTCATCATCAACAATTCTAATAATTTTCCAATTTTTGATACTTTTTACATTTAGTATAAACATAAAGGCATTTTGAGAGTTTCAAAATCAATAATTCTTCTTATATCGCTCTCTAAAAAATTGATCTGAATTTCAAATGTCAAAAATAAGGTTATTTATGTGATTTCATACCACTATAAATTCTATTTTAATAAATTTATCAACATTTTAGCTGTATAATTAACATCAATATTTTTATTAAATAATAATCATAAAAAATAATATCTTTAATATGACAATTTTTTTTAAAAAAAATTGGGTTTCCATTTTAGTGAAAATCTAATCACTATAAATTGATGATTATGATGATTTATTAATAATTTTATTCTATTTTTCAAATATTTATTACAATTTCTGGTTTTAAATTTCTTTCTCTACATTGAAAAATATTTTAAATTCATAATCTACTTTAGTAAAATAATTTCAATTATAAATACAAAACTCTTCATCCCCCCCTCTTTAGTTAAATTATTCACATATTTCTCACTAATTAGGGGTTCAACATTTTTACATTCCAAACATAATAATTATTATATATTAACAAAATATATCTATCTTTATTACATTTCATAAACTCTATTATTTTACTTTGGGATACATTCATTACTAAATTGGTTTCAAATATCCCAAAAAAACATTCTTGTGGAATATAATTCATCCATATTATTTTCTTTCATCTTTGAAAAAATATATTCAAAATTTATAACAAAGGAACAATTGAAACATTTAATTTAAAATTATCCTTTATTCATGTTATTAAATTCAAAAAAATTTCATATTATGATAGAAAAATTTGTATCATACACAATAGCATAATCCTATTGATCTAAATAAGAACATATTTAATCTTTTATTATTTTAATAGAACTATAATCTTTTAATAGATTGGATGTTATTTCCTTATCATATCATTTAATCTTGTTCCCTATTATGTAATTTCTATTTTCGTAGTAAATAAAAAATATACAAATCATCAGGAAATATATATCTAATTTTTTATTCATTAGTAGAAAATATGTCAATAATTCATATATAATAGTATAAATAAAATATTATTTAAAAAATTATATACTTATATTGATTAACTAAATACTATTATAGTTTGTAATCACATTTATATGTGTGAATGAATATCTATTATGAATTTTTATAAATTATTCTTATCCATAGACATATCTCAAAAAAATATTTTAAATACAATCTTGGGAAATTATTATAAATCTCATAGGTATATTTATAACACCATATTTACAATTTAAAGTATTTATTCTCCACAATTACAAGAATTATTTTGTTGAATGTGAAACTATGATATCATTCCTAGCAGTTCCACCACATTTAAAATTATTTTTTATCATAGAGTGTGATCATTAACCCTTATACAGATCACACATTGCTATTTGTAATATCATCAAGAACATTCAAAATGAATGATAGAAATAAAATATAAAACAATTTTACTTATTAATAACATGATATTTAAAATAATATTTTATACTATATTATTTATAATGTTGTTCTGGTCCATTAAAAATTCCCAAAAAATGCCTTTTTTACAGAACCAATAATTAAAATTTTAAAAAAACTAATGAATAAAAAAAATTATATGACGGGAAAATTATTCAATTAAATACAAATTTATATAGTCTAATAAGATGTATCAACATATTAAGAGGGTCTAATTACATTATTTTTTTAATAATAATATTTTAATTATACAGTATCCATTATCCGTATATTTATCATTGGCAAAATTTGATCAGTGATATTTTCATTTATTTTTGAAATGTCTTGGAATTTCTGTATATTTTATATTAATTATTTGGAATTATTTTTGAGACTATGAAATCTGTCAGCTCGGGATTCTGTAGCCCGAAGTGCCCAAAATGACCTATCAATGTTTTTTTAAGCTATAATTAGCATGGGTTAGTAGTTTTCCATATACAGTGTAATAAATCTTAAATGGTTTCCAGAATAAGTAATGCAAGGGCACCGTTACATTCAGGGTGGCTGTTTTACCGTAGGTGCGACTTATGTTCATTCAGCGCCTTCCTCTTGTGAGAAAACCCAAAAAAGGAATAACCATAAAATAAATTTTTAAATAAAATTATTTTATTTTTTAAAAAGCTTATAAATCATAAACAGTAACTCAGATTGAAAATCCGAGTCCACCACTGAACTCGGGAGGGTATGATTTCCTTAGGCTGATAATAGCATTTACCGGCGTGGGCCACCAGTGATTGGTAGTTTTTGGGCGTGAATATAATAATTAAGTGCCAATTATTTTATTGTAAAATACATAATTTCAATACCTTATCCCAGATTGATAATCTAAGGGTACTGTTGAGTTCATTGGGGAGTGTTCTCCTTAGGCGGAGTTAAACTCGACCGCCACGGGTCGAGGGAGAATTCTATTCATTTATTGAACATTTTTTTGGGTATGTTCAGTAAATGCACGAGCGATGTTTTCTAACTTTTTAACATCTGATCAGATTAAAAATATGTGGGCACCACTGAATCCACTACACTGGGATTCACTTAAAGGAGACTATACTTTTACCACAGTAGGTCTGGAAAAAATGTTAATTTTTGTGACTTTTTAAAAGAAATGAAAAAAAAAAAATTTATTATTTTATTTTATTCCATATCCTCCAACAGACAAAAGGTGTGTGGGGCCATCGATGTGTCAAGCCAATAACTGTCTTGTGTTGTCATCCCTATGTAATTATGTTAGTGGGGAATTAGGAAGGTTCCTAATTTATGATCCCCCATTAATTTCCCACGTCTTTAGTTACCTGCCCCCTCTCCTATATATATATATAGATTGTGGGGGTGTACCTGCACAGATTCTCCATTCAACGAAGTGCTGAAGTAGTTTCATGACGCCAAAACCTTAATGGATGGGGATAATCCCATCGGGAGGTGACGGGTTAGACCGAACCATGAACCAAAGGGCGACATACGAGCGGTGTCATTGGGATCCTTTAGCGGGAATGAAGAACACAACCCACCTTCAAGCACGGATGTTCTCCAATAGGATTACAAGGTAGGTGGTTTATTCATTTACACTTTTTGATGGATTTACTCTTCCCTGTTCTTTAATAATATTAAGAACGTAGACCAACCAACTAATGGGATGATTCGTGATTCATTTGTTTTTGTGGGAGGTTGTTGCGGGGTATCTTTTTAGGGTTTTGATTGTTGTTAATTCAGTTGATTAATAAACACTTCATCCCCCTCATGTTTACGAGCTAATGTAGAGGGTGTGGGATAAATGAACCCAACATGAACCCTTAGAATATTTTTATCTATGTGCCTCCATGGAAGACTGACAACACGACCATACAAAACGGCTATGTAGGTAATATAGTGTCGATGCATGTCGCAAGAGGAGGCCGTGATAGAAATCCACAACGGTCATCTGAGTACGAGGCACCAGACGACCATGAAGGAGGCGCGGAAGACCATCATGTGATGCATGTGGGAAGAGAGTCGTGGCTCATCAACAATAGCAGATGGATGAGGCAGTTGTAAGATGGAAGAGGCGGCTGATGCTTCTACAGGAAGTGGAAGGAGGTGCGGCATGTCCAACCCGCCACTAGTGAGAAGGAGGCGGCATGACCTACACACCGCCGGTGGACAAGAAGCCATGGTCGAAACTGGGGCGAAGGCTGAAACCACACCTCTGGAAGGTTCTGAAGCGACCGAACAATGCCCACATGGCGCCACTACTTTGTAAACTGAATGGCCTCCAGACTGTTTGAGAGTTCGGGAGACTGGGGTGTCACACCCCCCGTGCCGGCTTGGGTGGACCCCTTACAGGGACGCTGTCCTCTAGGGCCGCCCCCCGTGGTGGGATTCCCATTATGGGATGCCTTTGCTGGCCACCCCATTATGGGCTGGGCTCCCTTTTTGCGTCGGTCCGGACATCAGCCCAGTGTCGACCAGGTCGGGTTGGGACGGTCGGACCGGGTCGGACCAGACCCGGGCCTAGAAACACATAAAGGGCCACATCTTAAGAACCAGATGTCCATTTCTTGAACCTCTTATGAAATTGGGATCCTACGTACATGGTTGTATTTTTGGGATACTCCACTTGTGTTGAGGAGAATGTTGGGGTATGGCAAGGTCGGATCAAACAGAAATCCAACCGGGCCCTCAGCACCATAGCGCCTGTATCTTGCAAACTGTACATCTGATTGACGATCCGTTTGTGGATATAGGACTATCTGGCAGAGGCTTATCTTTTGGAATAATTTGGGGTGACATACATGGAAATCAAGATGTGGGAGTGGCTTGAGGAGCTCTTTTCCCATGCATACTATGTATGTAACCCTGCAGTTGCATCAAACCTAAAGACTGCTAGTCGATGGCCTAGTGGAATGAGGCTCTGTGTGACCCAGCATTCCCATGGTGGGGAGCGGTCCTATGTTACCAGGCACACCCATGATACTCAACTACAGGATTACCATAGTTCAGCCAAGGTGGAAAGTATCTCTATGTAACCCAGCAGGCCCACGGTGGTTTACAACTCTATGTGACCCAGCGTGCCCACGTTACCCATCAGGGATGAGTACCAAAACAGTTCAAGTTTAGTGGGAATCAGCTCTGTGTGACCTGGTTGGTCTACTGTACTCGATAGAGGAGGAGTTCTACAGAAGCCGAAGAGTTTGACGATTTTATGATCCTTCTATCCTTGACCTAAAGTGATACCTGGTGTGAGTTGAGTCCTATATCTTCGTGCTGATACACGTGTGATGCTTTTACCTTTATGGTGATATCATCATTGTGATACCTATGTGGTACTTTTACCTTCATGGTTTTACCATTGTGATATTCATCCATCAATTATGAGACAAGTATATCTTGATAACATAGGTATATGTATGGTCATATATCTAAGTAGAGAGGTTGATTGCATATTGCTTTTTGATGGAGGTCTTGCTTTGTAGTAATTCCATTGTGGAACCCTAGAAGAACTTCAGGGGTTGAGGGGTCCCTACTAAGTATTATTATACTCACCCCTGCATGGGCTTCGCCCGCACCTTATTTTGTCTGGTGCAGATGAAGAACAGTTCGGCTGAGTCTTGTGGGTGCTTGGACCAGGAGGTACATGGTGGAGACAGGCTGATATGGAGTGGTGTGGAGATTATTTGTACATATACATTTGGTAGTATACTCGATGGATGATCAAGGAGCTATTTTTTACTTATTAGTTGTCTTTTTACCATTAAGTTGTTCTTGTACTTTAGAGTTGGTCTTGTATTTCTGGCCCCTTTACTGTTAGCTCTCTTTTCACTATAGAAGTTACTTTGTGGTTACATCCTTGTTGTGTTATAGTCTGTGTGTTTTCTTCTTGTTGTTCTTCTGGATTTTGTGTGTGTATAGTTTAAAAAATTAATTACTTCCCTTTTTAGTGATATGACTTTCTGGTTCTAGTCGTCAGCCCCTAGCCTATGGAAGGTGAGCTTAGGCTAGTCACGACATGGACCCCGAGGGATGGGTCATGACAATTTTATTGTGGTGGAAGAATACAACCAACTAATAAATATTGAAATTATGAATTTATAATTTTTCTCATTTGGTTTAAATTTATAATACATTTTAATTTCCATGAAAATAATCCATTGTATAGCAATAAATAATTAATGAACATTATACATATATGTGTTGACTGTTATCCTTATATTCATTATACCCTATATGTATACTTCCATTTTAAATAATGAAACAATACTAATAATATTATAATAAATAATAAATTATAAATCTGGAATAACTTCAATCATTAGTTCATCCATCAGTAGAAGTATACCAACCCTACATCAACAGTTAAACATTATACAAGAAAAAGAATATTTTTTTATTAAATAAAACGATTTGTATTTATTTGGTAATATTGATCTATTTAGTTAAGTGATTCTTCAACTAATGAGATGGACCTAACATAATATTCATTGTAAATTTAGATTATATGATTTATACATCATTTTCAGATTTTTTTATAAAGGATATAAATCTATAAAAATGTTGTGGTTTTGCATGAAACTATATGAGGGACACTAGTAAGGGGGGTTTAATGAGTTTTTTCTATCATTATACATTCTAAAAAATTAATTCTTTAACTTTTTAGAATGAATATGCCTTTTTCTTCTTATTCATGTCACACACTTCATAGATTTTTGATAAAGTGAAAAAATGGAAAATATCACAATGTTTATATCCATATACAAAATTTTACATCATTTATTTTATATTGTGATGTAAATTGTATAGTTTATCCCCTTACTCCTAAAATATTATTACAAAATATTATTTGAAATCATTAAAGAATTATAGTGAATGTAGTATATAATTTTTTATACAAGATTCCAACTAATATTATAGTCTCTTCAAGTAATTATTTAACAAAAAATGTTAAATAAATACTCCAAGAATAAATTTATATCTAAAATTATCAAAAAATAGATATCTTTATTGAGTTATGAACTCAGAAAAATTATTGAAAATGATCATCATCCTTTTATCATGTTACTTTTATGTCTAAAAAATAATATTAAATAACAGATTTATGAACTGAATATCCATTAATATTTTTTCAATCTTCAAAATTGATAAATTTTTAATCATATTTCATATAAGTTAATGTATACTAAAAAATTATATCATATACATTTATTTTTATTTTGCATCTATCATATATATTTAGGAATAATATTATCTATTCTGAATCCCCCTTTATAAATTTCAATTATATAATTTCCTACTTATTGTTTTTTATATTTCTTTATTTCAGAAAAAATATATTCTATTTGAAGGTTATTCCAAAATGGATGGTTATAGTACATGACTATTTATGAGCTTGTGTATTTGAATAGTAAAAAGTGGTGCTTCCATTTTGGGCCAATTTTTTGAATGGGTAGCTAGGATGAGCTCAATTCATATACACAAGGTTAGTTAAGATCATAAAATATTAAAAATAATTTCACAAAATATTATTATATAGTGATCCTACCCTCATTATCTCCCCAATTCATCCAATAGTTTCTAGAACCCCTACTCTCATCAACCCAATTAAAGAATCTTCATTTTTTCCAATTTCCTCCCCAAAATATTTACTAAAGAGGAAGACATATCCATGTATGTAACATAATTCCTCTTACATCATCTCATTATTCCCTTCTATCCCACTCTCTTATCAACCAATTATCATGGTGATAGAGGGTTTCAATTTTTATGAATCAAATTTAGGGGTGTTATTAGTAATCCTCCATTTTAGATTCCATATTCAGATATAGTCATAATATATGGAACAACATCATTAGATGGAGGAATAATTATTTTTTATTGTTATTTTTATGTAATTAAATTTGTTTAGCTTGCAACATGAATATTATGTTTAATATACCACTTTCTTATAAAATTCTTATACCTCTTTATTCATCTTGGAAATTATTATAAATTTTTACACAATAATAATACTTACTTGATTAAAAAGGTGAGTATTTACATGGTATTTTGAATCTTTATTCCTATAATTATATTTATGGCACTAAATGTGTTTCTTAAAATTCATAAGAGGTAATTTACAATTATAAAACATAAACAAAGTTTTATTTTGATGTTAATTTTATTTCTAAAAATGATTATTCATGCCTTTATGAACTGTTTTCCAAAATAATATTTTTGAAGTGTTGCCAATTGTTATTCACTCTCATTATTTAGTTGACATGATTTTATCTTATTAATTTAGAAATTGGGCATAATTTTTAAATTTATAATGTTTCTATTATTATATTGATCCATAGAGAAATTATATATTTACATGGTTTTATAGTTGTGATTTAATAGATCGAATGAAAATACATTTAGTTGATATTTATAGAATAATTGATTATTATTTTATTGTATCTTTATTACCTGATAATTTTTATCTAAATGGATATTATTTTATATGAATATTTCATTATTGTATGTAAATATGTGGGGTTTTTTAATAGAAAGGTTTTTAGGAGAAATGAGAGAGTTACATTGATGTGTTTGAAGTGTATCATTTTTTGATATATGATAATTTTTATAAAATCCATTTGATAAACTCCAAGAAACCCTGGGTAACAATATAGTAATTATAGATATTTTTAAAATACTAGTTTATATTATGTTGTATCTAGTATACCTTTGTGAATGAAAAAATCATGTGTATAGGGAGTGATTCCCTGGAGTCTAGTTGATAATATGTAAGGGTTCTTTTTTTGGAATGCATCATTTGGATGGTTGTGGGTTTCACCCAAGTTCCTCTAGTAATATATCATTATATCATAGGGAGGTACCAAGGATTTATATTAGGTAAAATTATGTCACATTATTTTGATGAACTCTATTTCAAAAAAGAATGATTCTAATGAATTAATGAGTTTCAAGTATTCTGTATGTATTTTAAAATCCGAGATAGGTGAGAAAATTACCTAAGTATGAGTCCCTATTGATGTTGTGACACTACTGAGGATGAGTCACCATCAAGGCTGACTCACCACGAAGATGATAAACCACCAGAAATATCTCACCATAAACATGGAAATATGGAAATTTATAGAAATAAGTCACCATCACATATGAAACCACTATAGATGAGTCACCACAATGATCGAATTTTGATAAAGAATGAGACACTATTAGCCTAAACTACTGTGAGAGGAGTCCCTGTCAGAAGGATGACTCACCGCTATCTCAGACATTGCCAAAAATGAATTTTTCTAATTACCAAATTGAAATACATTCAGTAAAAGACACATCTAACTTTATGTCACCATTTCAAGGAGACACCATAGGACTCTAAGTCACCATTAGGTCAAGTCACCACAATTCTGATACCACCAATGATACACCACCAGAATAAGACATATCCACTATTTATAACTTATTTATTTTGAAATAAATTTTAATAAAGGCTATATTATCTATTTTAATTCCAATTTTTTTAATTATTGTATCTAAAATGTCCGAAAGAGTGCATTGAAGAAATTTTCAGACATGTTGTATAAGGAAACTATATATCTAGATGCAATTTGATATTCATACTATATATTTTTGATAAAAAGAGAAGTAAAATCGTTTTGTGAGTGAGGTGATGCAGACAAAAGTTGATGTTTTGAAATAAGAACACACTAAAAGATTTACAAGAAACAAGAGTTATAGATAATTTAAAGAACTTACATGACTACACTCAACTAAGGGAGAAGATGTACAATACTCATATAGTTATTTCTTATATTCATGAAAATAAATTTCTATGACACTCTATTTTTTGAAATATTTAAGAATATTACACGAGGATCCTTTGAAAACACTGTAACGGAGTAAAATCTTCCCCAAGAAAACAATCCTAGATTCTCTATCCCTTTATACATTTATATTGATCATTTTGTTTATTTATTTTTAAATTACGGGATGTAAGTGATACTCAGTTAATTTTCACAAATTATTTCTCCTCCAAAAATCTAGAAGATAGTCATGTATATTCTCAAATATTTTTTACCATTTATTCTCCCTTATATAGATATGGCAATGTTCATGTGTGACCTGTTTCTTTTATACTCCCATGTATAATAATGCAAGAGGACACATGTGACCTAGAAAGTTGATAAATCTATTAAAACACAATCCATGTTATGGATCAAAATCTTTATTTTATATAAACTTCTTGGTGGATGGTGACTACAAAGTGGAGAGGACTCAGTCTTATCTTGATATTGAACATATTATGTTTAGAATTCCATAGTGTGTTTGTTTTTTTACATAGAATGTATTTTTAAAAAATGATTTTTTTCAATAGAAAACAACATTAATACATTGATAGTTATCCTTTGTTAGTGTTTTTATAAGATTTTGAGTTTATTAATTTAATTTCAAAGGATAAGTAATATTTTATATTAATTACAAGATAACTAGTCAATAATTTATGAAATATTTTCAAAGAGTATAACTAATAATGAATAGTTGCTTTGGTTAACTAGGCCACATTGAAAATAATTAGTGGAATCAATTTCAATACATTTTGAACAAAAAATCTGTGGGTTAATCAATTCACCCCTTTTGAGATACTCACTCTGACTAATATTTGGTATCAAATAATTATTTATTTGGTATTAGAGTTTTCAAAATACTCTCAACTGGGATTTTAGTTCCACCTTAAGGATCATAAAATTATGTTATTTTTAAATTTAGTTCTTTAAATGAATTTATGAAAATAATTTTCTACTACAAATAGACCTCCCTTCTTCAATGGTAACAATGATGCTCAATGGAAAATTAAAATGAAAATTCACATTTGAAAGTACGAGATTTTAAATTTAGACTACTATAAAAGATAAATATACTATAGATGATATTGATAGAAATAATTTTGATAATGCTACAATGCTTTCTTACGATTATAACTTTATTTAAATAAATTACATTTATTGTTTTATAGGAGATGAATAATTTAATAGAATATCCACAAGTGAAGCTGTATTTGAATTTTGGTATACTTTATCTATTTCCAATGAGGGAAGAACTAATGTTAAGGAATTGACACTTATCACATTTACTATTAAGTATGATAAATTTATGATGAAGAATGATGAAACTATTTATGAAATGCACATTTGGTTCAATGAAATTGTGAATATAAAGAGAAAAAATGGGAATCATATATCTAATGAGGATCAGATCATATGACTACTTAGGTTTTTAACATAAATATAGAGAGTCATATTTTTTTCAATTAGAAAATTTCGTGATATCAACAAGATACATGTAAAATAGTTTATTGGTAACATGATGATATATGAATAAGGGGTAAAAGTCAAATTAAAATATGATAAAGAACCCAAAAAATTATGTATCCTTTAAGAATACTATATATAAACAAAATAAAAAATGAGAATGTTCAAGGTTCTAGGTCAAGTGATAGTGAGTCATCACCGATTATTGAAAAAGAGATAAATCATTTATCCAAAAGATTTAATAAATTTTATTGTAAAAATGTGTTTTTAGAATGTGGAATTCTAATGGATAATATGATTCCAAAGAAATGTGGAAAAAAGACTGTAAGAAATCATAAAATATGATGTTCGGTTATGAGTGTAGAAGGAATGGGAATGTAAAGATGGATTGTACAAAGTTGAAGTACAAAAAGTGATAGGATAAAAATACTAAAGTTTTATGAATGAAATTAAATAAACATGGAGTGATTAAAAATTTATACCCAATTATTCTTACTCAGCTCCTGAAGGGATATCAGATACAGAAAACATGTGGTTGATGAAAAAAGTCAATGAGGCCCCAACTGTTTCTAATGTTTTATCTTTGCATAATGATGATATTCTGATAATTATGTGAATGAAAATAATGATGTAAAAATGATTGGGATGAAATATTTCAATGCATATAAAGATTAAATAAATTATTAATGAACTAAGAGACAAATATAAAACACAAAAAAACACAGGATAATTTATTTAAAAACATTAAATATGTTATATCTATTAAAAAGGAATAGTATGATCAAGATTTGAATGTAAATAATAAAAGTTAACTTCCAAATGATAAAATAAAGAAAGAAATGAAAAAATTAACTAATGGTAGAGAAACTCCCACAAATATTTTAGGAAAGGAAGTTTCTCCTAAATATGTTAGTAGAATATGATACCAACCTAAACAGAGGGAAGTACTGAATAATATTTTTGTTCCAAAATATTGACCAAAAAGTGATTATATTTTTTTCCCAAATGACCTAAAAAAGCCTTTATTTCAAAAAAAACATTACTATATTTATAGGAGTCCCATAAAAATTGTGGTTTCCAAATGTTTTAATTACTAGCTTCTCTGGACCCAAGCAGATCTGGGTACCAATGTCATTTCTTGCATAGATTTTTTTTGTATGAAAACATTAATAAGACCTCATGTTAGAGTTTATGGTACTAGGATAATGGTTTTTCCTAGAATATGACTCAATATTATTCATGCTTCAGGAGCCTTATTAAGTTTGATAGTGGTCATGTAACCTTTGGTTACAATGAAAAATGTAAAATCACCGGCCTTGTTTAAATTGGTTACAGTAATTCTATTTAAATTTATATAGTATAATTTGGAGATGGATTGAAATATAACTGAAATAGTCTTTTATAGTTATGTGATTATGGGTTTTATGTTATATTTTAGAATTATTCTTTCAATACTTATGATTCAAAAGTGCTTTAATTTTTATTGATTTATGTAATGATAATGTTTATGTTGTATATCTGAACTCCTTAGTTCCCAAAATGTGTCCAAATTAAGTTACATTCATAAGGAACCTCAGTTGTGGAATATGAGACTCGACCATTGCAATATAGACTCACATAGTAAGCTTAATAGTAAAGGCTTAGTTAGGGATCTACTTAAACATGAGTTATTAAATTACAAAGTATGTAAGCCCTATTAAAAAGGGAAATAACTCCATGTTTCTATTAAATTAAAGAAATAAGTGTCAACTAATCAATCCCATGAGTTTGTTCATGTGAATTTGACTGGACCATCTAGTGTTTTTTGTTTAAATGTGATGAATTATGTCTATGTACTCGTAGGTGATTTCTATAGGTATACATAGGTAATATTTATAGATCAAAAAGTGAATATTGTTTTCATTTCACCAAGTATTCTAGATCTGTAGAGAATCTAATTGGAATTAGAATTGATACCTTAAGATGTGACCAAGGCCGTGTGTTTGAATATCACAACTTTGAATCTTTTTTCTCACAAAATGGATTCAATCATATATTATCTACTCCTATAAACCTTGAGAGGAATGAATTTGTTGATATGAGAAATAGAACCGTATAAGAGATATAATCGACCATGTTAAATGAATATGATTTTCGTATTTATTTTTTGGATAAAGGATTGGAATACAACATTCTACATAATAAATTGAGTTTTAATTAGACCAATTTTGAAGAATACCCCTTATGAGATTTATAATCATAGAAATAATAAGGTTGATTACTTTATATTTTTTGGTTTCAAGGTATTCATTCATAAAAATAAGGATAATCTTGAAAATTTTACTCCAAAAGATTTGATGAGATTTCTTAGGGTTATTCTGTTTCCAGTAAAGCCTAGAGTTTTCAATAAAAGGATAAAACCATGGAATAATATGTTGATGTAAAATTTTATTAAATAGATTCACATTAACCTAATACCTCCATGAAAAACCTTGAGGATGATTTTCCATCTTTGAATTTTAATTCTATACCATTACATTCCACTTTTAAATAGTTGGACAAATCATCCATTTATGATTTATTTATAGAACTTTTTTAACCTGAATTTGTAGAAAAACCTATAGTGACCAGCCCTATTTTTTCTAGAGATGTTAGAAATATTATGTTCCACAACTTAAATATTGTTGTAGGATATCAAGATAGAGGTAAAAAATAGATATTTTCTTAGAAATGAATTTGAACAACAAGCATTCATGTCTCTGCTTGAACCTAAGAACATCAATGAATCTATTAATAATGGATTATGTGTGATGGAAATGCTTGAAGAAATAAATCAATTTGAAAGAAAAAAATTGTGGGAACTTGTTATAGACCCAATGAAACCATAAATATTGGAACTAAATTTGTGTTTAAGGAAAAGGTAGATAATATAGTCACAATAGTTAAAAATAAAGAAATAGTTGTTTTATAAGGTCATAGTTATAAAAATGGAATATAATATGACGAAACATCTAAACTAGTTTTCAGAAATGAATCCATTAGAATTTTTTTGCCTATGCATCTCATATAGATTTAAATCATTGTCAAATAAATGTTAAGGTTTTCTTCATTAATGGTTTCATATTGGTTTATGTTTATATTGAACAACACCCTGGTTTTAAAAATCAATATTTTCTAAATCAAGTTTTCATGTTAACTAAAACTTTATAGGGGGTAAAACATGCTCCTAGAGCTAGTTATGATAAGATCATGAGTTTTATTATTTCAAAATTATTTTTAAAATGTATAACTAATCCTTCTATTTTTATAAAACTAATTATAAAGATGTTGTAGTTGTAATAATTTATGATGATAAAATAATTTTTGGGTATTCTAAAAATTATTGATGTACTAATTTTTCAAAAATTATGAAAAATGAGCTTGAAATGAGTTTTATGGGAGAACATAATAAGTTTATTAGATTTCCAATATTTCAAAATAAATAAGGATTAATTTTAATTAAATTTATATATAAAAAATATATTTTAAAACATTGAAACCTGGATAGAACTTAGAGTTGTGACAATCCTATGACTACCACATGTAAAATGGATCTTGAAGAAGCTGGTAAATAAGTGGATCAAACAAGTTACAGAGGTATGATTGGAATTATTCCTTACTTGACTACTATATGACCTTATATAATATTTATTATATTTATGTGAGATCATTTTTAAGAAAACACTAAAGTGGAACACTAAATTATTGTGAAAATAATTTTCAAATAACTCAATTATTCGACCAATTTAATAGTATTTTACCCAAGTGGGGAAGAATATTATCTAATATGTTATTATAATGCCGATTTTGGTGGATGTAAGTTAGAAGTAAAAATAACCTCTAGAATATGTCATTTTTAGGAAAGTCTCTAGTTTTATGGTGTAGTAAGAAATATAATTCATTTTTATTAGCTACTAATAAAGTTGAATGTATATGTACAGTTTGTTGCTGGGCAAAAATTTTGTGGATGAGACACACTTTATTAGACCATGGATATCAATTATGACAAGTCCCCATAAACTATAATAACAAAAGTTCTATAAATATTTCTATGAATTATGTATCTCTTTCTAGTAAAAATCACATTGATATATGACATCAATTTTCTATAGATCAACTTTGAAATGATGATATCAGTTATTAATTTATTGATACAAAACCTTAGTTAGATAATATTTTACTAAGACCTTAAATTCTGAGTGAATAATGTATATCAAAAAACAATTAGGTATGAGAAACATTGATAAAATTTATTTTTTGGGGTGACACGTTGTTGGGTGACACCCCATTGGGAGACACACCATTGGGTGATACAATATTGGGTGGCACACCATTGGTTTCATTCCATTCTCAAATTCACTATTCCAAATTATTGAACCAGCCATTTTTTGGTTTTAAATGTTTTCGATCTATTTTATTTCAGAAAATTGATTTGAATAATTCAAGTTAGTTGATTTTTTATTTCAGGTATTATTTTAATTTTTTTAATTACTAAATCGCAAATGATATACACTCGATAACTATCTAATTCGAACAGGATTATATTCTCACAACCTTTATTTATCTCAATCCTAGTGAAACCCTTTATCTTTCAACATTAAATCCTCCAACCATTCACTCAACCTTCAACTGATATTAATATAATGATCTATAAGTTAATAATTAAGTATCCTTCTATGTCCTCACCATTTATGTTTCAGTCAACTAAGAAGGGAAAATTGAATCGAGTGTTCCTTGTCCTATTTCATTGGTGAACCCAAAACATTCAAAGAGGATCGTAATCCAAAAAAACAAAGTTGATGAAAAGTGGGTGTTGTCAAGTATGTTTTCGGTGCTTAATGTTTTAAAAAATGAAGGATGGAAAGACAAGTTTTCCTCAAATGAGGGACCTTTATACCCTAGGATGGTGCATCAAATTTATCATAATGTTCAGTTTGGATTTAATAATGTTGAATTATACTAGATGAGAACTATAATAAATGTTCATTAAGTTATATTTTCTTCAAAATAGTGGAAAATATTCGAAGGTGTTCCTCATGACGTTGTTTTTACTGATTATTAAGTAACTATACAAAGAAAGAAATGATTTTGTTTCTGATTTTTCTTTAACCTATCTAATTTGAGATGGAATGACTAGAAGACCACTTTCATACAAGTTTTATGGGGAGTTCATATTTCTATTAAATTTTATTTAGCACATGTTATGTCTAAATAAAGGTGACTTTTCAACCTTACGATAACAATATCAATATCTACATTGTAGATAAAATAGTGTAGTTATATTATGGTACATATATCTGAGATGATAAAGCCTACTTTGAGATCTATCTCCTTGATCTATCCAAATATTATTTCCTCCATGTTAAAGGAAAACATCCATGTTTCAAATGATGAGGAAAGAGATTTTGATTGCGGTATGTGTTTAATTTCAAAATCAATTTTATCAGTTATGAGGATAAATTGTTGGCCTTAGAAAAAGAAGTGGGTAGATTATGTTGAGAAAAAATATGTGGATTTTAATACTATACATTGTCTATATAGGATAAGGGATCTTTTTTACCCTATTTTTGAATGTGTAGAGATAATGGGGTATTAAGATGATATGGAAGAAGATTATATTTGGGAAAAAAGATGATAAATATCTTGTTGATGAATGAAATGGTCCTGATCTATTTCAGGACTTTCCACCTCTTACTTTTGGAGTTCATAGTCCTCTTATGATAATTCCATGAAGAGAAAAGTTTGTGAAAATTGATGAAGAAGAAAATTATGTTTCCAAAGGGGAATAATTTAGATGTAGTTAAAAGATGGATTATGAAGAATATAATGGGGAGGAAGAAGAGGAAAAAGAAAAATGCCAAATTGTTAGTGGAAATAGAGATACTGGTGATGATGATGATGATTATTATAATTTTTCTGACCCTGAAGGTTCTGTTGGAAAATTCAGAAGGAGTCATTTGGATATTCCTTTGGATATTTCTTATCCATGTTTACCTTTAGAGGGATCTACTCTTAAAGAAAAATATGCATTTTTTAAGTTGGATAAATATCTATAATTAGAGCTTCTTCAAAAAATTCATGCAGTTAATGAAATTGATGCAAGAAATGTTGGTCATGATCATACTATTTCTGAATCTGTAATTATTGAACAAATGGTTGTCATTGGATCTATTTGAGCATCATGTTGATGAATACATATGGAAGGAACCGGTTGTGGAAGAATATGATAATGAAGAGTTACTTAATGTATCATCTTCCGATGAGACATTTGTTGATAGGCTTTTGGAAGCTAAATTAGCTGGTGGTGAAGTTCAAGAAGATGATGTTCAAATAGTGGAAGACACTGTTGTTGGTGAATCTATTGTTGTTGAACAAAGATCATGTGTTCAGAAATTAGTTGAGTTGACTGATTGTATGTGTACTAGTATTGTATCTACTTTTTATGTACCTCGAGTTTTGAACCCAAATACTATTTCATCTAATACTGAATCTTTTGTTTCTAAGTCTTTATATAGTTGGATGGATCTAATGTGAGAGGATCCTAAAGGATCTCTAGTTTCCATGGTTGATGCAGTAGGACAATAATAAAAATTTTATTCTCTTAGAGGACCTTCTCTTAACCCTTTTGTATATTGTATCCCAGTGTATATGGTCCCACAAAATCAATTGGATTCTTTTGGATAAAAATTGTTAGCAAATCTTAATAAGATGTTGAAGAGTCAAGCACATCTACGGACAATGCATTATGAGAATTATTCCTGATATCTTTTTTAATTCAAAATTAATCAAATTCAACCCATGATGATGAATCACATCTAAGAGATTGAGATATTTAATTAGAGGACAAATGGGGTGATAAAATCATAAATGACCCTGTTTAAATAATTAATGTCTTATTTTAAAACTTATTTGGATAGAATTATTAAAATACTTAAAGATGAATCCTTGGATACTTGAACTTTTTTACCCCACATTGATTCTAATATGATTGGAAACGTGGTTAGACAAGAACTTAATATTGTGACTATTGGACCATCTAATGGTGAACATGTCATATTATTAGATATTCTGTGAAATATTGAGTAGATTACTAAGCATGCTTACATGAGGATAAAAACTTATTACAAGGTTATAAATTCAGACCTAGAAACAATTACCAATGGCATAAAATAATAACTCTGAAGGATTTATCCCAAGAAATACATGCATGAAAACGTAAAATTTATGGTCTATAATTTAAGGATTTCACATGATACTTAATCATTTAAATAAAAAGTAAGACAGATTAAAGAGATCAGTCCAGTGGTGACTCAATTTATGGAATAGAAAGGATATTTATTTAGTGCCTTGGAGATAGGTGGTTAAAAAATAATGGATTTCATAAATATTATTAAATATTTTCTCTATGTACATGGAATGAATATTATGGATTAGGGTGAAATTACAATTACCCAATAATAATCTATTAAAATTGGTGTTACTAGGGATCTTACTACACATATTCCTTTCCATTTACAACCACTCCCTCTTCATCTTGTACAATCTATGTGACTACTTTTACTGGTAATTATTATAAAGTCTCTACCTCATGATATAGATGAAATCCCACGAGGTGTTCTAACTATTTTTCCTACATATCCTTCAGACCATGTTGTGCCTAATTTGTCGGACCACCAAAAATCCAAGGACAATGGAAAACTCAAATAGAACCATCGACCAACCTTGAGAATGATGTTGATGTAGAAATTATATTATGATAGGAATTGTTTTGATAAAATTTTGATTTAATACATTTAGACGATCTTTTAAAATCATTATTCATGATTTATTCTTATGATATTCATAGTTATTTCTCTTATATTTACTTTTTGATTATTTCCATATTTACCTTTTTGATAGTCTCAAAATGGGTAGAATTATTATAGAATATTTATTTTTGAGAATATAACACATTTATTTTATTAATACTATTTATTTTTTTATATCTTTGATACTATATTAATGATATGCATTGATTTATTTTGATTTTACATCTAATATCAAACATTTTTCTCCCATTGATAGCCTGATTTATGAACCTAAAATGGTTATAATATATATCTCTTAATTTTAATGAACAAAAAATCATGATTCAAATGATATTAATTCATTTGTTTTTTTTGTAAGTATTTTATAATATTAGATAGGTTATGAAATTCCCTAATTATGAGTCATCATTAAATTCGAGACAACATTGAGGATGAGTCACTATCAAGACTAACACACTACAGAGATAACACAAAATGAGAAATATCTCACCACCAACATGAAAAAAATACAAAATTCATGAAATAAGGCGTCGACATATGTTACACTATTGTATACGAGTCACTGCTGAGATCGAATATTGATATATTATGAAACACTACTAGACTAACAACCGTTAGATGGATGTATCACCTCCTGCTGAGACACCACCAACATGAAATTTTTGGATATTTACGAAATTGACATACCACCAGTTCAAGACACCACCAGATTTGTGTCACCATTACAATGAGACAACATCCGACTCTAAGAACCCATCAAATCAAGTCATCACTAGACTAACATTGCCAATGACTAACCACCAGACTAAGACACCACCAATTTTTCAAACAAAATTATTTTGAGTTAAATTATTCTAACAATTATATTTTGGATTTTAATTCCAAATTTATTTAAATTATTTTCTCTTAAATGATTAATAGAGTGAATTTAAGAAAATGTAAAATATGTTATATGAGGATGCTGGATATTCAAATACACATGTATATTCTTCCTTGTTTATAATGATAAAAAATAGATGTAGACCCCGTCGTGTGAGTTATGTGATGCACACAAAATGTAATGCACTAAAAGAAGTACACACTATAATATATACATGAAATGAGATCTGTTGACCGTTACATGAAATGAAATTACTACACTCGACTATGAAAGCTAAAGAACATTAATAATCTAGTTAATTTATATATTCAAGAACAGAAGCATCAACTACACTCTGTTTTTCTGATGTTTAAAGAACCCGACTCGAGCTCCATTTCCAAACACTTATTAGCTGAATCACATAACAAACCAATCATATATATCCATTTATATTTTTAGATTGATTAGTTTTTTTAATTATTTTATCATTATGAGTAGTTTGTGAAACTCTATTTATTTTCACAAATATTGTCTCCTTCTACAAACATGATGATACTATGATATATTCTTAAATCTATTTATATAATTTATACTCTCACATACAACTGTGGTAAAGGTCCTGTGGGACCTATTTCTTTTATACTCCCACATATAATTGTGGAAGACGTTAAGTGTGACCTGGAAAGTTGTAAAAGTTTGAAAAAGTGATATAGATAATGGATCAAACAGTTTATTTTATATAAACATCATGGTGGTGGGTGATCACATAGTAGATAGCACTAAGTCTCTTCTTGATAATGAACCTCCTATATTAAAAATTCTATATTGTGTTTGATTTTATTTTACATAGAATATATTCTTTATAACTGAAAATTATTTTAAATTTTGAAATAAAAAATTACATTGTTATTTAACATTAATAAGTGTTGTTATATGATTTTTTTTGACTTAATTTATTTTAAAGGTTATTTAATATTGTATATTATTTACCCGTGACCAAATAAATCATTTAATAAATATTTTTAAAGAGTAAAACATATAAAGATCAACTGTTTTTGTTAACTTGGAAAATTTTTAACCTAATTGGGGGAATATATTTTAACCCATTTTGATTATATGATTTTATTATGTACTCAATTCCCCCTCACCTCTTGAGAGAGTCACTCCAACTAACATGGTGATTTCTTGGGTATTATGTTTCTTTTTATATTTGGTTCTCTACACATCTAATTCATTATGTATCCAAGTTTTTAGAGAGTTTTAATGTATGCATTATATTGTATAATATAATTTTAGATATTTTTCACATATATCAGAGTTATAATATTCTAAAAATTCCCTTTTTTACTTGATGTTATTTTATTTTTCTTCAATATTATATTTTCCAATTTTTTAATATTTTATTAATCCAATTTACATTATTTATTTTTTTAAAAATAAAGTTACATGGTTCAAAAGGATATCCATTTAGAATTTTTTTCATAAATAATGGATTATTTATTTTTAAAATTTTCTTTTTTAAAATGGTATGATGACTACAGGTTTATAAAAAACATATTATTTATTTCTTGAAAAAGTGATAATATGTTATCATTCTTAATTACATGTTCATATAATTTAAAAATTATTTTCTAATTATAGTTCATAAAGACATTCGGGAAATTTTATAAATGGAGTTTAATAAACGCTTTGGTGGAATCTTACTGATGAAGTTTAGATACATGTCTTTTTTAGTTTATTTGACAACATCCCTTCATTTCATAAAAATATATTCAAATATATTTAATTAACTATACCTTGATTTCCAAAATGGATTGTAAGAATATAAATTTTTTATTTATCATACTTATCCATGAATTAACTTATCCAAGTCCCAAATCTCCCTAAAATATCATTGTATTCATTTTATAAAAGTTCTTGGATAAATATACATGAAATAACTATGAAATATATTTTATCCTCTTGATGACATGAAATTCCATGACTAAGATCTGTATGAGCTTCTAATTTATAAGTGGTTCAGGTTAAACAAAATTCTCAACAACTTTAACTAGTGGATTCGATGGTCATTGAATTGGTTCCATTATTTATGAAACAAACTTCACATAATCATCATTAACTTGAATTTGAATGCTTAGGATATTTAACATCAACTAAAGTAATAATCATTATAAAACTATTCTATAAATGGTCAACCATAATATAAAAAAATGAGTATTTTTAGTAATTCTCGCTACTATTTCATTATATGATACACTCATATTGTATGCACCCAATAACGAGATAAAATCAATCATATAAGTTTCCGAGAACAACTATTGTACCAATAAAACCTTAGTAACTATTTTGATTCATAAAATGGATGTCTATATATTTTATTACCAAACATTTCATGTTTTTAAATTTCATATCTCCTTGAAACCGTCCTAAGATAATGAACCAACCAAAACTTATTAAAGTTTTAACATCCCTACTGAACCTATTTGATTGGTTCATGTCAGAGGTGTTATATATTTTGTTGAATTCCCCATAACACAAAAGGCATGAAACAGTTTTAGGGTTAATCTTGGTCAATCACTAATTATTTTCCCTTAAACATGAACATGCTAATAAAGACCAAAAAAATAAAAAAAACAATATTATTCATGTAAATTAGTAAAATATAACTCATGCCAAAATGAAACATTATTATAGAATACAAAATAAAAAATAAACACTAATACATCGAATGGAAAGAAAAATTTAATGACATCAATGTCTCATCAACCCAAGCACAACCCCAATAAATCTCCCAACTCTGACATCGTGTCCCAAGAACACTACATTATGATTCATCAATATATATGAATAACACCTTTATTGTACATATATCCATGTAAAAAATATCCACAAACACACCAAAGTGACCATGTAGGGGGTAACTATAAAACATAGTTGGTAATCTAAATGAATATCGTAAAACACCTACTAGGAAAAAGAGAATGTTATCCAAAATTTATATTTATATAAGAAATAATTAGAGGAAAATTTTCTTATTTCAATAATAAATAAATTTAATATGTTACTAAAACCATAATTTTTTGGTATCGTCATTCCACAACTCACGTTCCAATGTATGACCAATGATTGTCCTGGTACTCCTAACTAGTGAAATATCACATCAACACGTCCTCACATAATATAATATACTATCTGAAACTTTGGTACCATCCCCTAATATGAACCAACAATATGTTTAAACATATTTTCATGAATTCTATCCAACCAAAAATTCCACATTCTAAACAAACACCATTTTTTGAATACAATTTTCCTTCAATAAATTTATCAAAAACATTATGTGCATCATTGAAATTAAAATACATAGTTACTAAATCCAATAAATATTATCCAATATTCATGAGATAGTGGTTTATATGTCAAACCATTATATTCTTGAACATGTATCATGGGAGAGAGGCCGGGAAAAGCAGAACAATCATTGAAAATGAAAAACAAGACATTAAGACTTTAGATTCTTCCTTGGAACATATTCAACCAAATAGATCCCAATACTATATCATAAATATAAACATAATATGACATATTTTTATCAATAATAGATTATATTTATGGATTATTAATAGGGTAATCAAGTATATATTATGAGAATAATAAATAATAAGGATTTATTGTGTATTTTAGAGATCCAACAACCCATGATTCACCAAAATTGTCTTATAAATAAAAAGTAATCACCAAGAATTCTTTGGATTGTATAAGAGATTGTGTTCCTATAAGGGGAGGTGTTAAATGAGTATTTTTTGGTGTAAAACGTATTTAATCAATATTTTTCATATATTTAAATTCACATAACATAGTTAGTATACATGGTTTGGGAGTCCATACTCTAATCATATACATGATACTCTCTTCAAACCACCTCTTTCATGGTTAGATCATACCATTTGAAAAACCATGTACCAACCATGATTTATTTCAACTACCTGCACACAATTGTTTTTCCCAAAAACCCACACTATTTTTAAAAACCATATTCCAAATTTTTCTCTTCCAATAGATTTCAAAACATATTGTACAGTTTCATAATAGAGATTTACTATTTTGATTAATTGTTCACAATGGAAACACTAACATAAAATCTTCCAAAACAATCCAAACCCCTTGATACTCCACCCAAGTATCATATATCATTAATATATATAAAAACTTTAATGTACTAAAAATTGGATTTTTTACATTTCATTGGATCAAAAGGGGATTAATCTCTGGTTTCCTAGGCAATCTTTTGTTCCACATGTCACACACTAGGTTGGATTAATATAGTTTCATTCTAGTTACAATTATATCCTCACAAGATCAAAACTATAAACTCAATTAAATCACTAGTTCAAAGAATTTATAGCACTTTTTAATGAACCACCACCACTAGGTGTCCCTCTTGTTCCTACAATGATAAGAGTGAAACCCAAGGCATGCCACCGAAAATACCATGGTTGAAGAATACCAAAGAGTATATATAACAAATATATGGGACACATTACAATAATATACCTTAAGAACATAATAATAAATCCACTAATTAAAATCATAATATAAATTCATCTATGTCCCCATAGTAATCCAATATTCTAATAATATCATACCATACAAATCCTTTAATAAATAAGAAGATTAAAATCATAAGGATTTCACTCCAATAATAATTGAATTTTCAAAGATATTAATGTCTATTGTGTTCTCCAAACTCCCACTAGAATCATAATAAATTGATTATAGATATATTGGTGAGCATGTATATATACTCAATGTGATTCTCCTCAATATAACTGGTCTGAATGTAAAATAAGTATACTAATGATTAAATGAATAACTAAGAGAACCCGTATGTACTTATCACATAATATATTATCTAGCCTCACACCCTCACAAAATATTACATCCATGTAAAGTAAAATATTATCAATGAACAAATAAAAATTATATCCTACGCCACTTCCCCAATAATTTATCACTCTTATTCCCAAAAATAAAATGTCATGGAATCCTAACCCCTTTCTCTATAATGCCTCGGTACACACAACTGATTTCATAATCTCACCTCAAACCATAACCATATAACCCTAAAACTTCTATATCCACCTCTATTTATAACAACTTCATCACATTAGCCATCATGGTAGGGTGTCATGAACAAAAATGATATAATCCTCATGCCCTCCTCTTACCATCAACAAACTCCATCATGCATCATTAAAACAATAATTCATAGGGTTTTAATGATAACCACATACTACACATCTATATGATCATAATTTCCATGTTCAATCACATCCAATGTCATACATTGAAGAGAGATGGAGAGAGAAATTGGATTAGGCGTAGTCATCCTTCTTTTCCATAACTATTTAAAATGTCATGAACAATCCTGTGCTACCTCTTAATTGGGTACCTAATTTGGTCTATAGAAAGAACCAAAGATAATAAGAAATACCCACATACTAGAAACTAGTTCCTTGTAATCAAGAATGTATCATGGAAATAATTTTCCTGGTAAAAAATAAAATGACCTATAAAAACCATAACAACCCCAAAGTAAAATTAACATCCAACCCTAGAAAAGACAGATTAAAACAACACAAAAGAATGAATGGGGCATTATGAAATAAAATATTAAAAGGGGTAGATATGATATTATAATGATAACTTAAAATGACGAAAGCTCTACACATATATGTCTGACCTTATAGGTAACCTCCCATAATTTCACCACAAAAACCGAGTCAGTGTCTACTAGATATGATAACAGTACCCAAGAGATTTCTTGATTATACCAATTTATAAAATAAAAAATTTCACAAATACCCATTGGGTTTATGGAGTTTGTGACAATGAAATCCTAGTATAATCCCACCATGAATATAATGAATAACCTTTGTTATAAAATAATAAACATTATTGTTTGAAACCTATTTATTTAGAAACATTATTTTAAATTTTTTAAAAATGTTGAATAATAATAATAATAAAACAACCACGAATCTAGGGGAAACCCTATGGTTACTATGGTTGTGCCTTAATCTAGGATATATATACTCTTTTTTCATTGAACTATTGAAAACATATCCCATGATCCAGCCGCTATAAAGGATTATGATGATGTACTACTAGTAACCAAATCAATAACATTTTTTTCGTTACTATTATGTTATAATATAATGCATCGGGAGGGAGAAACCTTACCTAGTGGTACTTGTCCTACTTATCCTAACTAGATACATAGGGTTATCATGAGATGTTATTTTCCCAACTAGTTAACTTTAAAGTTCCATGATATCCCATAATTAAATTTCACTAATTTCAAATCCTATTCCAACATAATAAAATTGATCATATTTTGAGATCAACTATAGACAAACTAATAGTTATCAAAATATATCTTTATGTATCCAAAAATTTAGAACATTCATTATAATTATGTGTGCAATTTATCTTCGCAAAAAATTGTTATACCATGATTCCTCCTACCCTTAACAATTACAGTAGTAATGCCCTAACCCCACAATCCAAGAGATAGTGCATTATTTTAGTACATTGGTATGATTACAAAGAATCAACTCCTGAAGGACCTATTAGTTTAGAAGACTTGGGAAATAGATTACATACATGAACCTTACATTACACATTAAAAAAAACACCACATAAATAATCATTTGAGAATGCTATTATTCCTCTTGCTTAACCCCGCATATCTATCACAATACACATGTTGGAATGCTGGGAAAACAAAACATAAGAATGGGGTGTGCTAATATGCTCAGTAAGTGTAAATAATTTAGCAAAAGCTATAAGAGTTTAAGGAAATATGAGTAATAAAAACCACATCCTTTTAAAAATAAACACAAACATAATATGTAGAAAATAAATAAATCATTACCATATAAACATGCACATGGATATTCTACTAGTCCAATAATCACATGTAATAATTAATTTTATAATGAGGCAATTCCTAACACCAGACATCACTACCACATAGTAAAGGCTTCATTCCAAGACAACAAATAAATTTTGTGTCAAGGACTTGTGCAAAGACACTAGTTTATCTCATGAAATATACTAATGGATCGAAGAGCTATAGAGGGCCCCACCCATCACTTATTATGTCGACTGCATTCCACATATGAAAATGTTATAACAAAACATAAACATTCGTATTAAAACTAGCATATAAAATGTCAATACATTAACCATAAACCATGAATGGTATAAAAATTGAACATCTATAATAAAAAATATCATAACTCAGTACATACAATATGGAATATTGTATTATAATAAATCAACATCAATCAAGATAATATCATGTAAAGGATGTTGACAATGTTGAAAATGATGAGTAAAACTTTTTCAGATAAATATCTCTTTTTTTGAAATAATTTAAAAGTCACACATTTATAAAAGAAGTAATTTGAATGAGATTTTACAATCATTGTTTCCCATACCACTTTGAATATTTTGAATGGAATTAACATTTTAAAACAATAATGTCTGTATAAATAAATCTGTAAAACCATAATGAAAACCTGGACATTAATGATAAAGATTTAGAAGAATAAATATTTAAAAAATTAAAAATGATGTTTTAGTTAAAGAGTAACTTTAAAGAATTATTTTGAAAATTATTTTAGGAAACATGAACGTGGATAATTAATATGTCCTAGAAAATACTTTCACATAAATAATCTTAGATAATATTGAAATTGAGGAATTCACCCTTACCTTGTACTTTCCTTTGGTATAGGGTATGTTTATGCTCCTGTATAATAACCATAGTATGTTATTAAATTATAATAGAACCAAATTCATATTTATTATATCATACATGATTCATTTAGCACATTATACTACATATTTAATAATGATTTCCATGTTAAATTAACATTTCAGGTAATAATTGTTTTATTTATCTTATGTGTTTTAACTCGTTCTTATTGATTGTATTATTTTGATAATGATTTAAATAAAAAAAATATATAACATGATTTATATATCAAATATATTTAGAATATAAATATGTATTATATATATACATATTAAATTGAATACACCGTTTATCGAGACGGTAGGTCCTACGTACACATAAATGTTGTATCTATTTTCATATCATATTGAACAGAAGTAAGTAGTTATGATATATGTACGTAAAGACATATATATATATATATATAGTAGAATTATCATGTCATATATTAAATACTTATTAATAATATATATTTTTATAATCATCATTGACTGGTGAACATCAAAATAAATCTCATCACGTCATGGAGATAGTAAGTCGTACGTAAACATGAGCAATGATATCATTTCTTAAATGATTAAAAGGTGTGGAATTTGAAGGTTATTAATTTTATAGATAAATTACAATGTTATTTTAATTATTTATATATATATTAATCATCATTATATCCATCCAAATAACATATTGTTGAATAAAAAATTAAACCACGACCTAGAGATGGTATGTCGTACGTACGCACACAAGGTGACATTATCCTTCATAGGATTGATAGAATAATTAATATGGGTTTTCAATATTTATAATAAAATCACAGTACATATAAGGTAATGGAGTTATTCTTTCTTATTAAAATAACAAAGAAAAATTAAGTGGAGGATGGAATGAACTTTGAAAGTGGCGATAAAATAATTTCATCTTCTTTGGGTGTTTCCATTTGATTTTAACAAAAAGGCTCCATAGGTTGGATTTATACTCAAGGTAAGGCCACTAGGGTGATGTGATGGAATTTGGTTTGAGATTTTGGTATGGTTGGCTGATAAAAATGGATTTGGAGGTGTGATTTTGTGAGAAGGGGAAGTACCGTTTTATAAGAGAGATGAGGGTCACATTAAGAAAAGTTTGAAATATTATTTTATCTTAAAATCATTTCCGGTTTTTAATGGATAAAAATGTTTTATTTCAAAGATGAGGTGGTTATGGGTTGGAATATTCTAAAACAATAGGTTTTAGGTATGTTTATGTCACCAATGTACCCCTATCTTTTAGATTTATCTCTTAGTTAAATATTTTAACTCTTACCGTGTTCTCTTGTATTATTATAATAAATGTATAATAAATATACTATAAAAATAAAATAGAACCAGAAGTGGATCATTTTTGAAATATATAATCTTATAAAAGTCTTTTGGCTGAACATTATATTTTTAAAAATATTATGTTAATTAATAATATAGTATTTGTTTTAAAAAGTCATTTATGTCAATTTTAAAATATTTGGTATTTTGTTTTTGTTTAATTCATAAAAAATTTATCAATTCAATAAAAATTTATTTAATCAACCCTAAAAAACATATTAACCCAGAAAATTCATGTATGGCATCAAAAACCACAATTTACAATTATTGTGATATTTATAATATCAATTATTTTAATCTTTCATTGATAAAGAAATTACTGCACTATATTTCTGTCATAAATAAATTTAATTATTTAATATATAAAAATAACTAATAAAATAAAATTATTTAGGAAATATTTTTATCTTTATAATGAATATTTATAGTTGAATTTATCATATGTATAACCCTATATTAAAAATTATTTAGTTATTAAACATTGAATTCAACACTTTTAACTCTTCATTAAATAAAATAATAATAAATGTACTAATCTAATAAAAGGTGACCAAAAGGATCATATTTTACCCTGAAGGTTGGTTTTGGTTGAAATAAACTTATATAATTTAATTAGGACATGTGTTATGGTAATTATAATATTATTTTCCCTTTAATTGCCCAATATAATTTTAACCATGTTAAATAAAAGTAAAAAATTATGATTCACAAAAAATTATTTTCATCTTATTGAACTAAATTTTACTTACATATATCAATGTGTCTCTAATAGTTTTTGAATTCAATTCACAGAAGTGGTAAAATTATGTTTTATGAAAATTTGGAAATGTGCCTAGAAGGTGGGTAAAAGTCGTTAAGAAGCTCATTAAAAATCAATACATCAAATTTCATTATAAAATGACACCAATTAAGTAAATTGAACATATATAGGTATTATATATATTTTTTTACATTAAATAAATTGAAATAAAGTAATTATTTATTTATATAAATAGTCAGATTTAAACAAAAACACCTTGTTTTCACTATTCATCAAAAATTGAATGTTTTCAGAAAAATTTCCAAAAATTCAAACTAAGATAATTTTGATATTTAGAAATTAGAAGTGAAGTATATTTTACCAAATTAAAAACATAGAAGTTGGATTAATTAATTGAAAATTAATTCCCATTGGTAAAACTAAAAAGCTGGTTTTAAAAAGTATAAACTATCAAAAGATTGACATGTGTTTGTGTCAAATTTAAATATGAAATTACTTATAAAGACCTAAATTGTATTAAATGAAAAAAATATAATATAATTATCTTTAAAAATATTCAAATAAATAATTTAACACTAGAAATTATTTCGATTAAAAAAGTTGTTTTCAATTAAAATTCATTATTTTTGACTATTCACCAAAATATGAAAGATATCAGAAAAATACCAACAGTTTATCCAAACTAATTTTTTTTATACTAATTATAAATAATAATTCAATTTCATTAAATTGAATATATAAATGCTTCAAATATTTTATTTAAAAAGGGTTCACCCTTAAAAGGCAATAAAATTGCATTTTTAGAAAAATACTTCTTTTATCTGAAAAATGGTTTTTTTCATATATTATGTCTAGAAACACAGAATATGGACTCTAAAATTATATTGAGAATATAAAATTCAAAATTCAGTTAATACTATTCATAACAGCTTTTTGAACGGTTAGTTTGGTAAGTTGTGATGTGCTCTAACTCGGTATTACGTGTAGTGCAAGTAATTGAATTACATTGAAGAGATAACATACAATGAAATTTTGCGGTGTTACATTCTACCCTAATTCAACAAATCATGTCCTCTCAATTTGAAATTGTTCTTAGAAAATAAAAGATATAAAATAGAAAAATACCATTTTGGAAAACCCACATTGAAAATCGGGTTAATGAAATTTGTCTTAATATGGGGAAAGGGAAATTAAAAGTCACAAAACAATTATGGCATATATTAATAGAAGATTGGTGGAAATTAAAGGCATATAATTGGATTTTTGTAAATATTTATACGGTGTGATTGTGGTTCCCAATCACAAACAAGTGTAAAATTGAGGGCCTCAAAGTATTCAATCTATGATGATTTAAAATATCATCGGTTCAACATAACATAAGGTATTAGGATAACACATTATTGTTTTTAAGATCCATTACAAAAATTTTATGAAATAATTTATTCATAGAATAAGTGTAAAAAATACTAGAGAAGTAGAGTTTCTTCCTTTAACTAATTCTTACCACAAACCCATCTTTCACTCCAAAAGACGATAGAATTCAAAAAGACTCTATTTATCCAAATCGTATAGGGTTCCAAAAATAATGAATTTATAAATCATTTTTATACTATTTAAGATAACTAAATTATAAAAACCAAGACATTATGTAGGCTACTGGTAGGTTATGCACCCTTTTCGCCCTTTGATTGTGTGTTCAAGTCTCACAGCTTTGCTGGATGCGATGGGTTTTTGCCCAACCTCCGGGTTGTCCTTTTTAGGACAATCCAAAAATAATGTTAAAAAATTATTTAAACTTTAAAATATTATCCAATGTCATACTTAATCCATTCCTACCTTTAGACTTATCCAAAATACTTCTTTCCAAACTCACTGTCAAAAATTTATAAGGAAGGTAAATACAGTGAAGATCTTTTTTTCCAAATAATTACATGTGAATACCTTTATCATGTAATATTTTAAAACATGGTACACCATGAATTACTATAAAAACTAATTTATTATAGTCATTCTCCATTATTTCTTATAGTATACTTTATATAATCCATATATCCAAAAACGTTGTAAACTCCAACAATAATGGAATAAACAAACAATTAAATAGTTTCCAAGTAGTCAAGAATGTAAAATATAATTGATCCAAATCAATCATATCTTATTCAAAAATCACTAAATCAGTATCAAAAAAATATTATGGTTTATATTTCCTTCAACCATGTATTCACCAAAAAGTTTTTCTTGATATTCAGTCAATTATCTTAGAACCATATAATATCAAATCCTTAATGAAATAGTACTAAAGTAAAATCCTTATTTATTTCCATAATTAATATAACCCGCACACTGTTGATACAACACTCAAATGAAATAATTATTTAATAAAAACATAAGAACACTAGTCATTACTCTTCCTCTACTATAGTATCATGATTTTATTATTATCTAATAGCATCAATTGGGGAAAACTCTGATGATTTGTACATTGATCCACGTAGTGTCCCATATCCTTATAGATGAAGCATTATACATTTGAAATTTTTTTATTACCCTCACAATCATGAATATGATATCCTTTTTCTCCTCACTTATGACATACTCCCATTCCCTACAAATATTTACCATGGTGATTCTTTCCATAGTTTTTCCATATGGGAAAATATTTCCTTCCCTTATTCCCATTATCAATAAATCCTTCTACAATCCTTTTCTTCTCCAGAATCTTTTCAATTCCATTGGAATTAAATAATTCCATAGTCAACTTATTAAAACATGATATTATTTCCTTATATGATGAAATTACATTGGAGAATATTTCCCTTCTAAATTTTGGCTTAATAACATGAAATATACAACCCTTCTTACTATTTGGATCATGTGTATTGCTGGAGTTCTCATTCCTTCTACTATGAAACATTTCTAAATAATGACATACACTTTGTTAGTTTATAAATCACAATGCATTATTCGAAACTTGTAAAATAACTAATGTAAATTGAAATGTTTATGCATATAATCTATAATCATAAAAATGTTTTCCTTGAGGAAGTATTTACTGTCAAATTCTTCATAATGCTTTGTAATGAAAATGTGGGTTATCCTAAGTATATACCCCAGGAGTGATGTAACCAAGAGTGTAGCAAGGCCCATTTTCATGTACTAGGATACCCTAGGTCAAGCCTAAAACTTATTTTTAGAGTATTCGCTCTTAGGTACATCTGTTCCACATACCTGCTCATATCCAATCAAGGATGTATTTCATGGAAAATTCACAAAATATCTACATTTCAAAAAATCTAGGAATTTCAACTATACTAATCCTCAATGTCAATCTCAGGGTAATGTTTCAAAATCAGATTTTATCTAAATCTATCTTCAAGGTTTTGGATAAACTTCCTCTGATACCAACTGTAATGCCCCGACCTCAGAATCTCAGAGTTGGTACATTATTTTAATAAATTGGCATGATTACAAAGAATAAAGTCACAAAGGATAGATCTGTTTAGCAGTCCTAGGAAATAGATTACATACATGAATGTTACATTACAAATTAAAACATAAAATATATATATAAATAATCCATTGAGAAAAAAAATTATTCCCCTAGCATAGCCCTGCATATCAAACACAATACACTTCTTGGAATCCTAGGTAAACAAAACGTAATAATGGGGTGATCTTAGATGCTTATTAAGGGTAAATAATTTAGTGGAAGCTATAAACTTTTGAGGAAATATGTCTAATAAAAACAATAGCCTTTTAAACATAAACAAGAACATAATATGGAGAAAATAAATCAAACATTACCATATAAACATGTACATGGATATTCTACTAGTCGAATAATCACATTGAATAATTAATTTAATAACAATGGAATGGCTAACACAAGACATCATTAACACATAGTCAAGGCCTCATGATAAGAATACAAATGAAAATTTTATCAAAGCCTTGTGCCATGACACTAGTTTGTCTCATTAGACCTACCGATGCATCGGGGGTCTATATAAGGCCACACTCGTCACTTACTATGTCCACTACATTCCTCATATGAAAATGTTGAAACAAAACATAAACACTTGTATTAAAAATAGCATAAAAAATGTCAATACATTAACCATAAACCATGAATGGTATAAAAATAACACCTCCAAAGTCAAACATATCATAACACATTCAATAAAATATGGTAGATTATATTATAATAAATTGACTTCAATCAAGAATAATATCCAATAAAGGATGTTGACATTTTAGAAAATGATGTGTAAAACATTTGGAGGAAAATATACTATTTTTGAATTTATTTAAAATCACTAATTTATAAAGGATTTCCTTAAAAAGAGATTTTTGAATCAAAGTTTTCCATACCACTTTGAAACTCTTGACAGAAATTAACATTTTTAAAAAATCATTAACAGAAAAATAAATACATAAAACCATTTTGATAACATGGAGATTAATGAGAAATATTAGTAAGAATAAATATTTTAAACATTTAAAATGATATTTTAGTTAAATATGAACTTTAAAAAAAATTTGAAATTATTTTAGGAAACATCTACATGGATAGTAAATATGTCCTAGAAAATACTTACACATAAACAATCACTGATAATAATGAGATTGAGCAAGTTATCCTTAGCATGTACTTTCCTTTGTCCGAGGGTATGTTTAACCTCCTATATAATAACCAAAGTATGTTATTAAATTATAAAATAACCTAATTCATATTTATTATATCATAAATTATTTATTTATGACTTTATACTACACATTTAATAATGATATCCATGTTAAATTAACATTTTAGGTAATAATCAATTTCACTATCATAGGTGTTTTAACTAGTTACTCTTAACAGCATCATTTAGATCATGATTTATATAATTAAATAATATAAAACATGATTTCTCTATCATATATATTTAAAATATAAATATGTATAATAGATAGATATATGAAACGTGAAACACCATTTATGGAGATGGTTGGTCGTACGTATGGGTAAATTTTGTTTCCGTTTTCATATCATATTTATCAAAAATAAGTGAATAATATATATGTAAGTAAATATATATATATATATATCCATTAGAATTATTATGTCATATATTACATATATATTAATCATATATATTTTTATAATCATTATTGAATGGTGAACGTGGAAATGAATCTCATTGTGTCGTGGAGACGGTAAGCCGTACGTACACACGAGCGGCGATATCATTACCTTAACTATTAGAACGTGTAGATGTAGATGGAAATTTAATTTTACATCGAAATTATCAAGATATTATTATTATTTATGTACAAATTACTCAACATTATATCCATCCAAATAACATAGTATGAATAACAAATTACACCATGGCCTGGAGATGGTAAGCCATACGTACGCACACATGGTGGCATTTTCATTCATAGGATTGATAGAATAAAGAATATAGTTGTAAAATTTTTATAATAACATCATATTATGTATAAGTTAATGGAGTTATTATTTAGGTATGGAAATAAAAAAGAAAAACAATGTGGAAAAAAAAAGAAAATGGAAAGAGGTGATAAAATAATTACCTCTTCTTTGGGTGTTTCTTTTTTAATTCAACAAAATGACTCCTCATGTTTGCTTAATTCTCAAGGTAATGACTCTAGGTTGTAGTGAGGGATGTTGGGAGGATATTGGGTCAGGGCTTGGCTAAGAAAATTGGATTTGGAGATGTGATTTTGGGAGAAGGGGAAGTACACTTTTATAAGAGAGATTAGGGAGTCTTTAGGAAAAGTATGAAATATTAATTTATTATAAAAACATTATTGGTTTCTAATGGCTAAAAATTGTTTTATTTAGAATATAATGTGAGAATGGGTCTAAATACTCTAAGCCAATTGGTTTTAAAAAAAATTATGTCACATATTAACCCTATCTTTTAGATTTAACTCTTAGTTAAATAGTTTAACTTTTACCATGTCCCATTGTATTATTATAATAAATGGTTAATAAACAAACTATCAAAATCCAATCAAACCCCATAAGGTTCATTATCGACGTATATAATCTTATACACGCATTTTGGATGTACCTTATATTTTTAGAAATATTATATCAATTAATAATATAGTATTTGTTTTAAAAACACATTTACATAAATTTTGAAACTATTTGGTATTTTGTTTTTGTTAAAGTCATACCAACTTTATGACTTCAAAAAAATATTTTATAAACCATAAAATGAAATATTAGCCTAGAAAATTCATGTATGGAATCATAAGTCTCAATTTACATTTATTGTGATATTTATAATATCAAGTTTTTAATCATTCATTGATAAAAAATTACTATATCATCATTGTGTGATAAATAAATTTAATAATTTAATAAATAAAAATTATAAATAAAATATCATTATGTAGGAAATATTTTTAAATTTCTAATGAATATTTATAGTCTAGTTTATCTTATTTATGACCCTATATTAAACATGGTTTAGTTATTAAACATTGAATTTAACACTTTTAACTCTTCTTTAAATAAAGTTATAATAAATGTCCTAATATTTTCCATGTAGGCCAAAAGGATCATATATTATTCCTAAGGTTGGTTTTGGTCGAAATACACTTATCCAATAGAATTACTAGAAGTGTTAGGGTAATTATAATGTCATTTTTATCTTTAATTACCATATATACATTTAATCGTGGTAAATAAAAGTCAAAAGTTACTATTCAGAAAAATTACTTTCATCTTACTGAACAAAATTTGAATTTTTGATTTAATCCATGCCTCTAAAAAATTTTAAATTCATTTCAAAGAAGTGGTAAAATTACGTTTTATCAAATTTGCAAATGTTCCTAGAAGGTGGGTAAAAGACATTAAAACGTTCAATAAAATTTTATACATCTAACTTATTATAAAATGACTCCAATAAATTAAATTGATCTTATATAGGTATTATATATATATATTTTTAGTCAAAATAAATTAAAATAAAATAAAAAATTATTTAAATAAAATTATGTTTCAAACAATAACCAGTGTTTTTCACTATTCATCAAAAATTGAAACTTTTTAGAAAAATACCAAAAATACACCCGAAGATAATTTTGATATTCCTAATTTGAAAAAAAAGTCAATTATATCAAATTCAAAACATATAATTTTCAATAATTAGTTTATAATTAATTCCCATTGTTAAAACAAATAAGCTAGGTTTTAAAAAGTAAAAACTATTAAAATATTTACATTAGTTTATATCAAATTTAAATGTGAAATTACTTACACTGACTTACATAGTATTAAATGATAAAAATATAATCTAATTATACTTAAAAGCCATTTAAATTCATAATTTAACACTATAAATTATTTCTATTAAACATTTGTTTTCAATTAAAATTTTGTATTTTTTGGTATTCATCAAAATATAAAAGTTATTAGAAAAGTACCAAAAGTTTATCCATCTAAAATTTTATGTCATTATTCTGAAGAAGAATTTAATTTCATTAAATTTAATATATAAAAGTGTCAAATATTTTTTTTAAAAATAGTTCTTCATTTAATGGTGGTAAAATTTAATTGTTTGAAAAATACATCCTTTCTCGAAAAAAATGAAATTGGTCTTATATTATGTATCAAAACACATAATATGGATTATAAATTTATATAATGTATCTAAAATTAAAAATTCAGTAAATAAAATTCCTAACCGCTTGTTGAATGACCAGTTGGGTATGTCATGGTGTGCTCGAACTCGGTGTTGCATGTAGCGCAAGTTATTGAATTACATTGAAGAGATAATTTACTATGAAATCATAGGGTGTTACAACATGCTTGGAAAAGTCGATGGAATCCATAGAAAATAAATAAGGATGACCCAATGGAAGTAATATGATAATATAAAAATCAATACCAATACCATATAGTTTTCCAAAATAAACCATAGGTCTTTAATACCTTAGGGAAATGATAAAACCCAAAAAGAAAGGAATAACGAGATAATATAAGGAATTGGTGGTTAATATATGATAAAATCAAGAAGAAACATGAGATTTCTTGACTTGAAATATATTGAAGGAGAGGAGGAGAGGATCCTATATATGAATGATGAAAAAATCATATGGGGGAAAGAGAGAAGTGCAAACATGCATTAAAAAATAGTAACGAAAAAATAATATATTTAATATTATATGTTACTTTGGGAAGAATTAATGGTTTATCGACCTAATTTTCCAAAACCATAATTAACGAGGTGGAATAATATTTCCTTACCTAGGAAACTAAAAGGTCATTCCACATTGTTTGGTAAATTGTCTACCAACCATGTGAAAAGGACCTTTTAAAAATAATAGGCAACTATTCTATTTTTGAATAGTTTTTATTAACCACACATTAACTATGTGACATGAATTTTTTCCCATAATATTTATACATTAAAAAACATGAAAATATGAGAAAAATAAAATGAAGAAAATTATACATGAAGTTGAAACAATCATTGTGATAATTATCCCCAATATATCAATTTCTACACACATAAAATGAAATAAAAGATAGTTTATTCAAAAAAGATGAGGATTCCACTGCATGATAAATGATGACCCCCCTCATTATTGATGAGAATTATTTCTATTTATCCACAACACATATAACCAAAAATTGATTTACCATGAAATAACTTCTCCCATGAGTCTATAGTATGATCATGGTTCTTTGCCATAGAAGTGTTCCGATATTTCTCAAGATCTTCTAAAATAAAAACACGATAATTATATGGGTTATATTTCATTTGTTTTCCGAAAATGATCAAATTATGGTTAATTATAACATTAAAGACCCTAGTTTTTATAGGATAATACATTTTAATATCTATTAATATTTATGAATAATATATTAATTTCACATTAAATATAACACTTTTTCCGATTGCGTACCAAACACTAAACAACGAGTTTCTAAAAAATATTACATCGCACACAATGTTGAGTTATAATGAAAAATAACAAAAATGTTATTATTATTTTAAATGGTAGTTAACGCATAGAAGTTGTATAGAAAATAATTCACATAAATAACTATTTTATGATTTTACATATCTATTTAATATTGGGTTCTATAACTGATATATTTGACTATAAATAGGCATTATAAACTTTAAAATATTTTCTACATCATGTTATTTTGTTTATTATTTTTAGACCTTAAATAAATAAATTCATTTATGAAATAATGATGATGTGCTGATTACCATATTAATGATAATTTCTAAAAAATAATATTATAAATATTAAACTAAATGTAGTTTAATAATTTTTATGAAATACAATAATTTTATTGATGATTATAACAAGTTAGATTTTATTTAATTCCGTTTTTATAAGGAATAATGTTTTTATAACTATAACCAAAATCAATTAATAAATAGTGTCAAAATTGACATAAATGAGTTTTTAAAGAAAATATTATTTTTTAAATCATATAATAATACTAAAAATATATGATTTATCCAAATGCCTTATTTAATGCTAAAATTTTTATTAATGACCCACTTTTTGATTTATTGTTAATTTATATTAACTATAGTAACTATATATTATGAAAATTCAAGAAGACATGGTAAGAGATAATGTTTATAACTATGGATTAATGCTAAAAGATAAGGTTAATTTTGTGACCTAAACATGTATAAAAACTATTGGTTGAGATTATTAAGACACATTATCATATTATCCTATAAATATATCACTTTATAAATATTATTATTCAATAATCAGTATATAATAAAATAATATTTTAAGACATTCCTAATGTGCACCTCATAACTATAATAAAAGGCCACCATCTCTACCCACATAATAAAACCTCTCAAAACCCTTGTCTAGTCTAAAATATACTCATATAATCTTCCAACAAACCACCCCTCCTATTAGAAAACTTAATTTATGCATAAGGATATTCAAGAAATCCATTTGGCTCAAATCAAAAATAGTTAACCAATTTTGAGGCAACGTCTTCTATCATGTTCCATGCCTTTATTTTCCTTCTACAATTCATGTAATGTTTATATTTGTTTATTGAATAATAAAAAATATCCTAAATATTCTAGGAAATTTTTATGAGAAGTAATCGAACTAAACATACAATCACGTCCAACTAATGGATACAAATGTAATGTTTTTGTGTACAGAAAACTATTGCCTCGCGAACGATGAATGTTAAATTTTCTCCTACCACCTCTCCTAGTTCCCATTATGATAGAATTTTATTTATATATTATATAAATTAAATTTATATTTACTCTATTCTTATTTAATTTTTATTTATAACATACATTTATTCTTTCCATAATGTGTAAATAGGATAATTTCATTTATGGAAGTGTGGACTACCTCCCCCTCAAAGTGATATGACTCATTCATGGAATACATGGAACATATAATGGATAATGTTAAAGAAAGTTTTCAACATATATAACATATATATTATACTCTAATTATAATATAACTTTGTATTATTTAGTTTTCATTCAATTAACATGAAATAGAAATGAATGTAGCGTTCATACGTACGTATGACCTACCATCTCCATGACTAGTGGATTTTCTTTTGCAATCTCACAATGTGATGAAATATTCTCAATACATATATACTGGATATATATAATATTTAAATCAAGAATAATAATATGGAGATAATGTACTGTTGATCACATGGACAATTTTCATCAAAACAAGTTCATTTTTGACTCAAGTACTGAACATCATCAAAATATCCGATATATACATAATTAATTATTTTATTTTAATAAAATGGTAAGAAGTTATATCTATAAGGACCCAGAATTAAAAAATTACATAATAATTAATTAAATGGATAATTCACATTGGGTATCCTTTCAAGAATATATTTTTAAAGAATTAGGTCATAACATATACATAACAACTTAAAGATTACTTATAGACACTTCTACTCAGTTTCAATTTTTTTCATAAAATAAAAACTCTTGAAAAAAATAGTCACGTCTCGTTCCCTGTTTTTGACATCATGACATTTCTTTGTCACCATCCTTGACCCTATTCATCTTTATGTCCTATGAAAACATTTCAAAACTTGGGATGATCATAAAAAGCTCAGTAAGGGTTATAGAACAAAGAATGATAAAATTAGTTCATAAATTCATACTAAACATAATCTCTTTAACATAACTCATTAAATCATTATATTTATGAACAAAAATAGTAATCATAAATCATAAAGGTAACTTTTGGCATCCATATCATACTTACGTTGTAGCTTTCACTACTATGAAGGTAATTACATTTGGAATACCCATCATTGTATATTCCCTAAATCTATTAGGAGAAACATTCATGTCTACCTCTGTCACATTAACCAATGCATTAGAGAGCTATCTCGAGCTCACCCAACCTTGGATTATGATGGAACCACCCATATACAAGAACAATTACCAAGAACCATAATATCTTCATAACACATAAAACAAACATAATGGAAAGATAACATTTCCACATTTCAATCACAATGTATCATTTAAATATATTGAAATAAAAAATCCATTATCAAATACATTTTCAATACCAAAATACATAAAAGAGTATATGGTATTTATTTTCCTTCTAAAAACATTACAGGTTGTTAAGGAATCCAAAGGTCAAATAACACCCATGGTGACAGAAATGGTTGTTGTCACCACTTAAGTTAAAAGAAACATTATTTTTTTTATTTTAGTGAAAATACATGTATAAAAAGATTCCATTTGAATGAAATAAAAAGTAAAAGATATTTATACACTGTATAAAAAAATTCGTGTATAAATCAAAATAGGCCATAAAGAAAGGAGATTGAGGTGAAGTCTCTTACCTTGTGTCCGACTTGACCCGTCTGCATATTAATCACCTGAATAATAAACTAAAGATAATTTCTACATTATTAATAATATTTTTCAAGTTTATTACTCCTTTAATATCACTTATTACAATGTAATAAACATTATTCAATAATTTATGTTAATAATGGACGTTTTGTCGATATTCAGTTCTCGAGTCAAAAATGAACTTGTTATAATAACTAGTTGTTCATATGGTCAAAATTCCTATTTCTACAGAATTATATTCATGATTTAGATATCATAAATATCATATATATTTAGAATATATATGTATTTATAATGGTACATAACATTTGGAGGTAATAAAAGAAAATGCACCATTCATGGGGATGGTAAGTCGTACGTACGCATGAACGCTACTTTCATTTCTATTTGATATTTAATGGAATGAAAGCTTAATGATACATATGTATATTATAATTAAATTATAATAGCATATATAATTTCATGAAATCCATCCTTTATACATCCCAAGTATGGCTTGAACGAGTCATATCACTTTGAGGGGGGCGGTAATTCAAACTTCTTCAAGTAAAATTATCATATTTACCAATTATGAAAACCCTAAAGGTATGATATAAATGAAAAATAAATAACCATAGAGACAACATATATATATATATTATCCTGTAAAAATATAGTGCCATCACAATGGCCACTATAAGAAGTGGTTGGAGAATATTGAACAATCATCATTTCGTGAGGTAGTAGTTTAGCATCCACAGAAACAATATGTTCTTTACGAATTATATGGATGTGCTTGTAAGTGTAGTTATAATCCTTATCATAAAAAAACTAGTATATTAAGGATACTAGTTTTTTTATAAAAGAAAAGAATAAAATAAGTTAAGGGGTTGCAGAATTAAAATAAATGAAAAGAACTTTAAAGATTGTGTTACCTTTAAATCGTGTAAATCCATTTGGTTTGAATCAAAAGGATTTTTTGAAGCACCTTTTGCCAAAGATAAGGATTCTAGGTGGAAAATAAGGATCTTTAGTGCTTATTTGGGATGATTTTTGATGTTACATGTGGCTTGATAGGATTGAGTAATTAGTAATATGTGGGGGATTTTTATAAGGGGGAGGAGGGGCTCTTTATCAATGTTTGAAGATAATATTTTATTATATAATGATTTTTGGTTTCTAAAGGTCCAAAACTTATTATAGTCGAATATAAGATCACTTTTGTTCGAAATAAAACCATTTAATAATAATTTTACAGGTTTGGTATATTTTTTTAATCTTCACAACATTATATAATTAAATCATTCATTAATGAGCGAATCATTGAATCATTATTGTGTCATAAATAATTTTATTTATTATCTAAAATTATAAAAAGATACCATGAAGTAGGAAATATTTTTATATTTATAATGAATATTTATATTCAAATATATCAATTATAAAACCCCACATTAAAATTGTTTTAGAAAAACAATACATGTTTATGATATTTTTATTTTTTACATTAAACAAAAAGTTATTAATATCATTATCCTACAAAAGTGTATTTAAAAGGCCTAAAGTCTCACCCAAGGATTTTCGTGGTCAGTGATTACTCATAAAATAATGTTAGGATAAGTGTTAATTTAATTTCATATTATTATAAATTTTTTTTTTACATTGAATTACCCTATTTTTCTTTAACCGTTGTTAATAAATGTCAAAAGTTAATATTCCCCAAACATTGTTTTTATCTTATTGAACAAAATTTTACTTACTAATAACAACCATGTATGTCGGGTTTTTAAATTCAATTCACAAAAACGGTAAAAAAAATTAAATGTAAAAGTCATCTTTTTAACTACTACTTACTGTTTTAACTATTCATAAAAAATTGCAGTTTTTTAGAAAAATTCCAAAACAATCATCCTAAGCTATATTCCATATTTCAAATAAAAAAATTATGTCTACTTTACAAAATTAAAAACAAACAATTTGGCTTATTTAATTTAAAATTAATTCCCATTGTCAAAAAAATCTTGTTTTTATGAAATAATAAATATCAAAAGATTGACACTTGTTTATGTAAAATTGCAGAGTGAAATTACATCTACTGAACAAAATTATTTTAAATGGAAAAAATATAATTTAATTATTCATAAAACCAATTAAAAAGATAACCTTACCTAATGAATCGATTAGATTAAAAGGCTTTTTTGAATTAAAATACAATATTTTTCACTATTCATGAAATACTAAATTTTATTAGAAAAATAATAAAAATTTACCGAAAATAAATTTTGATGTCCCTATTCTAAAGAAGAATTTTTTTTCAAATATAACATATAAAAGTGACCAAAACTATATTTAAGAAGGGTTCACTATCAAAAGGCGGTAAATCAACCTTTTAAAGAATATTAGAGCATTTATTATTAATATTAGAATCATTCACATTTTAAACATCAAAAATTTATTGGATAAATGTAAAAACATTTAAAAAAAATATAATCATATTATAGTTATCTCTATTTATTCCCACCAATTCAACGAATAGGCGTTAACTACCATTTAAAATAATATTATATTCTTATTTTTCAATATGGCTTAGCATTGTGTGAAACATTATACTTTAGAGAAACCCGTTGTTGCGTATCATGTATACCATTGAAAATATCATCCCATTAAAAGTAAAATTATTATTTAAATCAAAAATATTAATATGAAAATGTATTATTCTTTATTTACATGAGATGTCACATCCTTCACCCCATTCAAAAATTGAATCCTCGTAATTTTTATTCACTTATAAAATAAATAGGGGTATTTATATCTCATAGCATTTTTAGATTCACACGTTGCCTCTACAAGCATAAGGTTTTTTCAGAAAACCATTACCTAATTAATTACCCTTTTCCACAACACTTGTTCTCTTCGGTCAAGAATCTGGACTAGCTTTTCCTCATAAGTTAGATTTTCTTCCATCTGAACTACCTATGGGCTCAAAACTTGAGATGGATCCAGCATATACTTTTCAACATTGAAACATGAAAAACATTTTGTACCTAGGATAAATTTGGAGGTAAATCTACTCTACATGAAATAGAACCAACATTTGCTCTGGTATCATAATGTCCAATGAACCTTAGACTCAACCTTCACTTCTTACCAAAACACATCACACTTTTCCATGAAGAAACTTCAAGAAAGACATGATCACCTAACTCAAATGAAAGATCCTTACAACAGTGATCTGCCTAACTTTATGCCTACTCTGAGTTGTTCTCATGTGCTTTTGAATCAACTAAACCTTTTCTACCATCTATTCTACCAATTCTGGTCCCATTAACTTCCTTTCACCTAAATCATCCAAATAATCTAGAGTTTGACACCGCTTCCCCTATAATGCCTCAAATGGAGCCATCTGTATACTATAATGAAAAATTTTATTATAATAAAACTCAACCAAATAAATTTTATAGTCCCAACTTATCTGGTTTACCAGGGAAAAATAATGAGGCATATCCTCCATGTTATGAATTATTCGTTCTGACTACCCATCATATTGATGACGAAAAGTTGTACAAAAAATTTAATTTCGTACTAAATGACTTGTGAAGGCCTTTACAAAAGTTAGAAGTAAACATGGTATCACGACCAAATAAAATTGTGGGGGGTACTCCATGAAACCTAACAATATCTTTAACATACATCACAGAAATTTGATCTTGAGAAAAAGTATCTCGAAGAAGAAGGAAATGAGAATATTTATTCAATAGATCAAAAATTACCCAGATTGCATTATTACCATGATATGTCTTTGGTAATCTCACAATTAAGTATAGGCATATATTTTCCCATTTCCACACTAGCACCAGTAAGGGCTGAACCATCCCTTTTGGTAACTTAAACTATGCTTTAACCAGCAGACTGGTCAAACACTTCATAGTAAAATCAAAAATATCTATTTTCATTCCATCCCTCTAGTAATACTTCTAAAGATCTCTATAAATCATTGTACATCCAGGATGAAATGAAAAAAAGTGAACTATGAGCTGCACATAACTACTCATTCATGAAATTTGAATCACATGTCCAACATAATCTCTTTTCCAATTTCAAAATAAAATCGTTATTAATGTTAAAATCCTGCAACATACCATTATGAACCAACTCTGCCATTTTTATGTAACTCACTGTATTTCATTTGTGCTTGCTTAATTATTTCTAGTAGAGATGATTTCACAGACATCTGAAACATAACAGAGTAATTTTTTTCACCAAAAACTTCTACGCGAAATTTCATCAAATAAAAAACCAAAGGATCTCATTTCAAACGTAGCATGGTTAATGAAGCATTAGTTTTTTCGAATCAAAGCATCAACCACTTTATTTTTTTCTAGATGGTAATGAATCATGAAATCATAATCCCAAACCAGTTCCAACCATCTCCTCTATCTCATGTTAAATTCTTTCAGAGTGAATATATACTTTAAACTATTTTGGTCAGTATATATTTCTCATTTGACCCCATAAAAATGATGCCTCCATATTTTTAAATCCAAAACAACTATAGCTAATTACAAATCATGTGTAGGGTATTTAAATCATTAGGATTCAAATAACATGAAACATATGCAATTACCTAATTATTCTGCATAAGGACACATGAATTTCCACTCAACGAAGCATCACTGTAGATAACAAACTCACCATTTTTGGAAGGTAGTTCCAAAACTAGAGCATTCACCATTCTTCCTTCCTATTTCTAAAAATAATCATTGCATTATTTTTTCAAAACAATCCTATCACCTTTTCAATTTAACATAGTAATTAGGCTAGATAATCGTAGAAACGTTTCAAAAAACCTCCATTAATAACCGACAATACCAATAAAACTACTTATCTCAGTTATATTTATGGGTCTTAGTCATTCTCCAACAACTTTTGTTTTAGAAGGATTAACATTTATTCAATTTTTTGAAAAAATATTACCAAGGAATGAAATTTTTTGTAATGAAAACTCAGACATTTCGAATTTATCAAAAAATTTCTTTTCTTTTAAGGTTTACATAAATACCCTTTAATGACTTTCATGGTCCTCATTACATTTAAAATAAACCAAATATCATCAATGATAACAACCAAAAACTTGTCCAAGAACTCATGGAGAATTATATTATGATCCATGAATAGAGTATGTGAAATTGTTAACACAAACAGAAAAACTACAAATCCATAATGGATATATCTATTACAAAACACAGCCTTCTGAATTTCTTCTTCATTTACTTTCAACTGATGGTACCCAAACACAAATCAATCTTCCAAAAATACTTCCCTCTCTAGATCCGAACAAAAAAATCATAGATAAGAGTCAAAGGATACTTGTTCTTAACAATGATGTTATTCAATCCCCTATAATCAACTCAATTCCTAATTTAACCATATTTCTTTTTAACAAACAAGACATGAGCACCCCATAGTGATGTCCTAGGTCGAATGATAACTTTATGTAATTAGTCCTGAAATTGCTTCTTTGACACTTAAAGTTCAATTTGATCCATTCGATAAGGGGGTTTTGAAATTGGCTTAAAATTAGGAACTAAGTCTATAGTTAATTCCACTTCATAAGTACGTATTATACCAGGAAACTCATCAGAAAAAACATCATGATAACCATTTCCAATTGGCAAATCATTAATCTGAAAAATTCCTTTATTTTCAATAATATGTGAAAGGTAACATTCATTGATATCCTTTATTAGTTTCCCAGCTTCCTAATATGTTATCAAAAGTAATGGTTCATTCTTTTAAATAAATTAAAAATATTTCTAAAAAAATAACCCTATTTATCTCTACAATCAATCATATCATGATAAACAGAAAGCCAATCCTTACCCAAAATATCATCAAAACTCTACTATAGGTCTAAAAATGACGTTTTCAGGAAGATTCTTTCTCCGCACAAGGAATGTAAGGTTCTTATGTTTTCCTTTTTTCTAAAAATTTCCCCCAGGTGTTTTTTCCATAAGTTTTGAATTCATATCTTCAGATGGAATTCCCAATTTACATGGAAACTTCTCAGAAATGAACAAATGTGTAGACCTGGAATCAAACAACACATTGGCATAATCTGAATAAAAAATAGTATACATGATACTAATTCATTTTATGGCCCAAAATTTTTTGAAGTAGTTACAGAGGATTTCACCACCCATTTCTGTTTGTATTCTATATGTATTCCCTCAGTTGAGTTCTTCGGTGGACACTAATTAACATAACGACTCATTTCATTTTACTTAAAACATTTTACTGACTATAAATCATATTTGATCTTACCATTACCATGATCTTTTCAGTGAAATTATGTGCTTTATGTCCCACTTTACCACATCAGTAACACTTACTATAATTCAAAAGACATTCCCCATCATGCTTTTTACAAAACATTTCACAAACTATAAACTTAAGTTTCTTACCATTGGACTTTTTTGAGGAGTTCTCCCATTTCGTCTTCCACCTCAATCACTTATTCTATTATTTTTCAAAGAACTCCTTATCATCGACAAACTCCATTTCCACCTTCTTCGCACATCAATAATGTTTTTCATTATGTTTTAACTCACGAGAATCTAAAGCCCTTAGATACATTGGATTTAATATTGAGTTAAAATGGATGATTTTTCTATCTAGATCTAATATGAAATTTGGAGCATACCCTTCCAGTCGAGTTAATTTTCTTCATAAGCATCCTTTGAGTCATCCTTTTACCTCAACTCTTGGAATTGTTTTTCCATCCTACGATGAACCAACTTAGGAAAATATTTCTCAAGAAACATACCTTTGAATCAATCACAGTCAAGAGAATAAATCTCCCCACTATCCCTGATATTTTCACCATCGACGACCACTAATCAGATTCAAATTAAAAATGATAAATAGTAAGATTTAACTTTTGATGTTCCCAACACCCCATGACCACAAAATTATTTTCTAGTGCATTAATACACCCTTCAACTAGCACAAGGTATGATGTTCCTCTGAATGTTGGAGGCTGTTGCCTCATGAAATGCTCCACTATTTAAATGTTCACTTGTGGTTGATCTGGATAATCTCATACATGTATACGACCACTATTTATAATCTAAGTCAACTATTACATCCCTACAAAAAACTGTTCAGTTCTGATTCCGACCATCTCAGGCTGCTGATTTGGATGTTGTCTTCCTCTTGATGTCATCCCATCATAGTTACCATGTTTCCTCTGTAGAAAACCATTCTAAACACAGAAATATCTTAGGAGAAAAAAACATGGTAATCGGCAAATGACATATCAATTCAATCTAACCAAAAATTAATTTATGGACATTAATTTAACAATATTATTACTCTTAAATTTGTCTAAATGAACCTATGAAACCAACTATAAGGACCCAACATTAAAACATTATTTAAACTTTATTTAAATTGATAATTCACATTGAGTATATTTTCAGGTTTAGAGTTTTAGAAAATTAGGTCATAACATATACTTAACAACTTGAATATTATATGTAGACACTTCTACATAGATTCAATTTTTTTATAAAATAAAAACTCATGAAAAAAAAGTCATGTATTATTCCATGTTTTAGACATCATTACTTTTCTAGGATCCCATCCTAGACCCTATTCATCTTTATGTCCTGTGAAAAACATTTCAAAACAGGGGATGAGCCTGAAAATCCCAATAATGTTTATAAAAAAAGAACGAAAACATTTGTTCAACAATACATACTAAACAAAATCTCTTTAAAATACCTCATGAAATCATAAGATTTATGAATAAAAAATAGTAATCACAAATCATACATGTAACTTGTAGCATCCATAACATACTTATGTTTTAGCTTTCATAGATATGCATAGAGTTACATTTGAAATACCCATCAAAACATATTCATGAAATCTCTTAGGAGAAACATTCATGTTTACCTTTTTCACGTTACCCAATTCATTGGATATCTATCTCAGGATCACCCACCATAGGTCTATCCATGAACCAACCATATATGAATAAAATTCTGAAGAACCATAACATACTCATAACACATAAATCAAACATAAAAGAATGATAATATTTTAACATTTCAATCAAAATGTATCATTTAAATATATTGACATAAAAAATCCATTTTCAAATACATATTGAATAAAAAAAATACTTAAAAGAATATAATGTATTTATCTTCCTTTTAAAAACATTACGACTTATTAATAAATCCATAGATCAAATAATAATCATGGTGGTAGAAAATGGCATTGTCACCACTTACTATAAAAGAAACATTCTATTTTTTTCCTTATAGTAAAACACCTCATAGAAAAATATTCCCTTTGAATGAAATGAAAATTCAAAGGTTTTTATACACCATATAAAAGAATTTATTTTAAAAAACAAAATATGCCTAAATTAAAGGAGATTGAGGTGAAGTCCCTTACCTTGTGTCTGACATGAATTGTTCATTTTTTAAAATTCTGAATAATAAACTAAAGTTAATTTATACTTTCTTAAGAAAAATATTCATGTAAATTATTCCATTTATATAACTTATTACCATGTTATAAACCATATGCAATCATTTAAGTTAATAATGGCCATTTTGTTGATATCTGGTTCTTGAGTAAAAAATGAACATCCTATAATTACAAGTTGTACATATGGTCAAAATTTCATTATCTTAAGAATGATATTAATGAGTTAGATATCATATCTATCATATCTATCTAGTACATATATGTATTTATAATAGGACATAACATTTGGAGGTAGGAAATCAAATTCACTGTTCCTAGAGATGGTAAACTGTACGTACACATGAATGTTACTTTCACTTATATTTAATATTTAATGGAATGAAAACTTAATGATACATAGGAATATTGTAATTCCAGTATAATATAATATATAATTTCAGTAACTCCATCCTTTATATGTCCCATTTATGTCATGAACGATTTATATCACTTCAAGGGGGCGGTAGTCCGCACTTTCTAAAATGAAATTATCGTATTTAGCCATTGTATAAGCCATAAAGGTGTGATATAAATGGAAAATACATAATCACAGTTAAATATAAATATAATATATATCACATATAAATACAGTTCCATCATAATTTCCACCATAAGAGGTTATAGGAGAATATCTAACAATCTTATTTTTGTGAGGTAGTAGTTTTCCATCCATTGAAACAGAATGTTCTTTACCCATTAGATGAAGGTGTGTGTATGTGTAGTTATAATACTAATAATAATAATAACCTAGTATATTGAGTATACTGGTGTTGTTATAAAATAATGTAATAAAAATATTTATGGGGTTTGAGAAGTAAAATAAAATATGTGAACTTCAAAGAATACATTGCAATTAAATGGGGTAGCTCCTTTTGGTTTGAACCAAAAGGATTTCTTGAAGTGACTTCCACCTAGGGTTATGCTTCTAGGTGGAATAGATGGATCTTGAGAGATTATATAGCTAGAGGTTAGAAGATACAAGGGGATTAAATGGTGTGTGTTATGGGTTAGAGTTGTGGTATTTTTATAAGGGGGAGGACGAGCTCCTTAAGAAAATTTGAAAATATTATTTTATTATATAGTGATTTTTGGTTTCTAAAGGTCCAAAACATATTAATATCAAAGATATGATGAATATGGTTTGAAATAAAACCATCCATTAATAATTGGATTGGTTTTGGATATTTTATTAATCTTTATAATCTTATTTATTTAAATCATTCATTAAGGAGGTAAATATTGCATCATTATTGTTTCATAAATATTTTTTTTGATGTCTAAAAATTATAAAAAATACCACGAGGTAGGAAATATTTTTATATTTATAATGAATATTTATAGTCAAATATATCAATTATATAACCCCAAATTAAAATTGTTTTAGAAAAATAATACATGTTTATGATATTTTTATTTATTCTTTAAATAAAAAGTTATTAATATCATTATCTTACCCAAGTGGATTTCAAAGAAAACAATTCTCACCCAAGTATTTTCATAGCGAGAAATTACTTATCCAAAAATGTTAGGATATGTGTTAAGGTAATTTTATATTTTTATAATGTTGATTTTACCTTAAATTACCTTATTTACCTTTAAACCCGATAAATAAATGTCAAAAGTTACTATTCACCAAAAATTATTTTCATCTTATTGAATCAAATTTTAGTTAATAATAACAAAATTTATGTCGGAGTTTTCAAAACAATTCCAGAAGCGGTAAAATTTCATTTAAATGAAAAATTTATCTTTTTAACTACTACTCAGTGTCTTCACTATTCATCAAAAATTGATGTTTTTCAGAAAAATACCAAAAAATCATCCTCAGCTATATTTTGTATTCTCAATTCAAAAATGATGTCTGTTTTACCAAATTAAAAAAATAGAAGATGGATTAATTTATTTAATATTACATCTTATTGTCAAAACAGAAAAGGTTATTTTTGTGAAATAATAACTATTAAAAGATTGGAATTTGTTTATGTCAAATTTCAAAGTAAAATTACATCTAATGACAAAAATTGGATTAAATCATAAAAATATAATATAATTAAACCCTAAAACCAATTAAAAGGATTATATAACTATATAAATTAATTATATTAAAAGGCAGTTTTGAATTAAAATACAATATTTTCCCAAATTCATGAAAAATGAAATTTATCAGAAAAATACAAAAAATTTACCCAAAGTAATTTTTGAGGTCCCTATTTTAAAGAAGAATATTATGTTGTCCAATAGAACATATAAATGTAACCAAAACAAAATTAAAAGAGGGTTCACCTTCAATAGGTGGTAAATCATCATTTTAAATAATATTAGAGCATTTATTCTTAATATTAGATTCATTAACATTTTAAGCCTCTTACTTTTATTGGATAAATGTAAAAACATTTAAAAAATATGTATAATCATTTTGTAGTTACTTCTATTTATTTCTACCAATAAAATAGCTAGGAGCTAACTACCATTAAAAATAATATTATATTATTATTTTTTAGTCTCTCTCAACATTGTGTTTAAAATCAGACTTCAAAGAAATGCATTGTTGCGTATCTAGTACGCCATCAAACATAGAATCCAATGTAATGTAAAATGAATATTTAATTCCAAAATAATATATTGAAAATGTATTATTCGATATATACTTGGGATGATACATCCTTCCATTGTTTTGGAAATTGCATCCTCACATTTTTTATTCACATATAAAATAAGAGAGGGTATTTATTCCTCATAGTGTTTTTAGATTCCCACGTTGTCTCTTCAACCATTTTTTTCCAAAAGACCTTTACCAGATTAATTAACTTATTTTGCAACACTTAATCTCTTCGGTAAAGAATCTGGACTGGTTGTTCCTCGTAAGGGAGATTCTCTTCCAACAGAACTACCTCTGGGCTCAAAATTTGCGATGTATCCGACCTATACTTTCTAAATATTGAAACATGAAAAAAATTGTTTACCTAAGATAAAATTGGAGGTAAATCCACTCTTTATGCTATTTATCCATCTTTCTCTAAGATATCATAAGGTCCAATGACCCTCAGACTCCACTTTCCCTTATTGCCAAAACATATCACACTTTTCCATGGTGAATCTTTGAGAAAGACGTGATCACCTACCTAAAATGTAATATCATTCCTCTGGTTATCCACAAAAATTTTCTGCCTCCTATGAGCTGTTCTCATGTGCTTCTAAGTCAACTAACATTTTTCTACCATCACTTCTACCAATTTTGGTCCCATCAACTTCTTTTCACCTACATCAACCCAAAAATCTGGAGTTCTTCACCGCTTTCCATATAATGCCTGAAATGGAGACATCTGTATACATGAATGGAAACTGTTAATATTCGAAAACTCAACCAAAGAAATATGTTTATTATAACTTCTGTGGTAATCCAATGAACAAGAACGTATCATATCCTCCAAGGTCTGAATTATTCATTCTAACTAACGATCAGATTGACGATGAAAAGTTGAACCAAAATTTAACTCAGTACCCAACGAATTCTGAAGGCCTTTCCAAAAGATAGAAGTACACCTGGGATCACAATCATATAAAATGGAGAGGGGAACTCACTGAAACCTACATATATCTTTAACATACAACCAATAAAGTTGATATAGAGACAAAGAATCTCGAATAGGAAGGAAATGAGAATATTTAGTCAATAGATCAATAATAACCGAAATCGCATTATTAATTTGAGATATCTTTGGAAATACCACAAAGAAGTCAATGGATATATTTTCCAATTTCACTCTAGCACCGGTAAAGGCTGAATTATTCCTTTTGATAACTTCTACTATGCTTTAACCTACTGACAAGTCAAACACTTCCCAGTAAAATCATCAATATCACTTTTCATATATACCACCAGTAATACTCATAATGATCTCTATACATCTTAGTACTTCTAGGATGAACTAAAAACGGAGAACTATGGCCTTCACATAAAAACTCATTCATCAACTGTGAATCCAAGAGAACACATAATCTCATTTCAAATCACAAAATACAATTATTATCAATGATAAAATCAGGCAACTTTCCCTTCTGAACCAACTCTGCCTTTTTTTTGAAACTCACTGTCTTCTTTTTGTGCTCGCTTAATTCTTTCTAATAGAGATGATTTCATTGACATCTAAAAAAATAGAGTAATTTCTTGGACCAAAAAATTCTATGCCATAGTTCATCAAATGAATAACTGAAGGATCGTATTTCAATCATAGCATAGTTAATGAAGCAATAATTTTTCAACTCAAAGCATCTGCCACCTTATTTTCCATTCCGGGATGGTAATGAATCATTAATCCACAATCCATGATTAGTTTCAGCCATCTCCTTAATCTCATGCTCAACTGTTTTTGAGTGAATATATAAATTAAACTTTTTTGGTCAGTATATATTTCACATTTTACCCAACAGAAATGATGACTCTAAATTTTTAATACAAAAAAATAGAATATAATTCTAAATCATGTGTTGGGTAATTTAACACATGAGGTTTTAACTGATGTTAAGCATAAGTAATTACCCGATAATTCTGCAAAAGGACAAAACCAATCCCTTTTAATGAATCATCACTATAGACAACAAACTCACCATTTATGGAATGCAGTGCCAAAACTGGAGCATTACCCAATATTGTATTCTATTAAAGAAAATAATCACCACATTCTATTGTCAATACGAACTTAACACCTTTTAAGGATAACTTAGTCATTGGGCTAGATAATCAGGACATTGTTTCAACAAAAATCTCGTAATAACTTTCAAACCATGAAAAATACAGATCTCAGTTATATTTTCAGGTCTTGGATATTCTTATATAACTTTTGTTTTAGTAGTATAAAACATTATTCCATTTTATGAAACAATGTGACCAAGGAAAGAAATTTTTTTTAACAAAAACAAACACTTCCTAAATTTATCATACAAATTATTATCTTTTACTGTTTTCAAGACAACACTTAAATGAAATTCATGGTCCTATTTGATTTTAGAATAATCCAAAATATCATCAATGAACACAACCAAAAACTTATCAAAGAGCTCCCAGAAAATTATATTCATAAGATCCAGGAATATAGTAGGTGCATTGGTTAAACCCAAAGGTATAAATACAGATTCATCATGGAAATATCTATTACGAAACATGGTCTTCAGAATGCCTTCTTCTTTTTCTTTCTACAGATGGTACCCCGACTTCAAATCAATCTTTGAAAAACATTGATCTCCTTTTAGATGATCAAACAAATCATCGATATGAGGAAAATGATACTAGTTCTTAATAGTGATGTTATTCAATGCTCAATTATAAATGCAAAGTCTCATCGAACCATCATTATTTTTAACAAACATGATAGGATCACCAAAAGTTGATGTTCTCGGATGAATGAAAACTTTTTCTAATAACTCTTACAATTGATTCTATAACCCTAAAAGTTCAATTTGAGCGATTCGTTATAGGGGTTTTGAAATTTTCTTTGTATCTGGAACTTAGTGAAAAATAAATTAAACTTCTCGATAAGGTATTATATCAAGAATCTCATCTGAAAAAACAACAAGATACTCATTTACAAGTGGCACATCATTAATCTGAACAATTCCTTTATTTTCCAAAATATGTTCAAGGTAACATTTATTTACATCTTTTACTAGTTTCTCAGCTTCTTGATATGTTATCAAAAGTAATGGCTAATTCTTGTACACAAAATGAAATCATTTCTGATAAAAATCCTCTTTAGATTTGAAATAAATCATAACATGATAATCAGAAATCCAATCCATAGCCAATATAACATCAAATTCTACTATTGGCCATAACAATGTGGTTTTTCAGTAGATTATTTCCGCACACAAGGAAAAGTAGGTTCTTATATTTTTTCCCAACATTTCCCCTGTTGTTTTAACCATATGCTCTGGATTCATATCTTGAGGTTGAATTCGTAGTTTACAAGAAAACATATCAGAAATGAATGAATGTGTAGACCCTGAATCAAACAACACATTGGCATAATATGAAAAAACAAATAGAGTAACTCATACTAGTTCATTTGATGGCCCAAAATTTTCTAAACTAGTTGCAAAGTATTTCACCATCCCTTTATTCTTGTATTTCAGCTGGTTTCCCTCAGTTGAGTTATTCGTTGGACACTCATTAGCATAATGGACCATTTGATTTCACTTAAAACTTTCTAAAGACTATAAATCAGATCTAGTCATACCATTACCCTTATATTATTCATTGAAATTACGAGCCTTATGTACCATTTTACCACATCGGTAACACATACTAGAATTAAAAAGAAATTACAAAACAAGCTTTTAAACACAATATTCGATAACTGTAAACTTATCTTTCATACAATCATACATTTTTGATGAGTTATTCCCTTTCGTCTACCACCTCGACCTCTTATTCTGTTTTTTATAAATGAAGTCATGATCATCGACAATCTCTATTTCCACCTTATATGCACATTGAACATGTTTTTCATAACTTTTGAACTCAGGAGAAGCTAAATCCTTTCGATACATTGGCATTAATCCTAAGTAAAAACGGTTGATTATAATATTAATATCTCCTATGAAATATGGAGAAAACCTTTCATGTCGACTGAATTTTTCTTTATAATCCACCAGTAAGTCATAGTCTAGCCTCAATTCTAGGAATATTATTTCCATCCATAGATGAACCACCATAGGAAAATATTTCTCAATAAACATAACGTTGAATCCATCCCAAACAATACCATCAATATCCTCACTATCCCTGATATTTTTCACCATCGGCTACCACTTATCAGCTTCACCTTAAACCGGCATGTATATGGGACAACGAGCATCATTAAATCGGCTTTTTTAAAATGAAAAAAAATTATTTTCAAGAAGGATAAATAGAAAGACTAACCTTTTGATAGTCTGAACATTAAATGACATCAAATATCTTTTCCAATGATTTAATCCACCCTTCTGCTAGCACAGGGTCATCTGTTCATCTGAATGATGGGTGATGTTGCCTTATGAAATCCTCCACTACTGACATGTTCTTCTGTGGTTGATCTGGATGATCTCATGCATGGATACCACCACCATTTATAACCTGAGCCAACTATTCAATCACTACAACAAATTGTTCTGTTCCGATTCTGACCATCTCAGGCTGCTGATGTGGAAGGTCTTCTTCATCCTGATTTCGTCCCATCATACCTGCCTTATTTCATCTGCGGAAAACCATTATGAACAAATAAATATCTTAGGCGAAGAAAAATGGTAATCTGTAAATTCAATACCAAAAAAATATTACTATAAATTAATTTATGGACATTAATTTTATAATATTTTAACACTAAATGTTGTCAAAACCAAACTTCGATACCAACTGTAAGGACCCTGCCTTAAAACATTACATAATCTTGAATTAAAAGGATAATTCAAATTGAGGATCTTTTCAGGTTTATAGTTTTAGAGAATTAAGTCATAAAATATGCATAACAACTTGAATATTACATGTATCTACTTCTTTGTAGTTTCCAACTTTTTCATAAAATAAAAATTGTAGACAAAAAGTGTCATGTCTCATTCCATGTTTTAGATATTGTTAATTTTCCTTGATCCCATCCTTAAACCTATTCATCTTCAAGTCCTGTGAAAAACAGTTCAAAACATGTTAGGAGCGTAAAAATATCAATAAATGTTATAAAACAATGAAAGAAAGCATTAGTTCATAAATACATACCAAACAAAAGCCTTTTAACATACCTCATGAAATCATAAGATTTATGAATTACACATAGTAATCAAAAATTATAAAGGTAGTGTGTGGCATCCATAACATACTTATGTTTTAGCTTTCACAACAATGTAGGGAGATACATTCGGAATACCCATCATAGTATATCCCCTAAATATCTTATGAGAAACATTCATGTTTACCTCCGTCACGTCACCCATTGCATCAGAGAGCTATCTCAGGCTCACCCACCCTAGGTTTATCACGGAACCAACCATATAGGTAAACAATTCCCAATAACTTTAACATATTCATAACACATAAAACAAACATAAAGCAAAGATAAAATATCCACATTTAAATCACAATGTATCATTTCAATATATTGACATTAAAAATCCATTATCGAAACCATTTTTAATACCAAAATACGTAAAAGGGTATAAGGCATTTATTTTCCTTTTAAAAACATGACGGCTTGTTAAGGAATCCATAAATCAAATAATACTCACGATGGAGGAAAAGGTCGTTGTCGCCGCATATATTAAAATAAACATTCTTTTTTTTCGTTTAGTAAAATTCCTCTTAGAAAAAAATTCCCTTTGAATGAAATAAAAATAAAATGGTGTTTATACACTATATAAATGAAATTTGTGTATAAAAAAATATGCCTCAATGAAAGGAGATTGAGGCGAAGTCCCTTACCCATGTCCGACATGATCGGTTCATTCTTTAATCTACTAAAAAATAAACTAACATTAACTTCTACTTGCTAAAGAAATTTTTTCATGTTTATTATTATTTTTATAGAACTTATTACTATATTATAAACATCATACAATCATTTATGTTAATAATTGTCGTTTTGTCAATATTTGGTACTTGAGTCAAAAATGAACTTATTATAATTACAAGTTGTTCATATGGTCAAAATTTCATTATCTCCAGAATGATATTCATGAATTAGTCATATATATCATATATATCTAGTATATAAATTTATTTATAATAGGACAAAACATTTGGATGTATGAATTCAAAAGCACCATTCATGGAGACGGTAAGTTGTACGTACGCATGGACACTAAATTCAATATTATTTTGTATTTAATGGAATGAATCCTTAGTTATACATAATTATATTAAAATTATAGTATAATATAATATCTAATTTCATTAACCCCATCTTTTATACTTCCCACATATATCATGAACGAGTCATATCACTTTGAGGGGGTAGTAATTTGTGCTTCCTCAAATGAAATTATCGTATTTACCCATTATGGAAACAATAAAGGTATGATATAAAAGAATTATACAGAAGCATTGAGACAATATAAATATAATATATATCACATATAAATATAGTTCCATCACAATGTCCACCATAAGAGGTGGCATGAGAAGATTGAATAATCATCGTTTTGTTAGGAAGTAGTTCACCTTCCAGAGAAACAATATGTTCTTTATCCATTAGATAGAGGTGTGTGTAAGTGTATATAGAATCCTTCTCATAATAAAAACATAGTATATTTTGGATACTTTTTCCGTTATAAAGAAAGTAATAAAAAGTGTTTAGGGGTTGGAGAAGTAAAATATAAGAAAAGAACTTAAAAGAAATGGTACCTTTAAATCATGTAACACCCTTTGGGTTGATGAAAAAGGGTTTCTTGAAGTGCCTTCTTACTAAGGTAAGGATTCTAGGTGGAATAGAGGGATATTGAGAGTTTTTTGGGATAGATTTTGGATGATCCAAGGGGCTTGAGAAGTGTGAGTAATGGGTTTGAGATGAGGGATTTTTATAAGGTGGGGAAGGGGCTCTTTAGGGATGATGGAAAATATTATTTTATTATATAATGATTTTCGGTTTCTAGAGGCCTAAAACTTATTGAAGTCATTGATAAGATGAATCTTGTTCAAAAAAAACCTTACAATCATAATTGGACATGTTTTGGATATTTTTTTAATCGTTATAATCTTATTTATTTAAATAATTCATTAATGAGGTAAACACTGCATCATTATTGTGTCATAAATAATTTTATTTTTTTGATGTCTAAAAATTGTAAAAAAAAATATCAGGATGTAGAATTTTTTTAATTTTATAATCAATATTTATAGTCAAATATATCAATTATATTACCCCACATTAAAATTGTTTTTTCAAAACAATATATGTTTATGATATTTTTATTTTTACTTTAAATAAAATGTTTTTAATATCATTATATTACCCAAGTGGACTTTGAAGGCCAAAACTCTCACCCAAGTATTGTCTTGGTCGGTCATTACACATCCAATAAGGTTAAGACAATTTTTAATGTAATTTTATATTATTATAATATTTTTTTATATATAATTACCTTATTTACCTTCAACTGTGGTAAATAAATGTCAAAAGTAACTATTCAACAAAAATTATTTTCATTTTATTGTACCACATTTTCCATACTAATGAAAACCATGTATCTTATATTTTTGAAATTCAATTCAGATATGCTGTAAAATTTCATTTAAATGAAAAAGTCACCATTTTAACTACTACATAGTGTTTTCACTATTTATCAAAAATTGATGTTTTTCAGAAAAATACAAAAAATTATGCCTAAGCTATATTTGATATTTCGAATTTAAAATTGAATTATATTTTATAAAATTCAACACCCAACAGTTTTATTAAATAATCTATAAATAATTCCCGTTTTCAAAACTAGAATCGTGTTATTTATGAAATAATAACTATCAAAATATTGACACTTGTTTATGTCCAATTTCTAAGTGACTTTACTTTTAATGACCAACATTGGAATAAATGGTAAAAATATAATCTAATTCAACCTTAAAATAAATGAAAAATATATTTTTACCATATAAATAAATTATATTAAAATTATTTTTTGAATTAAATTATAGTTTTTTTCACTATTCATTTAAAAATGAATTTTATCAAAAAAATACCCAAAATTTAACCAAAGTAAATTTTGATGTCCCTATAATAAAGAAGAATTTTATGTTGTCAAATAGAACATATAAAAGTGTAAAAACTATATTTAAAGAGGTTTAATCATCAAAAGGTGCTAAATCTAACTTTTAAAGAATATTAGAGTACTTATGCTTAAAATTAGATTCATTCACATTTTATGCCTTGAACTTTTATTGGATAAATGTAAAAACATTTAAATAACATGTATAATCGTATTTTAGTTATTTCTATTTATTACCGCCAAAATAATGGCTAGGAATTAACTACCATTTAAAATAATATTATATTATTATTTTTTAGTATGGCACAACATTGTGTGTAACATTAGACTTAAAAGAAACCCATTGTTGGGTATCAGGTACACCATCGAACATAACATCCCCTATAAATTTAAATTCATATTTAATTCACAAATATTAATATGAAAATTTATTATTCTTTATTTACATGGGCTGTTACAATGTCAAAGGTATAATAAACATTAAAAAGGTTATCAAACATGTATAAATTTTGTTAATTTTTTATTTGGGAAGAACAAAGAGAAAACATGTTGAGTCTGACTCATGGTAAGGGAGTTCGTCTCAATCTGCATTCATTGAGTCATTTTATTGATAATATGAACTGTTATTCATTTATAAGGTGTATATACAACCATTATGACATTTCATATCCATATTTTATCTCCAATAATGTTATATAATGTATTGTTAATTTTATTAATTCATGAAGATTAAGATTTAAATATCCAACGTTGTATTGGACACCTTGAACGTTTAAATATTATTTTATCAAATCTTTTTCCTCATGATGTTAATTTACATATTTATTATATGAACATTAAATGATTTTTCAAAGATATATTTATATATTTTAATTTAATTCAAATATTTTAAAAAGTTATCTTTTATATGTAGCGTGTTACTTTCATTACAAAATAACAAATGAAATGTTTTTAAAGTATATGGGGAAAGGACTTCTCCACCAAAATAACTGATATTTGATATTTTCATTCCTCTGTAATACATAATGTTTTTAAAAGGAAAATAAATCCATTATTCCTTTTGAGGGAGTTTTGGTTTTGAAAATGGGGTTTTAAATGGATTGAATATTTCGATATCTTGAAACTATTTCTTGTTATTTCAAATGAAATTTTATTAGTTAAATGTTGGTTTTTGAAAAATTTTATGTGTAATGTTTATACAATGGTACATGTACATTTTACCGATGATTACATGATAAAACAATGATGGTTGGTTTTAATAACAAAACAAATGATGGGTAGATCTGTGATAAACCAAGGACAGTTGGTTGCATTATATCCTCCAATGCAATGGGTATGGAATTTATCCATATGGATATTCTTTTTAGTGATATGTGTGGATGTATACCGTATGGTTATTACATTTTTTTATGTTTTTTCCAAGTTACCTTAATGTGTTATATGATTATTAAAATGGTTTAGGATAATATTTTGTTTACAAAAAGTTATTATCAATGATTATTTCAATGGTTTAGGATAATATTCTGTTTCTCATAGGACATAAACAAGAATAGTGTCAAGGATGGGATCAGGGAAATGATATAAAATTAAAGCATGAAACAATACCATATTTATTTTTAAAGTGTTTTTCTTTTATGGGAAAATGGATAGTGAGTAGAAGTGTGTACATGTAATATTTATGTTTCTATGTATGAGTTATGGTCTAATTCTCTAAAAAAATACTCCAAAATATTTTCAAAGTGAATTAATGTAAAATTAATTACTTATCTAAATAATATTTAATGTTTAAGGATGGGGACTTATAGTTGGTTTCAAAGGATGGTTTAGATAAATTTAATGGTTATAGTGTTATTTAACCATAAGTGACATATTTTTTGTAACCACAATGGTTATCATATTTGAAAGAGTCAGTGTTATTTTAGATAAATTGATTATTTGAAGAAAACATGAATATTTATATCTTAGTGTTTACCATACTCATAAGATTGTAAATGATGATTTATAAATATAATCAATATTAGGGTTTTGGTTTTAGTTATGGATTGATCTAGTATACACCAAAGAAAAAATGGATATGAAGGAATGTATGGTGGTTTTATGAAAAAGAAAATGAATGAAATGGTATATTCAATCGGAACTCCTGTGGATATTCTTAACCAACTAACTGGAGTCATGATTGACCACATGATCCTTGGTGATATTTTTTCTATGGAATAATAATATTTGTGGGAAACGAATCCCCATGAAATTTTAGGTAATGATCATAAAAGTGTGTATATTAAAAAACTATGAATAACGGATGTGTAAAGAAATAACTTGGAAAATGGTTGAATGGGAAAAGGGGATGTTATATATGTCGTAATGAATGTCATAAAGAAATAACCTTCTATGGAAAAAGGAAGCATTCAGTTGATTCTTGGAAAGGGAAAACTATTCTTTTTGAGGGATCAATTGAATTTTTTAAATGTGGTGTTCATGGTAATTATGTGAATATATGACCAAAAAATGTGGGTCGAGAATGGGATAAACATTACAATACCAATATCTTTTTACCAATACCTAATATGATTCCAATTGAGGATGAGGAAACTTAAAATGACCTATGAAATGTATGGATTCTTTCTCAGCTCATGTGTAGAAATTATTGAATCTTATAAAATTATGCATTATTTTGTTTATCGGTAAGAAGTATTGATTAAAAATAAAGGAAAAGATGCATAATAGATCTAGAATAATTTTTGATGATTAAGATGACTACATTTTACGAATATAAGAGTTACGTCGGAGTAATAGATGATGATATGTTTAAATGTATTAATGATGTGATTAATTTGGAAGGCTTCTATTAATTTTAACCCTTATGTTTTTATATAAAAATGTTAATTTGGGAAAAGTTATCTTTTCTTATGTGATATAGTTATACAGAACAATTAGGGTTTATATGATCCTTGAAATTGAGGTAACTATGAGTTATTACATTTAGGGATGGAAAATGTGAGGTCTGAGATAACCTTTTATGTTAAAATATGAAATGGTTATATTTGAAGAATTTATCTCATTTTTATGAATGTTATAAAATTAAATAGTTTTTCATAATTTTAAACAAGAAGAACATGTAACAACCCATCACATCAGATTATGATGTGGGAATCGAACCCACTACTGAAGTGAAACATGGATTTATCACCTATCATTGGCCCATGGGAAATTCCTAGTTAGTATGGCGTATTCTTTTTAGTTAAATGATATTATGGATCAATAATAAGTTTATTTTAGGAACATATTTTTTATCAAATGGATATATTTTGTATAAGAAAATGATTATTTTATTATGTGATAAATGTTAATTTGGAAGAGCCAACAAGCTTGTACCCTAGTGGTACAGGCTCTTGCTTGGCATCCAAAAGACCCAGGATCAAATCTAGGTAGGGACTAATTTCTGGGTACTGTAACAACATTGTAGCAGGGCACTATAGTAGACTGTAGAATTGGTGAAACTGTTGCTGCGACGACACTATAGAGGCAGAGGCACTATAACAGGAACTATAGCGGCGACGGTACATTAACAACCTAGGTACTGTAGCAGTACTATTCGCCGAGGGGCTCTTTGGGCAAAAAAATTGGCTTTCAAGCCTTGTATTCAGGCTAGTTGGCCTTGGGCTTTCAGGCTATGTAATGGGTCTCCCTATAATTAGTCTAATGTGGTCTTCTCTTTAAATAAAAAAATGAGGCTTTGACCCCATCCTTTAAAAAAAATTAATTTGGAAGACGTTAACTTTTTTGGGAACACTATTTGCCTAATGAAAATAGAATACTATGGGATTTCATTTGAGGAGTAATGAAAAAAATTTATTTTGGAAGAATCTATGTTTTTATTTCATATATATATAGATTTGGGTTATTTATGGAGATTTTTAACTGTCACAGAGAACCACTGACTTGTTTAACTACTTTTAATTATGAGGCTTTAAGAGTAGTCGATGTTGTTTGGTGATAATTTTTAAGATTTATTGTGGAAGAATATGGGTTAAAATCCTTGTAAATTTTGGGTTTCTATATTAGTTTGTATTAATTTGGATAATTTTATGGTCAATTGTTTATTTGGTTCTCTTTATTGATCTTTGGGTATTATTTGTTGAATTTTGGAGATCAGGAGTAGTATTCTTTTTATAAAGGATTATTCTTTTTTGGGATTATCTGATATTCTACTAACCATTCTGATTTTGGTTAATTTCTAAAGACAAGGAAAATATATAGTTCTTCTTTTGTGGATTATGTGATTCTATAGATGTTGATTTTAGAGCTTCAGTTGTGAAGAAATAATCTTCAATACTCATCATTTGAGAAAATATGAGTTTTTTGGTAGATATTTATTAAAGGATATACTCCACTTGATAGGTTAGTATTTTCCCTTATGTTCTTAGTCAATATACTAAATAAAATTCCTCAACACTGTGAAAAGGAACTTAAAAACGATGTATGATTTCCATTCCTACAAGGAAATCAATGAACACTTAACCCAACATAATTTAATGTTTTTCTGGTTGTTATCTTTCTGCAGATCATGTTTTCTTTCACACTCCATCAGTACTTGACACATAGTTTGTCTTCCATATCCATGTTTTCATACATTGAAATATAGTATGTGTTATATTGGGTGACCTTTGTACTTCAGTTTTTCCTTTTAAATTGGTAGTTTTACTGAATCTTTTTTTGATGTGGGATTTTCAATAATGTTTTTGAGCCCAGTTTTAAAATTACGAGGATGCAATTTCCAAATCGGTGGAATGATGTAATGACAAAGGTATTTATAGAATAATAAATTTTCATATCTATTAATATTTATGAATAATATATTAATTTTATTTTAAATAGGACATTTTTTTCCTTTAGCGTACATGATACACTACAACAGGTTTCTCTGAAATCATACATTTCACACAACATTGAGTTATACCAAAAAATAACACATTATTATTATTATTATTATTTTAAATGGTAGTAAAAACCTCAATGTTGTATTATAATGAATGAAAATAATTAACTATATTATGATTTTACATACCTGTTAAAAGTTTTTACATTTATCCAATGGATTTTAGAGGCTTAAAATGAGAATAAATCCACTTTTAAGCATAAAATACTCTAATATATTTCCAAAGGTCATTTTACTGCCTTTTGAGGGTGAATCCTTTTAATTTTTTTTTTAATTTTTTATTTTCTATTTAATGAAATAATCATCTTCTATAGAATTTGGACATCAAATTTTACTTCGGTTAAATTTTTGGTAATATTTTGATAAAGTGAATTTTTTAATGAAAAGTGAAAAATACATAATTTTAATTCATAACTGGGTTTTAATATAATATATTTTTATAGATATATTTTAATTTTAAATAGTTTTAAAGTTTAATTGGATTATAGTTTTATAATTTAATCCAATTTTGTTCTTTATATGTAATTCCACATTTAAATTGGACATAAAAACATGTCAATATTTTGATAGTTTTTACTTCTTAAAAATTCAATTTTGGTATTAACAGGGAGAATTAATTTTAAATTAAAAATTAAAAATTATATATTTTTAATTTCAAAAAACGATTCCATATATAGAATCATAATGTCCAAATTGTGTAAATAGGTACCTTTTATTTTTGGACATTACGAATAATAACTTTAGAAAATATTTTTATTTACCATAGCTAATGGATAAATTAGGTAAATAATAGTAAAACAATATATTATAATAATATAAGAGTACCCTAACACATGTACTAATACTATTTGATGACATATGGTAGAACATGGAAATAATTTGGTCTATTTTAGTACTCCATGGACCCACAATGGTGTGATATTGACCTTTTATAATTTATAATATAATGTAAAGAGAAATATAACATAAACATGTATCTTTTACTAAAATAATTTTAATATTGGGTACTATAACCAATATATTCAACTACAATTTTTCATTAGAAATATAAAAAGATTTATTACATGATGTTATTTTATATATAATTTTTATACATTAAATAAATAAATTTATTTATGACACAATGATGATGTAGTGATTTATTTATTAATAAATGATTCAAATAAATGGTATAATTAGTATCAAAATAAATGTGATTTGAAATATTTGATGCCATACACTAATTTTATAGATTATTATAACAAATTTTTATTGCGTTAATTACATTTTTTAGAAGTAATCAAGTTGTTACCACAGTAACAAAAATCAATTACTAAATAGTGTCAAAAATAAAATAAATGAGTTTTTATAAAAAAAAATACTATTTTATTAAAAGATATAGTCGTCTGAAAAATATAATTATCAGAAACATTACTTATATAATACTAAAAATTTCATTGATGATAATCTATTGTTTCTATTGGAATTTTATAGTAACTATTGTAACAATATATTATGAATTTACAAGAAGACATGGTAAGAGTATTTGTCTTTAATTAATGGTTGTAGCTAAAAGATATGGTTTCTTTTGAGACCTAAACATATCAAAAAAATATTTTATGGGAGGTTTTAGACCCAATAACATATTACCCTTTAACTATATCACATTGGAACTATTTTAATTCAAAAATAAATTTATAATAAAATTATATTTAATACATTCTTAATGTGTCCCTCCTCCCTTATGTAAAGGGACACCACCTCTACCCACTTACACACATCTATCATGCCACTTGGATAATATAAATTATTCTCAAATAATCTTTAAAATTCCATTCCTTAAACATAGAATTAATAACATGGGAAAAGGCATCTAAGGAAGCTTGGGCTCAAATAAAAAAATGTTACCTGATTTTGAGGTAATATATTCTCTCATGGTCCTTTCCTTTATTTTACATATCCACTACTTATGATCCTCTTTTTATTTGATTAAATAAAAACACTACAATACTAAATATTCTATGATTTTTTATGATAAGGATTCTAAATACACTCACACACACCTCTATCTAATGGATATAAACAAAATTTTTCTGTGTACACCGAACTACTACCTCATGAAACACTAATTGTTAAATTTTATCTGACCACCTATCATGGTATACATTATGAGGGAACATTTTTTAAATATGATATATATTATATTTATATTTTCTATATTCTGATGTATTTTCTGTAAATAATACCTTTATTCTTTCCATAATGCGTAAATATTATAATTTCATTTGTGGAAGTGCAGACTACCGCCCCCTCAAATTGATATGGCTCGTTCATGCCATACATGGATCTTATAAAGGATGGTGTTTATCAAATTATGTAACATATATAACCAATATATTATAATCGAATTATAATATATCTATGTGTCATTTAGTTTTCATTCCTTTAATATGATAAAGAAATGAAAGTAGTGTTCATGAGTACGTTCGACCTACATTCTCCATGAACGGTTCATTTCATTTATTATCTCTAAATGTTTTGGACTTTGATATATATATATATATATACTGAATATATATGATATTTAAATAATTAATAATAATTTGTAGATGATGGAATTATGAGAACATGGCCAATTTATATGGAAACAAGTTCTTTATTAACTCATGTACCGAACATAAAAAAAATGTCCAATATGAACTTAATAATTAAGAGATAGTAATAAAATGGTAATAAGTGATATGAAATAAAAAATAAACTTGAAAAAGTTTCTCAAAAATGTAAAAATTAATTAATGTTTATTATTCTGGAAGAACATATAACATATATGATGAGTCAGACTCAAGGTAAGGGACTTCATCATAATATCTTTTCAATGAGATATTAGTAGATAATATGCACCATCATTTTTTATAAGGTGTATATATATATAATATGATATATAATATCCACATTTAATCCCAAATAATGTTATTTTTTTAAGTGTGTTAATTCAAGAATATTATGATTTAAATGTCCAATGTGGTGTGGGACACCTTGAACATTTAATGATTTAATTACCAAATTTTTTTCTTCAAATTATTAATTTAGATATTTATTATATGGATATAAAAGGATTTATAAAAAATATGTTTATATATTTCAACATAATTCAAATATTTTCTAAAGAGATATTGTATACAAATCATCTTACTTTCATTACAAAATTACAAAAGGAATGTTTTTAATGTATGCGACAAGAAAAAATTTTCAGTCGTTCTAACCATTATTTTATATTTAGATTCCTCTATAAGGAATAATTTTTTAAAAAGGAAAATTTATAAATTATTCCACTCTTGGGTGTTTTGGTATTAAATATTGTTTTGGAAATTTATTGATTATTTTAATATCATGAAATCATTTCTTATGATTAAAAATTAAATGTTTTTATTGAAATCATTATATGTTCGATATTTTATGTGTCATGATTATATAATGGTACATGGACATTTTATGGGTGGTTAAATGATAAACCAATGATGTGTGGTTACATGATACACCAAATGACGGGTGGTTCCATGATAAACCACAGATGAGTGGTTATGTTATAACCTCCAATGCATTGGGTATGGATGCCATCCATATGGTTATTCCATGTAGTGATTTATGTGGAAGTAGACCATATGGTTATTCCATTTAAGTATGTTAAGTACCAAGTTAACTTTATATATTATATGTTAATTTCAATGTTTTAGGTTAATATTTTTGTTACAAAAGGATAATAAATGAGATTATATTTAGTGATGTATATTTACTAATTCATAATGTTGAAAAGTATTACTTTATGATAATGTCTTTATGGTATTCATGTTTTCCCAAGAATTAATCGTTCTCTTTCATTTTGTATCCTTTATTGAGGTTTTTATGCTCATCAAATGTTTTGTTATTATTTTCACATGACTTAGAGAAGAACAGAGTCAAGGATGGGATCAAGGAAATGTTATTCTGTTATAACATGAAATGATAACATGTTTATTTTTAAGGAGTTTTTGTTTTATTAAAAAATGGATAGTGAGTAGAAGAGTCTACTTGTAATATTTAATTATATATATATATATAAGTTATGGCCATATTATATAAAACTCTAAACCTGAAAATATCCTCGAAGTGAATTAAAGTCACACTAATTAATTATCTCAAGATTATGTAATTTTTATGGTTAGGGCCTTATAGTTACCTATTGTGTAAACATCAATTGATACATAACCTTAATTTTCAACTTAGTGATCAAAATTGGTCCCATCTATCATGGAAAAATCATTTCTGTAATCTCATTTAATCGATGATCCAACCAAGGTTAAAACATTAAATTTATTGGGTTATAAAAAACCCTAATTGATGACGCTAGAAATCTATATAATTCTCAATTTAACTTTGAGCATCCAATAGTCATTGAATAATCAACGAAATATTATTTTCCCTCTCTTGCGCAATTATCAGCCCAACAAGGTAATTTACTCCCACCACTATCCATTATAGGGGAGACCAACAGGTTTATGAATATAGATATATTAATGGTTCCCTATTGAATAAAAACTAATAAATACCATTAAGTGAAACTTCAACTAGTGGAAATGGGTATACTATAATCCTTATAAATTAATGACACAATAATGAATCATACCCAATAAAATTTATGTAACGAACTAAAATTTTATAAATATAATACCCAATGTAAATTAATTTAATATATTATTTTTTAGTATGGTCAATGAAAACACATGAAACTATATGGTATTATTATATTTGATCCTATATAAATACCATTATGAATCTTAGCCATTGATTATATAGCCATTGAAAAGTGATCATATGATTAGTATAAATATACAGTTTTGACAAATCAAATTAACACCAAAAAATAATTTGACGGCATCCACTATTAGGATTATACCCTATGAATAAAAATCATTAGAGAATATAAGGGATATAAATTTACTATGATTTTCCCCTGACTAGGCTAATGACGGGATCTAACAAGTTAATCACTAAAAAACCCATTTATGGGAGAAGTTCAATCTCATTGCAATCATGACCCAAATCATATATGCTGAACCACCCAAGGAAATTATCACCATATCAAAACATAATATTAGGATGATTGATGGTGGTTTAAATGGATATGTATCAAGACCCTAGTATCATGAATATATACACTATTTTCAACAGAATGGTTGTTATATTTACTTCTCATTATTGTAAATTTATAAACGTTTTTTTATTTTTATACAATAAAACACAAATGGAATTTTTGGGTAATATTAAAATTCTATTAAGGAACTTATTTTCACGAATTAGTAAAATTTTAAAATAAATATAATTTTAATATGATATTATTATTAATATTTTTTAAAATCAATCATCATATAATTTGCATGAAGTCAAATATAATGTTTATAAGGGTTCATAAACAATTATTGTCAAAAAAGACCCTCATTTATGAATAAATATAAATTATTGTTTTAAAATTGAATATTAACATATTTAGAAAATTATTTTTATTGAATAAATATTTTTTATTCAAAAAATATAAATTATGCAATGCTGAATTTTTCTTTATTTTTAGACACCTTCAAATTGTTGGGAAAAACATAAATAAGATATAAATATACAGGGGTGTATTATGACATCACAATGACCCAAAAATTATTTCATAAATACTATAAAAGGTATTGAAGACCAAATATATGTATCCCATATTAAATAATATGATATTCAGTTTATTTAATTAATTCTTTATATCCTTTATGGATCCTTCAAAAATGAAATATATTTTATGGTTTTAAAATCATTTCTTCATAGAGATGAATCACATCAATATTAGAATGGGTAATATTTTAATTAATTCATACCTTGGCATTATAAAATAATTAAATCAAATACTCCAAAGAAGAATGAATGGGGGGAAACCAAGGGTTGGTTTGTGGTTTGGGTTATTTTATTATTTAGAGTCAATAACCTATGTTTGGGAAATAATAATGATTTACACACTAATTTTCTATTTAAAAACACATAAGCTCCCTTTACTCTCTAACCAAATAATATGGATCAAAACAATAATCGTCCCTCATATATAATGGTTCATCCCAAGGTTCCCATGTGATCTTATGAAGCTCCTCTAAAGAATTTTGAATCACCCTCTTAGGATAAGGGATCCTCTCCTTTGGTTCTTTATTGAAGCATCTTCATTATCTTATGACTTTATTCTCCAATTCCTAATGTTTGTATATGTTATTAAATACCCCCCTTAATTACCCTATGTTTTATAAATAATTATATTCCATTTTCACTCTAATCAATCCCTCCTATGAAAATTTATGTTCCTCCGTTATGCTTCTGGAATTTCACTGCCATTTTCTATGCCTAACAATTTTGAAGTGAATACCCATAACCATTTTTTATCAATGGTGTTCAAAATTATTCACTTGTTATTATTTTATTATATACTTAATATATTTATTACACACTCCTTTATAATGGAATAAAATTTCATGATCAATGATTCCTTTTAAATGATATATGCGGAACACTTGTGCATGTAAATGAAATGAAAGTGAGGGGTGAACCCAAAATTATATAGTGATCCAATGCATTGTGTAATGTTTTTGTCTCATGAGAAGTCATGTAAGGGATCAGTTAGTGAGAATAATCTATCAGGTTACTTTCTACATCATGATGCCTTGGATGTAATCCTTTCCCTATGTTTATGATTCCATGTTTTATGTTGTTTCCACATTCCCATGTCACCTTTATAATTATTATCATAAATCATTCCTCATTGTTCTTTTTTATTATTCTCACCCTTTTTATGTCTCATTGATATTACTATTGTCGGAAATGTATTACTTTATTCATGTAATACAACACTTATCCCCTTTCTGGGATTTATATCTCATCCCTTTCAATTTCAATAATGAAAATGTATACTCTATTTTAAGTTGTTATTTAATGTACGTAATTTCCAAATATTAATGTCTGCTTAATATTCCTAGTTTTATTATGTGTAATATTTTATAATAAATCGAGAATTAATATGTAAAAAGATCAGGTTTTTTATAGTTTGTGCCAAAATAAATATTATTTATTATTGGGATTAAGAATAAAAAACTAAAGAAAAATACATAGGGATAAAACTAAATATAAAAAAACATACATAAATTTAAGTAAATTATAGAGTATTCAGTATACCAAATAAATGCATCCATGTCAACATACTATATGTGTATGTGGATCATGAATATATGTCCATAGGTGTAAAACCAAAAAATACAGAGTTGAGATAGAATCGACAGGAAACTGTTTCACGATAATGGAACTTGCTTCAAACCTGGTTTGAAACTCCCTAGGGACATACTTTAGAAAATTCTAAAGATCATTAAGAACCATTATTGAGGGAATAAAACAATTCCTATAAGATAATATATTAGGAAATAAATATTTGATAATATGGATTGAATCCTAGAAATTCATACCTTAAATAAATATTCTTCATTAATAAGTTATCTCTTTATGGTTATTGGATCTCCATTTATGTGTTTAATTGTTTAAGAGTTATCATCCCAATAACACCCCAAACTCAGTAGCCCATATTCAGTTATTATTTTATTGAAATTTAATTGATATAAGAAACCACATAACCAAGGATAGATTGGTTTAGTAGTCTTGAAGAATAATATACACAAATGGTTACCTTATTACATTTATAATTAAACATATAAAATAACAGTAAAAAATAAAATACATCATTGACACATATTCAAATATTTCTTCTTTATAATATAGGGAATGAAAAAAATGAAATTTAAAGCTCAAATTCTTTGTAAGGGTTACATATCACAGAAATCTGAATCAATAATAACTGAAGTTACATTCAATAGTGAATAATCAATATAGAAATATGAATAAATGATAAAAACATTACATTTCATCAATAAACAGATAATAAAAACGAATCTATAAATTTTTACATAGTGAAAATATCAAGGATAGTAATAAATAAAAAATGAATGAATGAAATGAAAACTTTTTGTAATTATTATATCTGGAACCCAAACCACATTTGTCAATCCCATTCAAAAGAAGGTTTAATTCAATTGCTAGAAACATGTATGACTCCGCCTGAAAAAAATGTGAAGGATATTTCACCGACCATTTTTTCTCATGAGAATTTTTGATGCATTGAGGGTCTATATAATGTGGATCCCCACTGAATATTGCATTTACAAATCACTATTAAGATATATATTTAATTAATGAATAAAATGGTTTATCAAACATACAAATTGATGAGGTTATACAAATTTATCAATATTTCCCCAACTAAAATAACATTCAATGTAAATGTTGTATGTAAAACTATTAGATGGTATAGAAAATAATAATATTCATGATAAAATTTAAATATATATATTTATTAAATCATAATTTATTAATGATCATAAATTAAATGGGATGTAAAAAATTATAATAAGTGATGAATATGGAATATCTGACACATAGATTAATGTGAGATGAAAAACCCTTATCGCTATTAATCAGTCAAATCATTTTCCCTATAAAATTAATAATCATCAAATGAATCCTTTAATACAATGAATATAAATAGATTCATGATATTATATATCAGAGGTAAGTATACATACACCAAAAAAGAAATCAGGGGTGAATAACGAATATCTCACATAAATAAAAGTGAGATAATAAAATCCTTACCATATGTATGAAAGCATTATACAATTGAACTTTATGTTCCAGATAATCAAATTTGATAAATTAATTACGCAATATATAACATATTAAAAAATATTTTATTTATTATAATTATTTCATGTTTAATAATGGTAATTCTTAGTTTTTATAATGTTTAAATTCAATGTTCTTGGAGCAATCATTACTTGGTTTTATTGTTAGTTACATTGTGTATAATTATTACAGTTCTTATAAATAGGAATTAAGACTCTAGAATTGGAATGAAAATATATTAATATAGTTATATGATTTCTAATAGTCACATATATCTTTTTTATAATGAATAATTAGATAAAACAATAATGATAAATGTTTGGTTTATTTTTGGATGTTCTTTCAATCATCATGATCTAGTTTTGATTTCTTATTTAATATTTTATATATATATTAGTTCCGGAAAATTATTTTCTTCAATATCTGAAAAATGTTACATAGCTATGATAATGGTTTTGATACCAGCCTTTAAAGTGGTAAATGAAGACAAGTCGTTCATGAAGGTAGTGAATCTAAACATCATAGACAATGCTTTCATTTAGAAAAACTAGAAGAGATAATATTTAATGAGGGGTATTCTATTATAAAAAAACATTATAGTATATATATGATAATATAGTTACCATGACACGTTTTATAGGTTCGTTTAGGAGAGGATAATAAAAAATAAATTCAAATAGAAAGAAGAATGATTTTACCTCTTGAATATCATCTCTATGGGAACCTCCTTAAGAAACAATATTTTTGTATTTTGGTAAGACCAATAGGTATTGGACATGTGGAAGAGTTTTGGTAAAGGAATTAGGTATAATTTAGACAATATTAAATTTTTATAATGTTTGAAGAGAAGGGGTAGTGAGGGGTGGTATTTATAGGGGGAAGAGAAGAGTGTTTTGGATTATTTTATTCATTTATTTGTTATTTTGGATCAATACTATTAATTGTTCTGATTTTTATGAATAAATATAGTAACTAGAGAACTTGAGTTCGAAATATTTAGTTTTGGATACATCCATATATCATTAGTGACTCAATAATTCATTTATATAGTTATAATTATAAATACTTTAAATTATAGTATTTCACTATTCACCAAAAATTCATATATTTTAGAAAAATTAGCAAAATTTATCATTAAAAATTTTCAACATGTAGATTTATAATCTGGAATCCATTTTATGAAAATAATTTTAATTATGTGATAAATTTATTTTATAATTAAAAGCATCATTTATTCAATATATATTAATTTTAATTTTATAACTAATTTTACGAAACTATAAAAAATTAATCGCGGTATAATAATACTATTTCATAATTATAATTTAACCAAATATTAATTTATGAATATATTTTATGAAAAAAAAATTCCTTTCAAATCATTTTATTATTTATAAAATTTTAAATAATCATTTAAATTTCACAGAAATACCAACACTTAATGTATCATTTTGAAACATATATTTACTTATTCCATGATAAAAATATATCATATTTTAATTTATGATATAAATAATTTTTATTTATAATTTTATAGGAGAGGTCATTAATATAATGGGAATATTAATATTCCTAACATTTATATTACTACTCAAACAATCTTGTTAATGTTTCATAATATATCATGGTTCGTTTAAGCTTGGTGTTTCATGTAAGACAAGCTATCAAATAAATTATTTTTTTAGGAAGATACATACCATAAAATTTTGGGTGGTTATAATCTTACCTCCTTTGAAAAATATCCTCCTCAAAATTTTCATGAGTATTACCTTCTAGAAACTTGATGGTGGTTCTTCTTCTTAAAATCCTCTAGTTCCCACGTTGCATTTTTTATTTTATGATTTTATCTAAACAACTGTTTACAGTAATGTCATATAATTTCCCAATACATTTTCTTTAGTGCCAAGAATATCAATAGGATAATCATAGTAATACAAATCCAGTTTTAATACAATTTCTACATAGGTGTGTACATGCATTGGGTCTTTCTTGTACTTCTTAAATAATGATATATATAACACTTCAGGAACTTTAGAGAGGCATGGTTGAATTGTTTATCAGTGAGATACAGATCCAATTATTTCCATAATTTTAAATGGTACCATGTACACAAGGCTTAGTTTCTATTTATTAGTGATCCTTATGACCCCATTCCATGGATATTAATTCATAAACACAAGTTCTCCGAGTTGAATTTACAAATATTTTCACCGGTTGTCAAGTTAACACTTTTAATTACTTTGGGTTTTCTTAATATGATCATTAATAGTATTTAAAATTTTCGTTATATCATTAATATTTTGGTGTCCTATATGTTTCTTTTCACTAAGTTCATCTGAACAATTTGTAGAACGACATCTCTTTCCATATAATTCTTCACATGGTTCCATTTTAATACTTTAATTGAAATTGTTATTTTAGGAAAACTAAACTAAAGGTATATAATCATCCCAAATACCTTTAAGGTCAAGTGATCATGATATCAATATGTCTTCCATTATTTGAATAGTCCTTTTAGACTGTCCATCCATTTTAGTGTGATAAGAAGTACTCAAATAATGTTCATTATCAAAATCCTTTTAATGACTCCTTCCGAAATTAAATGTAAAAAAGGGGATATAGATTTGATAAAATAGATATAGGTGCACCAAGAATCATTATTAATTCATTAATAAAGATTCCTTCAAGGTTATCAAGAGTTAAATCTTATCTTATAGTATGAAAATGTACTGATTTTTTAAGATGAAAAAAATTATCCATATCTTATCATTCATTCTGGGGTTTCTTTGGTAATCTAGTGAAAAAGTACAACGTAATGTCATCCCCCATCCACATAGGAATATTTAGAGGTTTCATGAATCCTATAGGATGTAGTTTCTCATCCTTTTCTTGTTTAAAATACAAACATCTAGACACGTAGTCAACAATCTCTTACTTCTTATTATCTCATAAAAAAATGTCCATTGAATAACTATACATCTTTTCTATACCATAGTGTATAAAGATATGTGGTCTATGATCATCATTAAATAGTTCCATTTTCCACTAAGGTATTGATGGAACACATAACCCCTTTACAAATTTTATAATTCAATCCTAATACATGAAATCTTCCAATAATCCATCCTTAATAACTTTAATTTTCTTTTGAGAATTCTCATCATCAAATTGAGAGATTTTTATATTTTCTATCAAATATGGTTTCACAATAATTTAAAAAGGGAGTTATTTTACCCTACCATAACAATTATCATATCCAAATTTACTAAATCCATGGACATATTATCGTTAGCAATCAACATTTGGGTTATAATTCCACTATCCTTATGGATTAATAAATCAACTACCTTATTTGACCTTCTAGTTGATAGTGTGTTGAGAAATAATAATCTATGAGTAACTTGGGAAATTGAACATTCATCATGTTAACTTATTTCTTTGTAAATATGTATTTCAAAACTTTATGATCTATATACATCTCTCTTCATTCGCCACAGTTATAGTGACTCCATATCATTAGATTAATGATTATGGGTTCTTACAACGGATCATTGGTTGGATAGTTTTCTTCACGAATCATTAACAATAATGATTTATATGAAATAAATTTATCATTTTTAAAAAGTAAACAACCTTTTCCTTTTTTATATGCATCATTATAAATTACTAACCCATTATTTCCTGATGGTAGAGTAAAAATGGGAGCATTAACTAGTCATATTCTCAATTATTCAAAACATTACGAACATTCTTTTGTCTATACAAACAAAAACCCATTACATGTGATCTTGGATAACGAGTTATCCATTTGGGTAAAATTATGAATGAAATATTGATAATAACATGATAATCCAATGAAACTATGTACCTTAGTTATGTTCATTGGAATATTCTATTTTTTTTGTTTTCATTATTCATTATAGGATCAACTATGATTCCAAATTTTGAGAAAATATGGCCAAAAAAAGAATTTCATGATTCCAGAATTCGCACGTGATAAATTTACAATATAACTCTTTGTTTATGAGAATATAAAAAATTATATAGAAGTGATTCACATGGTCTTCATATTTAGATAATATACTAGAATAACATTAATGATCACCAAAACAAAATCATGAAGTTATTCCTTTAATAATCTCTTCATCATATCCATAAAAATAGAGGGTGAATTTTTCAATTCAAATGAAATTAATATAAACTCATAATGTCATACCTTATCTAAAATTTTTTCTTCGACATATATTCCTTAATTACCCATAATTAATGATACCCTGAACAAAGGCCAATCACAAAAAAAAATATTGAGTTCCATGAATCTGATCAAATGAATCATCAATTTGAGGAATAAGATACTTGTTATTTTTATCATTGACATTGGATTCTATATGGTCACTGAAAATTCTCATGGACGCACATTTTTCGATAAAAAAGTTAACAAGGGTATCCCATGGAGAGACACGTGGAAAATAAATCCCTTATTACTAAAATACACTAGTTTTTTCATCAGCTCCACTAATTTATTAGCTTCTATTATATAATGAATCCTTTATATTATTATTTAATTAGGGATTCAATCAATGGTAAAATTAAATTCATGATCTAGGGTGTGTCCAGGTAATAAATCTATAAAAATGTAAATTTATTCATTTATAATTGATATATCCCCAAGATGATGATTACTTTCATCACCCCTTGATGTTTTTTTCTCTTCCTACCTAATAATTTCATTTTGTGGAGTTACCGGTGGTCGATCTAGAAAAAAAAATACAATGATGTTTTTTCTATAAAGATAAATAATTATACACCTTCCCCAAAAATTGGAATTTACTTATTCTTGAAATAAATTTTTAAATCATTTTCTAAAATAAAATCCACACCATGGATTATATCCAATTAAACCATGGGTATGATGATAATGTTAGTAAAAAAAACGTTTATATGTCATAATGAGGATTTACTAACACATTTTTATTGTAATTATACTTCTCTTAGGATATTTTATTGATGGATCCCTTATTATATCCAAAGGGAAATGTGTAATTTTCTTAGAAAACAAGGTAGATATAAAAGTGTGCAATGATCCATAATAAAATAAATTATTAGCTAAATCTTAATATAGTATTAATATACATGCCACCACATCACTGGGTACTTATTCTTTAGATGTAGTGAACAAATAAGCTTAGAAATCACCCCTTGGCCTCTTTTGTGGTATATTCCTCTAATTAATGTGAAATTGATTTAAATTATACCCCATTTCTGTATAGTAGAATAATTGATCATCATTGTTTTTTTCACCCCTTTTATTCATTAGCTCAATGACTATTATATCGACACTTCTAACAATCTCCCATGAATATCAAGAATATCATAGGATGATTTTTTCAAAAAAACTCACACAATGGGAATTTATTTGTTCCATTATTTCTATTTGATGATTTATATTTTCATGGTTATCAGATGACCTATTCTTCTCTTGATAGCCATTAAATATAGAGGATCTTGAAAATTCATTCTATATTTTTATATAACATAATTCTATTTCATCCTAGGATGAAAATGATTGAGATGTTAGTACCCTTTGGAGACTTGGTTTAAAACCATAAAAGAAATGATGAAGATTATTTTATGAATCACAAATGTAATATGTAGAATACCTATCTAGTCTTGTGAAAGTATCCTGACACTCTAAAACACGCTCTTCATCATTTTCCTTTGTGATAAATAATTTAATGTTTATTTCAGTTTTTTTCTCATGAGGGAATTATTTTTGGAAGACTTATTATTTAAAAGTTCTCTATTCTGGGTATTCAATTTCATGTTGCTAAATATTATTATATAGTAATTAGAACCATTGTTAGTATCTCCCTAGAGGAAGAATACCACTAGTAATTACTTTTCCCTTTCTACACATCCCAATGAGAAAACTATCATTTCATGGAACTTGATCTATTTCCTAGCCACCACTAGATTAATAGGCCCACTAATTGTTTGGTAATTACATCGCATTAAAAAATTCAATATAGGTCAAGTACGGGTATTCACCATAACCTGAGTAAGAATCAATATCATGGTCATGCTTTTCTTAACTCCAACACTAGCTGTGTTGACATGCCCAGGGGGGAAATATCTACATTGTCCTATGGTATTGTTTATCTTTATTACATTAGGATCTATCACTATATAAAAAATAGACTATGTTACCTAAAAATCATCATGATTTTTGAGGAAAAAAATTACTATATGGAATTATTATAATTATAATTTTATTTTACATCTTGTTCCTATGGTTTCTACAAAGCCTACTCTAATACTAATTGTGAAAACCTTGACCCCGGTAGCCCATAGTGGTTGGTTATTTTAATATAATGGAATAGATGAAAGAGATCACATCACCATAGATCGTGTATTTTAATAGTATTGAATAAATAGTCACCTACATGGATCCCTTATTACAATGGTATTTAAAAATGAATATATTGATGGAATGTAATCTTATTCCTTGACATATAATCAAATATTTCATCTTCATAAATTGGGAATGGAAGAAAAATAAAAGGGTGAGCTTGAATGCTCCTAAAGGGTTATTTAATGACGAAACATAAATTAACAATAATTAAAGTGTCTTCGTCCAAGAATAATCAATATAGAAAAGGTGAATATCTAAAAAACACATTACATTTCATAAATAATTTGAGAATAAAAAGGTATCCATAAATGTTTTCAAAATGAAAATATCATGGATAATAATAACTGAATACCAAATGAAGGAAATAATTTATTTTTGGACGTTATGTACCAAATACATGAACCACCACAATAAATACAATTCCCAAGATGGTTTATGGTTGTGGGTAAAAAACCATCAAATTCTACTTGGAAACAAATGATATGGGTTTGTCACCATCTATTTTTTCTCATGAGACCAGCTGATGAATCAAGGGGATATATAATGTCAGTCCACAACCACCACTACAATTCCAAATCATTATTTATAAAAATATTTAATTCATGAATAATATTCCTTATCAAAATATTTCTATTGAGTGGACTATATAAATTTATCTATATTTACTTAGTTAAAATAACATTCAATCTAAACATAGTATGTAACAATGTTATATGACATAAAAAATAATAATATCCATCATATAAGAAACATGGATATTTAATGTAATATTAAATGTGTGATGATCATAAATAATATTGTTAGTACACAAAGGTAAAAATTCATTAATATGTCATATGCCCCATATAAATTAAAATGAGATGAAAAACCCTTACCACTTATAATGAATGGAAATGTAAGCCCCATAAAATTAATAATAATTGTATGAAATATTTATTACCATAAAGATAAAGAGATTCATGAAATAATATATCTAGGGTATGTTTATATACACTATAAATCATAAATAAGTGGTGAATAATTCATATATCAAATAATTAAAAGTGAGACGAGAAACCCCTTACCTTATGTCCAAAAGCATTCCACACTTGTAATTATTGAACTGGATAATAAAAATTGAATAATTAATTAATTACTCAGAAATTATTAAATATATATTTTATTTATTTATGTTTTATAATATTATTTGAAAAATAGTTATATATGTTATATTGTTTAATTTTATTGTTCTATGAGTATTAAATTAATGGTTTTATGGTCGGTTCCCTTGTGTATAATTATGAGGGTTCATTTCAAATAGAAGAAACATTGTAGAAGTGTAATGAAATTATATTAATATAATTAATGTAATATAAATGGTCCCATATTTCATATTTTTTCTTAAAGTTTAATATTCAGTAGATAAATCATTAATTATAAATGTTGGGTTTATTTTTGGTTGTTTTTACGACAATCATGAACAATATTTGTATTCTAATTTATTATAATGTATATATATTTCCTAGAAAACCTAAAAAAGTTATAATATATTATAATAATATTTATCCATAATATGGTTTTTATGTCCAACCTTGAATGTGGTATAGGAAAACTAAAAATTATCATTCCGAAAGGTGATAAATCGACACATCATGATAGTTTTTTCCAATTTTAAAATAAAACTAGAAAAGAAAATTTTATATGATGGATATTAAATTATCAAAATTAAAATAAATTATATATATTATACTTGATTAACAATGTCATTTTAGATAGGGGAGGTGAATATAGGATAAAAAAGAAAATAAATTATAAGAGAAATAATGAGGATTTTACCTCTCGAATATTGTTTCCTAGAAAACCACCTTAAGAAACATGGATTAAATATTTTGGTATGACCAACTAGTCATATATACAGGGAAGATTTTTTCAAAGGGAATTGGATAGAATTTAGAAAATCTTAAAGGATTATAATTTGAGTTGAGAAGGGGTGGTTAGGGGAGGTATTTTTAGGGAGATGTGAGGTTTTTTTGATTATTTTACTCATTTATTTATTATTTTTTCCCAAGACAATAAACCATGTTTATTAACTTGAAAAAATAGAGTAACTAGGGAATAAGAGTTTTAAATAATTATTATGAAACTCATATATACATTATCTAGGATTAAATAATTCATTTACTTACTCATAATGTTAATCACCGTAAATTTCAATATTTCACTATTTATAAAATATTCTACTACATTATAAAAATCACAAAAAATTCACCATATCCATTTTAATAGGATAATATTTCAAAATTTGACTCTATTTTCTAGAAATAATTTTTGAAATATGAGAAATTTAATTTCTAATTAGAATCATATTTTATTCGAAAAATACCGATTTTAATATTATAACAGATATTACAAAACTTTGGAAAAATTAATTATAGTCTCATAAATTTATCAAATTATTATAATACAAAAAATATTATTTTATGAATCTATTTTATGACAAATAATTTTCATCTAATTCATTATATTAATTATAAAATTTTAATTAAACATTTACATTTCAAAAAAATACCATTACTTAATTTATCCTATTTATAATATTTATTTACATATTTCATGATATAATTATATAATATGTTTATTTAGTAGTTACCTAAATTTTATTTATAATTTCTTAGGTGATGATATTATTCTAATGTATAGATTAATATTCCTAATGAATAAATTATTATTTCAACAATAATGTTAATATATAATTGTATACCATGATAATTGTTTCTCAGCTGTGTGTTCAATGAATGCTATAGAATAAATTGAAATTATTTAATAAGATAAATATTGTGAAATATTAGTGTACAATAACACATAATTTCCCCTTCATTCAAGACAATGTCCACAAATAAGAGGAACCGAGTAAACAAACAATATGAAGGGTAATATGATGACTACCCAAAAAAGATGGCCAACCCAATGAGAGAAAAAATCATCGAGTTTTAGAAGATAATCTCGGAGCCAACTCATGTTTTTAATAGAAATATAGATTTTTTGAAGTGCATAAATCTACCTATGAAATAACAAGAAACAATTGAGACATTTGTGAGATAAAATCCTTTAACTTTTGATGGACCTTCTGATCCTTTAATAAAAAAATAGTGGATCAAAACAATTGAGAAGATATTCGATATCCTTAAATATTATAAGAAACAAAAGGTTATACCAAATGTTTCTCATAAATAGTCATAAGCAGATCAGTCGAGGAAATTGATCAAGAATATAAATCAACCGGAGGAGATCGAAGTAATGGGTGGTTGAAATTATGAAAAACGGGTTTAATTTTTTTTTCCTCGCACTCTATAACACAAAATGGAAAGGTATTTCTATACCCTCAAGTACAAATATTATGAATCTATCAGGGAATATAAGAAAAACCTCACAATAATTTCATGATACTCACATACCATTTTCTTTACCCTTGAATTCAAGTTTGACTATTTGTTGGTGGGATAATAACTATTCTAAAAAAACCAACCAATCTAAGACTTTTATAGTTATGTGCAATTTATCTGATGTGACCTAAAAGTTGAAATAGAAATTAGAGAAATTAATGGGGGTTTTTGGGATGATAATAATAAAGTGAAGTTTAATTCTGGTGGATTGATGTGGAAATATAATGGTCCTATGAAATTTCAACATTCCACTAGTCAAAAGTGAATAAATAAACACCCTAAATATGTCATGAGGGGGATAAAAATTATTTTGGTGAAGGAATGAGTAAACCTAGATATTTCTTTCTTATGGGAGAATACCACTAATATAATAGATGAATGGAATTATCTAGTAAATCCTTAGTGAATTTTTATTTTTTTCAAATGTTGTGGACTGAGGCAATTTTCAAACTAATACACTAAACCCAGGGTTTTCAGAGACAGCCAATAGCCTCCATGGTAGCAAGGTAGAGGTAATTCCGTCATAGCTACTGATGTGGATTCCAACACTGAAGTGGTAATGGGTTCTCTAGTTATTATTTAATTAATAGAAAATTTTTTATTTCAATATGGCTATATGAATACATTAATATCCTGAAACTTTTGTTTAAATATTTAAACACCACAAAAAACATGGAAGTTGATCTATTGATGAAAATTAAAAACGGTGAAATTATTGCATTATATTTTTATAACTCATCCCCTATTTAAATTTGTGGAATAAACATCCTATTGAACCGTGTGATAATCCCCTTACATGAATTAGATGAAATTATAGTCATGGATTGGATTTCATTATATAGATCTAGCATGATTTGCAATGAGATGGAAATCACTCTCTGTATGTAGAATTGTCTCTCAATTATGAAAAAGTGATAGGAAGATGATGAATCTTCATTATCTCCAATATCTAAATAATGGATATTGTTTCCCTATGATAAATAGTATTGAGATAAAATTACTAAGTACATGGAAAATGACATCAAATAAGAAATTCCCATTGTGAAGGAATATGTAAAAGTGTTTCCAATAGAATTTCCTAATATTCAACTTAGTTGAAAGGTTGATTACTAAATAAATATTATAACAAGAGAACTTCCCTTATCTAAGAATCCATATAGAGTGTATTTTGGGGAAATTTAGGAGCTGAATAATCAACAAAATGATAATCTAGATAAAGGGTTCATATGCCCTTGTGCTTTTACCATGGGGTGCCACAGTCCTCTTTTTCAAGAATAAGGATGTGTCAATGTGCCTTTGAATTGATTATCGTTAGATAACCAATACCATGATAAAGAATACATATCATCCACCATATACTATTGTATTTTTTAATCAAATATGTGCAGTATAATACATCTCCAAGGGGGATCTTTAGTCGAGTTATTATCAAGTAAGGTTAGTGAAGGGGGATATCCTCAAGAAAACATTCCGTACAAGGTATGGGAACTATATGCTCATAGTAATTCCATTAAGAAAGATTAATAATCCAAAACTCATCATGATATTGATGAATAAGGTCTTGAGATGTCTCTTCGAAATTTTTGTTATAGTCTTAATAGATGGTATTCAAATATACACCCAAAGTAAGGAGGAATATTAGGGGAATCAGATCATTTTGATAAATAACTTACCAAAGAATATTCTTTATGTGAAGAACAAAAAATCCTAGTTTTGGGTGATGTAAATATCATTCATGGTATATATTATCCAATACATGGGATATCATTGGACTATCAAATGAAAACTAATTCAGGGATGGTTGAGGCCAACTAATGTGAATGAACTCTGTAGATTCCCGGGATTATCAGGGTATTGTATTATATTTTTGAGAATTTTATCATTATTTTAAACCTCACTAACGAATCTAACTAGTAATGAAGACATGTATTTTTTGAACAATGAATGTGATTAAAGCATCAAGGTGTTTAAAATAGACATATCACTATATCTTTTCTTACGCTACAAAAAACAATGGAACTTTTCATGGGGTATAGAAATTATTAAAATATGGTCATGTGATATATGTTAATGCACAATGAAAAACCAATAGCCTATTTTTATTTGAAATTTTATGGCTCACAAATAGAACTACCGAACACATGATCCGGAGTTGGCTACAATGATATTTTATTTGAAAATATGGATTCATTATCTCTTTGGGGAGAAGAGTGAAACATATATAGATAATAGGATCCTATAACTTATATTCATAGAAAAAGAGATGAATATGTAACAATTAAAATAATAATAGGTGATAAAATATTATCACTAGTCTATCCACTTCCATCAAGGGAAGTAAATCGAAGTGAAAGACGCTCTAAGTAGAATAGATCTTAATTTTTTTCAATGAGGATTACTGAGGATGATTCGATATTATTAGACATGAGATGAATGTACATGAGAATCCTAAAGGAAGATACATCATTAATCCTTTTAGAAATCATTTATCAACAATCTATTTTGGAGAGGATAATAGATTCTTAAGAATATGATGTGGTAATTTAGAAGAAAGATGGAGATTTAGGAAAAGAGAAATCATTGGAGTTCAATGTTAATAATAACGTTTTTGTGAGATTTGGGTCAAAACATTTTGTACCATTAAATCTATAGTTAAAGAATGATATTTTAATGATACAAATAACTCAAACTTATGCATCCATCCAAGGAGCAAAAATATGGGTCAAGATTTCTAAGAGACCTATTTTTGGGAAAATATAAAGAATTTGATCACAAAATAAGAATCAAGGTGTCATGAATTTCATCCAGTGAATGCTGAAATAAAAATATCCAAGTGGATGATGAATCCATAACCCATACCAACATATAAATGGGAAAAATCACCATTGTCTATGTCACTTATTTTCTGAAGACATCAAAAAAACAATGCTATATTGGTTGTGGTCAATCGTCTTACAAAGGCTGTTCATTTCATTTACATTGGAGATGAATTATCATTCAATCAATATTCAAGGATATATATTAGACACGTTTTGAAGCTTAAAGGAATACTGCTATCTATTGTATCTGATCCAGACCAAATATTTACCATTATGTTTTAGATGAGTCCCCAACATACTCTAAATATTGATTTGAATGTCAGTATGGCCTATCACCCTCAAACAGATGTGAAAAATGAGAGAACTATATAAACACATGAAAAAGTTTGAGATAATTCTCAATTTAATTAAAATGAGAAAGGGATAAAAATATTTCCTTATTTGAGTTCTCATACACCAATAGTTTCCATTAATTATTCCAAATATCCCCATATAATGCCTTTAATGGGATGAGGTGATAAATTATTGCATGCTAGGATGAGTTGGGGAACACAAACTACTAGGTCCTAAAATTTTCATGGAAATGGTGGAAAATGTCAATGTTATTCATCAGCATATCATGGAAAATCCGAGTTACAAAAATAGTTATAAAAACAATCATCAATGAGACCTATAGTTTGGTGTTAGAGATAGGGTATTGCTCTACATATCTCCATGGAATAATTCCATGATATTTTAGAAGAATGGGAATCCTAGTACAAGATACATCGATCCCTTTAAGATCTCTGAATTCCTCAGAGTGGTGGAATACAGACTACCACTACCACCTAACCTATATCTATTACATGAGGTATTCCATGTCTCCATCTTGAAGAATTATATCCTCGACCCCTCACATGTACTCAATCCATATGTGGTACCTTTGGAGTATGATTTTTGATATGAAGAATAATAAGCAACCATATTAGATCATAGAGACAATGCTATATGAAATAAGATACTGAACATGAACCAATTTCTACGAGAAACCACAATCTAGAAGATGGATCATGGGAGCTAGAGGAATTGATGAAATATAATTACCCTCAATTGTTTTAGTATGTGAAATGGAACATTAAATGGTAAAATTTCTAATGGGGTGATTATTATAATGATGTGAAATTTTTTAAATAAATTTCCCCACATGATGTAATTAAATGTATTGTTATGTATTATGGTCATAGAAAACAATTTCACTTCCATGGATTTTGTATATCCAATAAAATTTAAAATACCATTAATAATCTTAAATGTTGATAATATAACTACGAAATAATGATCAAAATATTAGTATAAATAAAGTGTTTTGAAAAATCCAAATGATACAAATGATGTGATTGACAAAACTAATAAGATTATAACATATGAGGTCCATTTATCAGTGCTTCCGAGGGAGATAAAATCACAAGTATTTTAACTTGTAAAAACCCAAGATGAGATATAAAAACTTAAGGATTAGTGAAACTATTTATGGGAGAAGTTGAAGCTCATCGAGGTCACGAACCAAACCTTGTATACTAAACCACCCAATGAAAGTATCACTATCACATACCACACCATTGGGGAATATTTTGGTGTATTAAACGGATGTGTATCAAGATCCTAGAAATAATAATACTTACATTAATTTCAATTGAATAATGGTTCTGTTTACTTCTTATTATTGATAAAATATATTTTTTATTAATTTTATACAATAAAAACACATTTTATTTTTGGATAATATTGAAACTCAATTACGGAAATTTTTTCAAGAATTAATAGATTTTTTTAAAACAAATATTTTAATATAATGTGATTATTAAATAATATTTATAAAATATATATCATTATAAAATTATTATGAAGTCAAATTTAATTTTTATAAGGGTTTATAAATTGTTATTGTCGTAAATTCTAGTATTTCTCAAAAATAAATTTTATTATTTTAAACGTAAAAGATAACATATTTAGAAAAATATTTGGAAAAAATCAAAATTATTTTTGAAATCAAAATTTCTATTTTACCCATTTGTGATTTTTTAATAATTATATGAGAATCAATTTTTGGGTAAAAATTAAATATGGTATAAATCTACCACGTGTATTATGACATCACAATGTCATAAAAATGATTTCATAAATACAATAAAGTTTAGAAAATAACAAATATTTGTTTCCCCAATATATTTATATGATTTTATGTTCAGTAGATTATTTTTATAAATCATTTATGAATCCTCCAAATCCTATAGTATATTTTTAGGTTTTGAAATGATTTATTTAAAGAGATGAATCACTTGAACATCAATAAGGGTGTTATTTTAATATTTTAGGCAATTAGAGTTAAAAAAACATAAAAAATGTCATCCCTTCCTGAAATAACCATGGGAAATTATAGGGGGAGTCTTTTTAATTTTGGTTATTTTACTATATATAGTCCAAAACATTAGTTTGATAATTAATAAATAATTCACCTCTAATTTCCTATATAAACACACCAATTATCCAATTACCCTTCCCTGAAAATCCATGAAACACATCCTTACTCTACCCTACCCTCTCTGGTATCCTCCACAGGTGCCCCATGCTTTCGAGAAGCTTCTCCCAAGAATTTTGAATCACCATTTCAAGGTAAGAGATCCTCTCATTCTCCACTTTATTCAAGAATATTCATTAATATATACATGTTTTATATAATTTCTAATGTTGGTATATGTTAATCTATGTCCCACATACATCACATATGATATGAAAATGATGAAAGACCCATTTAAATATCATAAAATCCTCCAATTAATTTTAATGTCCTCTCACTATGCTATTGAAATTTTACCGTGATTTTGCACGCCAAACAATTTTGTAGTGAATAAACATACCCATTTCCTTTAATAGGTGTTCACTTTATAAACATATACATATTTTATTAGGTACTTTCAGGTATTTATTCCACAATCCATAATCATGGAATAAAATTTGATAATAAAGGATTCCATGTTTTATGATTTATGAGGCACACTTATTCATGTGAATGAAATGAATGTTAGCAGTGCATTCGAAATTATATAGTGTTCTAAAGAATTAGGTAGTTTTTTATTCTCATGATATGTAATTAAAGGGATTAGTAACTGATCATAATAGATCACATGAATTCTTCCAAAATGGTTTTTTTTGGAAGTTAGCATTTAACTATATTTATTATAGAGACGCAGTCTTAAAAACCTGAATATTACATCATTTTAAATGACTATTAGAGACATTACAAAAAATAAATTCTTGAGGACCATAATAGTTTAGTGTCTTTTGAAACATGGAAACATAATATTCAAAAATATTGAAATATATTCAATATCCCAATTGAGTATGTTCACTTTTAGTCAATATATTTGAAAACTATCTTCATTACATAGGGAATGGAAACACAAGAAAGAGTTAATCACATATGCTCTATAAGGGTATACAAGGGAGATATATAATCATAACATAGGAAAAAGGGTATGAAACATGATCATAAATATAGAAGATAATACATTTCTTATATATGATTATAATAATGAGTCATGGAATAATGATTTATAGTTTACAAGAAATAAATCTTTAGGTAATCAAGATTATAATCCATAAAAGTAGAACAAAGGAATAAGAAATGGAATTGTGGAAGAAAAATGCAATATCATTCACTATAAGTCAAGGTTAACTACCAAAAACTTATCGAGGAATATCATAGGGACAAATAATACTAGGAGGGACACACCACAATCCAATGTAATTTTCCTTTCATTATAAGGGATCACGATTCCCCATCTTCCCAGTGCTTTCTGGTTTCCCCATTTTTGAATATTGGACTGAGTTTCCCCATCTTCCCATAGTGGATCAGGATGCACCTATACCCCCTTATGGATTAAAAAAAACATATTTCACATTATGAATCAATTTATTAAACTTGTTTTCCTTTATTATCTTATTATATATAAATCTTTTCTCAATGCATTGAAGGAATATATAGGTTACACACACCACCTAATAAAATCATAATAACATGTCCCAAAACATAACAATAATTTCATCATATCATGATCTATAAGAAGAGACGGGGTTCATAAAAATCATTTAATTAACAATTAAATTAAATGGTTATTAAAAAAATGTAATCAAATCATAACATATGGAAAATATATAGGTTTCATAATCAATTAATTAGGTAATTTCCAGTGATAAGAATCTGGTTTCAAAAGAGTATAACTTATGGAAGAGAAATGGGTGTCATAAACATTATTACATCATAAAATAAACCATTAATAAAATAATATGAATGTTATCCTTGAATAGTTCCACAATAAATGAAAAAATATTACATTTTATTTCATCTATGATAGTAAAGTATTTTTAAGGATCACATGGAGCATTTCCAAAGGAAAATGGCCATTCATTGAAACTATGTTTCCTAAAACTATTTCAAAAATCATTTCCATATAAATAATTCATTACTAATTGATTTTAGAAATTAATGTGGAAAATATATTTACACTTTGAATTTTTTAAACATCAACCATTTCAAAAAAAATATTGTTCGGAAATATCTTTGAAAACTATTAATGGAATCATGATGATATTTTGAAAATCTTTTTTTTTTAAATAATTCAAAATCATTGAAAAACAGAATGAAAACATTTTTATTTTTTTCTTTAAAAACATAAAAAATAATTTGAAGAACATTTAAAACAATTTTTATATATAAAAAAAATTCCAAAACCACTTTTTATAATATATGATTTTTAAAGAACACAAATTTCCTACTGAAGAGAGAGAGAGAGATACAATCATTTTTTAAACAAATTATTTATTATATAATGTAATAAAGAGTCAAATAATGATATAAATACATGAATATGTCATTAATAAGAAAATTAGAAGAAATATAATTGGTTTTATTGAGATTTGGATCATAATATTTCATTAATGGAAGCATAAATGTAATAAATCTGGATAAACAATGTGATTATAATAGTAAATTGTTACCAATTTGTTAAATCTGAATCATAGTACACATGAGATAATAACATTAATTGAAGATAAAAATATCATGAAGGAAGTATATTAATGATATAGCTTGTAAAATTTTAGTATAAACATATCATTGAAAAATATAGATGTATAACATGGCATGTATCTCAAAGATGGAAAATTGAGGAAAAAATTACTTTACAAATTTGGTAACTTTTGCACCATATGACTCATGAAAGAAAGATCATAAAATTTATATGTAAATAATAATAAATTTTAGTTTTATTACCATATAATTTATTATTGGGAATTATATAAACCTTAGAAAAGTGACATGTGGTGAATATATCATGTATCTCACAGATATAAGTGCTGAGATAAGAAAACCCTAAACTTAAGTCTTAACTTTCATTGTGTAGATTCAATAATATTGTATAATATGTATTATATTATTATTAATCTTCCATATAAAAATATTTTTATATGTCATAACATATATAATTTTCTTATAACCTTATATTATCCATTTAATAACGATTCTGTGTTTGGGTTATGTTTCAGATAATAACAGTTTTGTTTTTCGTACAATATTTGACAAGTTATTCATACTTATTTCACTTAGATAATGATTTCATTATTTAAATAATATAAAACCCAATATAAATATGTTATATATTAAGTATATATATATTTATAATAATATTTAAATATCTAAATAAGAAATGGTGTACCCTTTTCGTGGAGACGGTACGCCGTACGTACACATGAACAATGTTTTCATTGTATTATCATACTGAAAAAAGACATTAAAAAACACATAATTTTATATATTATTATTAATTTAGAATTTTTATTTCATATATATCAAATTCATTCACTAAATCTATCCTCAGTACATTTCATGTAGACTGTGAACGAATCACATTGCTTTGAGGTGGTGATAGTCAAAAAGTCCACAAATGAATTTATCATATATACAAAGAATTTAAATCATGAAGGTATGTGTTATATAATAATTATTGAAGAATAAATAAATATTAAATAAAATATATATCATATAAAAACCAATTATAATTATGGAATACATTTTTCTAAATTCAAAACGTAGAAGTGGTAGAAATTAATTTAAAATTAATTCCCATTATTAAAACAAAAACCCTTTTTTTAAGAGATAATAACTATCAAAAGACTAGCACTTTCTTATGTACATTTTAAATATGAACTTTTGTCCCATGAGAAACATTGGATTAAATGGTAAAAATATAATCTAATTATACTATAAAATCATTCAAATTAATAATTTATCACTATTTATTATTTCGATTTAAAATGTTGTTTTTAATTAAAATTTAGTAATTTTCATTATTCATCAAAATATGAAAATTATCCAAAAAGTAGCAAAAATTCACCCTAATCTAATTTCAATATTCAAAATCCATAAATGATGTTCATTTTTAAGGATAAAATTTAGAAAATTTCAAAAAGTGGGTATTACAATTCATAATGTCTATTTTGATTGGTTGTGGTGTGTGTTAGAGGTCGAAGTTGCGTACAAAAAATGCTACTACATTATTCAAAGAGAAGCGTACGGTGTATTCATGGGGTGTTACAATTGATATACCAGAACTCCCTATCACCATCATTATATTTATGAATAATCTTGGGAGGAAAATAAGTCAACATGATACTGGAAGAATTTGTTTGTCCATTTCTCCCTTCACTTCTAGATGTATCTAAAAAACCCGAACCATATAAAATTATCCATCATTAGACTCCATGATGGCTAATGTGGTTTTTTAGTTACATACTCATGTGTCCAGTGCTAAAAAATACATAATATACTAGCTATAATACTAACTAATGTGACTGAAGATAAATATATATTTATTTTACAACATCTAAATAATTTAAATAATATATTTCACAAATAAGCTCACAATCCCATGATTTAGAGGATTAGGATATTTGTGGATAAAATACTAGTTAAAATTATTTTACTATAATTGTGATCACTTTCACTTAATTAAAAAAAATATACCCATTTCATGTCATATCATAATCTATAAAAATATTCAGAACCAGTGAAATGGAATCAAAACGAAGGGGTGATCTCAAATTCATAGTAAAGTGAAAATAACAGTGAATCATAATGATTAGAGAATAAACATGAGTTATAACATGGATAAGGAATAATTATTTTTTAAAATGTTCATGATATAATATATTGAAATCATAATACATATTGAATCATTAATAATCATCATACAAGAACACAAGACTATATAAAGACCACCATGGTTGGGTAATAATTTTAACATCACATAGTGAATTATAAAAATAATCATGAATTATTTTAGAATACCATCAGAAATCATAATATCATAGTAATAAGGCACAAATATAAGGTAAAACCATAACATTTTATGATATCCAATGATACCCACACTTTGTGTTGTGAGAAAACCCATGATTTTGACACTTTATATTGAAATAAATCCCATTATTTCAATAAATGAAATTTTAAATAACTAAATGATGTTCATACTTTTATATATCATGATATATAAAACATACACAATGTGTTAGAGGTTTATATAAGACAAACCATCAAAATCCATACATATTAATACTCTAAGATATCATTCATTCATCATATCATGAAAACCTTGAAAATAAAATTGGATTCATAACAATTCCAAATTTTACTATCTAACATAACATTAAATTAATATTGAAATATTAGAAAAAATTATTCTCTCATATTGAGTATTTCAAAAGGGAAATTGGAAGTTGGTTTATAAAATATAACTACATGGAAATAATATCCTTTAATGTTACATAATAAAAAGGATGTGATAGGTAGAATTGAATTTTCATTTTTTTAATATATTCATAAGGATAATAATTTATTATCTTATTATTCCTTGGATATAGTAAAATTGTGATTGGTTTTGTGAGGGGTGGATCATGATTTCAAAAACTATTCCCCAAGACATTACAACTATCTCAGGCAGTTTCCAGTGGGGTTTATTCAGGAAACAAAAAATACCCCATGGTTCCCAAATATATAAAGAGCGATGACCCTTCATTCTAAAGTTAGGTGGTCATTGGGATTTCATAAATTTTTTTATTTTAAACAGACATTGGTATATTAGATGGCATTTTTGTATCATCAAATCCTATTAGAGGTAATTATATCCTACTTTTGGACTCTCTTAATTATTTAATTCATGTTTGTGAATTTTCAGAAATCCTAGTGTGAGACTAGTTACCACAACATTAGTAATATTTTATTAACTTATATTAACTTGAATTTAAATACATATTAGTGGAATCATGTAAATGTGAACATCATTATTTATTAACGGTTCTCCATCATTGATTTATATTCCCATATCCAAGTTTCTAAATCTTGTTACTTTTCATTAATCAGTAATATTAGTATAGGTGAAACCATGTTTTATGGCCACATAGATGACTAATATAGAGTTCATCTCTATTTAAGGATGGATTCCATGACAATGGTTTTTGGTTCGGGAAAATAATGAATACTCCTATATATCACTATGAAACAAATCAAACCCCGCATAGTTTAGTACCACAAAATGAGACACATGATACCTTTTAATTTCTTGTGATAATAGTCAATCCATATTGTTTAGATATATTTTTAATCCTGAATTGGATAATGATTCGTAGTAATGGTTGGTGTGGAACTAATGCATGAGCCGCCCTTTCTAGTTAACCAAAAAAGGGAATATATCCCAATATAAATGAGTTAGTTTCATAAAGAGTTGACCATAATAATATGGATCCCATCTAGAATAAATCTCATATATTATGATATGAGAGGACCAAAAAAAATTAGACCTATAGCTGGGAGAATTATACTATTATGAATATGGGATAATGATAGGATAGTTTGTAGGAAATGTTCCTCTAATAGATTAGATGTGCAAACTCATGAGAGTATATCCAAAAACGAGAAAAAAATAAATGATCACATGGGGAATATATGAAATTGGGGATAGAAATATGGTAATTGAAGGTTAATTACTCTTTTATGTATCCTGATAGAGGTTTCCTACAAATCCGGTTGGAATATGATGCAAATCCTAAGTTATGAGAATGCATTGTTTAAGGACATGTGATAAGGAAATTCCATGTGTTTTGACATATTGTGGAAAGGAAAATGGTATTGATGTTTAGTGTCATTCTAAAAGGGAGAGTATTGAGATATTATATTATGATATATGGGGGATCAATTCATGGAGATTCATACTACATATCCCATATAGACCAATATTAGAGTCAACATTGTTATGAAGTTGACGATATATAATTCATAAAATGTATATGAATAGAGGATTGAGTGGGGATTATGTATAGCAGAATTCCCTAAGAATATATTTTTAGTAATATGGACACTTAAATGGAAGGAATACAGTAGGGTATTACACCGATAATGGAGTCCCATAATGGATTCATTACGAACATGTTTGTAGCATAATCGCCACAAATATCCAACCCTTTATTAGTTGTGCTTAGTGTTAGAAGAAAGACACAACATATGGCAATACACATTACATGATACAATTAAATTGTATTTTATTGTAGCATACATGCTGAGGATGGAATGATATAAATACAGAAATGATTTGTATGGATAATTTGAATCTATTGAAAAGGCTGGATATTTTACAAGGAATAATGGGAAATATATATAGGGAAATTTGATAATAAAATAATGGCGATGTTATTATTTTCAAAGGCTGTATGGCCTAGTAGAAATAATGGATGTGGTGTTGGATAGAAAAATACATGAAGGGGTCCCCCATGGTTTTTTATGGGTGTGATTGTGTTTGCTAACAGTGCCACATGATCGCGAATGAGAATGGTTGGAATTTTTCAAATACTAGTTTTTATAGAGGCGTTGTTTCCTAGTGTTTTCCAAATTATTGGGCTGAAACATCAATAGTTTGATGTTAGAAAATGAATGATTTCATCCTAGGAGTGAACAGTAGGAAGAATGTGGAAGAAAATAAGTAAAGTATCAGAACTTCATACCATAATTCATGGACTGCATACTATTTTCTGGGAATGGTTCAATGTGTGGAAAGAATAGTTTGTTGGAGTGGTTTGTGAAACTAAAAATGGCTCATAGTTATGGTTTGTTGTGAAGGGAGTATGGTTTGAAGAAGGATATATGTCTGGGTGATGTATTACCATTGGATAAAATTATCGACCACATATGAGAGAAGGTAGTACGCAGATGGAGTGGAAAAATGGTGCACAAAATGGGTGTGGTCCATGGAAGTAGGAGGATCTGTATGAGAAGAAGGATGTACCAAATCAAAGATATGGTAAATCCTATATTATAGGATATTTCAGATATATTGGACTATATAAGATTCTATAATCACACCTATTAAAAGTGAGACCAAATATCATTAAGGAACACCTTTTTCTCTGGGATTTCGGCAAAGTCCAAAGGAATTTAGTGACAGAGAATTCCTTGAAATGTTGAATTGGTTCACGTAGAACAAATTACATAGAATGTTTTTGAGAAGAACTATAACCCTCACATGACATTGTAATGGAGGAAGAAGGTGTGGTACACATGTGGTTAGCTAAGGTATTCTATGAACAGAGAATAGTTTGTGGACATAGGGTCATTTTCAAAGGAGGTTCACAACGTCGATTCACAGAGGAGGTACAAGATAGCAATGGCTGAGGCAGTATGATAATAAAGGGAGGTTCGGGGATGGAGAAGAGGAAAATGAAGGAAGTGTTCCACATAAGAAACTTGGTACTCAATACATGAGATAATAAGGTGGTTTGCGAAACAATGACGGAAGCTTGAGGAAGCATCAAACAAGTTTTTGAAAGTATTTTTCGGTATTTACTAGTACTTAGGAAAGTGGAATTAATTTCCGGCTGAAAAAGGAACTTCAAAAGAGCATATACCTATAGTTGAGGATATTATATTTCATAAAAATGAAGGGAACTACATGTCCATAGTCAATGAGTGGCCTAAATATCTACAAACTATGTGTGGATTTCATTCCAAGAGAATTAATCACATAAAGAGGAAGATGGTGACCCTTTCCACTGATAGTGTGCCAGAAAGAGTCATAGGGAGTGACCCTTGGGAATGAATTGAGAAGACCCTAAACATTCTAAACATAGTAAGCCTAGTAATTGAATATCCTTCCAGAATAAGCTACTCATTATTGGCTGTGAGACTTAGTGAATTTGGTACATCGACACATTACTGTTGTATGCTCCTTGGACATAACCCAATGAGGTTGAACCAAGTAAAAATTTCCTTGTCATGTGAATGACAACATATTGGGTGATATATTTATATGTTAGGAAGTGATAATTGAGTATTTTATAACAACAAAATATGATCCTAAAGGGAGAATGTTTCAATATGTCATTCCGTAATTCATCCCCCACATAGGTTATTTGACCTAGTGGAACTAACATGTGGAAATATATTAATTATTGTTTTAGAGACATAAAAAAGGAAACCTATGTATCCAATTTATATTTAGAATTATATTTCACATAGTATATTGTTTCCTAGACTTTTAGTGGGTAAAAATGTATAAGGTAATAAATGAAGAATATTTCCTTATGAGTTAGAAAATATGTGGACTTGCATAGAGGTGGATACCGTATAGTGATGTAGCCTCATTATAAAATATTAAATTTCAAGCATAAGAGGTGAAAGTTGAACTATTATTTAGGGAGAACCCATAATATTTACTTGGGAGTTGCAAGATAATTAGATGTTCATGGGTTTATCTAATCACATAAAGGAAGGGTGGTCATGTGATAAAAAAGATGGTTTTATATGACCGCATAAAGCCATGTTTGTGATTTTAGTGCATAGAGTCATTGGGGTTTTCTGATCATGTAACCAATGTTAGGTTATGATATTACACAAGAACGTCATGTGACCAATTGGTCATCACATGATCGCATGATCATGAGTTTTTAGGTGATGTCATGACCAAGAGGTCATCATGAAATAAACAAATTTCATACGTGATCTCCAAAAGAATACATAAATAAATGTTTTACGTGATAAAAAATGGTTACCCCTTTTTATAGGTTCTCATCCTCTAATTATTGTTGGTAAATTTTAAAAAAGAATACTGTAATGTAGAATGAGTCTCATTGTCTCTCCTTTTATCAAATGTTCACCATACATTATCAATTTTCCCAATATCTATGTTTAGTGGGGTTTATAAGAATTATATTCCTTTATAAAAATTATCTCCTATGGTAGAAAAACCACATATATGAGGTTGAGGTGGTGCAAGACACCTGCATAAGATATTATCAAATCATTTTCTTAAAGTGTCTAAGGATTATGTCTTTGAGAATGTCCTCTAGTGTGTCACATGCAAATGAGTGGCCACTATTGATTTCCACTTTGGACAAACTCCATAAATCATATCACTTGATTCTATGTGAGTTTGGTGATAAAGTATCATAAGGGGGAAAAATGATGAGAAATGATTGTCAATAGATCCATAAAGGATAAATTCATACCATTTTAGACACATAAATATTCCGAGGTAAGGATATCACATATATATGGCACATTAAATGATGAAGCGAAACCCTAATAGGGTTCAATCATGGACAATCTCCCCTGAAGACGGTCATGTTACTCTTGGGGAATTAAATTTCATGGAGAGACTATGAATCAGTTAATCATGGGAAACCTATTCATGGGATAGTTTTGTAAAAAACATATGAATAATTTTCCACATATCACTGGGGAATCACATGGTGGAGAGTGGCCATGAGAGGGTTCCATCATGAAAAAATATATCTAGATTGAGTTTCATAAAGACAATGGGTTCATGTGATCATGTGAAACCAAAGAATCACATAATTATTTGATAGAGAATAAGATTCCTATTACAATCACTTGACCCTCAAGATTTTATGTGATATGGGCATGAAGTGTTTTTCTTTTAATAATATTTTATACAAAAAATGGTACTTGTTAGTTTGAATATTTTCACCACTACATCTATCCAACATTCATCTGATGGGCGTAAAGAAATTCACACCTAGAAAACAGTTTGAAGTATAATGGCGGTTTTGGTTATAAGAAAGTGTATACCCTCTATTTCTGAAAGCATTAAATCTTATATAAGTCCAATAGTATTAAAAAATAATTTTAAATTCCATGAAATCAATATAATGAAATGTATTGATAGGGGATTCTGCTATACTGGCTACTTGGTTCTCTAGAGTGCTCCAATTAATTCTTTTCACATGATGTCATCTTACTAGAGCCTTCATGTAAAAGATTCTAGCCTCCTAATTTCGTAATCACCATCACATATACGAATTATTTATACAACGTCTCATGAACACTTAAACAAAAAACACATTTCATGCAATCACTGTTAATTCAATTATCCATTCCATCGGTTCACTCATCATCCATATGTATTTGTGACCACTTGACCAACTTATAGTCATGTAATCACCTAATTCTACAAGGCTAATGTGATCATGTGACCCTATAATGGTCACACAATAATGTTACTTTTATATGTAATGTGATTTCATGATATTTTATATGTTGCACAATACTTTTTCTTCAATCCATCTTCAATTAGAAATTCACAACTATTCATACCTATGATGAATTTTTAACTTCTTTGAGGAAACTCTCGTTAAGTATAGAATCTTAAAAGATTATAGATATTTAACAATACATTGTTAAAAATGTAAAAATAAAAAATATGAGTTTTTTCAATCTACTCATGATAATCTTATGATATTTATGGGGATATAGATTTTAGATCATACAATTCCCAAATGGATACCTTAGTGTGGGTATATCCTTTAAAATGATGCTCCTATCTCTCTACAAAATTAAAGGATATTTTATTCCTTAAAAATTTCAAAGATCCAAAACATATTCAAAATTAATATTTTTTTATATGATGTATTACAATATAGAAGATGAAAACTCTGGAGGATATGTGCTGAAGCATCTATTGATGGATTTCAAAGGGATGTGGAATGAGATTAATCCAAAAACCCATGTATATAGGTCAATGATAAAACATTCAATATCATATTATAAATTTGTGTTATCATCATTATGTGATGTTTTATTAGGCATGAGCTAGGGAAAGGATTAGGGTATGTTGTTCTTGGTGTAACATATTTGTATATATTTTTCTATCAAATTGAAGAGAGTAGGCTTGTATGATGCTGAGTGAGATTTAAATAATATCTACAATTGTAGAAAATTCCATATATCTCACCTTTTTAGTTAGTGGAGTCCATATGCTGAAAAATTCCATTTGATGAATAGAAAATTTCATATAATCTTTTTTTATGTTGATAGGGTTAGTGTTTCACTGACCCTAGGTGATTTAATATTAATTTATCACCCTATAATCATCATTACATGATATAGAATAGAATCCCCCATTTAAAACAATCTTATACACCTATCCACATAAGTCCTTAATAATGATCCAAATCTGGGGGCTATCATATCTTTTTCGATGTAGGCTACATTATTTGTTATGATGACCTAGTGTAAACCACTAGATGAGAAGTCAATGGATTTGATATCAGGATAACTCATTGTGCTGTGGGTTATTATTTTAAAATTACTGATGAAGGGAAGTTCAACAAATGTGGTCATATAATCCCCACCATGGTCGACAACCTTGTCCAATAGGGATGATTCTCGATGATGTTCCTAAATGTGTATCTACTTATAGTTTGAGATAATGATAGAGTAAGGGTTAGATCATTCATAGTGGAGGAATAAATGGAAATTGGAAGACTCATCAACTTGACTATTTTAGAATTGGACTTTTTTTATCACTATATTTGATACATTTAAAGAGGAAGAGATTTATATAGAATTTCAGGTCCCATCCATGAGCTATGGTAGTGGATGGAGTCTTATATGGGATGCAATGAGATTATTACCACTTAGGATATCCACAGGGAAAGGTTATAGACACTCCTTCAATGAATCAGATGGGATAGGCATATTACATTTAATAATAGTGAGATAAATAAAAATCTGATCTGTTATGATCAATTAATATTCATGTCATATGGAGTGACAATCGACACAGTTACGGTAGGAAATAACAGAGATCATGAAGGTCAAGATTCCATGATAGTTGGTCGTGAGGGTGCCTTTTCCACCTAGATTAACGAAATTGTTCTATAATAGTTATGTACCTTTCTAGTTCAGGAAAAATTTAATATGAAACTGAATTATGCCTTATATCCCTCCTCAAAAAATTCATTCATAGGTGCACCAGACGGTAGATCTTCAGTTCTAAATTATGTTTTCCTTGGATGAAACCCATATATGGGTGACCATCACTTAGTTGGTATGGGTATTAGTCTCACAAATCATTACACCATTACCTAGATGAAGTCTTACCCTAATTGTTAGTTTTCCTTTTTAGAAAATTATTTCGTTGAGATAATAGTACTAGTTAAAGATAAGACCACAGGGGACCTATCAACATCAAAAATATTAATTGATTGTATGAAGCATCCTTATAATAGAACAAAAATTCTAAATCTTCCTTTGAAACAAATCATGAAACATTGATTCTATTATTTTATCAAGACTATCCACAATAAATAGGGAAATAGAGAATACAGTTCCCATGAGTAAAGAATATTTTATTAAATGGAATACTCCCTTTGTGGTGGTTTGTCCTATTAGATTTTATCATTGGGAAACATAGAGATGAAATTTGTTATTCACTTTAGACTATAAGGTTATTTTTCTAGCAGAGAAATATTTAGAGGTCCTCAAAAGTGTTATTTCTCTTAACGGCTTCCCATATGAGTAGAAACCTACCAATGTTGATATGTATCTCCTAGATCTCAATGTTGTGATAGACGCTTTTAAAGGCTAGGTCTATTATACAACATGGGAATTAAAGATGATAATTCCTAGTATAATGGTAAGTAGTAGTTACAAGGGACTCTATCATAGTTTGAGTGAAGAGGATAAATAAATTTAATAAATCATAATATAAAAATTTCCTATTATTGGTACTCTATTAATCACGTGAAAATTACTAGATGATTTAGAAACTTAGTCAACACTCATATCTTCAGTGTACTTTCTTAGGGGAATGCAGACTGAGACTGTCTCATAAGATGAGAGATAGGATGATAGTCTAAGCCCTCCCAGTGAAATGGATAATATGAAATCAGTAATTTATAATCGAGAATTAATTTCATTTCTGCCTTTACTAGTTCCATTTCCAGTACCTAAATAATTTTTTCACTCTAAAGATACTCCCTTAAAAAATTTCCAGAGGAAAAAACAATCAAGTTCATAAACAAAAATCCCTCATTCAGTTTCAATAACTATGAATTTTTTGAGCATATTTTTCATGAATTTATCAAATACCCATTAAAATATTATTTAATAATTCATGTTTCCAACTGGTCCCTCTATGGATATAGATGTCCTCGACTGAGCAACATATAATATCATCACTTAGGCGGCACCCCAGGCACATTTTGGTGTTTGTAGAGTGGTGGAAATGGTCATGGTCCAAATGGAATTATACCCAATGACTAATGTGAATTCATTATCCATATTTCCCTGTAATCTGAAATGGGAGAGTGTAATTTTGGAGGCAGACACAAGAATCCATTATCCAACTTATTTTTCAGGGATGGACCTCTAAAATTCAGTAAACCATTAGGGATATTTCATATTTTCTGATCTCTTTCTATAAATTCTATTGTTCAAGGTGATTAACCAATCATGCTCTCCAAGCTCACAAAATGATTATCCAAGTGGTGTTTACCATAGGAAGACATCTCTACAATCCCTCAAGTAGAATATGGGGTAACAGGAGTGACTACTACTATAGTCGACAATGGTGAATTCTTAATTGTTATCATAGTCACCGATTGTTGGATAATGTTGTTTAGATCTATCAACTAACCTATGTTTTGGGAGAAACTACAAAACTTCACTTTTAAATATCAATGATATCATATAATTTTTCATTAGGATCTCAAATATTGTAAAAAATTGTGATATAACCATGTTCTATATCAAAACCTCCAATAGAGGAGATTACTAACACCTTTAAAATTTACTTGGTCGAAAATAAACGTGTGTTCCATTTCTGGTCGTTTGTTAGGGATTGAATCACTCAACATTTCAATAATGTATTAACTGATTAGTGTGGTGAGGCATCTAGAGCATGATCCCGATAGTATCTTTCAATGATCTCAAGGAACGATTAGGAAACCTCTAACAAAAGTTTATAACCCATTGCTATGATTGATTTGATTATCAAAAAAATCATTCATGGTTGAATGAAGTGGTCACTAGTAGAAAATATAATAGTTCCCTTCAATTGAGATTGTCTTTTGAAAATGCCATAGACATGACCATAAAATATCGAAAGGGGAAACTAAATTAGGATTACTAGCATGTATCAGAAATAGTGGCAACCAAAAACATGGGTTTCATAGGGAGATATGAAATATATAGGTTTGACAATAGGATTTATTCTTATATTACATGATTAATACTTTAGTGAATAAGGTGGTAGATTAGAATGAACTATAGATCCCCTGGTTGGATTGACCAATGAGTGGACAGGGGTGAATATGTCGTTTCATTATATGAATCCCCTTTGTTTCAAATTCATCCTCTAGAACTTGTTAAGGTTCTCGATCCAGGAAATATTATCTCTGAATCAAAATTCATGTTTAGTGGTCGTAATAGAGAGGTAATCACACGATATTTAAATGTTTTGATATAGATACCTACTACTAGATAAGTTGATTCCCCAATATGTAATACTCACTATCAAACAAGAGATCAGAAAACTCTATATCCAATTGAGAGACTCAACTTTCTTATTGATCCAATTGAATTTTTTTCCTACTCTAACCGAGAGACTCCTTAGGCACTCAGTACCTTTGAGAGTACTCCAAATACTAACCAAAATAACCCGATTACATCAATGTGGATGATGTATTTATTCAATATGGGTTGACATCTATGTACCTATTCCTGAACCTTAAAATGCAAATAATCAATTCCATCAGTCATTATTAATAAATTTTTATCATTAGTAATGACGAGTTTCTTTTGTGAAATAATGATAAGCCTCAGATTCCTTCTTCTAATGATGAAGACCTGACCACAATTAAATGTGTTCATGTAGTCCACATAGTCTTCATCAATATGTTAAGAAATAATGATTCTTTAGTAAGATAAATTCAAATCAACTTCATTAATATTCATCATGGAATCAAATACCCTAGAACATAAATTTATATTCATTATTTCATGGGTTATTAATAACTATTTTGATAAAAACTCCAACTTCCTTATAGTAAAAAATGGTTTGGGTATCTAAATGGATTAATGCTATATGAAATAATTCATGTACCATGAATTTCCTTCATGAAAGAGGGGTCTATTCACTATCCTCCACAATGTACAACATGTATGCATATACTCTTCACTACCTTCTCATTTTCATTACACACATGATGTCCATTGTTACCATCCGACCACAAATACATGAGAATTTATTTATACATGAAGAACTATTTATCAAACGAAACCCAAAACCATATTCTACACTACTACTTATTCACTCACACTCACTTAAGAGTGTGTAATCCACAATATCTACATTTTAAAAACCATTTTTACAAGTAATTTTTCAAAATCCAGTGAGCATGTACTATATGAAATGGCTCTTCAACTTCTTGTGTGCTAACCTAAATGGGTTTAATATATTTATTCACACAAGTACTTCATCTTCACTAACACAGTGTATGAAACACTACCTTGTATATGTACCCACTAAATCCTATGTACCATGAAGGCTTTTAAAATATCAATTATTTGTGAAAGTCTGGGATATGTGGTATAGAAATTTCTTGAGTGGCTTCACAGAACCAAGAATCTTTTTGAATCGTTTAAAAAAACTATATACAAGTTTAATTCTCATAGATTCCTCCCAATCCTTTGATAAATAATATCATGGGGAAGGATTTCCATCTTGAAATTAGTTTTTTCAAGAATTATCTATTTTCTACCAAAAAGATAGCACAATTAGATATCTTAGTAACCGACCCTCTGTCAAGGGATATCGTTGTTATAAGTGAGTATCACTATCTATCATATGAAAAATATTTTGTGTCAATGAATCCATCAATACTCCAAGATTTAAATTGTGCATATGACTTCTTCAAATTCCTGAATCAATGATGATGAATTTCAAACGTATACAAAAATCATGGCATATTTACATTGTGATACAATGATTATCCATTGTGGTGGAAACCTCATGCTGATGTGGTGAGGTCATATGCTCCATATTTCTCCAATCCCGAGCTCCCCCATATCGTAATGACCTTCTGAAACTATCCTTTTTAGTTTGTCCATAGAATATTTTATTTTTTTATAGCATGCATAAATAACATAGTTTCACATATATTGTAGTTGTATGCATGATTTTTAGATGTTATTACAATCCTCATTCCATTGAAGTGATCATAAAATGAGGATAAAGATCAATAATGAAAGGGTAGATTCATTTTCAGACATAATGGATATCCTCATGAAAGATGAGGGGGTAATAGGATTGATGATATTGGTCATATATCTCAGATGAGCCTCATTATGGGAGTACACTTATGTATATCATTTTATGTCATGAGAATTGTAACCTACTATTATGCATGACACATAAAATCATCCTTTGGTCGAGGGTATTGTATACTACTCAAGAACTACCCTTAGTCGGTTATAAATCCCCTCCCACTCTTAGTATATCCCCATACCACTTATCCTATTACCGTGTCACCCCATACTATTGCACCAACAATCTTGTGCTTTATATGTGTGAAAATTCAAGCTTATTTTTACCACTTTACTCAAAAGGGTAGGCCTAAGACGAGACCCCTCAGTTTGGTCAACCTTAGTGTCCAACTTGTGTTGAGGTGGATCATGGATTAATATTTCTTGTCGGATATCATATTTTTTATATAAGGACAAACTGAATACTTAGAAAAATATAACTAGTTAATGATATGAAATTGAATCCATAAATAATATTAAAAGGAACTTCTCATCTTTTATTCACCTCTTATTCGACATTAATTCTTCATGAATCATAAATATGAAACCCTATCTTTTCATGGACATTATCATTCTTCAGGAAAAGTTATCATTTTCATAGACTTCACTATTGTATCCAATGTGAAAAAATCATAAGATCATATCTCTATAATAAATTTAAAATTTCCAAAAATAATTTAATTTCCTTGGAGTATTTTGCAATATTGAAATCCAATTTTATGAAATAAATCATGAAAAATTCTCTAGACATCACCACTTTTCATTATCAGATTAATAAACACATATTGACATATTGTTGAAAAAATTCAATATTGGGCCCAAAAATCACCACTTTATATTTTAATCTCAATACCTCTTTAGAACACTTTGTAAAAGTCAATATGTGTTCTCACAATATTCATCCCTTATTTAAAATAAAATGAAAACAAAAAGTGAGGATTTTGTCATAACATGTTCCCATATTTTTGAAGATTATTTCTTGAATACCATTAAGAGAGGGTTAATATCACATGATTAACCTAGTAAGGAACCTTTAGTTATTCAACACTAAGTCAAATTATACTAACATATTATAGGTAAACATAGAGATATTACCATGGTTTCAATGCTGTCAATAAACAACCATGCTAATGAAATAATTCTCAAAATGTATCAATTCTTATCGATGGAGTAGTAAATAATCATATTTATCAATAACATGATAAACCCTTCACATACATCAACTGGCGCATTATAATGTTCCACTAAAAATATAAAATTCCCCTTTTATCTCATTTTTTCATCAATCAAGAACTCTCCATTAATTGAAAAATAATTAAATTTAGAAAATGGGATGAATTTTTTATAGGAATACCTTTAACATTATTATTGAATATCTCTAAATGTTTTCATTAAATTTTCACGGTTTATCCCCGTAAATAATCAACATTTTCTATATATTTCATGGATTCCTATTAGACTCTATGATGTTAAATTTAATAATGTTGTCCAGAAGTGACATACTCATATATCTCCTTCAATTACCTTCATTATTATCTCAAAACACATAAAATAATATGGAATAAGGAATGACCTATTGGTTTCTCAAAAGTAACATTCATGTTCAGATATTAATTTCAATCTGGGCCATTATTTTCTACTAATATCATAATGGGAATGTTCTTTGGACTATTTCTTTTTCTTTGAGTAACATCTATTTGAAAATCTTCATTTTCCCTTGAACATCATATTTCTGTTTAATAACAATTTCAACTTCATTTTTTGGATCTTTATGTTTCCAATAGTGGATAAAATCTAATCGAAATTATACCTATTTTTCTATTATTAATTTATTTTCTTTAGATTTATAAATATTCTCAACTTTATCTTTCTGTTTAGACAATTTCAATTGATTTGGCAAAACAACTATACATTCTTTATAGGAAAATTTCAATCTAATAAAAATCATTACATGAATTTTTACTGATTTTCATTTAGATCCTCTCCCCTTTCACTAAACAAAGAAACTATCCTTCTATACATTTCCTACAAATTTCAACCTTATGAACTTCCAAACTATATTTTCAAAAATATATCTTACAAAATATTAAATTTTTCGGGTGTAGTTTTGGAAGAACTATTCACATGTTATTTTATTTGATACTTTCCTTAGATGCTAATTGAATATCCCCATTTATTCATTATTCATTCCTGGTAAATAAATTTTTAATCAGTAAGATAATGATTTTGGATCCTGATTACAACAACACTAATAAAACCCTTGAATCATTATTTTCATGGATTGGTTATGGATGAATCTTGATATTTGTTGTTGTTTCCTTTTCTTTGGGGGTTTTGTGGACATATTAGAATTTTATTTTATCTTCCCTAGATGTGGGATATTTCCTCTAAATCTCTTTGGCCCATATCTTTCCGGCTCTAGTATTCATACCTGAACTGTTTGAAGTAATATATCCATCAAATTGAATAAGGTAAATTTAACCGTTCTTCTATATATATTGAGATGTTTCTCCCTTGATCTCAATATATTTAATTAATATTTTTCTACGTATTTTAAAATCATGTAGACCAATAAATCATATGCATCGTGTCTCAAAAAACACTTCATCTATTGGAGTAATATTTTCTTCCAGATCACAGATCATTTTTTTATTCAATAATTTTTAATTCATTCATCTATATCTCATTGAACAATGATACATCATTCTTCATCAACTGATTTTTTTTCTCATAAAATGGAAATTTATCTTTCTTTTTATTTTCAGAAATTTATGTCTTATTTTTTTTCTAAAGCTAATTTAGTTGATTCTTGATATATTTTATCTGTTTTGGGATTAATTCTTATTCTTCTTTTAACTTTAATTCATGTTCTGTTTGTTCCATTTCATCATCACTACTACCTGATGAACCACTTCATATATTTTCTTTAGAAAACAATCCAGCATCATTATTCTATGGAAAAAATGATATTAAATCGTTCTTTTTTATTTTCAATAATATTTCCATTCTTGATACTATAGTGTTTATTATTCTTCTTATACCAATTGTGTTTATATGGTATTTTCATTGTCTGATTCTAATTATGATTATTAAACCATTCTCATTGGATCCTTCTAGATAAAATTATAAGTGAGACAAAAATTGAATATTTTATGTGATTTATTATTATTTACCTTAAATTTTCCCTTTCAGAAACATGTTTATATAAGATAAATGATACGATTGATTTTATCCTCATCTTCATAACTATATGATTCTTTATATTCTTAGAACTATTCTTCTCTAATTTTTCCATTTATCATTGATTTAAATGGAATTTAAAAATTATATTTATGCTTAAATAATGTAATTTTTCACATATCATATGATATGATATATTTTTATAGTTTATAAAAAGATAAATCATCACTTTCTTCCAAGTATGACACCATTGAATCAAAACAATATTAAAACTTCCTCATCTATTTTTTACAGCGATAGATTCATCCATTTTCTCACCAAATACTTGAATATTTCGGACTATCTAATTTACTCTGGTGAATACGGTCATCAATAATTTCTCTATAATTTATTCAAATATCCTTGAACATACTCCTCCAAACATTTATTTTTGATTCCTTGTCTTTTGAAATTCACTTCATGGATACTTCAATGTTCATCCCAAAACTATATACACGTCTTGAGACCCATGAAATTTGTGTAGAGAATTTATGTTAGATACATCAAGATAGAATTTTGACACTTTACAAGTATTTTCATATTTTTTTATCATATTTTTTCATGTAAACATTATCAGCAATGGGTGGAAAAACCACTGTTATAGTATCTTTCACTTCAAAACTGATTGATAAAAGATTTTATAGCATCGTATTCTTCCAAATGTAATAATTATTCCCATAAAATGTTGGAACATCATGGATTTTATAGAATTAATATTATACATATTTAAAAATACAACTTAGATCTCTAGAGGGAACCTAAAACATTGATAAAACTTATAGATCCAGAAGCCAGTTTCACCAAAGAGTGGGAAGTGGGGAATCAATGGATTATTTTTTATAAATACATTTTTAATAAAATTGAACCTCTAAAACTTTTTATGATTATTAATCCACTCAATATTTGGTATAAAAATAAATTATTTTGTATTATTGTTAATAGATATACCAACACACAATATTTATAAGGTTTCATTCAAATACCTACTCCATTCCATGATGGTTCCCCAACATGGTTCATCATTATCAAAAAAGTGATTACAATTATATGGATCTAAAAAAGAGACTCAGTTTATCTAGAGAGACAACAGAACACTTTTTTATAAAACCTCTAATCTAGAGTCTCATTCTACTCCTAGCTCTAACTAATAGACATCAAATGTGCCTGAAACCAACCAAAATTATTCACCTTAACTGAAGTCTTGATCCACTATTGGATGATCATTAAAATTCCTCCATGATATTGTATGACTTGGAATTATCACGTACCTATTAAAGTACCTTCAAAACCCACTGGTCAGGTCTGTTGGTCTTGCTCAATAATGTTTGATCACCTGTATAGACTAGTTCCCTCAGTGTAGAATTCTCAGACTCTAATTATTTCTTCTACTATTGAAGATCCTATCTCAATTAAATGTATTGAAGTTTTCACAAAAACTTCTTTCATATATAATAAATAATTATAATTTCCCAATATCAATTTAAATCCACTTCATATATATGTTGGATGTATTCTAATACCATAACATATTAATTTATATTCAATATTTTTTATTCTATAAAATTTTAATTAAACTCCTACTACCTTATAGTGGACAATGGTATATGTTTCTCAATGTACTAAGTCTGTGTGGGGTATTGAATGTTCCATTATTGTACATCAAGAAAGAGGTGTGTATCATCTATCCACCTTCACAAACACCTTGTATACATATACTCTTCACTAACTTCTAAATTTCATCATGAACAAAATACCATTGTGATATTACTAATAGATGTGAATGGGAATGCATTTATTAATTCCATAATATTTATCTCAAAATAACAAAAAAATCATTCCCTTACTATTTTTTTATACACACTCACACAAGAGTGTGTAAGATATGTTTTCCACATTGTAAAAACCCTTTGTAAAGGTTCTCCCCAAAAATTCTTCAACCACATACTTCATGATTTGGATCTACTTCTTCATATGTGATAATCTGAATTGGTGTAAGGGATTTATATACATAATTTCTTCTTCTCTGGGAAATTTTTGTAAGAGACAATGGAGTGTGCATGCCTCGACCAAATTACGCAAACCAAGAAGGCTTCATGGATTCAAAATCTTTGCAATATCTTGTGAGACACATTTTTGTGCTATCCAATGTGTCTTCATGGAACCATGTTTCCTCACAAAGAATTTCAAGAGTGTGGAACACATGTTCAAAACTCGCAAAAACTTCCTTCTCCTTAAAAAATTACTATTGGGAGGAGGGAATCTGTTCATGAATGTGTTGTACTCACATGTGATATGTTTTTCATGGAAAATGGTAGCCCTATTTGGTATCTCAATAACACAACATCAACAGAGGGGTCCTATTTTATAGGTGAGTATCACTACCTATGATCCAATAAATATTCCTTATCATCACCTCAATAAACACCCCAGGATTTATGGTTACTAAAAATAATCTTCAAAGGCTCGAATTATTCTGGTTTAATTTCAAACGAAAACAAAAATTGATGCCATATTTTCTTCAGGAGATCATAATGATGGTTTATGTGGAAACCTTATGTGAATAATATGATGTCATATTCTCCTCACTTGTCTAATATCAAGAACTCTCATACCCGAATGACCTTCTTCAACATTAATTTGCAGTTCTTACATAATTCATTTTCTTCATTTTATCACATTCTTGGAAAACAAAATTTCATTATAGAATTTGAGATGATTTGGAAGTCATTATTCCACTTAGAAAGATCATAAAATGTGTTCGGAGATAGATCATGGTAGGTTAAGATGGTTATCTCGAATACTGGATCTCCTCGAGAAAGATGATGGAGGATAGAGATCTATGATATTGAGCATATAGATCATATGTGTTGTATTGTGATGCCTTGCTTATGTCCCAATTTTTTAGTTATGGAAACAGTACCCCCACAATTCCAAATCCCACATAGAATCCTAATTTGGTTAGGGTTCAATATAATACTCAACAACTTCGAGTAGCCAGATATAAATCTTCTCCTCCTCTATGTACCATAGTGTGCCACTACTATTCTCACCCTGCTTCCTAGAACGATGTTATCACAACTCCCAATTCTTATACTTGGGAACTTGTAATATTCTTCCCAGAACATTCCATGAATGGGTAGGCCTTAGATGGTGTCCCATAGCATGTTCGACCTCTATGTAACACATATACTGAGGATGAGCCTCACTTTATCTTTCTTGTGGGATAAATTTTTTTATGTAAGGACCAACTGAATACTTAAAATAATATATCATTGTATTGAATTGTAATTGAAAAGACATATAATATTCCAAGAAAATCCTCATCCATTCATCTCTTCTTCTTCACGAACCATCTATATGAAACTCTATTTCTTCAAGGACATAAAATTTCCTCATTAAATATTAAAATTTACCTTGACTTCACTACTGTATCAAATGTTCAAAACTTCTTGGAACCAATACATAAGAAATTAAATATAAGTTCAAACAATCATTGGATTTCCATGGAAAAATTGTCCATGCGTGACATCCAGTGCTATGAAATAAATCAATAATAGTTATCAAAGTATCACCACTTTTCATCACCAACTTACAAACCAATATTGATATATCATTGGAAAATATGCAATACGGTGCCCAATATAAATTCATTAATGTATCCAAAAATTGTAGGATTGATGTTATTGCATGAGTGGAGGAACTGTAATACACTTTAAAGTCATAATTTGAATGTTAGAGCAATTTTCATTATCCATAACCTTATTTAGATATAAAGTGATATATATTGATGATCAATATGACCACATGATATCATGTTCTTTTAATTTTCTGTTCACCCACTATTTATGTGATCATGGGAGAGACATTGATAGGTGGATGTTTTTCTCTATTTCAAAACAATAAATAACTATATTCATATAAATCCCAAATTTTATTGTGAGGATTTTCTAATTTGTCATGGTATCCATATAAAGAAACAAATTTTAAGACACTAAGACACATTGAGCTTATATTGAATTTTAAGAAACCCCAAATCAAAATTGAAATACTTGGTCCATAAAAAATTCAACCTGGGATTTGAAAAATTATGTATTTTTTTACAAACTATCACTGATGCACTAGATCCTTCCTTTTGATTTTTTTTTGAATTTCCCTTACGTGGGGATCACTGATAGACATTAGTGTAAACACCATCACTGATGCACTAGATCTATACTAGTTTAAATACTGAAAATTTTATACTGATAATGGATTATGGATCATTATCAGTATAGACACCTTCACTGGGGAATTAGAGATGGTCTATTCAAATTAATTATCAATTTATCCTGGTCCTATATAATAGATGAATATCGGTGCAAAAACTATCACCAATAAAATAGAGACAATCCATTGAATATAATTCTGAATTTATCTTAGGTTTGGATAATAGAAATATATCAATGTAAAAAACATCATTGACACACTAGATATTTTCCACTAAAAATATTGGTGACTAACTAATAAGAATCTCCCAAAAAATGGATATTGGTATAAACACCATCATCAGTGCACTAGATAAAGTCTATTATAATTAATGATGAATGTTTTGGATGAATAAGATGATTTTGGGGAGTATATCAATGAAAATTATTGATTTACCTTTTTCCAATACAAGGGGCTATAGAGTGGATAATGACATTTCTTGGACATTATAGTGGGCCTAAAAAACATTACATATCATTATCTTATTGTCCTTAATTTTTACTAATTTTATAACGACCAATAATTAGTGGAAATGTATATTAAATTTTAATAGGAAACCCTTTTAGGGTTTTCAACATTAACAAGGTATATTTTATTTGTCCTTTTTTTGAATGATCAATTCTCTTAGACCATTTAGGGTGCATGTCCCATGAGCAAGGGATCATATTTTACCTAGACTATCTATAATTTATTTTTTTATTGATGAGTATTATGTATCTTCCTTTGGGTAGTTTATTTTCATGAATTCCAATCCAATGTGTCGTATATTTTAGGTTCATGAAACTATGAATATCATAATTTTCAAGAATGGAGCACAAAACATTTACTTAATGGATGGATATGATGTTTTAATGTGTCATATCAATGATATTTAATCTTCTTGAATGGATGGATATGGAATATGAATATAAATCTATGTGATATTTTTATTTTGGTGATTTTATGGAACAAATATATAACTCCTCACAATTTAACTACTATATCCTTTTAAATAAACAAGATGTATTCGATAACATTCTTTATGTGAAACCCCGTATCTGAATGAACCATCATATAGTATAGATTTATAAGTTAGACATAAGATTGGTGGGTATGATTATGATTAAAATAATTTTTAAAAAAATGTGTAAAATTGTTACATAAGTTAAATGTATTTTTATCTCATAATAAATATGTACTCAATTTTTAGTAAAGTAATTTTCTGCTTCAAAAATATGTTTTCATAAAAAATGGTTAGTATTTTATTTTTTTAGAGGATATTATAATCAATTTCTAAAAATATTAAAAGTTTATTTTTTATAAAATGAAATTAAATTTGAAAATATTTTTTCAAAATTTGTTAAAGGTGCAGTTTTTGATATTTTAGGAAAAGAATTATTTTTAGTGAATATTAGAATATGTTAATTTAATTGAAATTTTTATATTCCATTCATGTATTTTCCAATTCCCATTTTTTTTTAAATTTATATTGAAATACAATTAGTTCAAATTTATCAATAAAAATACAATAAATGTCATTACAATCGACATAATTCTAAATTTTGGAGTAAATGTATTTTTATACATAAATATTCATTTTTCTGGAAAATAATTTTTTTACATGTTTACATCATTATTTTAAAGGTAACCTATGAAACATATAAAGAACTTATAGTTATAAAATTTTATAAATAATCTAAATCATAATTTTCAAAATTTTAATGAGTACAGTTTCATTTTTGGATATAATTAATAGTAAAAATAGTTAATGTTGTGTTACATCAGTTAAGATTAAAACATGTTTATGAGGGATTAAACATATAAGTAATAGTGATATTTACTTATAGAATTTTATAAATCATATTAGATGGAAATAGTTCGACCATATGTCACATAATTTTTGAATATAATTCATTTTTATGAATTTTTCTTCAATAAGAAATTATTAAATTTTAATATTTTGAAGAATTACATGATTGTCCTCCCACACCTTTATAATAAGGACACCCATATTTTCCCTTATTTTCAAAAAATTTAGAAAACTATATCATCAAAATAATTCCATATTATGTTTTAAAATTATCTCTCCCATATTAATAGGTAATGGTCAGATTAAAATAACATTTAAATGGTTCTTTTGAAGGTATCTAATGTAGGTATACCATTGAAGAGGTAATAATTCTACCTGACCTCATTCATTGTACTTCTTCTTCTATGTACTATAAATATATGGTAATCCTAATAAAATAATAACTTAGGAATCCTCAATATACTAAAATGTTACAATTAATTGGGAACCAATATTTTCAACCCTCTTTCCAGAAAATGAGAAATGAAATTATTTCTCATGCATATGTGTGGAATACCATATCCATGGAGTGATATAAATTATTTTTCATCAACATAATTCCTTATGGTATATTATTATGGAATTAATGTATTATATTTTATATATGATATTATTATTGATCAATAATTATAAAATAATATTAATCCTTATTTCCTAATGTTTTTTAGAAACTGAAAACAGATTTCATGCATATCTACAAACAATCGTATACATGAATGATGAGAATAAATTATTTATAATTATTTTATGGATGATTATAAATTATTAAATAATTTATATATATGATATTAATATCATGATAAAAATTATTGATATGATGTAACCTTGATTAATGTACATGGAGTAGAACATTCGAACACAAGTATTCAAGAAACATTAATGAGTTAACACTCAGAAACAACAATTTCAAACATAGATTATTAATAAATAGATTTTTAAATTATATAATAGGATCATATATGAAATTATAAGTATATATATTATTTTTAATATTATTATAATAAATTTATTATTATTATATTACATGTTATAATTCTTATTAAGAAACACAAACATTTGTTATGGGTTATTCGTTATAATCTAATTTCCACTCAGATTGTTATGTTTATATTTAAGAGGATTTAATTACATGATATATATATATATATATATAATATTATTTATTTTATTTTCATCTATTTATTTATATATAATACTTTTTTTTCATTTTTTTACATCTCTTTAAGTACCCAAGAGACCGAAGAATGTTTTTTTAGAAAATGAACTTCATTTATCACTTCAGTGAGATATTATTTATTTTCCATAACCATGTTCTCTAAAAAAAATTTTTTTTGTACTAACCTAAAAATAATATTCAGAGTAATGTTTAACAATGATTGAATTTCTATAAATGTTTTTAAGGATATCATCTTTTCTTTTAAAAATGTTTTTTTTAATGAGGTTGTAGAGAAAAAATTTGTTTTAATATTAATGATGTACATAAAATTTCATAAAATCATAAATTCTCAGTGATTTTAACATTCTATTACAAGTGTGCATGTTTACATTCATATAAATGTTTTTCAATAACATTTGAGATATTTTAATTTTTTAAAAATGATGAGTGTATTTTCGTTAAGAAATCATAAAATTATAATTTAAGGAATTTCTTATCAGTGATGACCTATTTTGGTGTAAAATATTCTTCAATTTTGATATAATTCTGTAATACTATCTTTATTCTCTCATTATAAGGTTTATGGTCCTCATAATAAAAAATTAATGAAGCCTATTTTCTTTTCCATGGGTTACGTTATGTCAGAATGTTAATATATTTCATGATATTGTTGAATACATATGAATATATTCGGAATATTTTATAGGTATGATGTGAATTATATATTTCTTTAATGAATTAGGTAAATATTAATGTTTCATGTGACTAAATGGTACATGTGAGGTTATCCCATGCCCGAAAGAGGGTAAATGGGAGGTTATCCTGAGCCTGAATGAGGATACATGAGAGTTTTTTCCAAGCCCAAAGCATGTATGTATTTTTTTATCCCAAGACTAATATAAAGTGAATATATTAGTGCGTAGTATTAAAATTATATTTCAATGATTATATATTTTCCACTATTTACACCATAATTTTATTTTATGAATTTATATCAATATTGTGCTCTCATGGATCTTATTCATTGTTTCCTTTATGATTATATCTTATAATTTTCTAAAAGAAATGAAATGACTTATAATTATGACCAATCATTTTTTTGGGGTGTGGCCTTCAGATTAGAGGATAGTGTCCTCATACCCATATTCTCATGTTATTTCTCGTACAAAAAATAGTTTTTACATTATATTTTTTACTTTGTTTTTAAAAAAATGATTTTACATGTTTTTTTAACATCATATATTTATATAATCTATTTTAAACAAAAATATATTTTTTTAACATTGGATTTAAGATAACTCATCTTAAAAATTCAATTTTAAGGTCTTTCATCTTAAAACCAACATGAAAAATGTAATTTTAAAATATTATTTTAATATAATAGATGTTAAAATACAATTTTCAACAACAAATTTCTGATTACTGATAATAATATTAGAAAATATGATCGCAAAAATTCGTAATTACATTTTTTAATAACATGAATTTGAAATATTAAATTACCATATAATGTTGAAAAATTTATTGTTTAATTTGATAGTGTTACGTATATTTTTTTCAGTTTCGACAAATATAAATTTTAGGACCATTTCGTTGAATCATTATCTTCAAACCGATTCAGGTATTTTTATATTTATCCCCATTTCACCAAAGTTTATTTTTATGATATCATATCGGTATCCATATTATTATTCCATAATGTAATTTTTTATGATTATATTTCTCAATTGGTACACGAATTAATGATTGCATTTTTTTTATAATGAATAATTCTTCTTCATATCACATTAAAACTCTTGAATATTCATTGGACTCTAAAATTCATTACATGACATATCTTCAGTTTCCTCATCAAATATTTCCATTAATGAATATTATGCAAATGAAGATTATAGAATGCTTAAATAATTATACAATGATTAATTTTTTTTATATATATCATTTGTATTCTATCATTTTTTCCTTCCATAAATCGCAAATTTATATAAAGTAGAGTAAATAGATTTTAAAAATCATAAAAGGTAATTTTTTGTTTAGGTTATATAATAAACAATGTAAAAAATCATAGTCAATATATATTATATATAAAACGATGTAAAACTCATATTAAACATCATTTTTTATAAGAAAATTTGAATATATCTTTTTAAATAAATTATATAATGACTAATGGAAAATATTACTGAAATAAAATATTTACCATCATTTATAATAAAAAATTGTAAAAAAATGTATGTACATTATCCATAACAATAAGACCATTAAAAATTACTTGAAAGAATTATAAAAATGGCATAAAAATATTTTTTTACTAGTATATACATAATTTATCATTTATATGTCATATAATAACCCTTATCGAGCATCTAATCTCACAATTTTGTATTTTTCCTTTCTCCCAAATTTAAATAAATGTTAAATGTATGATACTCCTAAGAATAGTGTGGTTTATGAAGACCTATGTGTGATAAAATGTAGATCTTTTATGTACAAGTTGTTTATGTATCATTGTATTTAAAGACACTAAACATTCATGGTCCTCATAGTTTTAGTATTGTGAATTGTATTGGATATTAAGCTAAAATGATGAAATAATAATGTTTGTAATTTTCCAGACTCCTTGGTTGGTGATATAGGATTTTTTTTTTTTTGGAAACTAGGTATGAAAATATTTAGAAATATCTATTAGAATATGAAAATATACAGAAGGAAATCATATGTCATAGTAAAGAAAGTATATAATTTTTACAAGTAAATAAATACATATTTGGGTAAAACAAGTGGATGAGTCTATGGAACAAATGAAAAAAGGGGTAAAAAATCTAAATGGAGAGGCTTGGGTAATAAATAAATCATCAATAGTGTTTTATGAACAATCCAATGATTTAAAACCTAGAAAAATGCAATTATGGGACATGTTCATGTTAATTCAAATTTTCATTATGAATCATTATAATGTATTTGAATAGATGATGAACAAGGATGACCTAGTTTAGTCCAAAAGAGTTATAGATTGAGAATAAGGTGTAATGATTTATAAATCCTATGAATGATTTTTCTTTATTATATGGTTTCTCATTATGATTTTTATACTCAATTCTGTGATTTATGTTTTTAGTGAATGGATGGAACCAAATTGAACTATAAGAACACTAAATTTAATAGACAATTCAATGAATTTCATCCTAACAATCCATATTATATGGTATATTAAATGAAAAATATCATTGTCACACATTCAAATAATTCCAATTACATGAACCAAGTCCTTCTCCCATGAATGAATAAGATGAAAAAAAATTATATTTAGCCATTTATGAGGAAACATTCTTCTTATTTTAGTGGGTCCAATGATCTAATAGTCACTAATAAATTATTTAGTACCATGAAAAATGTATTTTCTATTCTCTTATATTCACAAGTATAAAATTTTATTTTTTAAATTTACAGTTTTTTTTGGAGAAGTAGACATGTTGGGGAATCCCAAGAAGAATATTACACAATAGAAATAAATCAAATCTTGAGAGTGGGATGAGTTTTAATAGTTATTTTTTAATAATTATGTTCCACACATTTAATTACAAAAAATGGATGTGGAATTATTTGACCTAATGCATATAGTTGATAAGTCCATTTTTACTATTAATGAATGTTTTACATGATTTGTGAGGTATGCTTATAGTATTATCATTGAACAAGAACTAAATACTGATAAATTCATGAATGTCTTAAAACCACATCCGTAAAAGTAACTGACCATAAAATATCCAATAGCTCTGAATAAATCATTCATTTGAAATGGAGATTATCATTACCCATCAATCAGTTATTTTATATTAAATCAATAATGTAATTAAAATTCAATTATACTAATACAATCCATAGAGAAAATAATATGAGTATCATATTATGCCAGAAGAGTCGATTTAGACATGGAGGAAATTATATTAAGAGAACTAATAAAATTTGGAAGTGTGTGAAGGAATTTCATAATAAAATCATTTATTGAAGTGATTAGAGGAATATTCCTTATTATTAAAATGTATAAAAATCACCAAAAAATTCACCGCACACAACATTATTCAAAATGCAATGATTATTGGAATTATGAAATTATGTTATATAATATGATAGTCAATGATGATGATCAGCATCACCAACCTCTTAAGACTTAGTAAAAAAGGAAATCATAAGCAATCTATATTTTCAATGTGTGTTGTGATAATTATGTGATGAAATTTATACATACCATGAACTCTAGGACCAATACTATCTTATTTTATTCTTGATATAAAACTACATTAATTTCTAATGATTTTTCTTAGGGTATCCGAATACAACCTTAATGCTGAGATGTTGAACTAGAAGCGAAACTCTTAATGGTATGTTGATCACATATGAATTCTATAATTCATCTATGATTGATGTTTATGGAAATTTTATCCTTGAAAAATTATTTATTATCACTCTAGTTGAATTTGATATTATTTTGGGAATTGATAGGATTTCAGTATATAAATATTATTAATGTTTAAATGAATTGGACGTCACATTTGATATTCTGAAAAAAAATAATAACATATATCAATTTGAGGATAAATTTGATCATCTTATTGAATTTACATCCATTTTCTATGACTCTATTCTTTTACAAATGGTATATTTTCATAAATGGTTTAGGATAAACTAAACATTAATGATATTCCTATTTGAGGAGATATTGTTTTTGTCTTCCCTAAAGACTTTCTTTATATAATTATAAATTATGATGTTTACTTTTCATTTAACATCATACATAGTGCTATAATAATATCAAAAACACTGTTTTGGAAAAACTTGATTGAGTGGAATTATTGAAGAAGAACCTCTGGGAGAATACTGATAAGGGAGTTTCTCATCTATGTGTATCACTATGGGTTGCACCATTTTTTTTGTTATAAATAATTATTGATCAATATGACTCTACATTGTTAATTGAAAACTAAAATATTTCATAATAAATGATATTTATCCTCTCCTAGCAATTTTGTATTTTTTGGAATAATTATGTGGAGCTCACTATATATCTATGATTGATATTTGATCATGTCACTATCAATTTATCATAAAAAGTGAATACATGCTCAATACATCCCTCAATATGAGGTATGGACATAATGGATTTATAGTGATGAAAATTGGTCTTAATAATAGACCCACTATCTTCCTATATTTATTTAATAAATTCTATATATACCACCCTTTTAAATTTATGTTGGTCATTATAAATAATATTATTATATATTATAAGTGAAAATAAGAACATTATTATCAATTGAAAATTATTCCAAATACCCAAAGGATGGAAAATCTATATGAATAATTTACCATGTGTGTGTTTTGGCTATAAAATGTTTCACCTTGGGTGATATAATCTTGGGAAAGGGTATATCAATAGATCCATAAAAAATACTAACGAAGGTTTTCCATGACCAACCATGGAATCTGAGATAGATAGTTTAATTGAATATTGTTGATGATTTATGAATTATATCTCAATACTCTCTATTCTTATCACCAAGTTTACAAGGAAGGGATGAATGTTTCTTGGGATAGATTAATGAGATTAAAATTTCATAGATCAGAATGTATAGCTAGTCAGTAGAATTGTGATTACATTAACCTATATTAGAGAAGGGATTTTGACCTATAGTGATTCATAAATGAATGGATAGGGATGTTTCCTCAGTCAAAATTATGTGGTGATAGATTATGGGTCACACCAATTGTTGTTTATTGAATAAAATACTAGGCCCATGGTTCGGAGTTAATTTTATTAATAAATTTGTTTATGATGTAAAGGATTTATATTTACTAATAAAGGTGCCACATAAAAAAACTATAATAATTTAAAGTATGATTTCACCTGAAAGGAGTCGTTTATGTTTCATAGAATATGTTAGATGTTGACAAAGAACAATCAATCCTCAAGACATTACTACCGAGGAAAAGAAAACAATGTGGATTCTATTCTAAGTCAAAAGGATTGTACTATCATATAAACTAAGAGGATAATTAAGATCCAATATTTTATTATTTTCAAAAGAAAAAATATTAAATTTAAAAGGAAGTAGAGAAATCAGAATTTTCGTTGATAAATGTTAGATCATACATCCATGTGAAGATTAAAGAGGCACATACCAAAGTTTCATATCAATGGAAAAGGATAATGATTTTTTCTATGGTTAACTATGATTGTGATTTAATGATAAGGATCATTAATTGACTATGTGTCACTTTAATACTAGACAATAAGTAGTAGACACTGGATGAAGATCATAGATCATAATTCTTTATTCATTTGGGATGTTGAATATATATTAACATCTCCATGAGTATTTCTATTTGAAAATCATAAAATGAGATATTGCATAGTATGTATCTATGTGACATTTATATATTCAATTTAATGATGAGATACAGAAGTCTGTGGTATTTTTCATACTATTTACCATACCAGAATAGAAATGAAAAAACATTACCATAGATTTCATCATCAGGGTCCTCAACACTTCTAATGTCTATAATGTTATTTGGAAGAAATTGATCAGCTTTTGAAGTCAAAACACACCGTTACTATAAATAAATATTCTTCTCTTTATTTACTTTCTATAATATATAATACGGATTTTATATGGTTGTATGGATTAAAACATTCCATTTTATCTAATTGAGAACCGTGATTTACCTTGATGTTTTAGGTAATCATTCAACATCATCTAGATATTGAGCTTTGTTTTAGTACTATATATCATCCTCAGATAGATAATAAATATGTGATGAACATTAAACACCGGAAGATATGTTGAAGTCATGTTTTTTAGAATTAAATGGTGTTTAGGATCTACACTATATTATAGTCGAGTTTTCAAACTATAATAGCCTCCTCTAATGTATTTAGATTGTTTCTTATTAGAAATATATAGAAAGAGGTAAATAAATTTAAAGTGATTGAATGAAGATGATTAATTAATGATTTTGAGACCGGTTATAGATGATTAAATGGTTGAGAAATTAGGAAACATTATATAGTACATCAATTTAGCTTAGAGTCTACTGAAATGCTATGTTTTAAATATATTGAATGATATCAACATTAAAGATAGTTAAAAGGTATTTTGATCAATTTATCCTTAGAATATGGTGATGATATTAGGAAATAAGGGAAAACATTTCTTTTTTTATATTGGACACATCGATATTCTTGATCGAGTTGGGATAGTTGATTATCACTTGAAGCTTCCACTAAAACTCCATAATGTTCAGGATGTGTTCCGGGTATCCCACCAAAATAAGTACATAACTAATCATTGCGTTTTAATAAACATTGAGGTTATACTATTAGATAATGATCATTAATATATAGAACATATGGTAGAAATCATTGATCTGGGAGATATGGTTCTATGGAATAAGATTACCGACCTGGTTAAAGTTCACTAGTGGAATAAGAAATTCGAAAAAGGTATATTGGAACCCTAGGTCATTTTGAAATAGTTAAATAATCATTATTTTGTATCATGGTGATGTAATTTTTATTCAAAAATAAATTTTAAGGGGGGATTATTGTGACACTATAATATTTTATATGTATTTTCTTTAAAATAATCTTGTTATATTTGATAGATTACATTATACGCAACCCTGAGTTTAGTTGTACTGTGATATATTTTACTTTTATATAATAGTTTTTGGATTTTATTGTATGAATATGAAATAAGTCATTATGAAAAAAAATATATATTTTTACTTATTGTAAATTCATTGCTTAATTCATAATAATTAATTACTAAATTTTCTATAACATCATTTTCTTCATCATTTTTTTCAAGAATGGGTTTTTTCAGTTTGATGTTTGTATTATAATTAATTATTTTGAATTTCTGAAATTTTATTTTATCCAAAAAATTATTTTTGAAATAAATATATCTAAATTATCTAATTTAGAAATTTTGGTATTGTTCAAGTAACAGTAACTCTTTAGTGAATAGTAATAAAACTAATTTTAAAAAAGTAACTTTTCCAATAAATAATGTACAATATACCATTCGGTTTTGAATTTATTATAAAAGATCAATTGTTTATGTTTATTAAAAATAATCAAATAAACCTATTTGGAATTTAATTATAAATATTTTTTTGGAATAATTATATTTATACATAATAATTAATATGTTTGGAAAATAATTTTTGATGTGTTTTGTAGGATTATTATAAAATTTACATAGAAATATTTTACAAATTGAGCATGATAAGATGGATTAAATCAATTAAGTAAGAATTTTGATAATTTTATTGAGTTCGCATTCATTTTTGACCAAACTAAGTTGTAAATTTGTTAAAAATTTTGTTACTTCTGTTGTGTTTAAAACATGTTTACTCGACATGGATAAATGAGTAGATAATGGTGATATTATCATATAAAATTTTACAAACCCTATTTTATAGAAATAATTTGGCCTCACCTCAAATATCTTTCAAATTCATGTTATTTTTTTAGCATTTGGCGTAAATATGACATTATTATATTATAATCATTTTACAATTATAAAGTGTGTCTTCTCTCTCCCTTATAAAAGGACACTCATCATCTCCCATCATTACACCACAATAAGTAACATTGTCTGATCAAATCGTACACTATTCTACTCAAAAATTTCCTATCAATTAATTAGTTATTCTAGTGTTGTAAAATATCAATTCCAAAGGTCATTAATAATGTATCTAAAAGGGTATTACCAAAGTAGAGGTAATCATCCTACGTGAAATTCTTCGATTTATTTATTCTAAAACCCCATATAGATCTATGATATTCAAAATAAAATACAATATAATGTATCCTAAATATATTTCAATTTTATACTGATTATATAAGCATCATTATTGACCCTCATTTCTATCTGTTGAAAAATTATATTATACCCCATGCATACATGCGGACTACCACCTCTAGGTAGCGATATAATTCATTATCCATCACCATAATTCATGGTTCATTATTACGATTAAAATAATGTTTTTATATGGTATTTATGATATAATTATAAATTTTTTATGATGAAATAATCTCTATATTTCTTAATTTATTTTCATTAAAAATGAAAATTGTGTTCATGAATACAAATGTACTACCATATTAATGAACGTTGTAATTCAGTTTGTTTATATAACTTTTATAAAGGATTATAAATAAGTATATATATTTAATATACATATAATATTTATAAAATTATAAAATTTTAATGAATATATAACTATGATAAAAGTTCAAGGATAAGAACTGTTGAACCAAAACATTCATGAAAAAAATAGTTAACATCTAACAACAATGTTTTTATTATTAAAATTAAAAATCAATGTATTTTTAATTTATATAAGAGGATAATATATGATATTATAAGTTTATAAATTAGTATTATATATAATTATAAAAAATTTAAATTCTATATTTTTGTGGTTCTGTTTATGTTTAATCATGTCAAACTTGTGGTAAGATTTTTATGTTACAATCAAATTTGTACATGGATTATTTATACATAAATATATGCTAATGAAATTATATTATATATCTATTCCAATTTTTAGATATTTTCATTTAATTATGTTATTTATAATGAATACATGTGTTTCTCTCATTATCATCTTGTTAAACACATAACATATAGGTAGAATATTTTTAAATAAAACCAACAACATTTCACTCTTTGATCAAAATTTATTTTACTTCCATGTAAATGTTATCTATTTTTTAAAATGTTGTTGAAAACAACTAATGATTTTTTAAAATAAATTTTAAACATTAATTTTCTCTTATAAAATCATTCAAATGAGTCATTTTTTATGAACATTTATCTTTTGACCGATGGGGGGAGTATAATCATTATGTTAACTATTAATGTATGAATATAATTTATTATTGTTATGAACAATAAATTATTTTAAAAATACTTTAAAATCATCCAAGTTAAAATTAAAATAACTTTTTCTTTTAAAATTTATATTGTATTTATTTTTTAAATTTTTATATTTGAAATAAAAATGACATTTTTCTCAATAAATTTTCCCATGGCATTTTTAGGAATTTTTCATATATGATAAAATACATTGAATTTACATATGATATTTGGGGAATATGATTATACAATAATGTATTTTTTAATTATATTAATATTTTAAAGTTATTATTATTAAATATTGATGAAACTAGTTTCTTTTCCATGGGTTTTTTTGTGATGGAATGATAGCGTTTTTCATGAGGTAGTGGATTACATATGAATCAATTTTGAATCTATTTTTGCTGGGAGGGAAATTATATATCTATCAAATGAATTAGGTATTGATTAATGTTACATAATGAAAATGTTATACAAGGGGTATCTCCATACCACATGAGAAAATACAAGATTTTATCCTAAGCTTGAAAAAGATTACATAAGAGGATATCCTATGAAAAAATGTGGTTATAAGTTATATTATCCCATGGAAAAAGAAAGTACATAGGTGTCTATCCCATAAATAATTTTTTTTTGAATTTCTTAGTTTTTATTCATGGAAACATTGTTAAATTATTTGAATTTTGAAAATATTCACTACACTCTTTTATGATATGAATGTATTCCAATATTATTGTCACATGGATCATGTTCTTTGATTCCCTTATGATTCATTTCATTATATTTTACATGAATAATAAATTAACTCGTAATTAACTGATATTATTTCCTTTATATGGATATGTAATGTTATGATCATGTACTCAAATCTTTATGCTCATCTTATACTTAACTTAACATTCAAATCTTTCAGGTTTACCGTTTTTGAACAACATAGGTGACCCTTTTATATGTTTCTTTCCCTAATATATAAAGAAATGTTTTATGTATGTTATGTATAAGAAGGATTATATTTTTGATTAATTATATGGGATATGACATAGAAATATTATGTACCAGTTGTTTAAGTATGTTAGATTCTAGAGACACTAAATCGTTATTGTCCCAAAAGTGTAATATTTTGAAATGCATTAAATATTAATATAAAATGATGTAATATTAATGTACATATTTTTAGGTCAATATAGTATAATTTTAGTGTGATAGTGAATCACACAAGGGTGATTATGTATAAAATATTGTTTTCAGGGAACACATTGACCAAACAACCACTTTTAATAGAGAAAATTCTTTAATTTGATAGGTTAAACTCGAGGCACATATATAAAAACCAACATGGGCTGAATAAGAATACCCATGAAGATGAGTCCCTTGAAGGAAGATATTACCATTTATTATAGACATGTAATCATTATGGGGATGAAAATATTCAAGGAATGATGTGGGACATGGGAAATTAGTATAAAAGAATGGTTTTGGTACACTATAGTTCTTATTATCCGGTTTTGAACCCATTAGTGAGGCTATGATTTGATACACTATATATATTAATATTTCATGAACCAAGGGGGTATAACTAGTATGGTTTGACTAATTCTATGATCCCATGGTGACACAAACTATCATGATATGTTTTTCCCACATGATCTATATTTTTCCTATGGTCATGAAGAGTGAACCTTAGAGAGTGAAAACATGAATTTTTATTAGACCTGTCTTTCCATGGATCCAATATGAGATGTTTTATACCTCATTCACTACAAGATTATTCGATTTTGGTTTAAATAGTGAAATATAAAATTTTAAGTATTTGTTTCTTAGAATATAGTGCACACAATTTAGGGCCATGATGTGTTGACCACTTGTGATAGAGATAGTCTATATGAAAATACTGAGTGAGACATGATCTGAATGAATGGTTGATTTCCGATGTATTATACCTTAGAAAATGGGGGAATTGTATTTATTTTTTTAAAGCTACGATCATGTATCAAATTCTATTTTGGGTCACGCTATGTTGAAAACACATTAAACGTTTTCATAATTATATACCACATCCATTCCATTGGAATGGTTATGATATAGTGTGGTGTAACATTGAGGATGTTGAATCTACATGAATAATTATATTATAAGTTCGACATATCACATAACTATGGGTTTCAATTGGGGATGAGAGGATGTGATTGTCTTTCTATGGATCATGGTGAATAACATTAGGGTGAATAGTTCAATGTCAATTCTGTTAGATAATATGGGATTAGAGGATTTTTTTTGGTAATGATTCCTCTGATTTATATGCCAAACTGGGAGAACATATATCTGATTCAACGTAAGGATTACATTTATAGTTATATAGGGGATCCCCATAATGTTCTATACACTCATTACTAATGGTTTTACAATGTTTTAAAATATTAAAACACATGGAAAAAAGAAGTATCTATGGGAAAAAATATATCCATGGAGGTTTATCACACCATAAAATTTGTGTCATTTTGTACTTGACAGATTATCTATGTGGAGGGATCTGATAAATCACTACTCAAACTTTTTTGTAGACCATTGGATCTTAAAATACAAACTCAAATTTTACTTGGATCACAATACGGGCCTTATGATTTTCCAACATTTTATTATTCTATAAATGTTACATTATTTAATTAAGAGTGAATATTTAAGTGCTATGGATTAATTGTTTCTCAAAATAACCTTCAAAAGTTTTTAGTTTGAAGATTTTATGTTTATTTATCCAATAATTTTAGTTCTTGTGATTTTGGTTTGTAAAGGGTAATGTTAAAGCTCATATACCATTAACCAATGATCAGATAGTTTATGGACATGATGCATGGACCATGGAAAAGGGGGAAGTGTGACATAGAAACCCAGTCATGATCCTCTGGGTTGAGACTAATACAACACCCATTTAAATAATGTATAAGGATTCGGTATATTGTGTCTTTATTTTCCCATATCATGAGTAATGATATGGGAAAATTATTCCTGAGATGATTGTGAATCAAACATGGGATATATATTTTGCTATTATTTTTTCATGGAATAGAGGGATCAGATAAGGGGTTCCTTATGAAAATGCCTCTTGTTTTCAAGCCCATCCTGGGCCATATTTGTTGTTGAAAACATAGGGAACATAAGTATATTCAATACTATGATACCGTCTAATTGATATTTACTCATTAAACACAGATACCCTCACATTTCATATAGTAAATTTACATAACATCTAAGGAATAATTAAAACTTATATAAATAGATTCCCAAATACCATACTAGTCTAGTGCCTTTGTAATCATGGAAACGTAAACACTAGTACATAAGTGAGATAAATTATCTCAAACTAGGTTCTTCATGACTAGAATTCTTCTTAGACACATATAAAATAATACATTTCTTCATAACCTAGGGAAAGAAACATAAAAGTGGGTGAGATAAAATTCTTAGTAAGGGTAAATAAGGGAGATATGTAAGTATAATCATGAGAATAACAGTATGAAAACCTGATCATTAAAATAGAAGATCATACCATTCATATCAATGATTTTATACCTGAATTGTGAAATAATTCTTAGAAGTTAACAATACATTAATTATACGGAAATAATGAACATAAGCCATGAAATCATAGCATAGTAATAATACATGGAATTATTTCAAAAACATAATCATATATATTGATTTATATAGTAGTTAAGTTATTACTGCTGAGACCAGCTTAGTGGACAAAGTCCATTAATGAACTAGTTTCACACCCTATTCCAGCCTAGTATTACGAAATTGAGTTCACCCCACTCTCGAGCCCCATATTGATAAATCAAGTTCATTTCATATTCCACCCCTACAATACAATACCGAGTTCATTTATTTTTCCTACCACATCTCTATCATGAGATTTAAATCATTACACAATAATTTGGAGGGAGATATAGGTCCCACCCATATCATAGAGAAATCATACATACATGTCCCACAAGATCATAAATAACCATATTGTAACCCCTAAAATGAAATGTGTATTGTAAAAATGTAATCATATCATAACATGTTGAAACGGATAGGTTATATAATCATTTGATACTGAACACAAACCAAAAAAATAATTGAGTTTCAAAATCATATAACCTATTAATTTGAAATGTGTTTCAAAGGAATATATCCTATGAAATAGAAACTAGTTTCATAAATATCGTGCCATTAAAATGTAATCCATTTAAAGAAGAATATGAATGTAAGAATTGAATAATTTATTCATAATGGCTTGAGTTACACCAATGGTTTTTATCATAGATGTATAATAATATTGAATTATGTTTTAAAAATATTTCTTGTGGAAAATATCCATTCTGCATTGAAAATTCGTTTTAAAACATAAAACCATTCTGAAAGAATTTTTCCTCAATAATAAATTTGAATATTATAAAGGTGGTATTGAAAACAATTAAATGTTTTTAAAATAATTTTCCATGAAAATGAGATTTATAGTTCATTTGATGTCATATTTAAAAATTTGGGGTTTGAATGCAATACATTTCTAACTCAAGAGAGAGATGATCAAATTTTACATAAAAACGTTATCTTATGTACCAACGAGTGGAAACTGATACTAATACAATCATATATCTTGAATAAATAAAGGAAAAAAATAATGAGTGATATTAAAATATGTATCATAATAATTTATCATAGGAAGAATAAACATAAAAAATAATAAAAAGGTAATTAAATTGTCTCAATAAACTCTTATAACATGGTAACATGGGATCGTACTCTCCATGTCAAAAACAAAAATAATATTGATCATAAAATATCACTAACAAAAGAAAATTCAGGATAAAACATATAAATTGGATGTATAAAAACACAACAAATGATTTAGGTGGATAAAAAAATGTTTCTCAAAGAAGGTAAGTTGAGAGAAAATAATTTTAACGATTGTGGTAATTGTAAAACATAAACCCCCTAAAAGAATGATAAAAAATAGATATGTGAATACACATAAATTTAATCACAAGATACATATAATTAAATATTGGGAAGTACATATAGTAAAATAATAGTGGAGAATATAGTGTGTATATCACATAAAAAATTGATATTAAATCCCCTTACCTTGGGTATTGACTCTCGTCATACTTGTCCAAACCAGCTCTTAATCTGATAAGACTATTGGATTGTTCCCAAAGGATTCAATGGATTTCCTTCATCCTAAGGGAAGGATTATAGGAATACGAGTGGATTTTTTGGATGTGTATTGGGTATTTCTTTGTTGAACATAAGTGGTTTGAGAGGTGTGGGGATTTGGGAGATGTGGTGGTCCTTTAAAGGAAAGGAAAAAGACTCGCTTTGAATTTTGGAAAAGAAGTTAGGTGAACACATGTTCTTACCTAATAAAAGTCATAAAAATCAAAAAAATATATAATATAAGTGTAATGAGAACAATATGTACATCCAATGGGTTTAGGATATGTGTATTGGTTATTTTTCCCCTAAGATTAAGGGTTACTCCCTCATTATTCTTAATTTACCTTAATCACTAGGATTAATTTTAATTACATTGACTAATATATTTGGTGATAAATTAATATTATATTATGAGACTCAATGAAATACCTATATTAAAGTGGTGTATAATGTTTTTTTAATATTCAATTCACATAATCAGAAAAATTATGATTAATGTTAATCACACAGACGTGGCAATATTACATGTTTTTAATGTAAAAAAGAAGTTCAAGAGTTTATTATGTTTTTATATACAATATCAATGTTAAATTGATTATGAGGACCTCAATTGCATTAAAAGATATATATTTAATATTATTTTACCATAAAAAATTAAAAATATAAATTAATGCTAATAATTATTTAAATGAAAAGGATGTTTTTTAAAAAAAGTAGTATTTTTCATTATTTCACAAAAATGATGTTTCATAGAATAAACTAAAAAATTCATCCTATTATAATTTAGTAATAATAAATTCAAATATGAAGTTTATTTTATCAAATTCATTTTTTATATTTATCTAAAATTGTTTTGAATATTTTTCATAGATGGATAAGAAGTGTAGTTAATTGTATTTTTAAACATATTAGGACTTTAAAAAATTACATCTTTCATTATCAATATGTTTTATTACTATAGAACCATTATAAAAAATATATGAAAATTATTTTTTATTATTCATATAACTAATTTTAATTTCTAGGTTATAATTATATAATTTAGCAAAATTATAATAACATGATGCTTCGTAGAAACTCGGTGTTGCGGGTAATAAATCCCATGTCGTTGTTGTAGGCAGCACAAGCCAAGTCGATATTGCATGCAACACAAGAAAAGTCAGGGCCCTGTGAATAGAAATATTGACTTAGTGTTTTAATATATATATATATATAGGTATATATTTATTTCCAATTCCATATGAAATTAAAATTAAAAATTTTAATTAATTTTAAAAAATATAATTCACAAAATCTCTTGGTAGTACATATTATCCCCTTAAAATTAATTTCTCCATAGAAATTTCTCTGGTTATCAAAGGTATAATACTTTAAATTTTCATTCATAGCAACCCACATCATAAAAATTAGTACTAAAACATACATTAATATGTAACATAGGATCCATAATTGCTTTCTAATGTAACATATAATTAGGTTTACACATAGGATAACATAGGTTGGGAGTGAAGATTGGACATGGAGATAATTGTGAATATTTATAGGGAGTGAATGAGTTCATCAATAAAAAACAAGGTAATGATCAAATAAAAGTTGGGGGCCTAAAATTCAAAAATTTATGATGCATTAGAAGGCCATCCTTTCAATAAATGTACGATATTCGAACAACACATTTTCTTTTGATCATTATCCCAACGTTGAGTAATTATTTTCTTGAAAAAGAATAAAATGACATATACATTCTTGATATATTCTTATAATAAAAATTTGATTATTTATTTCTATTTTTATTAATTTATTTTTCATCTATTACTTCATGTAATGGACATCCGATTGATTTCGGAAGAGATAAAATGGACTTTTAGTAGATCATAAGTCCCTTAAAAGAAAAAAAAATTATAATTATTTATCTTAAATATCATTATGGTTAGTAGATTAATATCTAAAAATATAATTAACACTACTATTCCATCAAACACATTTATTAATCAAAAATAGTTATACAGTAACTAGGATATCGCGTAGGCCAGTGGTAAGTATGAAACACTAATAGTTTTTTGGTTATTAGTTCAAGACCCACATGGACTGGTTGGACATGAATAGTTATCTCCCTACATACATGATATACTTTTATAAAACCACATAAATATAATTTCCCAAAATATTATTCACATCCTTGAAATAAGGCTAATCACTAAATAACCTTTTGACCAACATTTTGAATACAAAATTAGTGAATAAATACTTTATCTATGGTTTTACTTAATCATTTCATAAATGGTTAAACATATAACCCATGTCATTGGTGAAAATACAAAAAATTAGAAATATATTCATGAAATCATCTTAATACTAATCCCCAAAATATCACAAAGTATCTATTGGTTGTCACATTCCTAACTTGTGAATATCCTCATCATATATTCTCTTGAAAATGGAACTATCATGAATTACCATAAATACATTAGGAAAACATTATTTCTTCATTATTGCAATGAATACATGATATATTCCTGAAATCCAAGAATTAGAAAACTTCTTCCAAGATAGCATAAAATACATTTCTAGAGGCTCTTACTTAGTTCCAAGGTTATCAGTAACATCCAATTAACCCATTCATATCCCACATTGGATTATCATAACAACATTATCATAACACAAGGAACATCTTACAATTATCATTCCCTTCATCATGTGTTTTCTAGGGACATATCCATTCTATTAATCAATTTTGTATTCCATCATAACCATTCAATGTGTTCTTGTAAATCCATAGTGAAAAACAAAAAATGAACAATCCTTATATATTTCACCTTTCATATAACATTCTTCTTTACTCCAAATATATATAACATCAATTTTCCCACTTTATTCTTATACAATTTTCTAGGATACATCATATTTTTATACAATACATATTTCCATTAACATTTCATCTATTGTCTCTTCATCATTAGTACAGTAATAATTACTCATATCACCATGATGCTTTTCTTCAGGAGATTTCCTCCTGGGACATTGAGTTTCTTAATGACCATTTACTCCACCCTTAAAACACTTAAACATTAATGATTTCTTAAGGTGGACAACATTCTCATATATTAATTAAATGAACTCTTCATTGTTTCATTCTAATAACTTGGTTTGTATCCTTCTTTTCAATAGTAAAAAATATTCACGTTCCTACAATACATTCACATAGGTGATTCTTCACACATTTTTGACACAAAGGAAACCAAATTTTCTTTCCTCCATGGTCTAATGTTTTCAAATTGTCAAGAATCTTCTTTCACTTCTTTATGTGTATGATAGTTAGTTAAGGTTCACATTCTAAATCATGTTCCATGAAAACTAATATGGCTTGATCACAAAAACTTTCACTCTAGTTATCATTCCACATGACTTCTCATCAGCAAGCCATCCATCACATTTAACATCTATCAGGTACTTTCTAGTTCTTACTAGTGAAAAAAACTAGAATTATAGTTTGATCATTACTTATCATAGTATAAAACCACATAGTCATGAAAATAATTAATTATATGATGTATAAATCAAGAAATATTAATTAATATAATACTCCCTATGTTAATCCTAGGTTATTCATAGAAAATAATTTTAAAATCCTTCATGATGGTCCGTGAAGTGTTTATGAATTACCAAGTCATGTCCCCCGAGAGTTTTAATCTAGGTGAGGAGTACGGTGCATTGTCAAGTAATAGATTACCCAATGTCAATTCTAGAACATCTTATTGAATTATTACCCCATGGTATTTTTTATAGATCCATATCCACTTTCAGTATCCAGATATGTATTTATTTCTAGGAAACTAATAATTTTATCCTTTTCCAAAGTTCCATGATATTTTCCCAAACATTAACTAATCCTTATACATATCCTTAGAGACATCCCTAGACATATAATTAAAAATATTCCGATGTATCTCACTAAAAGTTTCTCATCCAATTTTCCAAATGTTGACTAAACCTTTTATCTGATACAAACTATAAAAACCCTTTATTTTAAATACATGAACATTACATAACATTTTTATAATACATAACACATTATATAAATCGATTGCCAAAGATGATACAAGTTTAGTTCCTTAAAAAACATGGAAACATAATAACTGATACATAAGTGAGTGACATTATCTCCCAATGATTTTTTTACTAGAACCCATCATAGAGACATTAAATATAATATATATATTCATAACCTAGAAAAGGAAACAAAAAAAGGGAGAGCTAAAATGATCAGTAAGGCTTAAAAAGGGTTAAATAAATGAAAAATCATGATTATAAGGGTATGATAACATGATCATTAAAATAGAAGATTATACCCTACATATCGAAGGTAATATACAAAAATCATAGCATAATTATTGGAATTTAATAAGACATGAATCATAATGAAATAAATAACATAATCCATGAAATCATAATATAGGACTAAAACATGGAATTATGGTAGACACATAAGAATATATATTTATTTCCATTGTAGTCAAGATGTTTCGTCTGATACAATCATTGTGGACAAAGTCCTCTACAGAACCAGGTTCACACCAAGTTCCATCAGTGTATTACTAAACCATGTTCACCACTTATTCCAAAACTGTATTACTAAATCTAGTTAATTTCATGTTCTAGCCCAATAATAATGTACTGCGATCATTTTTTATTCCATATATGTCTATCTCATGTGATATGATTATTTTACCAATGCAGTATAGCCATATATATGTCTCACACATCTCATATCGAAATCAAACATACATGTTCCACAAAATCATAATTAACCATATAATTACCATTGAAATGTAATGTGTATTATAAAAATTTAATCACTTAATAACTTTTAAAAAGAGATCGGTTTCGTAATCATTTCATCATTAACACAACACATGAAAATAGTAGGGATTCAGAATCATATAACCCATGAAATAGAAATGGGTTCCAAAATCATTTAACTCGTGAAAGATAAGTAGGTTTCATAAACATCATGTCATCATTAAATAATCCTTCCATAGAAACAATATGAATGGAATCATTGATTAAATTCCTCAAGAAAGAATTTATAACACCAATGGATTTTATCATAGATGGGAAATAATATTGAATGATATTTTAAAAATAATCTTCTTGAGGATAATATAATTTCTACATTGAAGACGTTATTAAAAAAATAATACATTTTTGTAAACATTTTTCTTTAAAAATACAATTGAAAAACTATAAAAGAATCATTTAAAAACAAAAAAAGTTTTTATAATTCTTTTTCAATTAAAATAGTCTTAAAAAATCATTAATATATTTTTTATTTTCTTTTAAAAACATGGTTTTTGAATAGAATATATTTCCCACCCCAGAGAGAGAAGGATAGAATTTACATATAGATTTTATCTTATGTACCAAAGAGTGGAAAATGGTATTAATACGTGGATATATCTTGAATAATCAATGGAGAAAGAAAATCATGACAGTTCTGGAGATAAGTATCATAATCTATCGTCATTGGAAGAATAAACACAAACAATATTGAAAAGTCTATGAGATTTTCCCAATAAACTATTATAATATTATTACATGGGATCATACTCTCCATGAAAGAAGTAGAAATTATCGGATGCATGAAATATTAGTAAAGAAATAAAATTAATGATATAACATGTAAAATAGAATTATATAATCCCTAAAAATGTGTTTTGGTGCATAAAAAACATGAGTATCAAATAATGTAAATTGAGATAAATCTATTTTTTTGATTGTGGTAACTTTTGAAACATAAAACCTAGAAAAGTTAGATCATAAAATTTATATATGAATACCCATAAATTTATGTATAATATACATTGAATAAAATCATTGTAAGTACATATAGGACACCAAAATAGTGGAAAACTTATAATTAATCTCATGAAAATAAAAAGCGGGATGAAATCCTCTTATATTGTCTCTTGACTCTTGTCTTAGTCATTCTAACCACCTCTTAGTCGGGCAAATTCTTTAAGTTTTTTCTGAATGGTTTCCTTGGATTTCCATATACCAATGTAAAGTATTTTAGGAGGAATGCATGATTTTTCGAACATGTATTAGACAGATCTTGGCTGAACATAAGAGGTTTTAGAGGTGTGAGGATGCGGGAGATGTGGTTGACCTTTATAGGGATGGAAAATGGTTCACTTGAAATTTTTTAAAACAAGTTAGGTGCATACATGTTATTACCTAAAAAAAGTTAGAAAAACAAAAAATAAATTAGGAATGGAAGTTGTATGACCAAAATATCTCCAAAAAATTGGTTTTATAAATGTGTCTATTTCATTTGGGCCCCTATTATTATGTTTTAGTTTCAAATTAATCATAATTCGACATTAATCGCTATGATTAATTGTATTCACTTTTAGTAATATTTTTGGTAAAAATTAAGTTAATATTATTATAATATAAATATTATTCTAATTATAATGATTTATATAATTATTTTTTAAATTCAATTCATATATGTGGAAAATTTTAGATTATTTCTAAACATTGAGATGGGTTGAAATTATGTGTTTTTTAAGTAGGATGAAGTTCAAAAGTTTATTATGTTTTTATTTTCTATTCTAATGTTAAATTCATTCAATGAAAATTAATATATTTAATATATTTAAAATTGATAAAATGAGACCCTAAACCAAATTTAGAATATAATTTACTATTTATAATTATATAAAATTAAAAGAAAGTTATAAACTAATGAAAAGTATTTTTCACTATTCATCAAAAAATGATGTTTCTTAGAAAAATCCAAAAAATTCACGTTGGAAAAATATAGGCATTCTAAATTAAAAATTGTATTTTATTTTAGAAAATTATTTTTAAATAATTTTATAAAAATAATATTATTGCTTGTTCATAGAAGGATATGAACTGTAATTCATAGTATTTTTAAGCACATAAGGAATTTCCTAAAAATTTAATCACTCATTATAGATATTACTTATAAAAAACCATTATAAAAAATATTTTAAAATAAGTTATTAATATACATATCACTAACCTTAATAGCTAGGTTACAATTATATCATTTAAAAAATTATAATAACCTAATGCTTCACAGAAACACATTGTTGCTAGTAATGTACACTAGGTCAGTGTTGAGGGTGGTGCATGGAAAGTTGATATAGCATGCTATGAAAGCCTATTCAGTTCTATAGAAATTGAATTTTTTAATTAGAGTTTTAATATATATATATATATATATAACTATTTCCAGTGTCATGGGAAATAAAAAATAAAAAGATAAAATAACTCCAAAATTTTAATTCAAAAAACATTGGGGTGTTACATTAAATATGCTCATGAATGGTGTGTTCTGACCCAATAAAATAAAGTTACGAAGTGTGATTTATTGATTAGGGTGTTCAGGAATGGTTATGGGAGTTTCTTGAACCTTGGTTATAATAATTACACTATTATAGACCTTTAGTAAGGGGTGATAATAAATGGTTTTCTAATATATTTAATTCCATGAAACATGGATAAAATTTTCGTGTTCTATAACATCATGTCAGAAAGAATCTATTGTTCTAAAATTTAAGGTCATGTGATGAGGGCCTTATTCTATGATGTTTTTTCCTTACAAATATTATGAAGGTAGTGTATTTTAAACTCTTATGAATATGATATTGTGGTTGTGGAGAAAATAGTAATCTATGTATGATATTATGGATGTATACCATTATATAAAGGTCCAGTAAATATTTATAAACACAGGTATGTAATGTGGTTTTCTAAGACAATAACATTGTTGAGAAATTTAAGGTCATGCAAGGTGGACAATTTTGTCTCCCATATTTAATCATGAGGCTTATATTAACATTGAATAGGGTAACATACCATGACCTCTAATCTTTATTGAGCCATTCTTGGTGTGATAAAAATAGTATATTTGAGAATAATCCATACCATGTTTATTATGGATTTAAGAAAATGGAGGGACATGAAATATAACAGACACTTTATCATGAAAAAGTTTTTTAAATAGTTATTTTCCAATAAGCTAATATTCATTGAAGATGTTGGAATTATGATGATTTAACTTGATTCTAGGATTTGAATATTAGATACAAGCATTTCTTAGGACAATTGGAATTATTCTAGGTGAATTTATTACGAATTGTGTAGCTGGCATAGATCTGAATGATGTGCAGTGAGAAGTGTAAATTTATGAGAATATCTCTATAAATGGGGGAGTCTATAATTAAGGATTGTTTTCATATTTGGATCATATATATGTGGGGTATATTTATAGTTTCTTTTGATTCATCTAGATGGTTCATGAGTATTATAATAACAACATTACATAGTTCTTTTAATGGATGAGGATTATTGTTATTAATGGGTGACCTATTAAATCACCAATATGAGGTTTTACCCATTTAAATATTCATAGATAGACCTATGTATATGAAACTACATATCATTTCTGTATATAAATAATGCAATGCATATTTCTAATAATATAGTTTTATATGAAAAATAATCTCCTCTAGAGGGTTAGAGAATTTGGTGCATACATTCATGAAGATCTCAGTAGTTAAGATTCGTATATTGATCATGTTCAAATAATGGTGACAGGATATTTTGGTTAGTATCCTTTACATAAATCATGTTTATGTAAAATTTATGAAATTTTGGATTCAACTTAGTGTATTTATATCCCAAGAAGATAAGTATTTCTAGATGATATAAAAAACTATAGTGTTTGGATGGATTTTTTTAGAAGATATAGATGGGTATAGGATAAGGGATCTTGAGATTATTATGTATCCAATAGTGGTAGGAATAATTGTACTCATAGTACTAAAACAAAAATCCTCTATGTATATACCTCTTAAATTTATAAGAGTGGAAATTTTAATGAGATCTCCAATAGGTGCATGATTGGAGATCTATGCTTCCCTTTGAATTCAATAATAATATGAATAAAACCATATGTGTTTTTTATATTATAATCCCCCATATATTGATCCAACATTGATGCATAGGATATATGTTAAATTGGTTTTATTTTTTGTCTAGAAATATGATATTTTTCTTGGAGTTACTATGTATCTGGTAGTGATTGAAATCAATCAACATGTAGTTCAATTGTGAAAATTCCATGAATATAATGCTCATGAACATATGATATAACATACATAATAGGTTAAAAAAAGTATTAGATAATATAATATCCTATGTAGATATAGATCACTCATAAAAGGGTAAATTAATTAAGCCATACATAATTTTTTGGTGAGTCGTCTTCTAAAAGGATCTAGATCATATAAATGGAAGGAGAATAGATTCAAACCTTTGTGTAGTGGCATTAAGAAAAATATATATTACTAGAAAGGCTAACACACTTTGTAAAAAATTTATTTTGTTGATTTTTGGGGCTGATATTAGGATTATTGATATTTGCATCACTTCATATCCCTTTATGATAAGAATGATGCCACACATTATTCATTAAAAGTTCATCTTCTTCATCAGTTGTCTTTACAAGGAGGGGAATATGATAGGTATTTCACCATAGCACATGAGCATTAAGTGGGACAGTTATGAACCCCACTCCATGTAGTAGTATAAATTATCATACCATTTTTTAACTTTGACATGTGTGTATGGATCCCAAAAAGGAGATCCATGTGACATAATGTATCATCTATTGATAAAAATCCATCCATGCATAGTTCTTAATGAAATTTCCTCTCCATGGATCTGTATCACCCACTTGTTAAAAAGGATTTTTATATTTTTATTAATTAAATTTGGTACCATAATATATCATCCTATCATCAATATATAAATATCAATGACATGAATCAGTACATTTATATTTCTTGAAGAAAATATATGCTAAACCGATATAACTCATATGTATAGGAATGGGTAATTTTTCAAAAAAAAAAGATAATCCATCCATTATTGTGAGGTAAATCAGGGATAATTTTTTGTGAATAGGATTATAAAATATGATCCAAGAGTCACTACATATCATGAAATAATTAGGAATAGAGTGACATGATATAATTTTAAATGTTGTTTAATTTTATAGATTTAGATTATATGAAAGGAATGTTGTAAATAATTCTATAAGTTATAAGAAGATTTTATTACCAATAATTCTATACTTATATAATGTATGTTTAGGGTGGTAAGAGGAAATAATGAATTATCCACATAGATTAGTTTAGAGTTATCCAATATAGACTTCTAGGTTGTAGTTTATTATCATACAGTGAGGACAATTAACACACTATTCAACATCATACAATAAATATATGGAATCTATATTGTTTAATGTTTTCTGGACATGGATTTGTTAGTAACATGGGAACTATGTAATTTATTTAATGACAAATGTTTCATTGATAGGGGTTTGATACACTCCGAGCCCATGATGGACAGTGAACATGCTCTATTAGAATATACCTCATATATGACATAGAGTACCAACAACATTGGTTCCGGATGTAGATTTTTTCCCCATGGAATCATTGGGATATAGAAACTATTTCAAAAAAATATAGAGGAATTAATTTATTTGTAACTTATTTTTAAAGTCTCACATAATCATATTCTAAAGGACATCTGGATGGAAATATGTATGCAATCTTTTCTCATTGAGTCGTTCAAAATCATCATTTCACGTATGCAGCTGTTAATATTTCGAGAGACCATTTTAGATGGAAATTTGAAATTTTGTTTAGGAGAATTGATTTATAATTAAAAACATTATTATATATATCTGAAAATATTGGTCATTTGTGTGGAAAATTATGTTGGATTATGAAAACCCCTCAAAGAAGGCATGTGATTTTTTATCCATGGTTTCTTGTCTTTACAAAACATTTTATTGGATATTTTTTATAGAAATTTTTAAATCCATTATCTGACCATTTTACATTATCTAATAAAATTATGACTTATTTGACTAACTTTTACCTTTGATACAATCTTTTCAACTTAGAAGAACCGATGATGATTCCATTTTCGATCAACATGGAATGAGTGACACCAAATTTGATATCTATGAAATCTATTGGGGAATTATACATAATCATGAATAAATTTTGTATTGAAATTTAAAATCCACTTAATTTGATAGGAGATCCTGGTTACTAACTAACGAGCCTCATAGTAGACTATGTGGACATCGTGTATTATGGATAATGTCTTTCCATCTTTAGTAAATTTGATTAGGACATCATCACAACCTCATATCTACAGGACATTAGATTTATTAAAAACAGAAAAAAAATAGTTAAATATTTTGTTCAATGTTGTATCTATTCCCTTATCACTATGTAAAAAATGAGGGTTGTGTTTTTGAGCTACTCAATTATGTGGATCATCTGTCTAATAATGAACAAGAGATCCTCATGCCATAGGGTCAGCCATGGAAGTAACAGAAATTGATAGTGCATCATCATAAGAACTATTTAGCTGAGGAAATGATTTAACTTCATCTCAAAATGGAATTCCCCCATAATTACTATAACACAATTGATTTTAGGGTTTATCAATTCCTTCGTGATAAGATATTTTCTATTGATATACTTAATCACCAATTCAAAATCACCTTTTTCAATTAGTAGGGTATCTATTGCGATAGGCATAGTTCCCAACCATTGATAAGGTCTTGATATTCTGCCTCATTATTTGAACAACAATCATATAGAATGATAGAATGTGGAATAATTAACCTTTAAATAGAGGAAAATACAATTCAAAGACCAACCTTGTTGATATTTCTTATTTCCATTCATTTATTAGTCTAAAATCAATATTCCCCCTAAAAATATCTCACTAATGTTTTGGGAGTTTCATAGGAAAATAAATATATATATCTAGTAGATTAATATTTTATGGTATGCTAACAAGGGTAGGATGTGATGTGAATAAATCGTTATGAACTTTACCATCGATATACACTTTCTATATGAATTATATGTAATATTAATTTTGTATGACCCTTGTTGTTTTTTATTCCCTATCAGTATAGGGTGTGTGAGAATATACTTTAATGGGTTGATATAGGTGTATCACCTAAAGATTTTAAAAGAATAAAATTATGTTCAATAGCATATATGACACAAAAAACTCAAATTTTATGATAATATAACCCCCCCAAAAAATTTATATTATATTTATTTTTTAAAAAATTTAATCTTATTGTTATATTTTGGTATGCACAATCCGGATATTTTTATATTCTATAGAGTATTCAACATGCAAGAACGAGCTTAAATGACCTAAGATTTATATAACAGTTATAACCAATCCTCTAAAATGATAAGTGTTAATAGAAATAACAAATTCAAGAGAAATATATATTTATAAATTTCATGCTTAATATAAATTATTTCAAAATTATTAGTAAATATTCTATCAATTTTCATTAAATTAATTTCATTTCTCAAAAATAGGTTTTCATTAAAAATGATTTTTTCACCTTTCAGGAAAAACAATATAAATAAATTGAGGAAAATTTAGGAATCACATTTCATAAAATTTATTTCATTTTTTGAAATAAAATTTTCATAATAAAATTTGGTGAAATTTTGGGATTTTCAAGATAATCATGATTTTTAGTGAATAGAAAAAAAATTCAATATTTATAAATATGTAAATTATTTTCAGTAATGTTAGTAATGTAAAACTAAAAGTATGACTTGAATATGATTTTTATTAAAATTATTGTTATTTATTTACATTTAATCAACTTAATTAAATTTTAATTACCATTATATTGTATTTTAGTATATGATTTTGTGTTTAAAAATGGGTTTTTGGAATATTTTTTAAAGTGCATAATGCATCTCCATTTTAATTAATAAAAAAAATTCCATTAATAGGAATTTTAAACATAAATTGTATTTATTATATATCATTAAATTATAATTTATTCTTATACCATTATTATTATTATTATTATACATTGATTTAGAATGAAACCACATTGTGCATATAAAAAATACACCAATCGAAGATCCTATTTTTTGCCACCTCTATTGGTTTTGATATAAATTTTAAATTTTAAATTTTATAAAAAATATTTGAAAACAAACTCATTTTTAGTATAATAATATAAAAATTATACTATAGTAAATTTTTGATAATTTTTTGAAAAGTTTAATTTTTTTGATGAATAGAGCAAATAATTAATTTTAATTAAACATTGACATGTCAAATAAATTATTTGAAAAGTTAAATAATAATTTTAATTTGTTTTAAAATAAAATATGATAAATTGTTTGGATCTTAAACCAATTTTTGTCATTTTATACATTTCATATTGAAATAGGATATAAATATTTTGTAAACATTTGAACAATTTCATTTTGTAATCCTTCATTCTCCTCGAATCTACAGGACTAATTATAAAATAAAATTTTCCACTTATATTAATTGAATTTGGAAATATAGATTCCATATTTTTAATAAAAAGTTTTTGTATTATATAATATTATTAACTTATTTTTTTAAAAAAAAAGAATAATGAAAATATTAAAAATTTATTATCACTGTTAATGTAAAAACTTCTTGTATTGGTGGTTAAACATAAAAGATAAGAGTTAAAATGACCTAAAAACTTATCTAAAATATATTTTTTTGGATATATTTTGAACTTATACCTTTTAATGTCAATAATGAATAATTATTGTTTTATTTTTAAATGTAATTAATGTGTATTGAATTAATTATTTTCAAAAACTACAAGTGTACCACTCAACTCACTTATCAAATGATGCACTATATTCTACTCTATTCACACCTTCAATGCCCATTATTTCAGCCCCTAAAAACCCATATAAATTATCAAATTCTATCATCTAATTATATAATCCTTAATGTTTAAATAAATCCAAACTAGGAATGATTTTTGTGCAAACCTAATGTGGTTACCCAAGGAAGATGTATCATTCTTCAATGAGCGTTCTTATTTATTTATTCATCCACCTCATTCAATTATTATGAAAACATGATTATATAATAATCATAGTGTTTTAAATGTACATATATTATCTATTTTATGTTAATGACCTAAAACCATCTCCACTTCCATCAAATTGGTTATAAAATCACAGTTTGTGTGTACAGTGGACAACCACCTCACGAATCGATGTAATTCATTTTTCAATTACAAATTATCACAGTCAGTTTGGTGGATGGATATAGGGTATATATGTGATATTTAGAACACAATAGTAACTTTTATGTAATAATATAAAATATACCTACTTAAATTTCCATTCCATAAGGGATATTTTAACATCATTCATTTGTATAGAGGAGTACCACCTAGTGAAGAAATGTGATCCACTTTCACTAATGATTTATATAGAAAAGATAAGGATAAGTTTAAAAAATATATGTGTTTTGTAGGTAATTAATATAATACTTTTAAAATATTTATAATTATTAAAAAATTAATATATCATTTTATTTCATATATTTTCACCCACAAAAAGATGAAACATCGTTTGTGTACATGTGGACAACTGCCTTCACAATGTGATGTGACTCTATCTTTTAATCACCACACCACATGTATGATATATATAATTATATTTACAGAAATATTTTATTTTTAATGATATTATTACCATTATTGTAATATATCCGAATAATTACCTCCAATCAATAATGATCATTGAAAAATTGAAATGTTACACATGCGTAAGTACGACCTACCATCCCCATGATCGTAACATACATAATTTATCAAGTCGATATTTTATAGTTTGTAGTTAAATAATAACTGATTTATAAATATGATAATTCTTTCATGTTTTTTATAAAATAGTTGATATGAAAATACTATATGTACATGAACCATAATATTCATGAAAAATCATGAATGAGAAAACATGGTAAATAACACCTGAAATAAAAAAACAATGAATGATTATTAAAACTAGTAGTGATAATATGTTATAAAGGTATCATTTATGATATTATAAATATTAATGTGTTTATATATGATGTTAATAACATGTATAAAACAACTATTCCTTATTTTATGTAAATTCCAAACAAATGGAAGTGTAAGATAAGGGATTTTATAACCTCATATCCATTAATTGGGTTGAACATCTACTTCAGTGATTATCTCATGCTATGATTATATGTTCAATGAAATTTTATTAGATTATATTTAATTTCTAATTATTTAATTTTCATATAAATAATATACTTATAATAATTTAATTGATTAATCCCCACTTCAATGACTTGATCTCTCTAATAGATTTTTCTCTCAATTTTCCTCTGATGAGAATTATATCATGTTGTAAACCTATATTTTTTTATGTGAACTATATACATAAATTTGAATTTAACTATGATTAATTTATTTATTCTCACAAAATTTTATGTCTAATTATATGTTATCTTTTCCAGGGTATCATGATTCAATGTTACCAAAGTTGTAGGATTTTCATGTTACAATCTTCTCTATTATCATGATTGTTTATAATTAAGTACACAATGTAAAAATCATATGATATACCTATGAAGGTTTTCATGAATATTCTTTTACTCTCGTTATTCATTATATATTAATTTTATACTACCATTTCCCACTCTATCTTATATAAACTAATTTAGGAATTGTTTTTTAAAACCATATTTATTTATATGTTCGATAGAAAATCATTTTTCTTACAAAACAACGTTAACTAAAAATGTTATCAAAAATATTTTTTAATTATTTAAACAATTTATTAAAAGGATTTTTAAAAATATTATACATTTTACAAAAATGTTTTGAAATGAATCTTCATTTCATTTTCCAATTAATGCACATTTTACTTTTATCGATAATGTGAAAGAATATTTATTTTAGATTGTATGAAATAATCATAATTTTACATCATTAGGAACATCATTATCATTAACTATTATATTATACTATTTCATTATTATTTTAAAAAATTATTTTCAAAATTTTTTAAATTATTTTTTACAAAATTGAAATTTCATTTTATTAATAATAGTTTTAAATTATTTTCAATTCTTTATATTTTTATTGGGTTGTTTGCAAAGAAAATGACATTCACAATATTTTTGGTATTTTTAGATTTAAAAAAATTGTATCTAAATGAAAAGGATATTTCCTCCATATGTATTTAATGATATTTTAATGGTTTTCACATTCACCAATGCCAAAAAACTCTATTGTTTCTTATGCACTAATTTGGATATTATATTATGAGACCAACCACAATATTTCTAACGGTGGCTTTAGATTGTTTCAATTGAATTGTTGTGGAACAAGTTTATTTCTTATTGGTTAATAATATTTCAAAGATATTTTAATAGGAGAAATTTTTTCCATGGGTTTACTATGTTTCAAAGATATATTTCTGGAACCCATTTTTTCTATGGGTAAATCATGTTTCAAAGAGATTGACATGAAACCCATTTCTTTTCCATTATATAATCAGGTTATAAATTGAATAATGATTATTTATATGAGTTATATGATGAAAACTCTAGGTACATAATTCCTGTTCTGGTTCTTGTAAATTATATATGTTGGGTTTACCCAGATATCTCAAGGTCATCCCTTTATTGATTATATGATGGGTGAACTCAGATTACAATGAGATATACCAATTGATATTATATAAATGTTGTGAATAAATATATATCCAATAAATTTGGAAACTATTATTTTATGCCAATAATTATATTGGTAGTCGACCATATAGTTATTCTATTTTTAAGGGTTCTATAAGGGTTTTTATGTACTACAAAAAGACGATGTTCTATGATATAGACACATTTAATCTATTATTTTCTATAGGTTTCTAGTATTTACATTATTAATATTAATATAGCATGGATAATTAATATTGTTTATGATATATTTTTCTTTTTTGAATTACTTATGACAGGTTTCGTGATTAATTATTTCAACAATGATTGGTTATCCAAAAATGATATAAAGAAATCATGACCGGAAGGGATTTCATTGGGATGGTGATGATGACTTAATTTGGAATATGAAATTTTGGGTTAGGTGTGAGAAATAACCATTTAAAGACATGGGTATTGATTTTTTTTTGTCTAGTATAAAGCTCTCCCTACCCTCGGTGGGGATCTCCATAACATCGGTCCTTCCCCCACCAAAGGGGGTGGGATTTTCATCATCTTTCATGGGGGCTTAGTCTATCCGTTTTATCCCTTTCTACAATATCGACTATCTTACTTCATTCTCCAATCCTACACTCATCCCTAAATTCCCAGAACTATCGTGATGATTTTCTTAACTCATTCTCTCAACCTTAGAGTTCATGGAATCCTCAGGCCTCTTGAACATTACATTATTGGATTGTTTTAAGAAGAACCATCCTTCAGTTTATTCATTATAAAAGTTCATCTTTTTATTTTAAATATTAAAGTAATGGAATATGGTTATCCTTCTAATTGGAAAACACATCATGATTCATTTTCCATTATAGGATGTATTAATCAGGGCTTGATCTAGTGCTCCTCGAAGTTGAAATAGAGGCCATTTCAACCATTATGAAATGGTCTATGAATTTTTATTTGAATTTTGATGATCTTACCTAGAAAATTTCTTTTAGTTTTCTAGAACATCCCTTACATTCCAAAATACATCGATCATGAGAATGATATGAAATACAATTTTTTATTACTTATGTTTTGATAGTAAAACTAGTTTTTTTCTCCCCTAACTCCCTAATTTTTTTCCTATGATCACGTTTCAAATCTAACAGTGGATTTTGTATGTATGAGTATTTTAAATAGTTTTCTAATAAGAATAATGATGTTTTATAGAATTGGGGGGATTTCTGTTATTCCTGTATATTACATGGGCACCTAAAAGTAGTTTTCTTAAGTGGACAAAGGACAAGGTAAGGGGTCTCATATTCTCTCATCCCTATAAAATTATAATGGAACAAGTAGTTGATGTCTTTATGACATTGTTTTGGGTCCCTATTCTTGATCATGAATACAAGATTATAAATTTAATAGGGATTTCTAATTAGGTCCAACAATGTATGAGGGGATGTTAAACTGATGTTTTGTGACCCCAATGCCTTCATTTTTTGTGGAATATGTGTAAAATTTAAATGAAACTTCCCATGAGAATCAATTTGTGTTGGAAAATTAGAATCCCCATAATAGCCCAAGGAAGGATGTATTCCACTCCTCTAATCATTCAGTTATCGAAAAAACAACCAATTTTTATTCTCTTTAGGAAATGCTGCGAATTATGATCACTCATCCAAGTGTTTATTATATAACATACATGATGAGTGTTGAATTAGATGATTCCAAGATGATAGAGAAGATCCCACAACTGGATAAATAGATCCCTCCCACAGTCACTCCATTTGTAGATGTGGTTAGGGATGCACATATATGAAATGGTCAGCATATTTATCAAGTTTCTCCAAGGGGTTATAGTATTAAAAACCTATATAATTCCACATCACATTCTACATTAAAATATTGTATAGGTCCTAATAGAGAATTAACACAAAGATGAGGGTGTCCTAACCAGCGATGCTAATAAAGGCCAATTTACCTACAAAATAGTTTTTCGTCAATGAATGTTAGTTAAACGGAGAATTGTTCCCCCTATGTATGGATAACATAAATTCTAATAAGGAAGGAAAATCATGTTAATTATAGGTCTTCTATGGAGATGGAGTAGAGTGAAAAATATAAAGACTACCAACTAATGATGGATCAATAAAAATACCCCCAATCAATTATGAAAGGTAGTGAGTAGGATTTCCCAGGCACTATAATGGTTGGGTATGACTCGGGGAAGGTTAAGAAAGGTAATCTATATGATAAGAAATTTCCACTTTACAAGGGTGGGATAAAAGACTCCTAATGATTACTCGAATTTAACCAAAAAATTTATAAACAGATCCCTAGGTAAGGAAGTGAAAATTGGATGGAAATGATGTTAGAGGCATGAAAATTTATTGATGTTATAAAATAGATGTCTATTAGGCTTGGAGAGAAAGTAATAATTAAGGCCTATAAGGTGACTGAGAGAGAATTATCTATGAAGTAAAAGAAAACCGTTCATTCTATATTCTGGGATAGAGTGGAAAGACAAGTGAAAGAGGAAAAAGGAAAATGTGTGGAGCTCATTCACCACTCTAAGGAAAAAAATACAAAAAAATCATTACAAATTATCTCTCTAATGGAGGTTATTGAAAAAATATATGGGAGAATGATTCAAGTTGACATTAATGAGGATCAAAGGTTGTGGATCAGTAAGAAATATTTCATTTTGGAATGTGATTTCAATGGAAGGAAGATCAATGACGAAGAAAATATACAGACATAGGACAATATGAATAATCATTTTGAAGAACTTATCAAGGAAGATGGAATTATATAGGTAACGAAATTTCAATGGGGGTTATATTGGTTGGTGATTTTATGTTGGGTCTGAAGACTCTATTTTTTATGAAATCAAAACCCCTTTTTATCTAGCTAGACGGAGGGCCATTACAATGATCCATGTCCCAAGGTGAGGTGGCCAAAAAACATGGCCTGATGGCCCTTTGCAGCATCATTACTATGTGATCCAACCCACATCATTTCTTCATTATTAATCCCCCAAGGAAAATTCATTAATTTGAACCCTAGTAATTTAGGGGTAGGATTAAAGAGTTTACCACTCAGGAACCACCCAAAATACATTATTTATTCTAATATTCATAGACGTGCTTTTAATGATTTTATAGATCTTTTGTTCTTTAATGTTCCCTTAAAGTGGCTTTTATGGTTTCCCACTTTTTCATTATAAGTTATTTAGAAATAAATAATAATAACTTTCATGTTGATGAAATAGGTATTGTTTACATGTGAGTATTTCCCAAATCTCTAAATCACCAATCCTAAAATTTTCATGAGAATATATGTGATAATTATTTACCTTTTTATTTTGTAGGTTTTGATGGAAAAAATTTGGGGCCCAATTATCAATATAAAATCTAGAAATGTAATATTTTTTATTTCAACCCTTGATCTAAGTGTACTGGTTAAGGCAGTTATAATTGCTATTAGAGGAAAGGTTTAGATAAATTTGGATATTATGATGTCATCATGTTTGGTTATATTAAGAGTTATGGATATTATCATAGTTCTATAAGTTTAAGAATGATCACCGGTTGAAAGTCATAGTCATCCCATTTTAAGATTAATGTTATGTGATCTTAAAGTTTTAAATTTGACATTAGGTGACGTTTTAATATGTTAAATTATATGTAATTCTATGGTTTAACATTAATTAAAAAAATTATATTTTATCGAAGTAATATTTAATGTATTGATATAATTTAGTGTTTATATGATATTGGATATTTTCTTAATTACTTGAGCATGAATTTAATTATATAGGTAACTGTGATATTGAAAAGTGTTTTGGTAACACCATATGATTTTATGTACCTTTTTTCCTCGAATAAATAAAATTTTATTTTATGTCTCGCAATGGACTAAGTCAAAAATTCTTTTCTCAGGGATCTTACCTGTCATATTTACATAGAACCAACTCGTCATGCAATACAGAGGACAACGACTCAGCATATGACTAAGCATATATTACACACAATATTGATATTTCAATAAAACGTCATTTTACTTTTATTATTGAATAAAATATATTGTTATAAACATTCCATTAAACATTGTTATATGAATATAAATAAATAATTTTTATTTTTTTATTATAACTAAATTATATTTATAATCAAATATATAATTTTGAAAAAGTTCTAACATATTTAAAAATATTATTTTCAAAAACAAACATCTTTTAATTTATTTATATGAAAAATAATAAAACAAATTTGAGACACATATATAATTAATATTTTTTAAAATAATATTTTTTTAAATTTATATTGTCAAAATTAGATTATAATAATTTTTTTGGATTTATCTGAGAAACATAATTTTTAGATTATTAGTTAATGATACTGTATTTTAATTCAAAACTATTTTTGATCTATTTTTTATAAAGTTAAATTATATTTAATTTTTTTGAATGTATAATAATGTAATATCTTTATCAATAAATTCCAATTAGGTAATCAGAACAAATTTAAAATTGAAATATGATATGAAAACATATTAATCTTTTGATCATTTTTACATTAAAAACCCACATTAATGACCTGACAGTGGGATTCATTTGAAATTATTTTCCTCCAAATATGGTATTGGAATTTTGAAAAATTTATTCCATATTTTGAATCATAATAATTTATAATAATAAATAAGTTAAATGTATTTTGTGACAAAAAATATTACTGAAAGATATTAATATAAATTATATCGATTATAGAAAAATTATGCCTAATAAGGGACTAAACCGTAACCATAATGACCAAAACATCCTAAAAACTAGTCCAAAATCCATTTTATTACCATATTTTGACCATATCATCCATTTTTTTTAAAATTTTTAACGTTATTGGATCAACTTGTTACTCAAAAAATGTGTGTGTAATTATCTCTGATAATATTTAAAAAATCGCTACTCCTCCTTCCCTATAAAAGGCCACAACAAATCCATCTTATTTACTCCTCTAGAATCAAATAGGCCAAAAAATATCTAATAAATATAATTTTTAGCATCTAAAACATCCTCCTTGACCCCTACATTTGGGAATAAAGTCTCCAAAGAAATTGTTTTGGAAAAAAATAACATGATTTACCTGATTTAGAAGAAACACCTTATCTCAAGATCCTTTATTTATTTTTCTTTTCCACCCCCATCACTATATTTATTCCATGATTGTATGACAATTATAGTGTCCAAATTATTCTATTATTATATTATTAAATGTGTATAAACTATAATTACATACACCTCCATATAATTTGTAACAAATATATTATTTTCATGTACAACAAACTACCACCTCACTAAACGACAATTGGTTATTTTTACTTTACTACCTATCACACAAGAATTATTTTGGAATATCTATTTATATTTTTATTTTGTTATAATTATTATATATTTAATATTATGTATTCCTTTTACAACATATATATTTTTTAATTTCTATTTGGTGTAAAGATGATAATTTCGTCTAAGGGCGTGTATAACTATGCCCCCTCAAAGCGATGTGATTTGTTTACACATTACATGGAATATATTATGGATGGATTTAGTTAAATTATATGATATATATAAAATTATAATTATAATTTATTTATATTATATACATATATACATATAGATCGTTTTTTTTCATAATATATGTCCATAAACTATGAAACAACATTCATGCATACATACCACCTACCATCTCTATGAACGTTATAGTACATTTCATACATAAAATTATATAGATTATTATAATACACATATATTAGATATAAATGATATTTATATCCTGTTTTACATTCTATAATCCTGATATATGTATAAGGATAAACAATTTAACAAATTTATACACATGTGAAGAACACGGTAAGGTGATTTCATATCACTTTTTATTTCCATGAGATACATGATTAATTCAAAACCCAATCATTTTTTTATGGTGCATGTAATAACCATAAATGTATTCTATGTATCTAATACTTATGTGTATTTACATATTAATTTTATGATCTTTCATTCATGGGGATTATGTTTTAAAACTTACCAAATTGGTAAAATAGTTTGGTCTCAATTGTTTGTCATTGATACTCATGTTTTGTTATCAATATATTTTTTCCAGGTTTATATAATTACATTTTACATTTAATATCATGGATATAAATTAGTTAATTATTAATTTAGGTTCATGTAACTTAATTTTCTTACATGGTTAGTATGCTCCCAAGTAACCATTGGGTAACAGTTTATTGAAACAATTTCATCTCTTATCAAGACTGTTATTGATTATGATTCCTATGATGAAATATTATGATCCATCTTTCAATAAAACTCTTGAGTTTCTTTCTCCCATCTTTTTAAAGATATGTCCATGTATTAATTTCATTTCCCGTCTTTGGTACTTAAGATAAATTTTTTATGTAATGTGTGATAGTCCCCATATCCGGTCAAAAGTCAATGGAATTCAAAAAGAATCTTTTAAAAAATGCTTTAAAAAATGTTTACATAAGATATTTGAAGACCATTTTCAAAGAAAAAAGATTTTAAAAATATATTATATTTTACAGTGCTTCCCTTATTATTTTTTAAATATATTATCAATGAAAAAGGTTTTGAAAAAGGATTTATATTTTAAATATCATTTTAAATGAAAAAAATGATATTTTACTCATGAATTTTTTTAAAATATAATTAAAAAAATATTTCCCAATGGAGATAAAATTCATTTGTGTTACCCATGCCTTTATAAAGAAATTATTCACTTATTAAAATCTTATTAAATCTCTGAATGTATTATGTTTTTATAGTTAGATATCAATGAAACCAATTTTTATTTATTCTGTTATATGTTTTAAAACCATATTTATTTATTCAGTTATGTTTGTGAAGATATGATTATGAAACCAATTTATTTCCACAGTTTTAGATATGATTATATGTTTATAATACCCATTTCATTTCATGGGTAATGATATAAGTATATATGATCTTTTGGAACATGAAGGTATGGTTTCATTATGGGACAGGTGGGAATTGTATCACCCTCTAATTCATTGGGTAGAGGTTTAATTCTCATGAGATAAACTATGATGGTCTAGAGAATTTTCCTTGGCTACAAAGACTACTATGGGAGTGAACCATGACAACCAAGATGGTATAAGGTGTGAAATCATGCCACTACAAGGGCCATGAGAGTAAACCATGACTACCAAGATTGAATAGAGATTGATCCCATACTACTATGATGGTCCTGGTAGTGATTCCTTGGATACTGTGGAAATCATATTATATATGATTATGTGTCATCCATTCTTCCGTGTATTATTCCTATGTTAAGATTTCATGTTTTGTGTTCATTATTTTCATTATTATTCATGTATATTGAAAATATTGGATTTATGAAATGAATCGTGTGTATGATCTTTGATATGTAGTATATGATCTTATATTTTCTGTGTCACGGTCTCATACCCTTATTCTCATTATTATGATAGTATATTTAATTTTTTTAACCCATACTATAAATTTGAGCTCATGCATTTTTAGGATTGTTCCCCCAATATTTGAAGATACGTGTTATGTTTGATGTGTCTAATAAGGCTACTAGTCATGATGAACCCTGTGGGAGACAATGTAGATAACTTATTTATCAGGTTTTATGTTTCCATGTTCCCTAATGCACTAGACTAGTATGGTTGTTGGGTGTCAGTTAGTATAATGTTTTAAGTATTATGAAATAATATGTAATCCTAATGTATAAAAGTAGAGGGTATCTATAATTGGTTTCAGATAAAAGTATTAGTTAACCTTTGGAATCTAGGAATATAAAATATTTTTGATAATACTATGTAAATATATAGGGAAAAGTCTATGGATACGGAAAATATATGTAAATTTCATGGTATTGTGGTAATGGATAGAGTTAGGGGTTTCTTATAAATACATCCCTTTATGAAAACGACATGTGGTTGTGGCTCTAGAATAGATCTACCAAAGGAAAAAAACATCCACAACATATAATCGGCTTAACTCTGGGTAAATTGGTACATGAAAATGGGATTTGCTACAAACATGGTTTAGCACTCCGAGGGACATGTTTTTGAAATTCATATACTATTCACAAAACATTATAAATTTTTTAAATTGATATTCCCTATGAATAAACCAGGATTAGAATAAGGTGTCATAGATCAAGGAAGTTTTCATGATATAGAAAACCTGTAAGGGACTTTTGTTGATTATGTCGTTCTTTAATGAGATAATTGTTTCTTACTATATAATTTTAAGTTTTAGTCAATGGTTGGAACCTAAAGGATCTTGATTGATAGTGATTGTGATAAACAATGAAACAATTTTCATACTGATAAACCGAATTCTATGGGAGATAGAATGAAAACACTCATTTATTACCTCACATATATTTCAATGTCTATCAATCATGGTGGAATTAGAAATGATAAAAGGTTGGAAACATATTCTATGGAGTCTTTAATGAGGAAATGTAAACGTTCTTTCAGAGGGTAATCAAATCCACATGTTATTGAACAATTGATCATTATTGATGAAATGATATTTTATGTTCTCAAATATTTAGAGCATGATAAAGACAATTTAGTCGTCCTTCTATTAGATATAGAAGAATACTATTAGCGGACTCTAATGAAGAATATAAGGTAGGTAGACTAAATTCCTCCCATGTATTGGGATGAGTTTAATAAATTATATTTCCATAAGTAATTTCTTATTATTCTTCATACCATGATAGAGAAACTTTTCCATTAGTTGAAACAAAGCGATGATGAATCTCTTGGTTCTTATAAGGATAATTTCATAATATATTCAATGTACACATCCTGAATTATCATCCAACCTAAAAATAAAGTTGATAGGATCTTTTGTTGCTTAAATTCATGTCTCAAAAGGGTGTTTCTCATAAGTATTTTTTAGCTATTAAATTTTTTTGTGTTGTAAAGTCAAGGTTGAAATGGAGGTAAGAGTAATGTCTAAATCTCATGGTTTTTTATAGCTAGAAGAACATTATGTTTAATGGAAAACATATAAATCATGAAGAGAATAAGATGGGATTACATTTTTTCTCTATGTGTGGGAAAAATAATGGAGGAAATTTCCTTAAGAGTTTTAATAAATGTTTTATGTGTTGAACGGAAGTCCGTCAAGAAATTTTTTTCTGATGTGATTGGAATATGTTAGCTAATAGTTTGAAGGAAAAAAAGTGTCACAAAATTAAACTCCCATGATTTATTGATTGAAGTGTAAGGAGAACATTAATTATTCTAACCCATAACCATCCCCAAGGTATGGTGATCATGAACGATGTAAGAATCCACTTAAGATGAGGGATAAGCGGAAATATCATGTAATTACTATTTATAATGAGTGGTGCAATAACGACATGATGAATGCTACACATACCATATAATCTAGAAAATATAATGTCAGATTTGATTTTGGATCTACCCACACATTCATATATAAATAAATTATAAGGGTGTCAATATTGCATCAAAATAATTAGATGTGGAATTAGTAATAAAATCCCATAATGTTGCGATGATTTCATATCATGTCTATGATTTCTCTCAGTTTGATGTTTGTGGGAATGTGTTTCCTAAAAATCATTTCATTCTTCCTTTGGTTGAGTTTGAATTCATCTTAGGAATGGATTGAGTCTCTCTTCATAACATCCCAATAAAATTTCAATGAAGGGAATTTACCATTCATATTTTTAACCCTCCTATGATCATTCATCCATGTGATGATTTTTATGAACATACTATCGATATTAAAAATAGTTTATGGGTATTAATTCCCATTAAAAAGGGTTGTTTATCTCAAATGGATGGGGATAAAATCAACATTGAGGATATTCCTATTGTTCAAGAATTTTTGGATGTCTTTCTGGATGAGATTCCAAGTATTCCACCAAAACGTGAAGTTTAGTTCTCAATAGAACTCATACATGGTTCCAAATTTTTTTTGAAGAATCCTTAAAGAATGGGTAAGTCTTATTTTGAGGAATTGAAGATGAAACTCCATGAAAACCTTGATAAAAAATCATTTAGCCATGTGTTTCACCATGGGTGAACTAGTTATTTTTTTTGAAAATGATATATGGATCAATGTGAATCATCATTGAATATTTAGATTTTAACAAGATCACGATCAAGACTAAGTATTCTCTCCCACGTATTAATGAATTATTTGATCAATTTCCTGGAGCTCAATAATTTTCAAAGATTTAAATTAATTTTGGATATCATCAACTGATGGTCAAGAAAGAGGATATACCCAAGATGGAATTATTTACAAGGTATGGAAACTATTAATATGTAATGATTCCTTTTGGTCTAACTAATTCCCCTGCTATCTTCATGTATTTAATTAATAAAGTATTTAGATATTAACTCAATTAGTTTGTATAAGTATTTATAGATGATATTCATATCTATTTTATGTATAAGTAATGGCATGAATATCACTTGAGAATTGTACTAAAGACCCTAACGAAGTAGAATATTAATGGAAATTTAATAAGATAGGATTTTGGATGAAAATCATTTCATATTTGGGTAGCATAATCTCACGTGATTGTATAGTAGTAGACCCATCAACGATAGAGGCTATTAAATTATGGCCTAGACCAACAATATTGATTGAGATTAGAAGATTTCTTAGTTTATCAGGATATTATTGATGGTTTGTGGAGAATTTATAATGAATATCTAATCCTATGTCCACATTAAATTAGAAGAGTTTCATGTTTCTCTGTTTTGATGAATGTGAGGAAAATTCGGGGAACTAAATGAATGTTAATCAGTGAACTTTTGAATACATTATCCTATAGTGGATAATGGTTTTAAATCTATACAGATACATCCAAGAAGGGTTTTGGATATGTTCTTATGTAGAATAACATGGTTATAGCATATTCCTCCGGACCGTTGAAGATTCATGAGAAAAACCACCCTCCTCATGGTTTTTTTGGTTGCATAAATATTTTTTATAAAAGATATTGAGGGATTATCTTTATAGAGAAATGGGTGCTATATTTACAAAATATAAATATATGAAATATATATTCAGCAAGAAAGAGTTAAAAATGCACCAAAAAATATGCTAAGAGTTGATAAAACATTATGAATGCTCAATAAATTACCACCAGTGGAATGAGAACAAGGTGGGAGATTCTTTGAGTCAGAAGGATCATTCAATATTATCCATGATGATGACCAAAACAGATCTTATATTTCTAGATTTTCCGAGGATGGGTCATGAAATATTGAAGGAAGGGTAATATCGTATCTCTCTCAAATTAATGATCACCCCTCTATCTAGGTGATGATTAAGGAGGTGAAAAATTAAGAGGGTGAGATGAAAAATAATGTAAAAAATATTCCTCAGTTTATCCTTGATCAGGATGGAATGATAAGGTTCAAGAACAACGTCTTTCTTCCTTCCATAACAGATTTGAAAAAGGAACTGTTAGAGGATTCTCATTATTCATCATTATGTATTTATAATGTAAGTACAAAGTTGTATATGGAAATGAAAGAGTACATCTAGTTGGAAGGTATAAATAGAGATATCACATAGTTTTTATCTTAGTGCTTGTTATGCCTAAAAGTTAAGGCTAAAAGAGAAAAGTAAAAGGGGGTGTTACTTCCATTACCCATAAAAGAATGGAAATGGGAGAAAATCACTATGGATTTTGACTTCGGTATACCAAAAACCTTTAACATGTTTAATGATAGATGGGTCATAGTCGATCTACATAATAATTCATCACACGTCATCCCTATCAGAGAAGATATATCACTAGATCAGCATTCTAGGATATAAAATAATGAAGTTGTAATGTTCCTGGAATAAAAATTATATTATATCTGACCAGGAACTACGATTTACCTCAATGTTCTAGAGAATTATTTCACAAGAAATTCATATAAAATTGTTTTTTAGCATTACTTATCATCCTCATACAGATGGTCAGTCTGAAAGAACAATTAAAACCGTAGAGGATATGTTGAGATCATGTTTTCTTGATTTCATGGGTTGTTGTGAATAACACCTTTCCCTAGTTGAGTTTTCATAAAATAATAACTTTCACTCAATAATTCATATGGCATTATATTAAGACCTATAAGGAATGAAACGTAGATCTCCCACATGAAGGTATGAGGTTGGATAAAGAAATATATTGGGTCCAGAGATTGATAAAGAAATGGATGAGATGGTAAGAACCATTCAGTAAAATTAAAAAGTAGCTTAATGTTAGAAAGAAGCTTATGATTATAACCTCTAAAGTGGCCTAGAATTTGAAGCTGGTGAAAATGTTTTTATAAATCTCACCCTTGATGAAATTCTTTAGATTTGGGAAGAAATGTAAACTAATACCTAGGTATATTTGTCCCTATGAGATTTCTGATCATATCAGGATGGTAGCCTATCACTTGGCACTTACTCTATATTTCTCCCAAGCCCATGATGTTTTCCATGTATCTCTCTTTAATAATTACATACCTAACCATTCACATTAACCGAACTCATAGGTTATACAACTGCAATGGAATCTTTCTGACCAGGATCATCCTTTTAAAATTTTGGATAATGTTAAGAATGTTCTATGAAACAAGGCCACTCACCTGATCAATTTTTTTTTGAGAAATCATTTGTTATAGGAATATACAAGGGAATTTTGGGATATTATGAAGCAGATATATCCTCATTTTTTACCTGATTTATGAATTTCAATGGATTGAAGTACTTTTAGGGGTGTAGAATGTAACACCCAATGTTTTTATGGTATTTTTTCTCAAATAAATTTAATTTTCATTTTTATCTTGCAATATACTATAAAAAAACATTCATTTCACATGTCACTGACATGGGGTATATTAAATAACACCAAAAATTCATATAATACATTGAACATGGGCTTGACATATAACCTAGCATAGAAATTGATGTATATTACACACAACATTGATGTTTCTACGAAACATCATTTTACAATTATAATTATTTAAATGAGATAATTATAACCTAGCCATTAAACATAGTTATATGAATAGTAAAAACTAATATTCAAATATTTTTTAAAATATTTTTATTTAAATATAACATATTGAAAATGAATTAAATAAATTTTTTAAAATTCATTATATTTTTTAAAATACCATTTTCTCAAATGAACTGCTTTTAATGTAATTATGTGAAAATGACAGATTGAATTTTATACTTATTTAGAAAGGAAATTTGATAAAATAAACATTATTTTTTAATTTAAAATATCTAAATTAGCTTAAATATGTATTTTTGGGATTTTTTAGAGAAATATCTTTTTTTTGAAAAGTGAAAAATACCGGATTTTAATCCAAAACTGATTTTTTATATAATATATTTATAAGGTTGATTATATTTTAAATTGGTTGAAAATTATAATTAGATAATATTTTTGGATTGGATTACACCGAATATACATAAGAGGGGGGGTGAATTGTGTCTTTTCAAAAATCATTACGTGATTGTGTTTTTCCTTTTTAACTTTAATCAGATAAAATGATGCAGCGGAAATTTAAATAACAGATACACAAGATGTATAGTGGTTCTGGGAATAGATGGCCCCTAGTCCACTCTACCAATGCTCTACTCCAAGATCATGGTGATTTTCACTATCTGGTCCTCATTTCAATAAATCGGTTCACAACTGAGTACAGGCAGTTGACACCTTTACAATCCACGGAAAAACAAAGCCTTCTGGTTGAAACACGAACCTGCTCATCTTAGTACATGAAGCTGGTTACTCAAGATAATAAATTTTTTAGAAAGATCTTTTTCAGTTGATTTTCACAATTGCAACAGAATGCAATTGACAGCAGAATAATTGTTGTCTCTAGAAATATTGAGTTTCAAGTTGAAGAAATGCTGAGTCGATCTGGTTGCAGTAGATATAGAGATATATTTCACAACTTCAGAAGTAGTATATCCACATAAGATATTTGATGTAGAAAAAGTGAATCTTCTATCGAGTTCCTTCTTCTTAAATAAACAGATCTTGTACGCTCCTTTTGAATCAAAAGAACTGAGTGCTTCTTGCAGTCTCTGTTTTCCACCTTTTTAAATAATATATTGATCACCATACTACTCTGCCTGGTATTTCAAAGAGAACATATATAGTAAAGGATAGCATATTCCCAGCACATTTAGATCCATAAAAGTCTCCTTTTGATTCGAAATATTCAAAATTTTGAATTTATAGAGTAGTCGTAACTTCCCTGAAGACTCAACATAAAAATCTCCATTTAATTCGATCATTAATCCATTGATAAAACGACTTTGAATCAGTCAATGTCATATTTTAAAATCAACTTTAAATCCGGCTCCAAATCCACCTAACGATTAGCTTGCTGACCGTTGCATAAAAATATCATCTTTCAAACTTTCTGATGCCAAACATAAGGTTGAAAATGTGCCCTCCAAATGTAGGGATGAAAACATAAGGTTGAACATAAATGTAGGGTTCATGTTACTTTCTTCAAATGTATGGTTGATCATAAACATAGGGTTGATCATACATACGTTTTCTTCAACTCTCAGAAAAAAGATAAAAGATCCATTCAAAGAATGTTTGGTTGTTAACAAAAGTATGGTTGTTGAACCATACTTTTGAGAAACATACATAACTTTTAGTACTTACATATAGTTCTCCTTCCATACATTGTTGATAACTCAAACGTATGGTTCCTTCCTAACGTAATGTTCTTCTTCCATACTTTTCTGATAACGTATGGTTGATTAACCATACTTTTCTCTTTTCTCAAAAAAGTATACATTCTTTTCACCCTTATGCTATGTTTATCCACATAGGGTATGAACAATGATTCCATGACATGCTAAAGTAGATCTCGAATAAGTAAGATATGAACATTGTTTCTAGAACATGATAAAGACGAATACTTTAACAACAAATTCCCATAATTTTAAACGTAAAATAAATTAATAAATTCCTACAAAATAATAAATAAAATCATTAGAAAATAATTAAGGGTATTTTTGAGCATAAAAATTATTATAAGGAGACATAGTATTATTTTCAATAATCTCCCCCTTTAAATAACATTATTTTTTATTGTTGAAAAAAAATACTTTTCTCAACAATATCCCCTTTTTTGTTGATCACAAAACCCATAAAATAATAAATCTAATTAAATGAAACTATCTTTCAAAATTAATTACATAATTTTTTAGAATTTTAAGAGGATAAAACAATATTTAATTTTAAAAAAACCATTTCAATAAATAAAAATTTCTCACCCCTCAAGATAATAAAATAATTTTTCTTTAAAAATAAATGTAAAGAATAAAAAATTGTTTCACATTTTATCCAAATTTCTCCCTATGAATATAAATTAAAAGAAAATTCCCTTTATAATAAATGACTATTAATAACTTAAAATTGTTTTTTATATATGTATAAATCCAAAACATTTAATATAAAGAAAATCATTTAAATAAGGTTTTTAATATAAAATTTTGTGTTTATCCATTTTCTCCCCCTTTTTGGGATATCAAAAAGAATAATAAATCAGGGATTTTAACATATTTAATGGTGCACTGAACTGTAGGTAAATGCTATTATTAACTATTTATCAATAATTAAATCTGGAGTAATGGAATATCAAAATAAAGACAGCAAAACAAATAGAAAAAAATAAACATATTTTCATTAAAAATCAATAATATATACATGTATGAAAAACACTAGAATGAAGGTTTGGGTAAGGTAGTCCATAGTTTCTACCTCCTCTGGATTTCATGATTGATTCTTGTAAACTATTCCTTGAGTATCTTCATCATCCCATCTCCAAGTTTGATAATGATCTCTCTGTTCTTCTGAGTCATATGAATATCCTCGATTAAATTGACCCTGAAAACTCATGCATCCTTTCTTCTTTTTCTATAAACCTTGATAACTTCTCTAACATCTGATTTAACAGTGTTCTAATTTGTGGCTCACTAGATGTTAGTTGATCCACTAATTTTTTTTGATTGTCTTGCAATTCTGATAATTGATCACTATTACATTGAATATCTTGCAATATGTCATTCATGTTTCTCATCATGGCTATGATAGCTTGAAATATTATGATTAAATTAGTTGAAGTACCTGAGCCACTAACAGCACTATTTCCCACTGATGCAAATTGGTTCTCCATAAAATTTTTTTGATCTAATAAATCTCTCTTCTTAACCATTTCAGATTTAAATTTTGCAACTCCATTCAACATATCCTCTTTAAATATTTCAACTTCTTGCCTTGAGATTGTACTCTCCTTCATATTTTGAAATATCAATTGTTCTAAGCCTATGGCATTTCTCAGAGTGATATTCTCAGATTCCAACTAAGACACATTTTTGTACAGTTATTCAACTTATTTCTTCTTTAAATCAGAGGCACCCTATGCTTGATTCACATTCTCAGGCATTGTATGATGCAGAAGTACGAAAGGTATTGATTGCCCATCAGATTTTTTTTCTCTTTGTCTTGAGTGGGTTTTTCCACAGATTTTTCCTCGGAGTCCTTTCCAGACTCTTCCATAGAAAAATCCTCTTGAAGTACCTCTGTTTGATAATTAGGGAGATGTTCCTCACAAACATCAACATCTTTATCTTCCACTATAATTTCATAAACAATATTTTCAGGAGTTTCCTGTGGTCTGGCCACTTCCTCACCATGATGTGCCTCCTTATATTGTTCCTATTGAAGTTTTACTTAAACATAAGCTACAATATGTTCATGAGTCTCCCTTTGAGATTCTTTTTGAATCCCTGATCCCTCTACTGGTGTTTTCCTTTCACTAACAGCTTCCATGGTCTTATCAATAGCAGATTCTCTTACAAAAGTATAAGAAAATAAATCTTTTAATTTTTTACAATGTAGGGGAAGTAATTTCCACATTAACAGGTCTAGTTCTTCGAGATTGAAGTCCCTCCTTACTTATTTCGTCCTCAGTATCTTCCACTTCAAATCGGATCCCTCTTGCTACATTGCTGACTCTTGATTTATCTTTTCCCTCCTTGGACTTAGCAGGTTGAGCTTGAGAACTCTATAAGTTATTCTCAGATCCTACTAGAAAACTTTTTCCTTTAATGGTGCTCCAGAAATATCCAATCTTCCTTAAAGTTCCAGTATTAAACACATTTATGTGAAGATAGTGGATGCGTGCATCCACTAATCTCACCATGTCCTTTTTAAGCAATATCTTAGAACGAAATCGACCTAAAGGGTAAAATATCATCGAGGAATCACTTTGAAAATAGTAATGGAGGTACCTTACCATGTATCATGTGATGTTTAATTTGATATCACTTAACAAAAGATACATTATGCACATATCATGGTACAAAATCTTTTCCTTTTCTTCCATTCTCGGAGCTATTCCAGTCTGAACAAATTTGACCAAAATTTTTAGATCAGGCTCCAAATCCTTGATAAACATTTTATTTATAGTATTAGTGCCAAAAATATGACATTATGTCTTAGGATTTATTCACATAATCTCTTATATTTTTCAAATTGAAATGAAAAACTCCATTATGAGGGAAGTTGAGAATCTGATGAATTTCTACTAATGAGATTGAGAATTCCTATCCTCTATCATAGCCATCATACTGTTCTCAGTATCTCCCAAACTAAACTATACATATTTGAAGAAGTATCTATGTTATACCTCATACAGAAATTCTTTATTTTTACTGTTGAACATTTGTTCAAGGATTTGAAATGACAGTGCTTGTTTCAATAGTAGATTTGTCTTAAATAAATAGTCATGATCGATTACCTTGCCCTGTAATATTTTTTTCCTTCGGAGCATTGTCTATTGGAATTTATTGGATTCACTTCACTGACTCTTTTAGTCCTTACCATCTTTGCGAGAATCCTGATGGTTTTAATGTTAGGGTTTCAGCGGTTCGAATATTAGGGTTCACATGTAGAGGTGCAGTTTGCAGATTTGAAAAGATTTTGATTGAAATGAAATAGTTTAGAAGTCGAAAGGGTTTCTGACAACCTTGATTCCCGTGTTTTTAATAATCATTACATCTATTTAAAAATAAATAAAATAGATTACGTAGATAAAATAAACTTATTCTGTTTGAAAAACAAAATAGAAAAAATATTTTAAGCATAATTAAAATAATGAAATAGCATTGTAAAATAAAATTTTATTTAAAATAAAATGAACCTTTCCCCCCTTAATAAAATAAAACCTTTCCGTTGGAAGAGGTTTAGTAAAAATATCAGCTAATTTAATTTCAGTACTTAAAAATTCCAAGGATATATCCTTTTTAAGAACATGATCTCTTAGAAAATGATGTCGGATATCATTGTGGTTAGTTCTATAATGATTAATAGGATTTTTTGAAATATTTATAGCACTAGTATCATCAAATTAAATAAGTTTATTATTAAAATTTATTCCAATGTCCATAGGAGTGTTTTTCATCCACAACACATGTGCACAACAACTACCAGAAGAATCATATTCTACCTCAGCTGTTGACAGGGCAACTGAATGTTGTTTTTTACTAGAGCATGAAACTAAAGACTTTCCTAAAAAAGTGACATGTTCCTGATGTGATTTTTCTATCTAATCTAAAACATCCAAAGTCAGCATCTGAATATGAAATCAAATTGAAATCATATGTTTTTGGATAAAGTAGATATTGGAAAATATTTCCTTTTAAATATCTAAAAATTCTTTTGATAGAAATTAAATGAGATTATTTTGGATTTGATTGAAATCGTGTACAACGACATACTAAATACATTATATCTGGCCTGCTAGCTGTAAGATATAAAAAACTACCAATCATACCTTTATATAACTTGTTTTCAACTGATTATCTAGTTTTATCCAAATCAAGATTTATATTAGTACACATAGGAGTTGTATTTGTCCTGCTTTTTTCAAGTCCAAATTTCATCAACAAATGTGTAATGTGTTTTCTTTTATTCAAAACATTTACAAAATCTTTTTGATAAATTTGAAGTCCTAAACAGAAATTTAGTTATCCCATTATACTAATTTCAAATCCTTTTTTGCATTAACTTTGAATACTCCTGACAAAGGGTTTTATTAGTTGATCCAAAAATTACATCATCAACATAAATTTGAACCAATAAAATATTAGAATTCACAGTTTTCTTAAACAGTGTTGGTTCTGACATTCCAACAGTAAAATCATTTTTCAAAGAAAAGAGCTTAATCTTTCATACCAGGCTCTAGGTACTTGTTTAAGGATATATAGAGCTTTAGTAAGTTTAAAAACAGAATCTGGTTTTGATAATTTTCAAAACCAGGAGGTTTCTCAATATAAACTTCCTATATTAAATAACCATTTAAAAAGAAAGATTTAACATCCATCTGAAATAATTTAAAATTCAAATATGATGCATAGGATAAAGGGATTCTAATGGCTTCTAGTCTAGCTACAGGTGAAAAGGTCTCAGCATAATATATTCCTTATTCCTAATTATATCCTTTAGCTACTAGTCTTGGTTTATTTCTAGTTATTGTGCCTTGTTCATCCTGTTTTTTTAAAGACCCATTTGGTTCCTATTACAGGATAATTCTTAGGTCTTTCCACTAATTCCAAAAATTCATTTAATTTAAACTGGTTTAATTCATCTTGTATTCCTATTACCCAACTTTTAACATCAAAATCTTCTTCTATAGTCTTGGGTTCTTGTTAGGATAGTAAGGCATAGAATTCCACTAGGTTTCCTAAGTTTCTTCTAGTTTTTGTTCCTGTATCTAAGTTTCATATTATAGTTTCTAATGGGTGATTCTCTAGGGTTCTATTCTGTCTAGGCAACACAATTATAAGTTCTTCAGTATCATTTTCCTCCGAACTAGAATGAATTTCTTTTATATCATTTTCAAATTCATTATTTATGTTCTCAAGTCTCATATTATCATTAGAGTCAGGTTCATCCATTTGATCTGTCCTTTTCTCAATGGGATCAGATTCATAAAAATTCACAAAAACTGATTCTTCACCAAACCTTGACTTTTTTTTATAGAATTTATATGATTTGGAGGTAGTAGAATATCCTAAAAAAATACCTTCCTCATATTTTGGATTGAACTTACCAAGATTATATTTGGTTTTCAAGATGTAGACCTTGTATCAATAAACATTAAAGTAATTTACATTAGGTTTTATGTTATTCAATAGTTCATAGGGTGTCTTTTTCAAAATAGGTATAATTAAAACTCTATTCATTATATAGCAGACTGTGCTTACAGCTTCTGCCCAAATGTAGGTAGGAAGGTTGTATTCATTTAACATAGTTCTAGCCATTTCTTGAATTGTTCTATTTCTTCATTCAACAATCCCATTCTGTTGAGGTGTTATTGGTGCAGAGAAGGAATGTTTAATACCCATGTTTGAGAAAAAGGAATAAAATTCATCATTCTCAAATTCTCCCCCATAGTCACTTCTCAATGAGATTATATTAAAACATTTTTCATTTTGAACAAATTTGCAGAAACTTTCAAATAAATTAAAATCTTCATTTTTAAATTTCAAAAAGAAAATCCATGTAAATCTAGAATATTCATCAACTAATACATAAACATATAATTTACTAGATATCATTTCTACTCTAGAAGGTCCAAACAAATCCATATGGATAAGTCCTAGAGGTTTTGTTGTAGTAACTTTATTAACAAATTTTAATGATGATTTGTGTTGCTTTTCAAGTTGGAATGCTTCACATAATATGTCACTTTCAAATTTGAGAATAGGGAAATAAAAAACTAGATGTTTCTTAGATAATTTATATAGAACATATACATTGCAATGTCTATGTCTCCTATGCCGGATCCATGATTCACTTACTTTAGAAGTTAAGCAATTTACTTATTTTTTACACAAGGAATTTAAATCCAAAGTAGAGACATTATCAGTTCCTGGTGGCTTAATTTTAAGCAGTTTATCTTTAGAAATAGTACATCAATTGTTAGTAAAATTAACAGTATATCCATCAGCACAATGTTGAGAGAAACTTATCAGGTTGTGTTTGAATCCTTGTACATAAAGTACTTTTTTGATTGAGACTGTTTTTAGATCTCCAACAGTTCAAATGAAAATGATTTTTCCTTTGGAATTGTCACCAAATGTGACAAGTCCACCTTCTTTTTGAGTGAGTGTAGAGAAAATCAATGAGTTTCCACTCATATGTCTTGAACATCCACTGTCCATATACCATATATTTTTTCTCTCTTGTGACCTACTTCCTGCAAAGACATTTACACAGATTTCATTGGTACCCATACTCTGTTGGTTCCAGGGGTGTTAGCTAGCAATGATCTGGGTATCCAGATTTTCTTTGTTCTTTTAAAATCAGCTGAATCAAATAAGTCTTTTGAAACATAGGATTTCTTAATACCTAAAATTTGAGGTTGTCTTAAGAAATAGTTTTTAGCTATATGTCCCTTTATCCCACAAAAGTTACAATTAACCCTTTTAGAGCTCGGAACAAAATTATTTTTATATATAATAGGGTTTTCTCCATTACTACCAATTCCAAATATCTCCTTTCTAATGATAGTTTTCCCAAGAATTTCATTTTATGAATTCTCTCCTTTTGTAAAAACCAATGCAGCCGGTTTATAAGATTATAATTTATCCTACAAGGTTTTTATTCTTGATTCAAAATTAATATTGACAGTGTTAATAGAAATTTAATTATCAGTTAATTAATTATGTTGTTTCATCATTCTATCTTTTTCATCTGAAAATACTTTATGTATGTTATTTAGTGACTTATGTTTCTTAAATAGTGATTCATATCTCTTTTCAAGCACATTGCAGTAGGCTGCATGTTTTTCATTTGTGTATCTTGATTCATAATTTGATTCATTATTTGAGTCAGAGGAGTAATATTAGTGCACGTCATCGATTTATGCCATGAAACACCTATTTTCTTTTAGATTGACTTCTTCTTTCTCTGAGCTTGATTCAGGAGATCTACTGGAGTCTTCAGATAAACTCTATGTGGCTTTTTTGGATTTCTTGTATTTCTGCTCATAGTCATTTCGTTTAAAGAATTTCTTTTTCTTTGCATCTCTCAATTCTAGGAAATGTGGTCCTATATGCCCCCATCTTCTTGCATTCATAGCATCTTACTTCTTTATCATCTCTCTTGAAATATTTTTTAACGCCTCTTTTCTTGCTGTAGAATTTTCTAAACACTCTGGCTAGCTGAGCCAGTTCATCATTTGAGTTTGATGAGTCAGACCTCTCTAATTTAGCTTTGACTTCTCTATTCTTCGTCTTTCAATTCTTCTGTTGTGAAGTTACCTTCAAGGAAGTATCTTCTCTTTTGATAATCACTTTATGTTCATTAGATTCATCTTCCATGTTAGCTTCATAAATCATTAATGTTCCAATCAGTTCTCTCATGGTTAACTCATTGACAGGTGTTGACAGTTTGATTGCTACAGAGATTCCATTCCATTTTGTAGGAATTACTCTCACCACTTTTAAAGATCGATCAGCTTGCTTAATGTGATCTACCAAGGCAGTTATGTTATTGAAAATCTCAATCAATCTTCTATTCATTTGAGTAATACTCTCACCTTCAACCATTCTAAATGTATCAAATTCAATCTTAGCAGTTGTGTATCTCATTTCCCTGATATTGTTATTTCCTTCGTAAGAAACAACAATAGTTTGCCACATTTCATATGCTATTGGGCATTGAGATACATTGTTAAACTCATCAGGTCATAGACCACATATAATTTAATTCATTTCCTTCTAATTCATATCATATTTCTGCCTCATTAGCCTCACTCCATGTTTCAGGTTTTTCTAGTATTTCATATGAAGTTTTAATCTTATAATAGACTATCTATCCATGATTTTTCAGATAGATGATCATTCGAGACTTCCAGCATCCATAGTTTTCTCCATTGAAGTTCGATGCTCTGACCATAGACATCCCCTCTCTTGTAATAGTCTTCTTGCTCTGTGTATAATCACTTTTATCTTATTAATGATTTTCCAGAAAGATCAACCTCTAATACCAATTATTGGATTAGATTACAACAAATATATACAAGAGGGGGGTGAATTGTGTCTTTTCAAAAATCTTTGCGTGACTGTGTTTTTCCTTTTTAACATTAATCAGATAAAATGATGCAGCAGAAATTTAAAGAGAAAAAACACAAGATGTATAGTAGTTTAAGGAACAGAAGGCCCCAAGTCCACTCAACCAACAGTCTACTTCATGAGCTTGGGGATTTTCACTATCTGGTTCTCATTTCAATAAACCGGTTCACAAATGAGTACATGTTGTTGACAACTTTAGTATCCAAGGAAAAAAAAATCCTTTTGGTTTAAACACGAACATACCCATCTTAGTACGAGAAGATGGTTACTCGAGATAAAAAGAATTTTAGAAATAACTTTTTCAATTGATCTTCACAATTGCAACAGAATGCAATTGATAGCAGATGGATCCTCATCTCTAGAAATATTTATTTTCTATTAAAAGATATTCTGAGTCGATTCGGTTGCAGTAGATATAAATATATAATTCACAACTTCAGCAGTAGTAGATCCACAATAGATATTTGATGTATAATAAGTGAATCTTCTATCGATTTCCTTCTTCTTAAACAAACAGAGCTTTGACGCTCCTTTTGAATCAAAAGAACTGAGTGCTTCTTACAGTCTCTATTTTACACCTTTTTTAATAACAGATTGATCACCATACTACTATGCTGGGTGTTTTAGAGAAAACATATATAATAAGGTATAGCATATTACCTGCACATTTAGATCCCTAAAAGTCACCTTTTATTCACAATATTCAAAAATATGACTTTACATAGTAGTCGTAACTTCCCTGAAGACTCGACATAAAAATCTCCTTCTAATTTGATCTTTAATCCATTGATAAAATGGCTTTGAATTGGTCAAAGTCGTATATTAAAATCCAACTTAAATCCGGCTGGAAATCCGCCTAACAATCAATTTGATGGTTGTTTCATAAAAATATCGTCTTTCAAACTTTCTGACGCCAAATGTAAGGTTGATGATGTGGCCTCCAAACATAGGGTTGACAACGTAAGGTTGAACATAAAAATAGGGTTCATGTTACTTTCTTCAAACGTAAGTTTGATCATAAATATAGGGTTGATAATCCGTACATTTTATTCAACTCTCAGACAAAAGATATAAGATCCATTCAAAGAATGTATGGTTGTTCACAAAAGTAAGGATGGTGAACCATACTTTTGAGAAATAAACATAACGTTTAGTACTTACGTATGGTTCTCCTTATATACTTTGTTGATAACTCAAAATTAAGGTTCCTTCCTAAAGTATGGTTCTTCCTCCATACATTGCTGATAATGTATTGTTGATTAACCATAATTTTCTCTTATCTCAAAAAACTATACACACTTTTCATCCATACACTACGTTTATCCACGTAGGATATGAACAATGATTACAGGACATGCTAAAGCAGATCCCAAATAATTAAGGTATGAACTATGTTTCCAAACCCACTAAAGAACAATAATTTAACAATAAATTCTTGTAATTTAAAAATTAAAATAAATTAATAAATTCCTGAAAAATACTAAATAAAATCATTAGAAAATAAATAAGGGTATTTGTGAGCATCAAAATTATCATAAAGAGATAGAGTATTATTTTTAATAATATCCCCCTTTAAATAAAATTATTATGTATTGTTGAAAACAATACATTGCTCAACAAATATTTTTATAAATTAATGCAATTTAGTTAATTGGAACTAATTTCTCATTTAATATCTATATAAAAACATTTCCAAATTTTGATCTTTTTTACTTTTTAAATCTGCATTGTTGACCCGAGTTTGGACTTAATTATAAATTAATGTCTACCACTAATGTTATTGGAAGATGAAAAATTGGATTATATATTTGGACTCAAAATAATTTATAATATCTAATTTTTTCGACTTAGTTTCATAACAAAAGAAATAGTGAAATCGATTAAAATTAATTAAACTGATTAAGGTTAAATTAAACATTATAAGGGACTAAAGAATAATATTATGTACCAAAAAAACAAAAAAATATGTCCAAAATTCATGTATTGAAATATTTTTACCATATCATCCCTTTATAAACTTTTTATCATTATTATATCCACTTTCAATGTGAAAAAATCTGGGTAGGATTCTCAGTTCGAATATTTTCATGAGTGTGACTCCTCCTTCCCTATAATAGACCACCACCCCTCCCTCTTCATAACACCTCTAAAAAAATATGTTTAAAAAATAATATGTTAATAAACTTCCCAATTTAACAAATATCCTCCGTTAAGCCTTCCATTTAGTATACATTCTTCCAAAGAATCCTTTTGGCACAAACCAAAAGGAGTTTCTGGATTAAGAGACTACCCCTTCTTTCAAGGTCCTTTATTTTATTTTAGTTATCCACTCCTAAAATATATTTATTCCAGAATTTTATAAAAATAATTACACTAAATATATTAGGCTTTAGTTTTTTTAAATTTTCAATTTATAAACACACACACCTCTATCTAATGGGTATCGAACATACTATTTATGTGTACAGAGAACTACTGCCTCACTAAACGTTGATTGTTCATTTTTCCTTAACTGCATCTCATGGTAAATTATGGTGGAAACTATATTTATTTATTAAATATATTATATTTATTATTTATTTGATCTTATATATTCATTTTACAAAACATATTGTTTTACCTTCCTTTTAGTGTAAATACGGTAATTTTGATTGAGGATGTGTGGACTACCGCCCACTAAAAGCGATGTGATTCATTGACATCCTACATGGAATGTATTAAGTATGGTTTGAGTAAATTAATATGATATATATAACATTATAGTTATGATATAATAATATTATATATATATATATATACGTACATGTCAGTTTCTTTTTTTCTTCCAAGATGAAAGTTAAAAGGAAAAAATGTTCATGTGAATGTACGGCTTACCCTCTCCATGAACTGTTTATTCCATTTCATAAATAATATTTTATTGAATATTATAATATAAATATACTATATATACATTATATTTATATCATTTTTTATATTCTGTAATATTTATATAAGTATAAGGACCAACCATAAAACCAATTAAAGCACCTATAAAGTACAAAGAGAATATTATCTAATGTGAAACCTTAACATAGGATGACTAAAAAGTGATTAATATAAGGTCTTAATAATAACATATATTGAATTAGATTTGAAAATATTTTTCTACATTGTATTTATAAAAAATATATTTATTAAACAGGTGTTATGAATGATTATGACGAGTGTCAACACATAAGGTAAGGGAATTTCCACTCACCTTATGTTTTTGTGAGATTCATGCTTCATTAATCAAATATTCCTTTTTTAATTTTTATTTAATAAAAATGAATGTAATCAAGGTCAATGTTAAAACAATTTATATGTATTAACATATCCCATTTACGATCTTTCTTTAAAGGGTTTTAGTTTTCATAACATAACAAATCGGTAGAATAGTTTTGTCTCAATTTTCCTCCTTTGAGACTCATGTTTTCTTATGCCACTAAAATCTCTCTGAGGTGTATATACTTCCATTAGACAGGTTATATCAGTAATATATTTATATTCATGATATTTTAAGCTTAATGTGATTTAATTTTCTTATATGAAGAGCATAATCCCATTTAACCAAGTGGTAAGAGTTTTATGAAACAATCTCATTTCTTTCCAAGAATGTTAATAATTTTGATTCATTTTATGAATATTATGATATATCTCTCTAGAATACTCATGAGTTAACATATAATATATTTATTCAAGATATATCAATTTATTGTTAGCATTTTTCATCTCATTGGTACTGAAGATAATTTTTTCATGTAAAATCTAAATGTTTCCCTCTCTAATCAGAAATCAGTTTTATTAAAAAAAGTTTTCAAATAGGTTTTGAAAAGGAATTTTATCCCTTTTTTAAGGAAAATGTATTTTAAAAATGGTTTATAATTTTTAATTCTTCATTTATATGTTTTCAATGCAATTTTCAAAGAAAATGAGTTTTAAAAATTATAGGTGTTTTAAAAATAGTTTTCAATTCCCAAAGGATAATTTTCTCAAGAAATGTTTTAAAAATATATTTCATAAATATTTCCCTTTATGGGGAAACTATTGAATTTTTGGATTCAAATTTACTCTATTAATGGATTATGTTATTCTCTACTAATTTTCATGAGACCCGTTTCTCATTAATGGGTAATATGATTTTGAAAACCAATTCTTTTCACAAGATATGGTTATGATTAAATGATTAAGAAACCTATATTTTTAAAAGGTCATTATATTCTTAAATTTTTATAATAAACATTTCAGTTCATGGGATATTATTTATTTATTTATGATCTTGGGTAACATGTATGTATGATATCATTATGAGATTTGTAGGATCAGTATCTCCCTCCAATGCATTGGGTAAAAATTTATATCTCATTATATAGAATAAGATAGTCATGGGAATATAAATTTACTACTAATATGGCCATGAGAGTAAACCACAACTACCATGATTGTATTAGAAGTAAACACATGCTACTGAGATGGCCAGGGGAGTGATCCATGACTACCAAGATGTTATATGAAGTTAACCCAAACTACAAATATAGTTTTGGTACCGATTCCTTGGATACTATGTAAATAATATTATATATGCATATATGTATACCAAAATTAGATGTTTTATTTATATGTTATGATTTCATGGCTTATGTTATTTATTACCTTATGATTCTTTCTTTATGAATTTCTATGACTTATGACCTCATAAATGAATATAATCTTTTCAACGCATGGTACGATCCTTTTTTAATGATCATAATCTAATAACATTATAATCATGATTATTCTAACATATATCTCTTATTTACATATACTGAGAATTTGAAACCCCCCAATTTTTTATGTTTTCTTCAACATGTTATGAAGAAATGTATTATGTTTGATGTGTCTAATTATGGCTATAGTCAAGAGGAACCTTGTTGGATATAATGTAGCTCAGTTATGTATCAATTTCTATGCATCAATTATTCCAATGGAACGTGGCTAGTATGGTATTTGGGTGTCTAATTATATAATGTTATTTTCATTATAATAAATTTAGGTAATTTTTATATATGAAAAGTTAGGGTTGTTATAGTTTTGATGAATATGGAAGTACTTTTATTTCAATAGGAGATTGCCCAATTTTTTTGCATGTAATACGAAAAGTATGAGATGACTTTTTTGGTTAAAATAGTCTTTAATATTTATATTGATGAGTTTATTTTGGATATCATGTTATTCATTCATGTAATTATTTAAGTTCATATTTAGGTATTGTGGTTGAATTTTTAATATTAAGGTAACCTATGATGGATTGTCCATTTTGGGAATTATCTGACCATGTACTAGGTATATTAAGTTTTTATTGTTTAAATACTGGTGGAATTGGTTTATTATCCCTTATAAGGTTATGTGGTCTTAAAAAGTTTATTTTAGTTATTTAGGAATGAGAAAAAACTCATGAATATTAATCATTTGGAGAAAAGTGTATTTTTTTGGAAATTGAAAAATGTATGAAATTTTTCTTATCGAGTTAGTATATTTTTTTTATGATCATGGTATACATTGAAAATTAATTCTTCTACTTAAGGATAAGGATGAAGAATCAAAAATATAATAATATTACATTTATATCTGGTGAATCAGATGTCATTTTTAATTATCACAAATTTATGGTTTTGAGACCTTCAACATTCTATTAATTATTCACATCTTTGTGATTAATTATGGCAATCACATTCTATAATTATTTGAACTTTTATTCCGGGTCAAAATATTTAGTTACACCCACCGTTATCCTATTTTTAATCCAATATTTTTTTATCTATGTGACCCTAAAATGACCCTTTCAATTTTATAAAGAAGATGGTTTAATAGTCCTTTTTATGGTTTTGGTTGAAAAAAATTTATTTTGAAATATCCACCATCGATTTCCATGATAATGCTAAAACTGTAAGGAAAAAATTTACAGAAGGGAGGAGGATATAACACCCTGATATTTTAAAAGATTAAAATAATGTTTGATAGTGAAAATGACATTAAACACTAATATGAGTGGAGAATGTAACTCCCCAATACTTTATGGTATATTTCTTTTTATTTAAATTTGATCATTATAATCACTTGAGAGACTTGCAACCCAGACAATTTTATATTTAATACCATATTTAACACACAACACCAAGCTTAAACAACCCATGATATATATAATTGTTATAACATGTCCATTAATTTGGTGGGTATGAATACAAATAACTAATTTATGATATATATATATATATATTATCATAAATATAAATTATTAATTAATTTTTAACAAATAACATATTAAATTTTAGTAAAGTAATTTTATTCTTCAAAAAAATATATTTTCTTCAAAATTGATTTTCGTGTATTTTCATGAAAAAATATTACAATAGTTTTTCGGAACATTTATAAAATATATTTTCAAAAATTAAATTCATTTTTTAAATAATAATATGAAAATATATTTTTGTTTAAATTTTGGGACTTTCTAGAAAATATTTATTTTTACAGAATAGTGAAAATGCCGATTATTGTAAAAATTTCATTTCATTTCAATAAATTAATTAATCTAAATGTTAAATTATTTTTTTAATTATATGTTTAGTGACATAAGTTTTATTTTTTCATATTTACTCCACTTACTTTCATTTTAATAATCATTATACAGATTTTTGTATAAGTTTGTTTTTAGGTCTAAAAAGAGGTTTCTTCTAAAAACCATTTTACAGTATATAATGTCTATATCATTTTATTAATTAAAATAATTCATAAATAATAATGTTTTAAATGAAATATATATATATATATTATTCAACTTGATTTGATTTTGAAACAGTGATTATCATTAGACATTGAGGTCAAATAAAATCATCATGTGCTTGAAAAATACACTTAACAAAAATCTATTTTTCCATCACATTTGTTGGTTTTGATATTAAATTAATTTTTTAGACTTATAGAAAATTTATATTAAAAGATTAAATTATTTTTAAATTCATATATTAAATGTGATATTATAGGGAAATGTTTATAATTTTTTCAAAATATTGAATTTTTGGTTAACAGTAGAAAATAGTGAATTTTAATTGAGAAATTCCTTTTCATTTAAATTATTTCTAAATATAAATTATATATTAAAATGGATTTAAGGATGAATTAGTTAACTTATATATCTGTTAGTCTAATTTATTCCATTTTAATCAATTTCTTATTGAAATTGGATATAATAACTTTATGTAAATTTGAACATTTTCCTGTTGAAACCCCCTTTCCATTCATTTTTAAAAGATTAATTTTATATAAATATTATCCTATTATGTGAATTTAATTTTAAAAAATGGATTCTAGATTTATTTCTACATCTATGATCTCATTTTCAGGAAATTTTCTTAATTTTTTCCTAAAATATTTCCTTGTTTTCCCATTGAATTTTGGAGGAAAATGGATTGTTTTGGGAGGACATGCCCCCAAGCACTACTGGTGCATGTTTAGTAGTAACCGTGCACCCAATCCATCTAACCATGTGACAAGAGACAAATCCTACAATATTAATTCATAATTGACATGTTCCTTAACCTAGGTAACAGTGTGGTGGGTCATCCTTCTGTTATAATGCTCCGTACAATTATCTCATGGTTTCCAAAATCGTGCAGACTACCCATACGCAACATCAAAATGTATAAAATTTCTCTCTCCTCTTATATTTAACAACCAAAACACTCCATTTATCACCCCACTCTAGATTCTACCCCTAGGAATGCATCTCCCACTATCCTCACCCCTTGGATCTCTATTTTTGTTCCAGATTTGTTGTGATTCCTCCTCAGTTATTCAAGTTTGTTCCTCTGCTCCTTGATTCCATATGTTATTGGTTTTACTCTCTTATTTTTAGGGTTTCCTCTTCTATAGCCCATGAATTCCTATTTTGGGGTTGATTCATGTTCCTTGGGGCTTGATTTTGGTCTTTAGGGATCGACCAATCTTCCTAGTGGTTTCATTGAGGCATGGTGGGAGTTTCATACCATATTTTTGGGATTTATACACCGAATGTGGGTTATATCATTATTAATCATTGATTTATGAATAAATTAGGCTTTATTTTGTCTTTTTCATGTTTTATAAATTATAAATTTTGAGTGAAATTAGTTTTTAGAAGTGATTTTATCTTCCATTAATTTTAAAGTGGACTTTTCATGGGAAAATTGTTTATTATTGATGTTTTCCCTTATGCGTTATTTTTAAATGTCTTATTAATTGGGTAAATGTTTTATTATGTTTTGTTGAAAATGTAAATCATTTTTTTAATTTTTTTAGTTTTATTTTAATATTTGAAAGATGTTTCATCTATGAAAATGGTGGATTTTAGTGTGTGTAAAGCTTTTGTTGGATTCTGTGTATGGATTTTGTGTACCTCATGACAATTGAAAATAGGTTGAACACACCAAGGGAATCCTTGGTAGCTATGAGGGAGGATTAAGACAAGTGTGATAGTGATACAGAGGTGGCTATGGCCCGGTTTCACTTTGCATGATTGACAATGACAACACAAACAAAACCTTGATGATGATCATAGACCACTATAAGCTTTGGATATTTCTCCTATCTAGTGTATAATGATTGAGAATATATATGGTTATGTTTTCTAGACCACTTTTCACTAATATGTGAGGTTCTAGGGTCCAATCACTAGCTAATACTCATAATCCCTCTCCCTAGTTTGGTGCTCTTGACTCTGTTATCCTCAAAATCGATATAAGGTGTGGGTTTTGGGATACATGAATTGTAAAGGTAATTACATTTAATGTTTCATTCCATCAAAATTAGTATTCATTATAATATTTTTCTTTTAAATTGTTCATTCATTTCCATTAATTTGTTATACATGAACTTTTATGTGTCATTTAACGTTTAGAGGATGGAATCCTTTTGGGGTGGTATTCTACTTGGAAATAGATCACACCCTATTTACACCTTTGGTTGTTTGATGACATGGTTTTGTTAGATATACGGATGGGAAAATATTTTAGTGATGGTGGTTCATAATGCTAGTGATCCTATCGATCGGTGTTATGGTGTTGGATTGATAGAGATTTTTCTATTTCCTTGTGGTTGTTTTTGGAGATGGTTTTTGGTTCCCTTTTTGTAGTATCCCTCTTTTGGGTTGTATAAAATTCTAGATTTAAATGTGAATACCTGTAAAGGATTTTTTGGTATGGTTTATGAGCATTGTTTTATTTTATATTTTATATTTTTTTACATTTTTATGGTTGAGTAAATCATTCACACATTCATTTATTTATACTAGGAAACTTCTGCCAGCCTGTGGGGATGAGGAACGCCCTTCGGGCCTTACAACAGACCGGGTCAGGTGCTAGTTCATATGATGATCTGGCCTAGTTTGTGAAAAAATTGTATTAGAGGAGGTTTTATCTCATTGGATCATGTTATTTTGGATGACTTTGGATAGAAATGATCTCAGACTGTCAGGGATTAGAGTTCTAGTTTTGAGTAGGGTTCTTGGAAAACAAACCTCCTGATAGACCTCAAGTCTACATGGGTTGTGGGGATATTGGGTTGCTTCTTCACCAAATGGGGACATATAGGCTATAGACAGTATGTAGAAATTGGGTGGGGTGGAAGTGGTTTTCCAATTTTAATGATTTCACATGTGTGATTTATCAGTTTTTTTGATTAAATTTTAGAGATCTGTGGTGTTTATTATTTCCTAATGTGAATGTTTTATTTTGTAGAAACATGCCTCCCTAGGGAGTTCCCATGAATCTATGGGAAGAAGTTGGAGAGTGTTCTACCTCAACTATTGATTAATGGTTAATAGATTCTATTGTCATAGTTATTCAGGATTTGGGATAGGGAGTGGCTCATACTCCAACTCATGTCAGGGAAGATGAGATTGGATCTCCAAAAGATAAATCCTAGGAATTCTTAAAAAATAAACCTACATCCTTCCAAGGTATCTCGGAGCCTCATAAAGCAGAGGGGTGGCTCGGGAATGTATATTGCATGTTCAAGTTTTGGGAAAATCTTGAAGTGGTTAGGGTGAAGTGTGTTTCATTTCTACTAGAGGGCCCTAGTCGAAGGTGGTGTGAATCAATTATTCGAAATGGGAATCATGAGGAGATGAGCTAGAAAGACATCAAGGTAGCCTTCAATGACTAAAACTACCCTGAAGTCTTGGTGTATGTGATGCTCTGGTTGTTTATGGATCTTTTCTTGGGGGATTAGTTGGTGATGTAGTATGCTATCCATTTTTCTGCCCTGGTTCAGTATTCCCCTAAGATAGTCTCCAATGAGAAGAATAATGATCAATAGTTTGAGAAAGGCTTGAGCCCATAGATCTATTCTCAGGTCTTCTTGTTCAAGATGAAGACCAATAATAAAGTGGGTGATAAAGCTCGTATGAAGGATATTTATCACAAGTGTAGGTCACGTTCCTATAGAGACATGTCAATTATCAGCAACAACAGTTCATATGAAAAGAAGATTAAGTAAGATGATACGGGGAAGAAGGAGGTGGATGTTATGGCCAACCTTTCATGCCATCCTCATCGATGACTTTTTAAGGAGGGTCCATCATGTGCCACTATTGTGGGAAGGTGGGACAAAATTGAAAAAATTGTATGTATTCTTCCAAATTATGACACTAATGTAGAGTGTTTGGGAACATGCATCAATTTTTGAGCTCTATTCGTTCTTATCATGGAAGTGTAAGATCATTGGCTTCCAGGGGATTGAAATATCAGTCAGAACTATCCAAAATGGTTGGATCTTTTATTGGTGGTCACGATGGAAGAACCATATATTCTTCTAGTGAGGGTAATCTCAATATAGTTCCGCATTACAGTGTCCCAGATAGACGTAGACATATACCATTTACCTTCATGGTGTGGCGTATGAACCGATGGGACAGGATGCAAGGCCCTCAACTGTTTGAGGCACCATTATAAATGTATATTCTATAGCTAAAATTTTATTTGACACTAGTGCATATATTTCCTTTATATATTCCCACATTGTGAACCTATTGAATATTCCAACTAAGCACTTATCTTCATGGTGTGGCGTATGAACCGATGTCATGGATTGATATGGAATAGTATTTATTGGTCTTGGATATGGATATGTTTGATTTTATCCTTGATATGGATTGTATGGAGTGTTTCCGTTCACACATTGAATATTATTGGCAGTAAGATAGTTTCATGGCACCTTATAGAAGTGATCAATTTTTCCTTAGAGAAAGGGATCCTCAGTCAGGTCATTCTTGACCTCAGTTCCTTGTCCTGGGTAATTGTTCTATTCAATTATCATTCTATTATTGGGGGTATATAGTGGTACTCCTATGGGAAGATTACCTCATGTGGTGGATGAGTTTCTGGAGGTATTTCCTGATGATTTTTCAGGTTTACCCCCAGAGCCAGATGTGGAGTTCTCAATTGAGTTGGCAATAGGAACCCAACCGATATATCTTACCTCATACGGTATTCCACCACTGAATTGAGGAAACTAATTATATAGTTGGACAATTATAAATTCAAATGGTTTTAGTCACTCGAGAATATATCCTTGGTTCACTACTGTTTTTTTGCAAAGATGCCTATCAAATATCTCTTATTGTTCATCCACAACCATTAGTTATATAATGTTACCATCTAAAATAAAAAATTGTTTCCCCAAGTTGATGAAATGTTTGACCAACTGAAAGGGGTAAATTGGTTCTCCATGATTGACTTGCATTTGGGTTTCCACCAAGTCAGGGTAATAGTAAATGATATCCCAAAAATGACATTCAAGTAGGTATGACCACTTAGAGTATTTGGATAAACCTTTCGAATTGAAAATAACTCCAATGGACATTATGGAACTCATGATTGCGGTGTTAAACAAGTATCTCAACACCTTTTCTGTGGTTTTTGTGGTTGAAATCCAAGTCTAATACTGATCTGAAGAATATCATGAACTTCATTTGTGGATTGTGCTGGGATCTTTGTGGGATCATCATCCTTATGTAATGTTCACAAAGTGCACATTATGGATCAAGAAAGTGATGTTTATGGTCTATTTCCTCTTAGAGAAAGGTGTTATAGTGCTCCATGAGAAGATCAGTACAATTATATCATGGGAAAAGATGAAGAATGTGTTCTAGATCAAGATTTTTCTCAATATGGTAGGTTATTACAGGTGGTTTGTTTGGGATTTCTTTTGGCATGCCTCCTGTATGACCACACTCACCAAGAAGGGGGAGAAGTTGAAATGGATCCGTAAATGGAAGGGTTTTTTTGAGGAGATGATGCATAATTTAAAAACCATATCCATGTTAATTTTAAAAAAAATGGGAAAGGGGTATTTGTTTATTGCAATGCTTCAAGTATGGTTCTTGGCTGTGTGCTTATTTAGGATATTCATGTAGTGGTGTATGGTTCTCATAATCTCTATCCACATGAGATGATTTACTCAACCCATTATAAGGAGTTAGTCGTGGTAATTAATGGTTTAATGATGTGGTGTCACTACTTCTTTGGGGAGAAGTTGGTTGTCTACTCTGATCATAGGAGCTTAGCCTACCACTTCTCCAAGAAGGATCTCAATCTAAGGTAGCACCACTGGATCAAATATTTGTAGGGGTTTGACTTGGATATCATCTATACCATGGGATAGGTTAATGTGGAGGATGAATCCTTGAGAATTAAAGTTTCAATATAGTAATTGAGGATGTCTCGCATTGAGTGGACTTTTATGGGGCTCTTTTACCATATGCACATAAAGGCCAAGAGGCTCAGTTGAGGTTCTTTCCTGGCGAGTGTGCAGTTGGATTTATCTATTTTGGAGATAGATCAGCTGGAGAAACATGGTGTGGAGTTGTGTCAGTATTTTATGTGGTTTCTTCATGGTGGGGATACTTAATCCAATTGCTTCTTGTATCCCAAGGTGACTCTATGTTTGAAGGTCCATTTCTTGGTGTCATTATCTCTAAGGAAGATTGTGATGCAGGATAGAAACCAGTATTAGTGGGAAATTCATCTTGGTGATATGAAGATGTATTATAATATTTTTAGACAGTTATAAAGTGTTGGTATGAGATATGACATAGATGACTACGTATTGAGATGATTTACTTGTCAACAGGTGAAAGAGGAGATTACATGGCCCTATGGTTTGATTCATCCATTACAAATTCCTACTTGGATGTGGCTTGTGGTCTCCATGGAATTTATTATTCCCATACCTCAAACACCTCGAGGAAGGAACAATATTTGGGTAGTGATTTAACTCTTGACCAAATCATCCCACTTCATCTCGATCCAAGATTCAATAATGGTGGATGAGCTGGGATAGTTATATGTTCAAGAAGTGGTAGAAATTCATGATGTTCCATTAGAATTTATTTTTGAATGAGTCCCACACTTTACCTCTCTGTTCTAAGAATGAATTAAAAAGTATTCTGAGTGATATATAAAAATGAGAACTACATTCCGTCCATAAATATATGGTTAGATAGAGTAGGAAAATAATATTTTTGAGGACATGCTCAGTGTATTTGTTTTGAATTTTGGAGGATAATGGGAAATCCATTTGAGATGGGTGGAATTTGCTTATAAAGAAATTTATATATCCACTATCTTAATTGATCCCTTAGAGGTTCTCTATGGTCGGACTTGTCCGTCCCCGTTATGTTCGGATGAGGTATGCGATACATCACTTTTTTGACTAACCCTTGTGCAAGATATGTCCATGAACATCAACCTAGTCAGGAAGTGGTAATTGAAAGATCAATGTCTCCATAAATATTATACTGACCAAAGACTTTGGGATATTGGTTTCCCCATGGGTGATAGAGTGTTCTTGAAAGAGGAACCTCATCTGGATCATCATCACATGAGAAATCATGGGATGATAACACAAAGAAATTTCAACCATTTTGACATCTCTGAGAAGATTGGAATGGTATAATACCAGTTATCTGTTTAGTTCATAGATGTTTTTTATTCATGATGTGTTTCATGTATCCAAATTGAATAAGTATAATCCAAACCCATTTCATGTGTTGAATTGGGAAGAATTAGATTTGTATCCTAATTTATCAGTGATGGAATGCCAAATACAGATAGTGGATTCCCAACAGAATGTGCTTTATTGGAATTCTATTATGTTAGTCCATGTCCTTTGGTGACATTGGAAGGATAGACAAAAATCATGGTTGTTAAAGTCTTGGTTGAGTATGAGTAAACATTTTTTTCGATCATGTTTCAGATTTACTTTTCAAAGATTGAATGTTTTAATTGTGTGGAGATTTGTCACATATGTGATCTCATTATTATGTATTTTACTTTATTAATTTTTTTTTCATATTTTATCCCTTGGTTTACCCTTTAATTTTGGAAGAAAATAAGGAATTTTGGGATGAGAGAACCCTACACAGGGATATCAGACAATTAGTAGTAACCATGTGACTAATCTACCTAATCACACGATGGGAGACATAACCCACCACATAGCTTCAGTATAGTTGTGCACCTCAGCCCAGGTAACCATGCGATGGGTCTTATTTTGGATAGAATGCTCCAAATGATTACTGCACTATTTCAAAAACTGTGTGGACTATCCATGTGTGCAATCCAGTTCATTAGTATTTATCTCTCCTTTGGGATTTAACACTAACACACACCATTTATCACCCCACATGAGATTACCCTCCCAAGGAGAACCTCACCAACCTTCCTCCTCTTTTAGGACTCAGATTTTGTGATGTATTTGGTTTGATTCCTCCTATGTTCTTCAAGTAAGAGCATATTCTCCTTGATTCCTTGTCTATTATAGAGTCTCCTCTCTTATTTCTGGGGCTTCATCTTCTCCAGTTATAGGGCTACCTTTTTAGAGATGAATCATGATTCGTAGGGCCTGATATGGTTGTTTAGGGGTTGATTATTCTTCATTGTGGTGCAGTTGGGGTGTGGTGGGTGTTTCACACCGGATATTGGGGATTTCTACACCGAAGGTAGGTGATTCCATTATTAACTGTTTCTTAATGAATTTATTATTCTTTCTTGTGTTATTTATTATGTTTTATGAATTATAAATGTGGTTTAGAATATTTTTTTAGAAGTTATTTATTAATCTGTTGATTTTAAATTGGACTGTTCATGTGAAAACAGTGTATTCTTAACATTTTACCTTTCATGTTATTTTGAAATGTTTTATCAATAGTGTAAATGATTTAATTTTTTTGATGGTAATTTGATCCATGGTTGGAAATTTCTTGGTGTGATTTTGATCTCTGAATGATGTTTTGGGTGTGAAAATGGTGGATTTTGGTGTGTGTAATGCCTTTCTAGGATTGTGTGGGTTATTTTTTTTGTATCTTGTGACATGTTAAAATTGATTGAGAATAGTAATGGATACCCATGTAGCTAGGATGGTGGACTTTGAAAATAATGATAGTGATACTGATGCTGCTACGATCTACTTTAACTTTGCAGGATTGGCGATGACAACACTAACAAAACATTGATAATGATCAAAAACCACTAGAATCTTTGGATGTTTCTCCAATCTAGTGGCATGTGCACCGGAACAAAAATGGTTGTGGTTCCTAAACCACTTTCCACTGAGATGAGAGGTTCATGGGTCCCATCAATAACTAGTACCCATAGGGCCTCTCCTATGTATCATTATCCTTACTAAATATCCCTCACTTTCATCATATGGTGTGGTATTTGAGTTACATAAATAGTAAAGGTGTTTCCATTTAATGTTGAATTCATTTTAAATTTGTTTTTATCCTAAAAAATTCAATTTAATTGTTCTAGTATTTCATTTAATTTATTAAAATTTCTTGTTTATTTGTCATTTAACAATTATAGCATAGAATCCTATTGTGGTGGAATCCTGGTAGCCATTAGCTCACACCCATATTACACGTTTGAGATTAAGAATACATGGTCATGTTTAACACATGAAAGGGTAAAGAATTTGGTGATGGTGGTTCATCATTCTAGTTATCCTCTCAGGAGGTGTTACAGTGATGGATTTTCATAGATTTCCCATCGCATTGTGGTAGTTTATTGTGATGGTTTTGGTTTTAATTTTTTGGAGCTCTCTTTTTATTTTGTATAAACTTATAATATTAGATATAAAACCATGTAATGACTTATTTGGTTATGGTTTACTATCTTGGGTTTATTTTATAATATTTTATGTTTTATATTTTTTGGATCGATTAAATCGTTACCACACGATTGTATTAATACTTAGACACTAGTGCCATCCATTGGGGATTGTCAATGCCATTCTGGCCTGGCAAAAAAATAAGTTGGGCACCAGTTTAGATGATTACCCATGTTGGTTTGTTACATTTATAATGAGAATAATTAGATATTTCAAATTAGGTCTGTTTAATTTTTTTACTAAAATGAATAGTGAAAATAGTAAAAAATAACTACCATGTTTAAGGAAAAAATGGGTTTACTATGGGGTTAATCTAAAAATATAAGCATTAAAATGACCTAGAAACCTATCTGAAATATATTTTTAGGACACATTTTTTCTTTAAATCTTCTTTTATACATAATGGACCATTATTAGTGCCTTGTGAGATGAAAAAACATGGGAGAAATTCATTAATTTCAAAAATCAAAAGTGTGTCACTCCCCTCGCTTATAAGTGGCCACACCCTCTCCACCTATATTCACAAACTCAAAACAAATTATATTAGCTAATAACTAAGAAAAATACTTCATAAAATCCCCAATAAATTCCTATAAGATTTATATTTTTGATAATTCAATCTTGGGAAGGATTTTTTTCAAAACCAAAAGAGGTTACCGAAAGAAGAGTTAAGGGTTTTCGAAAATCATTTTTATTTTTATTTTTCTTGCACATACTAAAATTATTATTAATCTATGATGATATAATATAAAAAATATATTACATATACTGACATTTGTTTAGGTCAATTTCATGACCTACAACCATCTCCACTTCAGTCGAATGGGTTTTGAAATCATTGTTCTTGTGTTTGAAGAAAAACCACCTCAAAAAATGATCTTCATTTGTCCATTAACACATATTGTGGTTTTATATGATTATGGATAAAAAGTATACAAATGAAATTTAGAGAGTAATCATTCATATGGAGTCATTATATCATATATAAATTTTCTAATTACAATTATATAGGGGATACAAAATATTTATTCAGGTTTACAACGGACTACCATGTCACAAAATGATGTGATTTGTTTCATATAATTAATTATATGGCTAATAAAAATGATTATTTTAATAAATAAAAATGACATAATTTACAAATTTATTGCATTAATAACATATTTATAATTCCCAAAAATATTATATATCATTTCTTTCTTACATTTTCACCCACTAAAAGATGATAAAATCGTTCATGTACATACAGATTGCCACATTCATGAAGCAATGTGACTCTCTATTTTCATTTCCACACTAAATGGATGATATATATATTAGTGATTCCAATGAAAATATATGTAACTACTGATATTTTGATCATTAATAAATGATAAAATACCCCTTAACTCTTTTCTATAATAATCATTGAAAATGGAAACATTACTCATCCGTACATATGACCTAAAACACCCGTAATCATAACATACATAATTTTTGAAAACAATCCTTCATAATTGGCCTTAAAGTTACAATAATAAATATAATAATTATTTCAATATTATTAATCTATAGATGATATATCTATATTATATTCTCATGAACTAGAAATTTCATTACAAATCATGAATGGGAAAAGAAGGCATGTAACAAAAAAACTGTTAAAATAATAAATTATTATTAAACAATGATTGATAAGATATTATAAAAGGATTATATAGGATATTATAAATATTAAAAACATTATTCAATAAGAATAATTTTTTAAAAAATAATATAATTGAATTTAATGAACATTAAATAAAAATAAATCATGATGTAAGATATTTCATAAATCAATTTTCATTCATTGGGTTAAACTTATAATTAAATAATTATGTAATGTATATATTTTTTTTGTAAGGACTCAACAAGGCCCCCAAAGAATCTCATGGGATTTTTACCATGTACAAATAGAATTATTTTAAGGTTTAAAACTATCTAAATTATGTTTTGATTCTTTTATATATGAACTAACCATCCAAAAATTGAAAACCATTAAAATTCCCTTGGATTTCAACTCTAGTTCAAAAACACGTGTCATTATAGGAATTATTTTTTAGAATAGTTGGATATGAAAAGAATAACATTAAAAATTAATTATAATAGATTAATAAACCCTCTATGGATTTGGGGACTATAAATTTATCTACATTAGGTTGACCAAGATGTTGCAGTGGTGTGTACAATATAAAGAAAACAATCTTGATGTCACACAAAAATAACTCTTCAGGGGGCTCAGCTTAATGTCCTACAACATTGATTTTATAAAAAAAAATTTGGTTATAGATATGATCACAGAACTATAAATAAATAATAACCATATCATTGACATATAATTATAATATTATTCCTAGAAATGTAGTTAAAATATTTTTCATGGGACATTGATAATTGGATATAACATTCTTCAAACTAAAGGGAATGACCTAGTAGATAATATCAATAAAGGATCCCTTAAGACAATAAATTTTTTAACTTCAAGGGCCATAATTATTTGATTTTAATATGAATACCTATGCCTAAAAATGTTCCTAAAATATGGTAGTCCCATTGATCAATATTTACATAGTTTGAACTAAGAAGTCATCCTTCAGACATTGATGATTGACATTCTGAAATCAGTTCAAACCCAAATTTTCCAATTCATATTCAGAAATAGGATATTGTTAGATATTGTTTAGCCTCTAAAATGATGTTCTAATTGATAATATTATTGATAATGGTTTCTAACTAGTCTATACAATAAGGAAGCATTCTATTGGAAAATTGTTCGATATAATAATAATCATCTAGAAGACCCAAATGATGGGTAGTCACCTTAGGGTCTGTATTAGGTATTTCTATGTAATTATAAGAAAAAAAATGATTATATTTCTTCCAGAAAGAGATACACATCTATTTCCCTTCAGGATACATTGGGGAGATTATAAATGATGACCGTAGATCCACAACTATTCCCAAAATCACTTTCTTGATATTATCAAGGGTGGTGGAGACACATTTCTCAAATGGGGTGGTAGAGTCTCAAAGTACAACCATATCATCATACATATTAATGTCGATAAATATGTCCCATTGACTAGTAGACAATAATGTGCAATCACTATCCTTTTTAAGGTATAGGTAATGATTCATATGTACATGGAGGGACCAGTCATGGGTGTCATGATTATGAGAATTTTTAAGATTCTTACATTCTTATTTAATGTCATTGAATGTAATTTAATCATTGAAATACCAAATTATATGATAAATTTCTAGGGAATTTTCACCTTCCACATAGGGAATACAAAAATTATACATATTGTAAAGTGATGGATAAGAAGAAAATTTATTTTTCATGTTGTTCACCCCACGTATGGATGTGGTTATATAGACATTAGCTTGAAAAGATTCCAATCATTAGTGTACTTCAAGAGACAAACTATATTATTATATTAAGATCACAGTAAATAAATAAATATTTCCTAGCAAACTCAAGGGTTTTATAGCGTAACTTCCTAAACTATTTTGTGTGTATATCCATATATCACCCTCTTCCACCAGTTTGTTTCCTTCTCCCTTATAGAAACCCCCATATATTTTTAAAATGTGGTGTTTTCAACATATTTATTTCCTAGTTTTCTGTTGATATAATACAAAATTCCCTAATTGTAGGTTGATGGAACCACCACTTGTAAATGAATACGTTTTATTTTTAGGAAACTTTGATTTTTTTCTGTTCTAGATATCCATCAACTAGATATTAGACACTGGGTCCCAGAACTATATATTGATGTCGATCTTTCCAAGATTACTTATCTCCCTCTTAAAAAAATTATTTTTATAGAATAAAATTATACATGTAAGAAACAATATATCTACAAAACAAAGGTTTTGGATCAAGATAAGATAAGTCTATATGCCGGTATCAATTAGTTTCCATCATATTTCAATGTCATTGAGATTTCCTTGAACATACATGGGTTTTATGTTCCCCTAAATGAAATATTCTTACTATTTATCTATGATTTTTATATTTTTATAAAATAAATCCTAGAATCTATAACCCTAGATCTTGTACTTATATTCCTTTATTCGTATATGATAAATGTGTTTGAAAAGGATATTATAATTTTTTCGTCTTGGTAGACCAGCTATATAAACAAAAAAAATTTCAAAACATAAGATATTACATGGAATAATTCGGATAACATGATTATACCTTCCACTATAACCTTGAATATTTCAAATAATCCTCATTTAGGTTTTTTGGGAATAGTAAAAAATAATGGTGTGCTCAGATGCACAGTAAGGTGTAGAACATAGTGTAAGATTTTGTAACATAAACATAGAATACGTTATTTTAAATGAATAATTGAAAAAAATGAATATATAAACAAAAAAAACGTAGGTCCTTATATACCCATGATGAAAAATTAAATGATGGACAATAAATACCAATGATTTCATACTAATGGAATTTGTAATGTTGATAATCAAATTTTTTTGCAAGGACTTTTTCTAAGATAATTTATTTTTATAGGAAGTGGTAAACACAAAACCCAACCATATTTATCTCATGAGACCTATAAATGATCATGTAACTATATAATTTTGACCCCACCCATCATATAATTTATCTTAATTTATTCACCATATAGTTCCTCAAGACCATTAATTACATTACATTAGAAACCTATTACTGAATATAACATGGATATATATAATGAGAAGTACATAAATAAAATATTTCTACATTAAATATAATATTTTTAATTTATATGAAAAATCACTTAATCATTCTAGATGTTTGTGGGGATCGTCAATGTAACATGAAGTTCCCTTATCAAATATATTACACAGAGATTGTACATACAACGTGTTGGGTTATAAATGGAATATAGTAATTGGGTTGAATAGTTTCTATTAGTATGTGAACAAGAAAATTGTTTTAAAAATACATCATCATGGTTCAATAATAGTATATGTATATTCAAATTCATATCCCATAAGATTATGTCTCCAAGTGTGTAGACTTGGGGGTACATTACATGTGTTAGGGAGATGATTTATTTTGTTCTTAATTATAAACTTTCAAAGTGATTACCCTAAGATGCATCTATACCACAAACACATCCAGTTTCTATTATCTATAAAAGGATGTATTTTCAAATAATTTACACATAATATTACATTACAAAAACATAATATGGGTTTTATAATTTGAAAAATATTGTGTTTTATAATGATTTTAGTAACACATGAATCAAAAAAAATTATGACACATAAAATCAAATATATATTTTTATATTCTTTACATTCAATAAATAAAATTTAAAAATTCATTAATGGAATATTTTTCATCCCAAAAAACTAAAATAGGTTTAAATTACAACTTGATTAAAAATAGAGGAAAATTGTGATAGAAAAACTCCACAAATGGATTGTGTAGAAATTAAAACAAAACATATTTAAAGAGATGAATTAAATTTTTTCATAAAATAAATTTATAATTTAATTTAATGATATATAATATAAGACCGGTATTATATAAATATCACATTGAATAAATTACATCCATAATTCAAAAAATGTCTCAAGGAGTGAATCTTTATAAAGAAAACCCTTACGTCTAGTCCTCAATTCCATTAATTTACATTAACATTTTATATCACAAACATATATATATTATTAAATTAATTAAAAACAATACTCATATCAAATTTCAATTATACTATTGAAAAATAGTTATTATCTATTTCGATTCTACTGATTATACACAAAGGGTGTTTAGAGATTCGTTAATTTTTATTTTTTCCATAATAATGAAGACTATATTCATTATAATTATAATGTTCACCATTTATAAATAATTAAATATACAATTAGCTTTTATTCTTAATAATTTATGGTGTGTCAAACTCATTTGATGTGTGTTTTGGTCTTTATCATTGAATATGAAATTGATAATTAATATGTTTTTGGGGATTCTAGATTATCAAAGTTTTTATAAATAATTAATGTAGTGAAATATGACATATATTCTATTTGACTAAACTAAAATAATTATTTATAGATAATTTTCATATTTTATGACTAATTATATTCCCCTAGTTAGGAAAGGTATACATTTATATTATATTTCGATTAAGATGTTAAAGTGGAAAAAATTGAACATACCTGGATTTAAAAATGATTTTGAGGTGTTTTTTTAAAATATAAGTATACCAGAAGAATGAAGTTGTTATTTTTAGTTTTTTAGTTTTATATTCTATAATTTTATATAATATTAATAAAACACAATTGGATAATAAATCATTACACTATTTGACAAATAGATTATCCTCTTAGTATGCTAATTTTAAACGATAAAATTAATAATGATAATTTGTTGATCATATCATTAATTGGATCTCAATATTTTTGAAAATTAAAATAGTAATATTAATATAATATTATTTATCATTAAGTCCCATCCTTATTTATCACCTTGTAATGTGTTGTAGGAAAACAAAACACTCAACATCATGGAGGCTGTAGTCCACACAACACAGAAATGACCTTTTTTAATATTATTAAGGGATATGGGAAATGTTATTTGTGTTTATTTATATAATATAAAATCATTTATTATAAAATATATAGTGAATTAATAATATAATAAATGGGAACTTAAATTTTAAATAAAAATATGAAAGGAAATTATTTTATTGAATATATTATTCAATCATTGAGATGTTTTGGATTCTCAAGGAGGATTACCTCGAAAGGAAAGGATTTGTCTAATCACCTTTGAATAAGAACTCAATGGAGTTAAATATTCTAATATAGTATGAAAAAATTAAATTTTTTTGTAGGAATCCAAATTTTTAGTTTTTTCTTAATGGGGTGGTGAGAGCCACTTTTTTTAGTGGTGGTAATTTCATTTATGAATAATTTTCAACTTATTAAAAAGATATCACATGTTAGAAATGTTAACTAGCTCCAAAATTATGAAATGACTGATTATATAAGTGATAAACATGCTTTTACCCTCATCCAAAAAATTATAGAAATGTTTTTATCATGTTTCATTCCATTTACACATTGAATATTTATATTTATATTTTTTTCTTTTCCAACATAAACATTATTTTTACTAAGTTAACAGAATCATTAAGACTAAAAATAAATGTTTCCATAATAGAAATATTGGATGCACTATTTATAAATTTAAAACAAATTTTTAATTTAATTTTTATACATGTGAAAAATAAATTTTAATAGGACAGATATATAATACATTTAATTTAATTTTTTAAAATTATATTACCTATGTTCTAAAATATCAATAATGTGTTTGCAAACTATATTTTTATTTTTAAAAATTATAATTTACACCATAAAATTTAAATTTTTAAATAAAAGTTTTTTATAAATTCATATGTAATTCTTATATACTAATAATAGTGTAAAAATTGATGTAATATTTAAAATTAGTATATTTATCTATTCACCTAGATATCCAGTTTTAGGAATATTTAAAAATATTAAACATCCAATAATATCATTTTGATGAATTCAATAATTATTTTTATTTATTTAAAATAAAATTCAAAAATTCAAAAAATAAACCTTTAAATATATTTATGAATAAGGCTATTTATAGTACACATTGTGTGATAGTTCTAGATATAGGTTTTACCATTCATAATAATGTATGAAATATTACATTATACCCCTCAAGAAACAATGGAAACTCTGAAATTTGGATATAAATAATATATTTAATAAGTCTCATATCCCTTCCTCATCACATATTTAGGCTCCTTGGCTCCCACTTCAATTTTTTTATTTATCAAATAGAATATCATCAATTGAGTTTTATGATTGCATAGTAGTTTCTCTTAGGTTTCAATAATCTTGAAATTTAATCCATTATATGAAATTTCATTATACAAATTTATTCCCTCTTATGTGATAACATTCACTAGATTTAAATTTTATAACCTCCTTTATGAATCATTGAAAACAGTATATACATTATAATGGTTGGGTGAAATATCCAATCATTAAGAAAAAAACTAATTATTTCTAGTATTTAAAACATCCCAAATAGCATAGAGATTAAATTCTCTATTTTATATAATTATATAACTCCCCAACATGGTGAATCCATCAAGAATAAATGATCCCCATCATTAAATTCTGTGTTATTCCTCAAATTATCACTATAGTCATTTTCCCTACATTGGACTACTTTAACGTAATATAGAAGTGTCCTCAAATTAACAATTGTCTCATTTATATTCTTTGGAACAACTAACATTCATTATCCTTTTAGTACCAAGATGTAACATTATGACTCCTCTTCCCATACATTGTTTCATATCGTTCCATTTGTATGCTCTTATATAAGATATTATTGAATGAACATTCAAACAAATGTAGATACTGATCCCACACACCAGGGAATTGTAGAGAACATTATTTCATCATGTCATTGATTTTATGGATAGTCTATTCATATTTTCTATAATTATTGGAATGATATTGGATTATTTAATTAATCTTAGTGTTGTGATGCCCTTTAAGGATCTTATAAAATTTTTATGTGAACCAAGGGTTATGATAAGAAATATTTAATAGAGGTGAGAATGATGGCTTAAAATTTCATTGATATTGATCCATGAAAAGTTATCAAGGATTAGATATTCTCATATCGTTATTAAATGATAAAACATAGTAATATGATCATTGATAACCCATATTGAATCATTCTCCCTGATGTCTTTAGGAGTGCGTTGACAAGGTATATTTTAACATTCTTCCACTTCTATAGAGATATAGGATTTGTTTGGATGAATCCATTTGGATGTTTTAATTGATCTATTATCTGTTGTAATTATATGAATCTTAACACAATTCATCACTTACTCACATCAAAAAATTTAACTAGAAATATTATCAATAAACCTTATATATATTTATTATACCAAGGTGTATGGAGAAATTTGAGGAATGTGCTATATCTATAAATTCCATCTTTATCCCTAGTATGGAACTAACATATATCCTCTCCCAAAATTTCATTACTCAATCTCTATAGATGAAATGTTTCAATTTACCATCATTTCCTACATTAAACTACCTTCTTATGTTCTCATCATCATAATGATTTTTTTTACCCTTTATAGTTTAGATGATTTAATAATTTCTCGAATGAGAAACAAGGAAACCCCTTTCATAGAAATAACCATATACATATTTACTATTTCACTTTTTCTAAGATCCCCATTAATACTAGTCCCAGTTATAACCACTTGTTCCTTCATATTAAATTCACTATCCACCTTTTTGGACATCCCAGGGGGTAGTGTATCTAGCAATCATAGTTCATTAGCCTTTCCAATAATCTTATTAACAACATGTTTAACATATTCAAAGAGAAAAATTATATAATTAAATAGTATATATATATATCATGTTTTTTCTGTAGAGTTATTTTCTACATATTTTCAAAAAAATGATTACAAATTATATGTCAATGTTTTGAGGTGGATTGTTCTATTCATTTATTTTTAATTGTATTTATCTATATGATATCACTCTATAATTTTCCATAAGTATTCAAAAAAGGTCATTCTTAGAGGCATCATTATAAAATAAAAATTATATCATACATTTTGGTATCATTAATTCCATCTCAATTATAAATTTACTCTTTAAATATTTAAATCTTTCTAGTCATTTCTTTTACTATTTGAATTGATCCCCATTATGTGTTAACTTAGTCATTGTGTTAGCTAATCAGGAAATATAATAAACAAAAAACTAATAACAAATTGATGAAAAAATGAATCATTTTAACTTGATTATGATATCTAATACATTCCATTCATTAACTGCATTTCTATTTGAAGGGTAATAAAATATTCCATCCTTGGAGATAATCTGTTCTAGAAAAGAAATTTATTGAGTCAAAATTTATACTTATTATAATTCCCATATAATTTTTATAAGGGTAGCTATAATTATATATAGAAGAATATCATGCACTTCATCAATTTAATAGTATTTCAACATATCATTACTGATTACCACCATAATGTTATGAAGATACGACATGAATACTCTATTCATCAGATCCATAGAGAGCGAATCTGAATTAGTTAATTTTAATGGAATTACCATAAAATAATTATTTCACACCTTGTTGAAAACATCAACAACAATATATCATCATTATTCACAATTATATTATGTTTAAAAGAAAAATATTGATCTTGAAAATTTATTTAGATCTTTGAGGTAGAAAAAATAATTCCATAATAAATGGTAACGTATAATAATTCTTTATAGTAATGGAATTTATCTTCTAATAAATAATGCATAGTCACATAGACCCATCCCTTTTTTTCAAAAATAAAAAAGGGTCTCATAATGGTGAAAAATAGGGAATACAAATCCCTTATTACTCAAATAGTTTTTAAATTTTATCAACTGTACACTCCATACATTGCATTATATGCTTAGTTCTAGATATAACCCTTTCATTGGGAATGAGTTTAAGGGAGGCCTCATCATCACACGTTGGTATATTACTTTTTAACTTTTCTAGAAAAACATTAGTGAATATTTATAAAAAATGAACATCCCATATTACTTGAGTATCCTACTCATCCATAGATTTCTCTGCATCTTCCTCTTGCACAAATTTCATTAAGGAGAGCTATTACGGGAGGATATGCACATGATATCGATGATGAAGTTTCCTCTATAACTACATCTTATTAAAGATCACCTTCATAAATCACTATATTATTATCTTGGAAATAGATCTACTAATTATACATTAAAATCCAATCCAAACCAAGGTTTATATAAAATTTAATCATAGATATAATAAATAATTTTTCAATTAGAGATTGCATAATCAACAAAATTGGACCTACCTAAATCATATTTTCTTCCATTATGATCCCACATGTTTTTTTAATTCATACATTCCTTTCTAGGGTTCTAGGGATGTGTCTAATAATTTCCAAAAACATAGAAGATATAAAAGAGTAAAAAGATGAAGAATCAAATAAAAAAGTAGTTAAATTGGAGTCAATGGTCATAGTACCTTCCACCACATCATTAAAAACATTGAATAATTCTATTTTTGGAGCCAAAATTCAGGACGGAGATAATGTAAAAAAAATAATGCACTGGTGACTGCCTTGCGAAACTATTTCGTAGACACCCCCCCAGCACCGCGGTGGCCGCGCAATAAGGAGGTGGGACAATCTGCAAACACATTTGACATTCCTGAGCCCACTGCGAATCAAGGTGGTGGGATGCTTCGGAAACACATTTGACGTTCGTGAGCCTTCCGCGAAGAAAGGAGGCCAGACACTCTATGAATGTAGTTGACCTTCGTGAGCCCTCCGCGAAGCAAGGTGGCAGGATGCTCCACGAACGCACTTGACGTTTGTGAGCATGCCATGAAGGAAACCTGACCCTCTTTGTGCCGTGTATGCTCCGATTTGTGGTGGCTCTTACCTAAAAATACCAGGGGACCCCTAAGCCTAGAATATGGACAATCAAACCTTTCAACTTCCTAGCTCCCGAATCGCAAAGCATCCTTCTGCTCTGTGAACAACGAGTTGTGTGAGGTACTTCTGTTCTTTGAAGTGCCTCACCTTTGTCTTTTTTTGATCCCCACTTCTGAGAGGGATTCCCTTCACAAAACCTAATGACCTTCGTGAAGGAATGGTATCCCCAAGGGGACCTGGGTCCTCACGGAGCATTTATGCTTCATGAAACAGCCTTCATATATACATGATCCACATACTAAGGCAGCGTCACTATATTTCACAAAGAACATTTCTTCACAACACCTTTCATCGCAAGGCAGTGCTCCGCGAATGCCTTTCCACATCGTGAATCACCTCCCATATGCACCTCTACCCTATATTTAGGCAATGGAACCCCACTTCGTGAAGCACAACCCTTCGCATGTGCCCTCTGCCACGCGGAGAAACAGAGCTTCACAAGGCCCCTTCCTATAAACCCCTCTACTTGGAAATTCCTTTTCCCATGTGACGCTCCAGGTTTTCATTATGTGACTTCAATGTCCCTTGGAAGATACCACCCATTGTGTTGATTCGCATCAGGATTCTTCACATAGGAACGCTAATGGATATTTCTTTTTCATATAGCCACACAAATGTGGTCCCCTCGATGGTTTGCTCCATGACACACCCTCACTATGGATTTTCTTGACCCCTCTCTACACAAAGGATACTCCAGTACCGGTTATGTAGGTCCTAGGGTTGCGGAGTGAACCTACCTCCTCCGAGATGCAGGATGATAAACTGCCAAGAACCTTTGTCCCCAATATATGATGTTAAACTGTGACCTCTCCCCATGCCTCACATGCAGGGTCCCCCCACCTTAGGAATTCTCCACAACACCTGGTCTCCACAGGGGATGATATACTCCTTATCATAGTGGTGTTTTTACGTGGGTAAACGGAAACCATCTCGGTGTAAGCCCCTAGCTTTCTTGTGGGACGCATAATACCTACTCCTCCATTCATCTTCAGTCCCCAGGGCCAGCGAAGAGCATAGTAGTGAATGGTGCTTCTCCTTTCATTGGTCCCATGCCCCTATCCTATTGTGCTTTGTCACCATCGGGCCTCTATCATGGAGTAAGTCTCAGCTTCTTGGGCTGCGAACCACACATAAGACCTTGTTTCCTCATTGGGTAGCCTAGAGTGTAAGTCCCACATCCCCCATCCAAACTACGAAAACATTTATCCTTTCCATCGTAGGGTACGTAGGAATCCTTCATGAAGTTCAAACCCACCACTCATGGGCCGCCTCAGAGCATATATCCCAGACCCGCTTCCAAACTATTAGGACTTTGATCCTTTCCAAGGCAGGGTACATATGGAGCCTCCACAAGGTTCAAGCCCACCACTCCTGGGCATCCTAGAGTTTAATCCCCACATCCCACTTCTAAACTACGATGACTATGATCCATTCCAAGGCAGGGTACGTAGGAAGCATACACGTGGTTCAAGTCCACCACTCCTGGGAAATCTAGACTGTAATACCCACATCCCCCACATGAACTATGTGGACATTGATCCTTGCCAAGGCAGGGTATGTAGGAAGCCTCCATGAGGTTCAATCTCCCCACTCCTAGGCCACCTCAAATCATAAGCCCCACCCCCGCTTCTGAAATATGACGACGTTGATCCTTTACAAGGTATGGTATGCAGGATTCCTCCACAAGGTTTAAGCCCACCACTCCTAGGCCACCATAGTGCATAATCCCCACACCCACTTCCGAACTATGAGGAATTTGATCCTTGGAAAAATATGGTACGTAGGAAGCCTCCTTAAGGTTCAATACCACCACCCATTAGACCCCATGTCAACCTTCACATCGGTTCACCGATGCCCACCACTCCTGGTCCACCTTAGAGCGTAATCCCCACACCTCCTTCCAAACAACGAGGACTTTTATCCTCACCAAGGAAAGGTACATAGGATGACTACCGGAGGTTCAAGACCACAACCCATTGGACTGTAGGTCCACCTTCACGTTGGATCACTGACTACCACAACTCCTTGGCTACCTCAGAGCATAAGCCCGACACCCACTTTGGAACTACGATGACTTTGATCTTGTCCAAGGAATGGTATGTAGGAATCATCCCGGAGGTTCAAGACCACCACCCATTGGACCCCAGGTCCACCTTCACATCGGTTTTCCAAATCCCACCACACCTGGGATGCCTTAGAGCATAATCCACACAACCGCTTCCGAACTATGAAGATTTTGATCCTAGACAATGAAAAGTACGTAGGAATCCTTCCAGAGGTTCAATCCCACCACCGATTGGACCCCAAGTCTAAATTAACGTTGGTTCACCGACTCCCACCACTCTTGGGTTTCCTAGAGTGTAAGCCCCTCACCGCCACCTGAACTACAAGGTCTTTGATCCCTACCAAGGTTGTTTACATAGGAAGCCTCCAAGAGGTTCATGCCCACCACCTGGTCATTTTGACCTCCTTCACATTGGTTCACCAAACACCTTGGGCTGCCTTAGAGTGTAAGCCCCAAATTCCCCCGTCCCATAGGACATTTAACTATAATCTTCATCCTGAACTATGTGTACATTGATCCCTACCATGGCATGGTACATAAGCATCGTCCACAACGTTCAAGCCCAACACCAAGTCATTCTGACACCCCTTCACGTCGTTTCGATAACCCCTTTTTCACCGGAACTAATAGGTCTTTGATCTTTTCCAAGGCTAGGTATGTAGGAAGCCTCCATGAGGTCAATCCCACCGTCCACCTGGACCCCAGATCTTTATTCACATTAATCCACACTCGTCCCTCACGACGTTAAACTGTGGACCGCTTTTAGTGGTAAGCCGTTGTCACTCCATTCAGCGGTAAGCTGTTGTCACTGCAGTGGAAATACGTTGTCACTCCATTCAGCGATAAGTCGTTGTCACTGCTGTGGTAATACATTGGCAATACATTTACCGGTAATCCATTGTAACTATAGCAGTAAGCCATTGTAACCTCAATCTATGGTAAGCTATTGAAACCCCATCTAGCGGTGAGCCGTTGGAAACCCCAATCAGTGGTAAGCCTCCATCAGATGAACTACGTGGACTTCGATTCCCTACCACGAAGATATATAGGAAGTATCTTCAGGTATCAAGCCCAAAACAATCTTCATCCTCATGACCATGAAATCCCATTCACCAACCCTTTAATAGAACCTTCCATCATCCATCATGATTCTTACCTGGGTCACCACATCCCAGTGGAATCATGCCACCCCATTCCCCGATCCCACTAATAGCATTCAGGAAGGAACCCACATGTGGTCCCTAATATCGTTGTTCCCTCCAGGGGGTTCCTCCATTTTATCGAATCTAGTCAGTGTTCTGATCAGCCCGATCAGTCTCCGTCAGATGTTAAACATGTGGAATACCGCTTGTCAAACCTGGGAAGATGAAGATAACCTCATATACATGCCCATGGAATACGATTCCCCACATTTTATGTGGGATGACTCGGGATCCTGCACCCTTGAGAAGTCATATAATAAGTGAAAGAAGATAGAAACACCAATACCCCAATGTCCAGACAGACAAGAATTGACCAGTGTGAGTACTCCCCTAGCCAAAGGATGTTGCCCTGACCGGACCCCTTGGAATTTCCTGACAGAATCCGCATATTTAATTGGTGTCTATGAAGATATGGTACAGGGAAGAGTTTCACGAACAATTTATTAAATCAATGAGGGAGACCCAGAATGGGTGACGAGTTCTGAGGAGGAATCCATAGACGGAAGAACAGACATGCCATCATATTGCATCGATCAGGGAGGAGACGTCCCTGAATAAGGAGCGGATGTCTTCCGCCTTTGAAAAGTGGGATTGTGTGGCAAAAAAAAACCATGTCTCTCTTCCCCAAATGATACAGATGCACGCGCCTCAACGAAATAATCAGAAACTGAAATGGTGAACCCGAAGTGAATTTCATCTCCTCAAATATGGATATTAGTAGCGCTCAGGGCATCAATGGATTGGTGTGTCACCAGATCCTGTTATCCAGTGCAAAGTCCATACAAACAAATAGAGGTCCTGGTGTGAAGCTCACCTGAGGTTGGGGAAGTAGAACGTTGGACATATCATTCTACGACTTTGTCAACATGGATCCCTCTTACCAATCATGGAAGATTGGATGGAACTGGGGCATTGGTTGCCGATTATTTTTTCTTTCAGCACTGACAAGTTCATCTCCCTGCTTCTCAGGAGTCAGGTTTCTGCCGTAGTAACATGATCATCGCCCGCCCTTCTTCGCATGGTAGGGGAAACACTAGCATAGCCTCTCCACGTGGCTTCACTGCTTCTGTTACGGCCTCTGCATCCACGACCGTGGGGCACCCACGCCCCATCTCCCCATCAGATGTAATCCAACGAAGGTTAATTAATGACCTCGTGTGTCGTTACAAGGAGGAGGGCATAATCTCATCATGGGATATTGCCCGCCTAGATTTGAAGGCGTATGCACTTGTCCATCAATGTCGCCCCCAAGGGACGCACAGGGAGCCATTTCTCCCCACCTTGACATACGACCGCTTTGGGAGCCTGTCCCTAGAGGACATTGATGACTCCATGTCGTGCGCTAATAAGGTAGGCGATTTCCATCCTAGACCAGTCAGTGTCCCAATCTAGGGGATCCCAGTAGGGGCTCCCACCCAGCCATGTCAGCACCGTTGCCCAGTCTTGCCGAAGGAGGAGCAGGTTAGCTATGCACCAGCACCACCAGCCCCGACTCGTCCAATGCGATGCCAACTTTGGGCACGAGCTGAGGAGGATGCCCACCAAGGGGCGTCAACATCGACGTCTACTATGGCTCGACCCACCATCTAAGAATACCATAAAGTACATGCATACACCGAGTAGGGGTGCTTATACACCCATCCAGGATCCAGACCCCAACCGCCCCACGAGCAGGCTGGCTCAACTCTCCTGGTCGCATGTATGAGTAGTGGCTTCCAGGAACCAATCTGCAGTGATGCCACCACGTACGGAGGTCCTCCTCGTACCGAAACCATAGAGAGAATGATTCTTCCCCACTATAAGGCCTGACATGGAGGTCTGCCACGTGCCACCCCCAATCTGAATGAGGGTCTTCCCAACAGTAGTGATACTCGGCACGGAAGCCTCTCTCATTCCCATAACACTGGATATTGAGTCGCTCCTCCTGTCCTCGACTGTCAAAGCAAGAGAATTGCACATCTGGTCCCTCTCCAATCTGGGGATCCTCCCTATGTCCTCTTCGCAGCTGGTGAAGGTCCTCCTAAACCCAGAAACTAGAGAGGTGAAGACCAACCTCTCTCCATCGGCACCTATCATTGAGGTCCTCCCCATTATCCTACTGGTTCCAGCGGAGGTTGTTCCCACACTAGAACTATTCATGGAGGTCCTCCCTATGTCCCCTTCGTCATTTTTCTCGGTTGTCCTCGCACCTCGGCTTTCTCGGGTGGAATCCCTCTATGCCCCAGCACCAGTGCGGCCGAAGGACCCCGTGTTAGGAATCATCCCAGCCCCGAGGTACCACCCAGGGGCAGGAAGGCGGTTCTTTGTCACCACAAGAAGAATCCTGGCAAGTCCTAGTTGGAGATCAAAATTTTCCTCTTCTCAGACACTGACGTGGAGTAAGACTAAGATCGGGAACGCTCCCCTCAGTCATCCGAGTCAAGGACCTGGGCAGGAATGAGGTGCATCAGCCTAGTGCTCCCAGAATGTGAGGTACATAGGATTACCACCACCCTCCGTAGGTATATCTATAAGGATTAAAATCTAGAGACCCCACAGTTTATGGTCGTCCAGTCACCACCATAATCACCAGAAGCGCTTTCTACCTAAATAAGAGATCACATAGAGCTATTATGGGTACCAATTGTAGGAGAGAAGCATTGCAGCCTATCTACAACAACCCTAGCCCCTGATCTTGGAACATGGACCATCATCCCATCTTAACATGATGAATTGCCCATGGCGCTATCCTCTTCGGAAGAAGGCTCGAGATATACTGACCAACAAGCCCATTCACCATATTCTCCACCAGCCAGCCAGCCATCCCAGTAGTTTGCCTTAGTACAGCTTCCAGTTCCTCAACCACCCCCAGTTGGCGAGTGGGGAAATAAAGGTCCAGACCTTGAGTTTGAGCCGAGGAGGTTTTGGAAAATCCATGTTGTCGACCACTTCCCCAAGAAGTTCTGGACTTTGGAAGTGTAGAATTTTTGCATACCAGAGTCCCTCACCCTAGAGGAAGTTGATTGTTTCTGTTACACCCTCTGGGAAACACATTTTAGTCTTCATCATCAAGTAATGTTTTATCATAGGTGACAAGTGCATCTTGAAGACATCAGTGAGCAGTGTCGTCTATTCGATCTGGCTGCACTCCATGTGCCCCAACGCCCCGAGTCACCAGGTCTCTATGAGGCCCTCCAACAATAATGCGTTCAAAGTAGCAGGGTACTCTGCAAAATTATAAGGGAGGCTACCCCCACGTGAAAATCCGTGGGTGGGTGATGTATGCTTACTTCCTCTTCAGTCCTATCAAGGAGCATCCCGACTCCCTATGCGATATTGAGGACATACCCCCAGGAAGGGACACAGTCAACATGGATGACATATTGGATGAGGGCAGAGAGCTGGAGCTTCTCGATTGATACATACCCCCTGAGGGTGTGCCACCATTATTGAACCCATCAGTGAGGATTAATAATCAGGAGAGGAACCTTCTAGGTCTCCTTGCTCCCATCGAGGCATTAGTACTCGACAAGAATTCTAGTAAGGGAAAAGAGAAATTCGGAGCTATCATGCACTCCGAACTATCCACCTCAGTGCAGAAGACAGAGGAGGAACCCAAGAATTCCATGTTGTGCAAGCAACATTATAGGAAGAAAATTTTTGTCGAGGAACTCTTGGTTGAATGCACTGTAGAGCGAAGACCCGACTACGGTGATAATAGACCGGGGTGGCATGGGAAGGAATAACTACCCCTCGACGAGATGCTCTGAAGAAACCCTGATCATACCGCTCATGCGAACAGAGATGAAGCCAGAGCTTATAATAAGAGGGCATGGTATGTCTCACTAACCCTCCCGAATGGAAAGACAATCCAAGGAACCCATCCCGGATTCCGCCGGATTCCCCGCATGCTGCTCCACGAGATGCTCCATGAGCCACTGAACCTATATACCGTGTTCAAGAACCCGGCAATATGGTTATGGTTAGGGATCCCCATCATGATAGAGACCCCTGCCCATATCACCCTATGGCGGTGCTTATAGCACGCCTTGAGGCGTTGGAAATGAAAAACGCGGTAATACCACATGATGATAAACCACATCTATCATGGGTGGATGATATGTCAGTTCCTCAAAGTTTCGGCAATCCCACCTTCTCCCCCTTTAATGGGACGGGGGACGATCCACACCAGCTCGCCCACTTCAACACATGGTGTGGGCACATGTTAGGGACTCCAATGAAATAGGAGGATTCCAAGCTCCACTGTATTGTTTAGACATTAGAGGGGCCGACATTTGTCTGATACAACCAGCTCCCCGTCAGACCTGTAACTAGCTGGGAGGACCTTCACAGGCTATTCCTCTACCAGTTCTGCTCTGCCACCCAGAAGAACAGCACCACAGTCCTCTTCAAGTGTAGCAAAGGCCTGATGAGCGAGTCGTGGACTATATCACATGGTGGAAGGGGATTATAAACTCCCTTGACATGACACTAACTCAAGAGTAATTACTAAAAATGTGTGTAGGGAACATCAATACAGAACAGGTTCCTTCTCTGATCACTGATAACTACAATAGAAGATTCTAAGACTTCTCCCACAAGGCCCAACACCTTGAGGAAGCCCTGTAATAGGCCAGCTAGGCACGTTCGTTGCCCCCTGTAATCCCAGCGAGGAGATCTGCTAGAGCCGAGCCCACCGCGGTGGCCCAAATAGAATCTCCCAGACATGGAGTTACTACAAGTGGCATCATCCCCGCAACCTCAGAGAGGCCCTCCTACTCTGGTGCAGCCTCTGGCTCAACAGCATCCTTAAAATTGACAAGTGCCTCCGCGGAATGCCCCGGCACTACCTGGGCAGGACATCCAGGGCCCACCTCCTCGATAAGACCCTCTGGCTCCTCTCTAGGGCTAGGCTCCAAGGTCCCCCTTTATGGAATGAATTAACAGGGCTTACTCTTTCATAGAGAATCAGGTTCCCGGTTACTTTGGCAGCACCTTAGATCAAGGTATTGTAGGCGTGCATGAGTGTAGAAGGCCAGAAGAGGTGAATCACACTGATCACCCAAACTACTACACCTATCATCGAATTCTGAGCCACACTCACAAGAAGTGATATCTGTTCAATGACTGGCTTCAATACCTGGTTGACAACAACATAGTCAGGCATGGCTCAGCCTTGGCACATGTGGATGGAGTCATTGTTGAGATGGACATCAGTAGTGACAGCGAAGGCGAGTGGAAACAGGTTTCTAACTGCGGGTCCCCGACGTACGATGATTGGATGGCTCGTAAGATTATTTCACTCACCCATGGAATCATTCAAGCATGCTTAAATCCGCCAGAGCCTTCAGAAGTTGCGACCACCACTTCTGCATCATCATTTCTGCCGGCCTCTACCCAGAAGAGTAAGCATCGACATCACAAGAAGAAACAATGAACCCCACGAATGCCATCATTTCCCCGAACTCTCTGCGACTTCATGCTCCTTGGGATGGGAATCCCTCCCAGAATCCACCTAGTAGTGGATGAATCTTCATGTTAAATTCATGGGTATGCTTCGGTTAACACTATGGAGTTGGTAAATCCTTATATGACTCCCGAAGAGGGGGAGTGCCAGGGGATCCTCCACAAAATCCCAAGCTGATGCCAATTTTGGAGGAGCCATGGTCATATGGGTCATCTAGGCGCATATGGTGGCATATCTAGCCAGGCGTTGCATGCCATTGAGACCAGATAGTAGGCCTAGTGCAGAATTCAGCACGTGCAACATCTTCATCTGGTGTTGTTAGTACCACCTCCTCCACATTTTGTGCTACTGGATTAGGCAGAGCTACCTCATCTAGGCCACGAACAGCCTCACCCGACTATAGGACAATCTCAGTCGCCAGGTCCTCATTTAGCAGCTACTCTTCAGGCTTCGACTGGTGAGCAGTGGGATATTCCCAGGACAATCCCATCGTCGGTCCAGTCGATAGGGCCCGCCATGCCTCTAATCGTAGAGCAACCTCTTGTAAGTATAATTTCATTCCTGGCGCAAAATTATGAAGTCATCAAGAACCGTGATGGCATCCCAGTGAGGATTTCCATCCTTAATGCCCTTCTCCTGTCATTGGATATGCGCAAGGCCCTCGTTGAGGCTTTAAGAATCCCCCTCCGGTTTTAGACGAAGGTAGTAGCAGTAGAAGCCTTTCATGATGAAACAGTTGAGAATGTAGAATGTGAGTCCATCATATTGTTCTCAGGAGAAGATGAAGGCTCTCCCATACTAGGGAACATCCTCCCGCAGTACATCACCCACCAATTTAGTGGCATGGAGGTTCTCCGCTGTCTTTTTGACCCCGGCTCCAGGATCAACCTTATCCCGATGTAGACACTGCGGAAGCTAGGGTTATCCAATGATGACATGAATCCCTATGATTTAAGGATCCATAGATATGATAGGACAGAGTAGACCACAGTTAGCATGGTCTGTTTGATGACCCAGTTTGGTGGCCTAGTTTCCAGTACCGAGTTTATGGTTGTCTCCTATGACACTGCATACAATGCATTGATAGGTAGACCATGGCTCCACCTACACACGGTGCTTCCCTCGTCGTATCACCAGTGCCTAAAGTACTCCCTAATGGTCGAGTAGGTGTGCTGTAAGGTGATGAATCACCATTTTATTCTTTTGAATCCCATTATATGGATGCTGACTATTACAAGAGCAAGGATAATCATATTTTGGCAAGTGAAGTGGAGCCTGCTACGATCAAAACTGACCCCTGGGTAGGTCTGGATAATGGCTACGTCTTCCCAATACATTTATTAGAGGCCACAACCCCTGGATTGGGGAAAATTATTTATTGTCTTTGAAAGAAAGGACAACATATTCCCAAGTCCATGCAATGGCATAAAATCACATCGTACTCCTACAAAAGCTAGGATCAGGTGATCTCAAAAACCTCCTACCCCGGTACAGAATCGGGATGTACACCCTATGGCGATGATAGTACGTCATACATGTCTGTTCCACTGGGCTTGGACTAACCGTCTCAAGCCAATGTGCAACTACATCTTTGATATCACTAAGTGTGGTCCCTTGGGCCGAATACTAGATGGGATTGGATTGAATGCCTTCATTTATATGGTCTTAGCGGCCCGTGAATCTCTTGATATGCCATCTACTACAATACAAGTTGGTACCAGCCTCCATTTAGGTTCTTCTGACCCAGAGAATGCTTCTCCCATTTGGAATCCCTCCTCTATAAGAGAAGGAGATGATTTAGAGGATGCTCCACCCACCTTTGAAGAGGGTTTCACCTCCATGGTTAATGAATTCGTACAGGTGATCCTTGGTAGCGAGGAAGATCAGAGACCCACAATGATCGGTGTCGCCATATCCCTCGATGAGCAGCAATAGTATGTGGATTTTCTGAAGCAGCATCATGATCTATTCTCCTGGAGTTATGATAAGATGCCCAGACTAGATCCTCATGTAGCAGTCCACCATCTCGGTCTCCCAATAAAATTCGCTAGTTCAAGATGCCTTCTAGGAAGATGCATCCTTCTCATGGTTCCATGGTTGAGGCTTAGGTTGACAAGATCATCAGATCCATATTAATCAAGTAGGTCTAGTACACCATGTGTCTAGCCAACATTATGCTAGTCAAGAAGAAAAACAGACAGATCAGAGTCTTCATCGATTTCCGGGATCTCAACCATTACTATTTGAAGGACGATTTTCACCTATCAGTGACAGAATTGTTGATCGACGCTACGACTAGGTTCCAAGATCTCTCCTTCATGGATGGTTACTCTGTTTATAACCAGATCTGAATGGCCCTCGAGGGCGAGTATTCCACCACTTTCAGGGAACCCCAAGGTACATTCTATTACAATGTTATACCCTTCGGCCTAAAAAATGCTGGTTCCACCTATCAGTAGGCCATGAACTTCATATTCAAGACAGTCCTTGGGACACTGGTTGATTGTTATATAAATGTTCTGGTGGTCAAATATTTCTAGCTCCATGACCATCTCATGGACCTTGAGAAAGTTTTCGGCTTTCTCTGATCCCGCCACCTTAAGATGGACCCTCTGAAATGTGCCTTCGGGGTCACCTCCAAGAGGGTTTTTTGGATTTTATGTCAGGTATCAGGGAATCTAGATCAACCCAGAGAAGATCATGGCCATCAACCAGATGCCTCCCCTGAGAAATATTTAGGACCTTCGAGGTTTTCAAGGCCACACAGCCAACATACACTAATTCATTGCCAATCTGGCCGGAATGTGTAAGCCCATTTTCCCCGCTCATGAAGAAAGTATATGTCTATTAGATGGATGAAAGAGTACCAAACATCGTTCGCTAGAATAAAGTAGTATCTACTCTAAACTCCATTATTGATGCCACTCGTCACGAAAAAACCTATGATCTTGTATGTGACTTCCCTGGAACGATCTCTCGACGCCCTTCTCACCCAGAAGAATAATGAGGGGACAGAAAACAGTCTCTACTACCTCATCCGCATGCTACTCGATACAGATACCAGATACTCCCGCATATAGAAGAGCTGCCTTGGGATGGTATTCATAGTACAGAAATTGAGATACTACTTGTTGCACCACGAGGTACTGATCGTCTCTTGGGTAGACCTGCTGAAGTACATTATGAACTGCCCCATGTTGACCGGCCATCTAGGACAGTGGGTAGTAATCCTCTAGAATTTCGACATCAGGTTCATGCCTAAGAAGGCTATCAATGGACAAGAATTTCCAAAACTTCGTGGTACCCATCCAACCTCTGTGGACTAGCTCCCGGACTTGACTTTTCTAGATTAGGTAATCCTCTTGGTAGATCCTTCCATCCCATTTTGGCAGATATACATTGACAGTGCCTCCAGAAGCCCCACAGGCAGGAGGCTCAACGATCCCAGACTCAACAGAGTGGTCCTAGGTATTGTCTCAATTACCCCAATGCAAGCAATTATGCCGTATTCATTCCAGTTGTTGGAAGGTTGCAACAACAACACGGCAGAATATTAGGCACTTATCACCGGCCTTGATCTGGACCTCGAGAATGATATACCCCAATTTCATGTGAAACGAGATTCCGAAAAAGTCCTCATGAAAGTCAACGATGACTTTGTCATCAGAAATCCAGAGCTCATACCATTGTTGGAGGGCGCCCTCTATCTAATGGCCCGGTTTCCATCTCTTCTGGAAGTTACTCAAGTCCCTCGATCTCAGAACGGCTGAGTTGATGCCCTGGTAGGCCTGGCTGCATCACTTGCATAACCTGATTAGGATGATCTGATTACACACATGGCACACTAGAGATTCATTGATTCCTTCACCCTAGAGGCTGATAAAGACCAACGATTTAGTCATCATACTTCCATATCCTCCATGTCAGGACCCCCAGGTCCTTCAGATGCAGTGGTCGAAGCGACTCCCGACTAGAGAGGCCCTTTGTTGAGTATCTCAAAAATGACTACCTCCAGGCTTATTGAGCCGAGCACGAGCGAATTCGACACCACGCGCTGTAGTTTACCAACCAAATTGGTCCCAGTTTAGAGAAGAACCTCTAGAAGTGCGGGTTTTATGTTTTTCTCCTCCGTTACATCCATGGAGTCAGGATTTCTCAGGTCATGCAAGAGGTTCATGCCAGTTCATGTCCTCCCGTGTGAACTTGAGCCACATCTGCCTCTTCACACATGTGTGTTCCCCATGACACACCTATAGGTAGACTTGTCGGGTCATTTTCTACAAGCACTGGAATTGCCTGGAAAACCAGTGTGGGTTCTATGGATTACAAAGATGCTCTCGATCCACGCTGGCCACCAAGACTCCATCTCGAAAGGCCAGTAGATAGGCCTGATGCTCTTATACTCCCTGACCATCATTAGTGAAGTCCGCTGTCTGCAATGGGAATGGATGAAAGTTGAACTCTTCTACCTTCCAGACTCAAGTTAATTCTGACGGAACAGTCATATTTACCGGAAAACGCCCCATGGTATTGAGAATAGAGGGGCGTAAGTTCAACCCTGTAGGAATGATGGGGATTATATACTCATAGATACCCCTAATGTGCACAGTTATCCACCCGTGTAGGTAGTTGAACGACCCTAATATCCTCTGTGGCCTCTTCCCCTCACTGATGTGCCATAATATCTTATAAAACATAGTGAGTATCGAGATCCCTAGGCTGAGCCGCCCTCCTGTCGCCAATGTGGATTCCATGATCAAAGTGCTTGGTCGCACTCCCATGTTGGTATCCATCACTGGTAGGATCCAACCACAGATGAGAGCTGCGATGAATTCCGCCAGCCTGACTATTGACTGTTTCTTAGTGCTGACATTGAACCCCCATGTTTTCCACTGGATATCGTCCAACAGCCACCAGTACGAGTTCTCCTTATGTCAGGCCCCCTTTGGGCATGCCTGAGGCCTTGTTGGAAACTACCTGTTTTTTCGGGAAGTTTAGGAATTGCATGAACCATCTCCTCTAGATCCTCCCACACACCCATGGCCGTGAGTAATTCATCATACATCACCCCTAGTATCGAGACTCCTGAGATCTGATGCACATCCCATAATTTAATGCCAACCTCCTCGTGATTCAGGTGGAAAGTATTAGTCCCCGGTGACCACCGGCTCAACAGCTCTGGAATTAGCTTCTTTCGTTGGTAGATGTGAAACTGGGAAGCCCAGGCTGCCTCATACAGGCCCACTCTTCTCTGATCTGCTCTGAAATCCTCACACGAGGTGCCTACCCAGTAGGCCCAGGCCCAATCATCTGTGAGGTCACCACCCTGGCGCATGTCCCATTCCTCATACCACCCCTTCTTCGGGTTCCCCATGCCCGCCTTGAGGATAGTTCAGTACAGAGAAGGGTCCATCTTCAACTGAAATTCCTTCCTGTCGATGTTGTTCAGATGTTTGTATAAGCATTCGGTGATGACAAGATTGGAGTCCTCCCAGGCATGACCATTGGGCACCCTCAACCATCAGTGCTGACACGGTATGCTCCAGAACCAGTATGCTGGATAATATCTAATTTCTTTAGGGATGAAGACATCATCTCTTTACCTGATGCCATACTAGGGAAACCTCTTACACAACGGGTAGTTCTTCTGGCTCTCAGATAGATGCTCCACCAATAAACTATGGGCTGAGTGGCTATGTACTAAATCTCCTAGTCCTAGACTATTCGCCATCTCATTCCTCTAGGAGGCATCCGCAATGACCCCCTGGGAAGCTTCTTGGTGATCCATTCTGTTCTGGAACTTGGTCATTTTCTGGTTTGGTTCATGAAGCTCATTCGTAGAGTGCATTCATGCTGAATCTTCTCAAATACTGTTCGTAGTGTCCTACATAGGCGTTCAAGACTCGGATCGCTGAGCGCAAACACAGAGTCGAGGACTCGTTCTGTGCCGCGAAGACTCAATTCACAAAGAACACTCTCGGAATAAGCAAAGCATCATGAATCGAGAGCGCAAAATGAAAAATTTGTGGAGAAGGGAAAGGGAAAAATAGATGCAAGGCCCATTATTTGTAGGCGATGACCTTTGTAGCATCGCGGCGTTTCGAGTTCACACTGAGATTCGCGGTGTGCTAGGCCAGCTCATCCCCTATCTTCCTTGCGGTACCTCTTCGTGAGCCAGCATCGCGAACCACAACGGATTTTGACGATTGCCATCATAATTCGACCTTTGATCTCTCCATAGATCCATGTCTGAGGGGGGCATTTGTTAGCGCCACAATTTGGGACTGAGAAAAACCCAAAAAAATAAGGCACCGGGGACTTCCTCGCGAAGCTATTTCGAAGAAATCCCCCCAACACTGCATTTCCCGTGAAGCAAGGAGTCGGGGTGCTGTGCGAATGCGTTTGACATTCATGAGCCCACTGCATAGCAATGAGGCGGGACGTTCTGCCAATGAAGTGGATGTTCATGAGCCCTCCACGATGCAGGGAGGTGGGATGCGCCATGAATTCAATTGACGTTCGTGAGCCTGTCGCAAAGAAACACTGTCCCTCTTCGTGCCACATAAGATCTGCTTCGCGGCACTTCTTGCCTATAAATACCGGGCTCCCCCTGAGCCCAAAACAAGGAAAATCCAACCTTTCAACTTCATAGATCCTGAATCGCAAAGAATCCCTATACTCTTTGAATCATGATTTGTGTGATGTAATTATTCTCCACGACATGTCTCCCCTTTGTCTCGTTTTGATCCCCTCTTCCGAGAGGGAAGCCTTTCGTGAAGCATAAGGGCCTTCATGATGGAAGGGGATCCCCAAGGGGACCTAGATCGTAACGAATCATTTATTCTTCATGAAACACCCTTCATATACACATGATCCACATGCTATGATAGGGTCATTGTACTTCACGAAGCACATTGCTTCACGACACCTTGCTTCACGAGGAACTTTTTCTCCGTGAGGCAGTGCTCAGAGAATGCCTTTAATTTCGCAGAGCACCATCCCTATGCACCTCTGCCCTATAATTAGGCTATGGACCCCCACTTCATGAATCACACCCCTTCGCAAGTTCCTTTCGCCACGCGGAGCAATAGAGCTTCACAAGGCCCCTGCCTATAAACCCCTCTGCTGGGAAATTCCTTTTCCCATGCAACCCTACAGGTTTGCACGATACGACTTCAATGTACCTTGTATGATACCACCCATTGCATTGCATCGCCTCATCGTCTTTCGCGTTAGCACGCAAATGGATATTGCTTCTTCACATAGCCATGCTAATGTGGGCCCCTCGATAGTTCACTCCATGAATCCCCATTATTACATCTTGGCCTTTCCACTCTCAACACTAAGGAGTAGAGCGTACAAGTTATGTAAGTACTAGGGGTGCAGAGTGAACCCACCTGGTCTGAGCTACAAGACGTTAAACTGCCAAGCACCTTCTGCCTCAACACATAACATTATAATATAACCTCAACCCGTGCCTCGCATGTGGGTTCACCATGGACATTATCCACATTCCCTGGTCTCTATAGGGGATGATATCTTCCTTATCAGAGTATATTTTGTCTATTGGGAAAGGGAAACCATCTCGGGGTAAGCTCCTAGATTTCTTATGGGAGGTAGAATCCCCGATCCTCCTTTATTCTTTGGTCCCTAGGGCCAGTGAAGGCCTAGTGGGGAATGGAGGTTCTCCTTTCTTCAGTCCCAAGTCCCTCTCCCACTGCACATTGTCTCCATCGGGCCTCCATCCTGGAGTAAGTCCCGACTTCTTGGGCTGCTAACCACAGATAAGACCCTGTTTCCATGTTGGGAAGCCTAGGGTGTAAGCCCCACATCCCCCATTCGAACTATGAGGACATTGATCCTAGCTAAGGCAGGATACGAAGGAAGCCTCTATGAGGTTGAAGCCCCCCACTCATAGGCCTCATTAGAGCATAAGTCCCACACCCGCTTCCGAACTATGAGGAATTTTATCTTTTCCAGGGCAGGGTACATAGGAATCCTCCACGAGGTTCAAGCCCCCCACTATAGGGAATACTAGAGTGTAATCCTGACATCCCGCATCCAAACAATGAGGAATTTGATCCTCACCAAGGTAGGGTACGTATAAAGCCTCCACAAGGTTCAAGCCCCCCACTCCTAGGCATCCTAGATTGTAATCCCCACATCCCCCACCCGAACTACGAGGACATGTATCCTTGCAAAGGCAGGGTATGTAGGAAGCCTCCACGAGGGTCAATCCCCCTACTCCTGGGCCGCCTTAGAGTGTAATCCCCACACCTACTTCATAACTATGAGGACATTGATCCTTGTGAAGGCAGGGTACACCGGAAGCCTCCACAAGTTTTAATCCAACCGCTCCTGGGCCACCGCAGAGCATAATCCCTACAACCACTTTCGAACTACGTGGGCTTTGATCCTTGCCAAAGCACAGTATGTAAGAAGCCTCCCTGAGGTTCAAGCCCACCACCCATTGGACCCCAGGTCCACCTTCACGTTGGTTCACCAACTCCCACCACTCCTGGGCTACCTCAGACTTTAATCCCCACACCCATTTCTGAACTACAAGGTCTCTGATCCTTGCCATGGAATGGTACGTAGGAAGCCTCCCTTATTTACGCCCACCACCCATTGGACCCCAGTTCCTCCATCACGTCAGTTCACCGACTCCCACAACTCCCGGGCCACCTCAGACCATAATCCCCACACCCACATCCGAACTACGAGAACTTTGATCCTTGCCAAGGAATGGTATGTAGGATGCCTCATGGAGGTTCAATCCCACCACCCATTGGACCCCAGGTCCACCTTCACGTTAGTCCACCGACTCCCACCACTCCTGGTATGCCTCAGAGCGTAATCCCCACACTCGATTCTGAACTACGTGGAAGTTGTTCCTTTCAAAGGAAAGGTACATAGGAAGCCTCCCCGAGGTTCAATCCCACCACCCATTGGACCCTAGTTCCACCTGCACATTGGATCACCGACTCCCACCACTCCTGGATATCCTAGATTGTAAGCCCCACAATCCACAAGAACTACGAGGTCCTTGATCTCTACCAAGGTTGGGTACGTAGGAGGCCTCCACGAGTTTCAATACCACCACCCAGTCGTTTTGACCTCCTTCACGTTGGTTCACCAAAAACCTTGGGCCGCTTCAGAGAGTAATCCCCAAATGCCCATGTCCTGCTTGATTTAAATAGAATTAACCATCCTACTCTATGAGGACTTTGATACCTGCCATGGTAGGGTACATAGGAGGCCTCCATGAGGTTGAATCCCAACAACCACTCTTTCTGACACCCCTTCGCGCCAGTTCGATATCAACTTTTTCACTGAAACTACAAGGTATTTGATCTTTGACAAGTAAAGGTATGTAGGAAGCCTCTCTGGGGTTCAAACCCACCATCCACCTAGACACCAGGTCTTCATTCCTGTCATTTCACCCCCATACCACAAGACGTTAATCTATGGACTTATTTTAGTGGTATGTCGTTGTCACTACATTCAGAGGTAAGTTGTTGTGACTATAGTGGTAGGCCATTGTCACTCAATTCAGTAGTAAGCAGTTGTCACTGCAACAGTATGTCGTTGCCACTCCATTCATCATTAAGCCATTTCCACTGCCGAGGTAAGATTTTGTAACCTCAATCAGCAGTAATCCGTTGAAACCCCATCCAACAGTAAGATGTTAAAAACTCTAATCGGTGGTAAGCCGTCATCACATGCACTACATGGACATTGATTCCCTGCCACATAGATATGTAGGTTTTCTCTTCATGGATCAAGCTCAAAATCGTCTTCCTCCTCGTGACGATGCCATCCCATTCACAGAACCTTCCATCATCCATTTTGATTCATACCCAAGCCGCCACATCCTGGTGGAATCATGACACCCCATTCCTTGTTCCCACTAATAGCATTTAAGAATCCACCCTCATGTTGGCCACTATATCAGCGTTCCCTCCAGGAGGTTCCTCCATCTCATCTACTCTAGTCAGTGTTCTGATCGGTTCGATCCGTCTTCACCGGATAGTAAACTTGCAGCATATCCCGTGTTAAACATGGGAAGCTATGGAAAACCTCAGATACATGCATGGGGCATATGATTCCCCGTGTACGATGTTGGATTCCTTGGGCTTTTTCACCCTCGAGAAGCCCTATAATTAGAGACAGAAGACAGACACACCAATCCCCTAGCGTCCAGACATGCCAGTGATTCCCAGCGTGACTACTCCCTTAACCAAAGGTTGCTACCCTGACCAGACCCCTTAGAATGTCATGAAAGAACATGCATAATTAACTGGTGTCCATGAAGATGTGGGGCCGTGAATAGTTTCATGAACAACGTCTTAATGCTATGAGGGAGACCCGAACTGGGTGATGAGTTCCAAGGAAGAATCCATGGAAGAATGAACTGACATCCCATCATCCCATTTCAATCAAGTGGAAAACATCCCTGAATAAGGAGAAGATGCCGCCCACCTTTGGAAAGCGAGAATGTGGGAAAAAACACCGTGTCTCTCATCCCTGAATGAGACAGGCATGCGCGCCCGGAAAAAAGCGGCAGAAACAACTATTGTAACTGTTTATGATTTTTCATGATCTATTATCCTTGTATGAGGTAAATGATATTGATTTATTGCGTATTGGTTTTTATAATTTCCATTTTACATATAGATAAATTATTTAAAATCACCAACTAATAACCATCCCATTAATTGATGAGTTTGTTTTCCTTTTTCTCTAAACATTTATCAAACTATAGACCCCTTTATATAATCCTCATGGTGTTTCTTCATATATTCCTCACTTTTGGGAAATCATAACCTTCATTTTTATTCGTTTTTACACTTTTACCTTCCCATACTTCAAAATAAACCTCTTCTTATTTAGATTACACTTGAATATATAAATTCCTGAGAAATTATTTTCTATGTTAAAGGTTGTTAAGAATATATCATAATATGAATAAATTTTAGTGAGACTGAATAACCTAAATGGATTTGATTTCAACTATCAAATAAATAACCAATCTTGTTTCTTGGACTTCAAGTGTAGTCTTCAACATTCATCGTTACCAAATTTAATTTTTCATCATTTTTTGCTATATTTTCCTCCTATTTTTCCTAATATTGAAGAAATTTTTTTCCATTTACACTATAGTTTAATAATGAAAGAATTTTTCTTATAATGAATAATTAAATTTTTACAATTCCATGTTCATTATGTCACATTCTTCTTTGTTAAATATATTTTTTACCAACATTGGTCCTTTCATCCATTAAAAGATATAATAATATAAGGATTTTTTCTTTTTATCTACTTCATCAATTGGGGATGATAATATATAGGGACTTGATTCGTTGTTCATCAAACGAAAGGTTAATAATTACACTGAATTATGGAGTTTTTTATTTCATGAAGTTTTCTAAACCAGTTACACCATTTTTTGGATTTTTAAGGCACTCTACGAAGGAAAAATAAGTTTTCAATACCAATGTTGAATTCCATAATATGGTTATGAGATGATTAGCCTCATCATTTTCAGCATTAACAAGTTTGTAGATAATATGCCTACATTAACTACATGTTTTATTATGGTTATGATTACTCAAATTAGTTTTATTATTTCAAAATTTATGCATAGTCAACCTATAGGATTCCTTGGGAAATGAAGAAAAATAATGGTGATCTTAAATGTACAATAATGTGTAGCATGGAGTGGAAGATTTCATAAATAAATATGGAATATGTGATATGGCCAGAATAAATTTACAATATAAATCCATAATAAACTAAAAATTAGGTAATTATAAAAACTTTTAAGTAAATTAATAAAAGTATAGAAATAATTATGTATCTCATATATATAGATGCATAATTTTGGTAAAAAAACCTAATTTCATAGTCATATTCCTAGAAATTTACTAATATAGGGAGTGGTATAAACCACAACCCATCTATTTTTTCTCACAGTACATATTTAATAATATAAAGGCTATAAAATTATTGGCATCACTCATCAACTAATTATTTCCAATGAATTCACAATAACATCCATCATGAAAATTCAAACCATTACCCTAGGTACAACATTCGTAAAAAACTAGGTGTCAGTAAAATGTGAAATTAAGAAATAAAAGAATTCCCTAATAAATAGAATATTGTGGATTTCTTAGATAACACCCCTTAATCATCATCAAGGCTATGGGATACTGTCAAAGTAATATAAAGTATCCTTGTCCATGAAATATAGATCAGATGGTACTTATAATGTGTTGGGTAATCCATGGAAGATAATAATTGGGTTTAATAGTATTAATTAGTATGACACAAAGGAAATGGTATAAAAAACACTACATCATAATTCATTAGTGTTTGTGAATATTTTAAATGATATACCCATAGAGTATGTTGATATGTGTGCAGTTGTAGGCCAACACCTAATGCATCAAGGTGATGATTGAGTTAGTTCTCAAACAAAACTTTTTTAGTGATTACCCTATACAAAATCATGGCCACACCCACATAAAATTTCCATTATATTGAGATTGATCCATTTTCTAGGAAAATAAAGAAAACTTTTACTTTACCAAAATTTATGATGTATTTATACCATGGGAAACAGTGAGTGTTACGATGGTTTTGGAAACTATTGACTCAAATGAATATGTGAGAGTGGTGATAATATAAACTTGTAAACCCCATAAATAACATGATTAATATTGAAAAAATTCATCCATGATTTATAATACAACACATAAAAAAATATAAGTGGTGATTAAAAAATGAGTACCAAAGAATGAAAATTTAGATTGACAAACACCACATATTGATTAGGTATGAATTCAAAAATAACCTATTGAAATATATGACATATAATGGATCTTAAATTAACATTTTTATAATAATTTCTTGATATATCATCTCAAATAGGATGTATATATGAACCACATAAAAAAATTTGGTTTAAAATAAGAAAATTATCTTAAAGCAATGAATTTGAGAGGGAAACCCCTTACATTTGGTCCACAATATCCTCAACAAATGATTAAAATCACATATAAAAAACTTGAAAATATTAACAACATAACTTAAAACTTTAATTAGGTCTATATTCATTTATACAATTTTAAATAGTCATCCTCTATTTGAGTTCTATAGATTTCCACATAAGCTATTTGTAGTTTTGATCTGTTATTCTAGTTTATAATTGTGGTGTCTGTATTCATTATTATAAAAATAATAATTATTAATAGATCATTAAAAATACATTAATTGATTATTTATTGTTATTTATTATTTTTTATATTCCTTTCAGGTGTTTTTGTCTTTATCCTTTAATATGAAACCGATATCAAGCACGTGTCTGTGATTATTGATAATTTGACTTTTTATTTTTAGTTATTGAACAAAAAATATTGACAAAACCTATCTAGAAAAAAATATCATTATTTCCCCATTTATATCATAACATATATTCAATTTTATTCCAATATTCATTAATGATATAAATTTATTTTATTTTTTAATTAGGTGGTTAAACCAACCCAAATATGATCAAACCATGATTTAATGAATGATTATGAGTTTTTTAGTAATATCATTATTATAGAAGAATAATAATTTTATCCACTATTTTTTAGTCTAACATATCATAATTTGAAGGAATTTGATAAAGAGGTAATGGATATAAAAATATTAAAACTTTTGAATGAAATATTATCCCATTAGTGCCAATATTTGAAATGATTAAAATAAAAATAATGTTTTTTTATTCATATGATATAGGGTTTCTAAAATTTATCAAAACAATTATTAATGATATCATAAATATATTAATATTACATTAATTAAATCCTTATATCCATACTTGTAGGATGGGTAATGGAAATGAAACCCACTGCATCATGATGATGTAGTCTTCACAATAGATTGAAGAATGTTTTTAATTTATTAATGGAAAGGGATAAGGTTGTTCGTTTTTATTACCATAATATATTAACTTTATCCATAATATACATAATTAATTCAAAATATAATATTGGAAAAAATAAATTTTAAATGGAATGATAAAAAGAAAATATTTTAGGGAAAAGATAGAACATTTACTGATAACTTTTGGTTTCTCAAGGAGAATATGAAGGGTTTAAGCCAATTTCATGTGACCTGATGTTTAATATAATTAAAGAAGATTATGGGGGAAGGAAAATTAGATAATTTTCATGATTAAACCAAATTTTTATGTGTTCTTTTAACATGTTGTCAGTGGAACCATTTAGAAGTGGTGATAATTAATTTATAATAAATATTACAAAAATATATTAAGGTAAAACATGTTAAAAATTAATGTAACTTAAAAAATAAGATATAATGGATATAAACATATCAAAAAATTTGAATAAAATATTATTCCCTTAGTTAGGTTATTTTAATTGACTAAAATAACAATGATCATTTATTGATCATAGCATTAATAGGTTCTCCAATTATTCACAAAATAATCTTAATGATATTAGATACATCATATTTTTCATTTTACCATATACGTAGATCTATTTGTTTATAACAGTGAAGGAAAAAAGAATATTGTATTATGGAGGTTGTTTTTCACAAAAAACAATATTGAAATTTTCATTTTTCTTATGGAAATTAAAAAGGTGGTTAGTGTCTTTTGACACTTTAAAAAATTAATAATAAAATAATTAAATATGAAATAAAATAATATTTGTAATTGAAAATTTGAAATGGAAATATAAATTGATAGGATATTAGTAAAAACACTAAACTGGATTTGATATGTTTAGTATTTTCTTGTTGGTTTACATGAAAATATAGTGCTCAAGATAATATATTGATAGAAGAATATCAATATAGTTAAAGAGCGATCTATGGTAATAAAAAATGATGTTTTTTCAAAACTAAATGATATTTTAGGAGTTATATGAAGGGGTTGTAAGATAAAGCATTTATAACTATTGAGAATGATATTTTTTGTTAATATATTAACTAAATATAAAGGGATCACATGTTAAACATTTAATGTTTCTACAAAAATAATAAATAATGGAGTCTGTAAGTAATTAATTAAAAACCAAATCTCATAAACACAAATATAGTTATGGTATTGTCATGATTTAATCCATTTCCCATTGATATATTACTTGTATCATTTTAGATGTTTCATAATAAATTGTTTTTACCCAAGGTAACTAAATCATTTTAAGAAAAAATAACATGATACATATTAAATACTTTTTTCATATATATTATATATTTAAAATTTTATTTAAGTCTATTTATTAATTAAAAAAATAAATTCAATGTATAAAATGTATAATATATTAAAATATTTTTTTATTAAAGTATTATTTGTGTTCTAAAATAGCAATCATGGAATTTTAATCTATATAAATTATTTAAATATATATTTGACACTATCCAAGACATATTGCTTCAATAAAAAGGTTTTATAAATTTATATTACATACTTATTTTTTTCTAATGGTGTAAAGTTTACAATATTATTAAAATAGATACATAATACTATACACCAAGAAATCATCTTTTTTTTGAAAAATCTCAAAAAGCCATCATATGATGAAAACATTATAATGAATTAAAAAAATAATTTATTTATAATAAATTCATTCATTCATAAATTATTATATTAAATATAATTATATTTAATGGTTCATTAGAGTTCAATTTGTGTTATAGTTAAGAATATAATTTATACCTATTTCAATATGGTCTAATTTATATGGGGAAACAATCAGTACATTTTATATGTGTTTAGGATTTCATGATTAGGTAGATCCCATTTTAGGTGAAAATTCCTCCATACCTTTTGGTAGGGGATAACATGGACCTTAAACCAATATCATCAAGACCAACTAGTGATTTGATAATCCTTCAAATATATTAGTTGTAAAAGTTATCCCTTCCCTATGGATTGGGGTTGCTCACAGATAGCATTCCTAGTGGATACCAATGTAATTTTTTGGATTTAGAATTTTTTATCATTAATGATCCAGGTGTATATCAAACTCTTTATGTTAGATACATCGAACGATGAGTTTTATTATGACTAGATGCTATGTTATATTATCTGATATGTCTTATAACTCATTCTGAATACTGTAATCAACTATCAACCATTGAACTTCTCTATCATGTAATGATTCTTTTTCACTTTAGAGTCATGGGTGTTATTTTGGATTGGACAATTGGGGTGCAAGGTGGATAGACCCATGACCTATCTTAAAGAAATGTTATGATAAGATTTCATCATTTGGGGACTCTAATGTCCCATAAAATAGATTATGTGAAATTATCCCAAATAACCCCATCCTCTGATGCCTAAATGTGATGATGAATCATTTATCATTTTTCATAGTGATATTTGGATGTTGATAAAACTATGATACAAGATCTCATGGTGATATTTAGGCCTCAGTTACCAAATCAAGGATAAATTACAATGTTTTATTTTAAAAAAAATTATTTTTCTATACAAAATAATAATTATGATATCCTGGGGAAGTGAGGGGTTTAATCTTTTTCCAATGAATGGTTTCCTTAATTTTTTAGAATATACATAGTATGCAATATACATTTATAATATATTGGATGTCATAAATGTGGTTATAAAGGGTCTAGAATAAAATTTGAAGGTTTTAAGTATAATAACATTAATAATATCATTTCCAATCTCTTTTTCATCAAAGGTGTATTCCTCTACTAGGATAGATAATATAGGTTTTTTTCTACAGACGGTGACATGCAGTTTGTAGATGGAGTGGATATTGATTTTTTTCTAGGTATCCTACTGAACAAGGTGATGTGTCACTATAAATTAATAGGTAATCATATACAATTTATTCTTTTGGTTTGATATCTTCTCTATTTATGGTTACCATAAAATGGTAGTATGTACATTCTTAGGTGAGATGTCACTATGGGGAGTTTTTTGAAGGCTTATGTTAGGGTTAATATCATTACAATCCATATCTAATCTATAAAGAGGTAGTAATACATGGTATATTTGGCCTACTTCATCATTTGAAGAGTCAAAATATAACATCATATGATTTTATGGAATTATATTTTTCAAAAAAATTTAATTTCATAGACATCTTGCATTACATGAAAAACTGAGTTTTAAGGAACCATGACAAAAGAATAATATTATTTTTAAAGCAAGAACATTATAATCAAGCCATTCAATTTATTAGTATGAATATGAGTTTTTATTTATAAATTATGATTTAATATTTTATATTATGTAATCTTAAAGATAAATAAGTACATAATTTATTTTGTAATGTCTTTATACACTTCGAAAATCTATCCTTCCTCCGAAATGTTTTCAATTTATTTCTTTATGTAATTAACAAAAATTACGATTTCAAACTTTTAGAATTTTTTTACAAAATAAATATAACTTTTGAAATTAAAATGTTAAAATTATCGTTGGTTAATTTTTTATGTATCATTTGAAATGTTTATATTTTTAATGAATAATTAAAAATTCTAGTATTTTTGAAAACTAACATTTAATTTAGATCATATTAAATGGTGAATTTTGTTTTGAAATCTTATAAAAGTAAAATCATTTTAATTATATTATTATTTATAATATTTATTTCATTTAAATAATTTTCATTTTAAAATTTCATATAAAAACTATACATACATTTGAAAGAATGTTCTTTGGAAACTGATTTTTTCATTGCATTCACTATTTTAATTTTAAATTTTATTCATTAAATTTTTTAAATTAAAATTCACAATACAGATTCCATATTTTAAATTTTATTTTATAATATTATATAATATTTCAAATTAAATTATTGTTTATAAGGAAGAGTAAAATCTAAAAAAGTTTAATTACTGTTGATAACCATAAAACATGTTTATATGGGTTTAAACTAAAAAGATAAGGGTTAATATGATCTAAAAACATTATTAAATAACTATTTATTAAATATATAGACCTTATATCATCCAAGGTATAATAATGGTCCATTTTGGATACATTATTGTGTTTTGTAATGTGGGTACACCTTTTTATTTAAAATAATGACACATGTTTTATTTCCCCACATATAATAGGAAACTCACTCTCATCTCCTATCAACACCTAATTTTTTTCATTGAATACCTACCAAAATACATTCTAAACATCACTAAAAATAATGTGTATTCCATATTTTTATTGTGAAACCCACCTACAATGGCTATTTATTCTAACCGGTGGAGTTTGTCTGACGAAGAGGTAAAATTAATGATTGAAAATTTTTATTTTCTTAAATACTCCTTATTCTTCAAATATTATTAAACCATAATGATATAATAAAATAAATATCTTATTTATAATATTAATATATTATGTTAATTTCATAACCTATATTTATCTCCACTTCCACCAAATATTGATCAAAACCATTGATCGTGTGTACATAAAATTACTTCTTGTGAACCTATGAAAATCATACTAGTTTGTTCTTAACTGATCATTTATATGTTCCATGATAACCCTTATTGAGATTATTATCTCACCCTTTTGTATTTTTACTATCCCATAGATTTAAATTATGGTTTGAAGTATGATATTTATAAGAATTGTGCTGGTTATAAAGACTTATATGAGGTTAAATATAAATCTTTTATGTACCAGTTGTTAATGTATCAATGTTTTGAATGAAAATAAACATTAATGGTCCTTATATGTGTATTATTTACAAATTTATTACACATTTATATTAAATGGTGAAATACTAATGTTCATTAGGTTTTGGTCCATATGGTTAGTATTAGAGGATGGTTTTGTTATTTTTGGAAACTAGGTAGGGAATACATTAGAAAGAACGGTTAGAATATGACTATGTATAGAAGAACATACCATGTTATGGTAACAAAATTATTTATTTTTACCAAGTAAATACATTCATATCTAGGTATATAAGGTGGATGCATCTATAGAAGAAATGCACCTAGCTGTAACAAACCTAATTCGAGAGGGTTGGGTATTTAATAAATCATCAATTGTGTATGGTGAATAAGACAATGATTGAGACCTTGATAAACAAAATTAGGGGATATGTGTGAGTTAATTCACATTTTCTTTAGGATCCATTATAATGGATTTGAATAGATGATGAACTTGGATGACCAAGGTTAATCCAAAGGAGTTATATATTAGAAACACGGTGTCATGATTTATAAATCCTATGAAAAATTTATCATGATTATATGGATTATCCTAATGATTTTTATTTCTAATAGTATTATTTTTGTTTTAAGTGGAAGGATGAAAACTAATTAAGTTATAAGAACATTACATTTAATAGATATTTCAATTATTTTAATCCTATGAATCCATATATTATGGGATATAGAATAAAAAATAGCATTGCTACACTTACAAATAATGCAGAGCATCCATGAAATACTAGGATCAAAAAAATTTATGTTGAGCCCTTCATGAGACAACATCATCCTTATTTTAGTTGTTCCACTGATCTAGTAGTCACTATGAAATTAATCAGTACCACTGAAAAGATATTTTTTTCTTCTCTAGTATTCACCAAATGAAAATTTTAGTTTTTATATTTATAGTTTTTTTGGAGAAGTAGACCAGTTGTGGAATCTCATGAATAATAATAAACAATAGAAATAAACAGTTTCTATAGAGTGTGATGATTTTTAATCATTTTTCTTTAATAATTATTTTCACATATTTTCATAAAAAATGGTGGGATAATTCCTTGACATAAATAATAAGGATGATGAATCCATTTTTATAATTGAGAAAAAATTTACAAGATTCATGAGGTATGCCTTTGGTATTATCATTAAACCATAAGCTAAGATTGATCAATTTTTCAATGTCTTAAAAACATGTCTCTAAATGGAATTGACAACAATGAAATCTTATGGCATTGAATAAATCATTCAATGTGCTACCAAGGTAGAAGTACATATTATCATTGTCCCTCAATATATTTTTTTATATGAAATAAATAATTTAATTAAAAGGAAATTAAATTAATAAAAACTACAGAGAGGGGAATATGAGTCTTACATTATGCCAGAATAGTGGAAGTATACATGTGGTAAATTATATTAAGGGAACTATTAAAATTTTGAAGTGTGTAAAAGAATTTAATAATAAAATCATATATTGATGTGATGAGATGAATATTTCTTATCATTAAAATGTATAGAAAGAAAAACATAATTCACCACACACACTCCACTATTACAAAAGAATTAGGTATGGCAATTAGGAATAATAGTTATAAAATATGATGGTCAATGATGATGATTAGAATAACTAATCTATTAAGTCTAGTGAAAAAATTAAATCTCACGTTATCACTATTGTCAATGTGTGTTGTGATAATTATGTAATTAAATATATACATACCAACAACTCTAGAACTAATAATATTTTATTTGATTCTAGATCTAAAACCAGATTAATTTCTAATTATTATTTATGGGTATCAGAATACCACATCAATGGGTAGATGTTGAAATAAAAGTGAAACTACTAATGGAATGATGATCACATATGAATTCAATAATTCATCCATGATTGATGTTTATATGAATTATCTCCTTGAAAATATATTTATTATACTAATAGTTAAATTTGATATTATTCTGGGAATGTACTGGATTTTGTTATATAAATATTATAAAAGTTTAAATTAAAGAGAAGTCACATTTGAGATTATGAAAAATACTATGAATATATATCAATGCGAGGACAAATATGATAATCTCATTGAAATTACATACATTTTTTATGTCTTGATTTTTAATCAAAAATGGGTATTTATCTTAAAGGGATGAGGATAAACTAAAAATCAAAGATATTCTGAATTGAGGAGATCATGTTGATGTCATCCCAAATGATTTTCCCAGTCTTCCTATAAATTATGATGATTATTTTTCAATATAAATCATACATGGTGATATGATAATTTCAAATACACCCTTTAGGATAACCTTGATTGAGTGTAAATAATTGAAGTAGAAAATATGGGAGAATTTTGACAAGGGATTGATTCATCCAATAGTGTCAGCATGGGGGGAACTGTTTTTTTAAGAACAATGATTGGAAAAATTGACTCAATATATATTTGTAGGATCGAAATAATGATGTAGATGCTCAATTTACAAGAGGGGGGGGGGTGAATTGTAAACTTTAAAAATTCCTTTGGAACCTCTAAAGTTAGTTATGAATAACTGTGTTTTCCTTAAGCAAAGGAAAAGGCTAAGTTTAACAAAATTAAACTTAAGAAAATTCACAACACCTCTAATACCAAATGAAAACTTGTAAATAGATTCCGAACGAGGGTTCCAGAAATATGGTTCCGGAAATTGAAACTTAACAAAAGATTACAATATGAGATTCTACCTTAAAGCGTATAGAATCTAAATGAAACAGAGTACAAGTAAGGAAGTATAAGAATGTTATATATTCCTTATAATACAAAATTCAGCGGAAATAAAAAAGTAGTAAAACTACAAGTAACAAGATATAAGTCTTTTAACCCAAAGAGAAGGGTATCCAACAACCTTGGATAAAGGTCTGTTGATTTATACTTTCAAGCATGTCTGTCTTACCTAAACCAGGGTAGGCCCTTGATACGAAGATCGGAGTGTCTCTGTCTTGCTATCCCTGCAAGCCCTCAACTTCAAGGTAGCTGGCATCCTCTGTCTTCCTCAGCAAAGAAGCCCTCGAACTTCAACGTAGTCGGCACCTCTGTCTTCCTATCCCCGGAAGCCCTCGAATGTAATCACCATCATTCGGATTCGCACGAATCTTTGAGAGTTAATAAGAGCCTCTCTCTCTAGAAATCTCATCAACAGCATGTATGCACAATAACCAAGTTGTTCATCCATCCATCAGTTATGAGCTCTTTCAAATGAGCTCCTATTTATAGGTAAGGTCGGCCTCTTTCCCAACGGTCATATTTTCCTTAAAAATCGGAGGGACCTGTACATGTGTAACTTAACCAACGGTTAGTTCATAACAGAATACACGACATCGTTTTATAATAAAACAAGTGGAATAGAATATACGACATCGTTTGAAATCTTAACTAAAAGATTCGGAGTGAAGGTTCGGAGTTAAAGTTCGGAGTGTAAAGAAAATAATAAAGAGTAGACAAAATATAAAGGCATAAGGAAAATGAATGTTCGGAGTGGAAATTCAGAGTCTGAATAAATTCAGAGTGTATAAAACAAAGATGATCAGATTCTGTTTAATAGGTGAATTCGAAATGAGAATTCGGAATGTGAATTCATCATCAGAATTCGTTATGAGAATTCTTCATCAGAATTCGTAATGAGAATTCTTCATCAGAATTCGTAATGAGAATTCTTCATCAAAATTCGTAATGATAATTCCTCATCAGAATTCATAATGAGAATTCGTTGTCGAACTTCATAAGGATTCGTATCTTGAATCTGGAGTAAAACTGTATCTGGAATTCAGAATGAAACTTTATCATAGATCTCATTCTAGATTTCGGAGTGAAAATTCCTTACAGTTCTTATCCAGAATTTGGATCCTAAAACAGAATAATTTATATCAATGTTTCAAACAAATCCGAGAAAACGGAAATGAATCTGAATTTTATACTTAGGAAAAATATGAATGAAAATATGATAAGAAAAATTTTTCTTACAAAAGCGATTTTCCTTATAAAAGTGATTTTCCTTATAAAAGAAATTTTCCTTATAAAAGAAATTTTCATAAAGATAAGGTGTTTGTGATTTTCAAAACAAGAAGGAATGGAAAAGTCATAAGGAAAACATTATTGACTCAACAATCTCCCCCTTTTTGTAAAGCACGAACATCCTTGAAAAAGAAATTCTAAGAAGAAACAAAAACCATAAGGCTTATCTCCCTTTTCATTAAGGATATTGATGAATACAACTAACTCCCCCTTATGCTTTGAAACTCTAAGTATCGTATTCTAGATTTCCGGAGTGACAATTAATTACTAATAAGAATGTCGTCTTTAATGAAAAACTCCCCCTTAGATAAACTCTTGTTAGAGTTTGTTTTCTTTCTCACCCTTTGTTAGGATTATTTTTCCCTTTAATTAGAGTTCTTTTCCTTCTCCCCCTTTGTGATTTTCAAAAAGAATATAAGGGAATGGAAAATATAAAAAACTACCTGAAAGATTAGTAGTAACAACAAAAAGAAACGAGCAAGCATAGAAATTCATTAAGATTGAAAATTTCAACAACAAAAGTGTTAAATTACAACAAAAGATCGGATCTGCTTATTTGGGATCATTCTCCTTCGCCATGAGACCCTTTAGAATAGTCTTTATCTTCTTTAAGTCTTTATGATCTTCTTCAGCTTGCATCTCTAAGACCACTATTCTTGCATATTGGGCTTCAATATTTTCTTCCTGGGCTTGAAGAATTTCTTCCTGAGCTTTGATCTTTTCTTCCTGAGCCTTCAACTTTTATTGAAACTCAATCCGATGATCTCTTTCCAATTTCCAGTTTTGAGAGATAGAATTTAGCTTCCCATTCAGATCTCTGACTTCTTGAATCTGAACGTTCTTTTCATCTGTCATCTTCTCTTCAAAGGAAGAAGTCAACTCATTTATCTTCATGTCCTCAGTCTCAAAATCATCTTTAACATTGTCTTGAAATTCGTCGAATAGCCTCATCTCTTCTACAGTCTTCTTCGACCAGTATGTCATCCTCTTGAAAGATTTTCTTTGAGCTTAGTAGCCAACAAAAAAGGTTTTGAACTGAGCCTCAATCTCAATGCACTTGTCCTTAACCATAGATACAGATTCTGGTTTCTGATTCAAAGCATGTTGGAGCATCTGGCATCTAGAATCAATACTTTAGAAGGTCGGAATAGATCTCACAAACTTTTTCAAAGACTGAACAACAAAATCATGCCCCACCGAAGATGAATTTGAATCCGAAACATTTCTTAGAGAATTTTCTTCTCCAACAAGGTCAATATTTCACTTTGAATAACTACCAACTTCTTTTCTCTTCACCACTACTGAACTCGGAGTATCAGCAAGAATTTGCTTTCCCTTGTCTTTTTTCAGAATAGAATCCTGTTCCGGAGTTTTCTTTTCACTATCAGAGACTTGGACAACATTATCTTCCTCATCAGCAACTTCCTGAACACCAACCTCTACGTTTTACATCTGAGAAATATCATGTAAAAGTTGTTATTCTTCTCCATGATAAGCTACTTCATCTTCTCCTTTCTCTTCTTCCATTGCTGGATTAACTAGCTTCGATGATTCTGCTTCTGATGTTCGGAGCGATAAGTGTTCCGAAGGTGTCCCCTTATAATCATCAACTTGTTTCAACACATCTCCGGTTTCACCACTTCCTTCAGCAACATCTTCTTCTTCTTCCACTTTCTAAGATTGCTCACCTTGTTCAACTGGCTTAGCCACTGCCTCTTCCGGAGCAACAAATACTCTACCTGGAGTCTTAGGTAGAGATTCCAACGAAAATGATCTTGGAACAGGAATGTTCGTAGAGATCATCTCATTGAATTTTAACAAAGACTGAGCTACCTCAACCTCAGACATCTTCTCATTGAGATTCTTTTCTTTTTCTTGCTTTTCTAGCTCATCTACAGTTTTTTTCCATCAAGGCTTTAGCCTCCGCAGGGTCCAGGCCAAACTGAGGGTCCCCTTGCACTCTATTTTCTTTCATCTCCTTCTATTTATCAACAACCTCATCTGTGTAGGATTTATTCTTCTTTGATTTTGGAGGTGCGGAATGAACTTCCTTAGACTTGGGATCCTCAGATTCAACTTCTAATTCCTTCAGCTTTCTCTTCCTTAATGGCTTAGCGGATTCCGGATCAGCAGCTTTCGGAACTGATTCTTTTCGAGCAGATAGATCAATAAACTGTCCAGACTCCTTGTCAAAAGCTACATCCATTATTTTGAGTGTACCATCACTCACCAGCATAATCTTGCAAACTCTTGCCTTATATTTGCAAGCCTCCTTGAACGACTCAAGGCACCGAACTATCAACTTGGAGAGGATTGCTGGATACATAATAATCTGAGCTCTCGGATTTCCTTTCTTTATATTCTTAAGAGTGATAAGATTATTATTCATTAAATTAAACTTCCTCAAGTTTATTAGAAAATATAGGATGTAGATCTCGCTCTTCTTCAAGCTATCTTTGTCACCTTTCCTCGGTATGATAAGACCATGTACCCATAACTCTAGAATCCGGAAATTTGTAGATAAACTGGCAATCTTCGGAGCCTTGTCATCAGCCAGTCCGAGAGTTTCTAAGGCTTTTTCCTTGTCGAAGCTACCCGTAGAATCCGGCAACACATGAGAAACAAACTCAGCTTCACCTTCATTCTTTAGCCCTACCAAGCTGGTTGCCTTGGCATATAAAAGCTTATAAGTCTTACCATAAGACTTAAAAGACAATTTCTCCTTTCCATCTTCATTAAGAAAAGAAACTGTTTCGTAGAATTCAACAAGTAAGTCTGAATACACATAATCATGGTTCCCAGGTTTTGACACCGCAAAGTCTTCCCAACCATTAAGCTTGATATTTTTGGAAATAAGAGAGTCGTACTTGTTGAAGAAATCTGGATGGACCAACCTCTCTCTATATACTAACCACTTCGAAATCGGCTTGGAACAAGACATATCATGTGAAGCTACTTCCACAGAAATTAGGATCTGAAGACCTCTGAGAAGTTTGGAACTAAGAAAACTGATGTTCGGAACGGCCTTAAAATAGAGAGGCAGAGCTTCAAGATGCTGGAGCTTGAAAACCGATGTGGGACAACGTTTGGGGTCCCCTTTATATAGGCAACGAAAAAACGTTTCAACTTCCACGATTGATAGAATGGTTGTGATAAGCTGAGATTAGATCTGACGGTCGAAGACCAATTCTCTTGAATCAGATCTTTTGTGGTTTTTATTAAAACAAAGAATTAAGAAAATTATAATCCGAAAACAAAATAAAAGAAAATTCCAGCAAGTAAAATATGACTACCGAAACTTGGGTAAGGAAATCATACCTTTCTGATTGGCTTAGGAGGATTATTCGTAATTGGTAACATTTTTATGAAAACTACGAAAAAAAATCTTTACTAAGAAATAGTTCGAAAAACTCATTACGAAAAATAAACTCTATACGGAAAACTCAGTACAAAAAACAAACTTAGTATGGAAAAACATATTATGAAAATTTCATTCCAAAATTAAAAAAAAATCATTATGAAAGCTTTGGTATGAAAATCCCGTTATGAAAATATTAGTACAAAATTTTTATTTCGGATGTTTTCAATACGAACACTTCCATTCCAGAAGTATTCTGTACGAAAATATCCATTCTGGAATGTTTTAGTTCCAGAAATTCCATTCCGGAATTTTAATTCCGAAAAGTTTAAAAACAAATTTTGAAAAAAACTTTGTTAAACTAACAATCAAAAGTACCCCCCCTATGAAAAGGAGTTTATTTCTATAAGGAGACTTTTTTCAACAGATAGTTAATTAAGAAGGATTACCTTACGGTTATCATTCCTAACTTCTGTTTAATATATTCAAATCTGTCAGAAGGCAAAGATTTTGTGAAAATATCAGCATGTTGATCTTGCGTTCTGATAAACTGAAGAATAATATCTCCTTTAAGTGTGTGATCCCTTAGAAAGTGATGCCTATTATCTATGTGTTTTTCACGAGAGTGATGTGTACGGTTCTTACTAAGGGCAATGGCACTTGTGTTATCACACAAAATTTGAGTTTTAGTAAAGCTCAATCCATTGTCAGTGAGTGTGTGTTTCATCCACAACACTTGATCACAACAACTTCCAGCTGCTACGTATTCAGTTTCAGCAGTGGAAAGTGCTACAAAATTTTACTTCTTATAAGACCACGAAACTAATTAATCTCCTAAGAAATGACAAGTTCTAGATGTACTTTTTCTATCCATTCTACATCCACCAATGTCAGTATCAGAAAAGCTTTTTAGGATAAAACCATTTCCAGAAGTATAAAATAATCCTAGATCCATGGTTTTCTTAAGGTAGCGAAAAATTATTTTTACTGCCTTTAGGTGAGATTACATAGGATTGGATTGATATCTTGTACATAAGCATACTGAAAACATTAAGTCTGGTCGACTAGCTATTAAGTATAGTAGACTTCCTATCATACCTCTAAAAGATGTTTGATCTACTGGTTTCCTATCTTCATCAATATCTAAAGAGTTTGAGGTACCAATAGGAGTACTTATACTCTTAGTATTATCATAACCATACTTTTTAAGAAGATCTTTAATATACTTATGTTGAGATATGTAGCTTCCTTAGGGTTTTTGAGAAATTTGAAAACCAAGGAAAAAAGATAACTCATCCATCATACTCATTTCAAACTCAGATTTCATTAGACTTGCAAAAGAGTCAGTCAAAGATTGATGAGTTGAACCAAATATGATGTCATCAACATAAATTTGAACAATCAAACATTTTTCTTATATTTCATTATAAAAAGGGTTGGATCTGCATTTCTGTTAACATAGTTATTTTGAAGCAAATATCCAATGAGTCTATCATACCATTCTCGTGGGGCTTGTTTAAGGCCATACAGAGCTTTGGTAAGTCTAAAAACATAATCAGGATGTTTTTTATCTTCAAAGCTAGGAGGTTGTTCAACAAAAATTCCTCTTGAACATAACTGTTAATAAAAGCGCATTTCACATCCATTTGGAAAGGTTTGAAATTAACGAATGCTGGAAAGGTGAGTAGAATACAGATAGATTCAAGTCTCGCTACTGGAGCCTAGATTTCTTCATAGTCTATTCCCTCTTGTTGATTATAGACTTTAGAAACAAGTCTAGCTTTATTTCTTACTATGACTCCATTTTCATCACATTTATTTCTGAAAACCCATTTGACTCCGATAACATAAGTTTCCTTATGTCTTTCAACCAAGGTCCAAACTTTATTCTTTTAGAATTCATTTAGTTCATCTTGCATGGCTTTAATCCAATCATCATCACCTAAAGCTTCGTCAGTGCTTTTAGGTTCTAATTGGGAAACAAATTCTAGATGTTTTACTTCATTTCTTAAGGAACATCTAGTCCTTACAGGTTGATTTACATCACCAATGATAATATCACTAGGACGATTCATAAGAAATGTCTGATTTGGGTTTTGAAAAGCCTGTTCATCAACATAGGGTAGAAAATCTTCTAGGGTAAATTTTTCTGGAATATCTTCTTGAACATTATCTTTATCAGAAGGTTCTTCTATAAAAGGTTGATAATCAGTTTTTTAAAACACATCTGAGGATGTAGGCTGAGATGTTTTAAAAACAAAAGGATTTGAGTCATCAAATTTTACATGTACAGTTTCATCAATAGTACAAGTGTTTTTATTAAAAACTCTATAAGCCTTAGATGTTGTGGAATAACCTAATAAAATACCTTCATCAGATTTTGGTGCGAATTTATGTAAGTTATCTTTAGTATTCAAAATGAATACTTTGCATCCAAAAACCTTGAAGTAAGATAGTCTTGGTTTTCTACCATTCCATAAATCATAAGGAGTTTTATTAAGAAAAGGTCTAATCAAAACTCGATTTATAGTATAACAAGCAGTACTTACAACTTCAGCCCAGAAATGTCTAGCTATAGAATATTCACTCAACATGGTTCTAGTTATCTCTTGAATAATTATATTTCTTCTTTCAACTACACCATTTTGTTGAGGAGTTCTAGGTGCTGAAAAATTTTGAGTAATACCTTTATTACTACAAAAAGTTTCAAAATCATAATTTTGAAATTCTCCTCAATGATCACTATGAATAGTTTTCAATGGAAGTTTTTTATTTCATTTTTAACATGTGCTCTAAAACTTTTGAAATAAGAAAAAGCATCAGATTTCTTTGCTAGAAAATAATCCCAAGTAAATCTAGTGTAATCATCAACTAGAACAAACACATAGTATTTGCCTCAAATACTTCCAGTTTGTGTTGGACCAAAAAGATCCATGTGCACTAACTGTAATGCATCAGTTGTTGAGACTTCACCGATTGATTTAAAACTATATTTATGTTGCTTTCCATATTGAAAAGGATCAAAAACTTTAGATGAATCAAATCTAAGATCCGGTATATCCTTAACTAGTTTCTTCATAGAGAGTTTACATAGGTTCCTACGGTTACAGTGACCTAGTCTTCTATGCCATTACAAGGAATGATCTTCCATTGCACTAAGGAAAGGTAAATCTTGGCTTCTAAGATCTTCTAAGATTAAGGTGTAAACATTCTCTTGCCTATTGGCTGAGAGAATAAATTCTTCCTTGGAATAGTGAACTAAGCACTTATCATTCCTAAACGTCACAAGGTAACCTTCATCACATAACTGACTTATGATAATAAGGTTGTGCTTAAGACCCTTAACAAAAAGAAAATTTGAAATCAAAATTTTACCAAGAAAAACAATATTACCAATACCAACAATATCACCCTTATCATTATCTCTGAAAGTTATTTTCCTCCTTTCGTTTTGATAATCTTTTCAAAATAGCTTTTGTTACCAGTCATGTGCTGGGAACATCCACTATCCATGTACCATGTATTGTTGCTGGTACTCTCTTTATTTTCCTGAAATCAAGAAGAAAATTAGACTTTCGGAATCTAAATTTGTTTGGATCCGAGATTTCAAGACAATAAAATTTTAGGTACCCACATTTTCCTAGAAAAGTAAGCTTTGTGAAATCATAAAGATTGAGTTTTGTTTAAGGAACAATCCTTTTCCCAGTGACCACCACGTTGACACTTGGTACAAAATGGGGCACTTTGAGGAACAAAATAATTGCTACTAAAAATTGGTTTTGCATGGGTATAACCAAATATGGATTTATTTCTTAAAGGTCATATTTGGGTTTACATTTTATCAAAATTTTCTTTCCCATGGGTAATGTTTGATAAACACTTCTTTAAGGAAAAAATTTCAGACTTGAGTTTTACAACCAAGTTTTTATCCTCAAAATCATTAGTTTTAGATCAAGAGCTAGGCTCGAAAACATTTTTATTAGAAATTACTTTTTCTAATTCTATAGAATGTTTGTTATTATCAGAACTTACTTCCTCAAGATTCTTTGAAATACTTTCAAAATAATCATTTTTCTTATCAAGATCATTAGAAAGATCTGATATTTCTTTTGTAAGAATAAAATTCCTAGAGTTTTCCTTATCATGTTTTTTATTGAGTTTAGAATTCTCAATCTCAAGAAGTTCAGCAAACCTAGAGACTTTTTCATAAGTAGGTAAAGTATTTTCTTCATCAGAAGAATATTATTCATGAAAAGATTCATAATACTTACTATCATTAGAATGTAAAAAACATTGGTCAATGATTCAGTATTTCGTACCTTATCCATAAAACAATGATTATCAATAGGTAATCTGGCTATAAAACCAAGATTCTTCTGTCCTGAAGATTCATAATCAGAAGATTCATCTGAAGAGTCACCACCACTGGCACTCTAGGTGTCATTAGCTTTTAGAACATTTTTATCTTTTTCTTTATAATACTTTTTTCTATTCCTGTCTGAATGCCTTTCTTTCCTTTCTTTCTTTTTGAGCATAGGGCAATCTGGTCTTATATGTCCAGCTCTCTTGCATTCATAACAAGTAACTTCTCCTTCTTTCTTATCTTTCCTTTCCTTTTTCTTATACATGGATTGGAAATTTCTCTGGCCAGCTATCTTGTTTATCCTTCAAGCAAGATTTGCTAATACATTTTCTGATATTTCACTCTCACTAGAATCTGATTGAACTATCATCTTCTTAGACTTGGATCTGGTTACTCTCTCAGGAGTCCTAGCTTTCATATGATTTGATGTTGTTGTAAAAGCAATAGTACCATTTCCATTTTTCTTTTCGATGTTGTCAGCATCTCTCTTCATTATGGTTTCATGTTGGAGAAGAGTTCCAAATAACTCATCAAGAGAAATTTGAGTCACTTTCCTGTTCTCATCTATAGCTGTTCTTTTGGATTCCCACTCATTGGGCATGATATCAATTATCTTATCCACAAGAGCTTCATCATCTAAACCTTTATCTCCCATAGACTGTAGGCTGTTTACGATAGTCATAAATCTCTGTTGAACTTTACATATTGGTTCTCCATAAGGAAAAATGAAGCCATGATATTCAGCTCTGAGCATAGCTCTCCTAATCTCAATCACCTTAGAATTTCCAAAGTGTGTAACCTCTAACTTCTTCTAGATACAGTTAGCTGCTTCACAAGATTAAATTTGGCTATATATATTTCTAGTCATTGAACACTGTAGAGTATTGCGTACCTTATTGTTGAGTTGATATTCTTTCTTTTCCTGGTTAGTGAATATCTATCTTCCTTGTCGGGAATTTTATATTCACCAGTAAGCATAACAAAGTTGTCTACCCTAGTATTGATAAAAAAATTCTTCATTCGATCTCTCCAGTACTCATAATCATTACCATCAAAGACTGGTGGTCTTGTATGATTTAGATTATCAATTGAACCAACATTAATTCCTGCCATACTAAAAATAACCTTCGGCACACAAACTTGTTAGTAGAAAAGATTCGTAATCACAAAGTTCGGAATGGAAAAGTTCGGAATGAAAAAGTTCGGAAAGAGAAAGTGAGCAAGAAAAACTTATACGTGAGTACAAGTATTTTAAAAACCTGCTCTGATACCAATTGTAGGATCGAAATAATGATGTAGATGCTCAATTTACAAGAGGGGGGGGTGAATTGTAAACATTAAAAATTCCTTTGGAACCTTTAAAGTTAGTTATGAATAACTCTGTTTTCCTTAAGGAATGGAAAAGGCTAAGTTTAACAAAATTAAACTTAAGAAAATTCACAACACCTCTAATACCAAATGAAAACTTGGAAAGAGATTCCGAAAGAGGGTTCCAGAAATATGGTTCCGGAAATTGAAACTTAACAAAAGATTACAATATAAGATTCTACCTTAAAGCGTATAGAATCTAATTGAAACAGAGTACAAGTAAGGAAGTATAATAAAAGTTATACTTTCCTTATAAAACAAAATGCAGCGGAAATAAACAAGTAGTAAAACTACAAGTAACACGATATAAGTCTTTTAACCCAAAGAGAAGGGTATCCAACAACCTTGGATAAAGGTCCCTTGATTTATACTTTCAAGCAAGTCTGTCTTACCCACACCAGGGTAAGCCCTCGATACGAAGATCGGAGTGTCTCTGTCTTGCTATCCCTGCAAGCCCTCAACTTCAAGGTAGTTGGAAACATCTATCTTCCTCAGCAAAGAAGCCCTCAAAAATCAAGGTAGTCGGCACCTCTGTCTTCCTATCCCCGGAAGCCCTCGAATGTAATCACCAAAATTCTAAGTCTCACGAAGCTTTGAGAATTTATAAGAGCCTCTCTCTCTCTAGAAATCACATCAACATCATGTATGCACAATAACCAAGTTGTTCATCCATCCATCAGTTATGAGCTCTTTCAAATGATCTCCTATTTATAGGTAAGGTCGGCCTCCTTCCCAACGGTCCTATTTTCCTTAAAAATCGGAGGGACCAGTACACGTGTAACTTAACCAACAGTTAGTTCATAAAAGAATACATGACATCATTTTATAACAAAACAAGTGTAACAGAATATACGACACTGTTTTAAATCTTAACTAAAAGATTCGGAGTGAAGGTTCGAAGTTAATGTTCGGAGTGTAAAGAAAATAATAAATAGTAGACAAAATATAAATTCATAAGAAAAATGAAAGTTCGGAGTGGAAATTCGGATTCTGAATAAATTCAGAGTGTATAAAACAAAGATGATCAGATTCTGTTTAATAGGTGAATTCAGAATGAGAATTCGGAATGAGAATTCGTCATCAGAGTTATTTATGAGAATTCATCATCAGAATTCGTAATGAGAATTCTTCATCGGAATTCGTAATGAGAATTCTTCATCAGAATTTGTAATGTGAATTATTCATCAGAATTTGTAATGATAATTCTTCATCATAATTCGTAATGAGAATTCTTCATCAGAATTCGTAATGAGAATTCCTCATCAGAATTCATAATGAGAATTTGTTGTGAAACTTCATAAAGATTTGTATCCTGAATCTGGAGTAAAATTGTATCTGGAATTCGGAATGAAACTTTATCATAGATCTCATTCTAGATTTCGGAGTGAAACTTCCTTACAGTTCTCATCCAGAATTTGGATCCTAAAACAGAATACATTATATCAAAGTTTCAAACAAATCTGAGAAAACCGAAATGAATCCGAATTATATACTTAGGAAAAATATGAATGAAAATATGATAAGAAAATTTTTTCTTACAAAAGCGATTTTCCTTATAAAAGTGATTTTCCTTATAAAAGCAATTTTCCTTATAAAAGAAATTTTCCTTATAAAAGCAATTTTCTTAAAGATTAGGTGTTTGTGATTTTCAAAACAAGAAGGAATGGAAAAGTCATAAGGACAACCTTATTGACTCAACAATATTTTTACGGTAACTAAAAAAGTTAATAATAAATAATATATATCCACATCTATGGATTTATGATTTTTTAGATCAATTCTGGGGAGATAACTAATTATCCATGATTGATATTTGAGTGGGTCAATATAAATTCAAAATCAAAATTGAATAAATTCCCAATAGATACTTCAATATAAGGCATGAACACAATGGATTGTTTGTGATAGAAAGTGGTCTTACTAATAGTCTCAATATCATCCAATAATTAATGAATAAGTCTTTGTAGATTATAATTATAAATATATGATAGGCTTTAAATATGATATTATGATACATTTTAAGTGAAAATATGTACATGAATATCAATTCACAATTATAATAAAGACCCCAATGAAGGATATGTTGTATTAAAAATTTACCATATGTGACTTTTAGCTATAGAATATTTCACTTTGGGCCATATAATCTTTAATGACGATATATCAGTGTATCCATAAAAAAAATTACTAATGAATGTTTTCCTAGACTAACTATGGGGACTGAGATAGATAGGTTTATTTTTTAAAATATTATTGATGCTTTTTTGAATTATTTCTCAAGACTCTATAATCATCTATCAATGTTATCTTTGAAGGGGATAATGTTCTTTGGGATTGATTAATTTGATGAAAATTTTAAAGAACTCAATGGATAGTTATTTAGGGGAACTGTGATTACACTAACCTATATTGGAGAAGGGTTTTTGACCTCTAGTGATTCTTAAAAGAAATTATGGGGATGTTTCCTCATTCAAAACGATGTGGTGACCGATTATGCCTCACACCAATTGATGTTTATTGAAAAACTACCAGACTCATGATTTCGAGTTAGTATTAGTAATCACTTAATTAATGATATCATGGGATTATCTTTACAAATAAAGGTGTGACATATAAACTAACCATACAAGTTTAAATTATGAATTAATATTTAAAGTGTATATTTTTCCATGGAAAATGTTCAATGTTATCTAATAACACTCATTCATCGACACATTATTACCCGGGAAAAGAAAATATGTTGGATGCTACTCTGAGTTAAAAGGATCATGCAACCAAATCAATTATGAGGATAAAAAAGTTCCAATAATTTTTTATTTTTAAATGAAAAAACATTAAATCCCAAAGAAGTGGATAAATCGAAATTTTCTCTAATAAATGATAGATCATCCATCCAAGTGAGGATTAAAGAGGAACAAACAAAGGTTTCATATCAATAGAAGATATTAAGGATTTTTCTTGAGGCCAACAATAATTATGATTGAATGGTAAGGTTCCTTAACATAATATTTTTTGCTTCAATACAAGAATTTAAGTATTAGATACTGGAAGAAGATTATAGATCATCATTCTTTATTCATATTATAAGTATGAAAAAATATTGACATCTAAATGAGTATTTCTATATTGAAAATGTGAAATGAGATATTGCAGAGTATATATCCCAGTGATTTTTATATCCATAATTTAAGATTGAGAGGCAAAAGTATACAGTCTTTATCTTACCATTAACCATACCATAATTAAAATGAACAAACATTACCATCGATTTCATCATTAGGCTCCCCAAAACATCTATGACCACAATGTAATTTAGGATGTAGTTGATCACCCTATAATGGAAGCACACATCATTACTATAAAACATTATTTTTTCTATTAATTTAATCACTATTATATATAATATGTACATGATATGGTTGTATGGATTAAAATATTCCATTGAATCTGATTGAGATCCTTGTTTTACTTTTATGTTAGTAATTATTCAGAAAGATCTAGACATAAAGTTGTGTTTCATTACTATATATCGTCCTTAGACAGATACTAAATCTGAGAGGAATATTCAAACCCTGTAGGATATGTTTAGTTCAAATTGTCTACATTTTAAAGGTTTTTGGGTTATATATCATCCTATAAACGAGTTTTCATACTATAATAGCCTCTAATGAAGTATTTAGATGGATTATAATATCAACCTCTTCAGAAAGAAGTAAACGATTTTGATGGGATTGAATGAATATAATGACTTAAATATTTTTTGACTTTATCAATATGATGGATGGTTTAAATGTTAAGAAATATTATGTATCCCATCAATTCAACATACGGTTTTCTGAAATGTTATGTTTTCAATCATCAGCAAGATCAAGAATTTAAATATAGTGAAAAGGTATTTCTTTCTATTTCTCCATATAATATTACCATGAAATTATGAAACAAGGGGAAAGGTTTTTATGAGTACATTGGCCACTATGATTTTCTTGATCAAGTAGGGATAGTTTATTATAACTTGATGCTTCCACTAAAACTCCATAAATTTCACAATGTGTTCCATGTATCCCACTAAAAGAAGTACATTACTAATCCATGATTTGTAATAATAATAGTGGTTATAATATTAGAGCATGATAATTTTTATATATAAAAACTTGAAAAAATCATTGATCATAGGGATATTGTTCTATAGAAAAAGATTACTAACCTGATTAAAGTTCACTAGTTGAATAAAAAATATGAAGAAGGTATATAGGAACCATAGGATATGATGAAATAATGAAAGAATCATCCTTTTGTATCAAATATATATAATTTATATGTAAATGAATATTTAAGGGGGGATTATTATAACACCAAAATATTTTCTATGTATTTCCTTTGATATAAACTTTGTATATTTGATATATTAATTTATAAAAAACCATGTGTTTAATTGAACCATGATATAATATACTTTTATAGAATAGTATATGGATTTTTTGGTAATAATATGATTAACCCTATTATGATATATATATAAATATATTTATTTATTTATTATATATTCAAAGATTAATTCATAATAATTAATTACTTAATTTCCAGTGAAGCCATTTTCTTCATCAAATGTTTTTTAAGAAGAGATTTTATTTCATGTGGGGGTTGGTATTATAATTAATTTCATTTGAATTTTAGAGATTTAATTTTATCCAAAAATATTATTTTGGATATAATCATATATAAATTATTTAATGATTAAATTATGGAGTTCTACAAATAAGAATAATTTATTATTGAATAGTAAAAATATAAATTTTAAAAAAGTAAAATTTCCAATAAATAAATTAAAATGTACCAACTTTTTTTGAATTTATTTTAAAAATTAATGAGATTATTTTTATTAAAAATAATCCAATAAACATCATTTGAATTGAATTTATGCTAATTTTCTGAAAAATAATTTTTATAAGTAAACATGCATTCCTATAAAAAATATTATTTTGAGGAGTTTTGTATGATTATCAACAAAGTTACATGTGAATATTTTAAAAATTGAATATGATACAATGGATTAAATTTATGAAATCAGAATTTAAATTTTTTTTATTGAGTTCACATTCATTTTTTGTCATAATAAATTTTTAAAATTGTAAATATATTTTTACAACAGTGATGATTTAAACAGGTTTACCGAATGCGGTTAAATGATGAGTTAATTGTGATATTATCAAATTTAATTTTATAAACACTATTTATAGAACTATATTAGACTTATCACAACTATACCTCAAATATGTGTTGTTTTTAGCATTTGGACTGAATATTAAATTATTAAATAGTAATCATTTGAAAAATTCAAACTGTGTCTTCTCCCTCCCATATAAAAGGAAACTTGTAATCTCTATACATTACACCAACTTAAGTAACATTGCTAAATAAAATCCTAACATATTCATTTTCGAACTTACCTATAAATTAATTAGTGGTTCTAGTCTTGTATGATTAAAAAGCCAAGTGTCATTAATAATTTATCACAACGAGGACTACCGAAGTGGAGGTAATCTTCCAACATGAAATACATTGATTTTTTTCTCCTAAAACCTAATATAAATCTATGATATTCTGAATAAAATATAACATAAAGTATTATAAATATATTAAAATTTTATAATGATTATGTAACCATCATTATCCACCCTCATTTCTATATAATGAGAAGTGAAATTATGGCCCATGAATACATGTCGACTACCTCCTCCACATAGAGATATATTCATTATCCATAATCACCATTCATGGTTGATTATTTTGATTAATATATTGTTTTTATATGATATTTATGATATAATTATTGAGTATTTTATGATTAAATAATCATTATCTTTACATATTTATTTTCATTAGAAAATGAAAACTACGTTACAAAATACCAATGTACTACCATCTCCAAGAATGGTGTAATTTGTATTTTTCAATACATTTTATGAAATATTATAAATAAGTTAAAAATTAATATATATAATATTAATATAATGAATAAATTTTTTTAGTTTATGGTACCATGATCAAATTACATGGACCAACACTATTGAACAAAAATATTGAAGAAAAAATAGTTAACATCCAAGAACAATATTTTTAAAATGAAATTTAAATTGAATGGATGTTTAAATGATATAAGAGGATAATATATGATATTATATATTTATAAATGAAATATATATTTAATTATAATAATTTTAAATTCATTATATAGGTGGTTTTATTTCTATTGGAAAATGTCTATCTTGATGTAAGTGTTTTATGTTTCAATCTATTATTACTTGGATTTTTTGAACATAAATATATGATAATTAAATTACATGACATATCTCTTAAAATTATTTTATATTTCCATATAATATGTTTATTTCTAAAGAATACTTGTATTCTCTCAATTTCCTCTCATTATGTATTGAACACACTCATATAATATTTTTAAGAAAAACCAACAACATTTGGCTCATTAGTCAAAATTTATTTGAAATCCATGACAAGGTTCCGTAATATTGTTCTTGAATTTTTTAAAAAAAACACAAATGGTGTTTGAGATTAAGTTTTATTCATTATTTTCCTTAAATAAATGTATTAAAATGAGTCATATTTTATTTATAAAGATGCATCTTTTGACCGAAGGAGTGAATATAATCATTATTTTAACATTTATGGAATGAATGTGATATATTATTGTCATGGCCAATACAGTATTTAAAAATTACTTTTAAAGAACACATGGTTCCGTTAAATTATCTTGTTATGTTATAATTTCTGTTGTTTTTAGTTTTAAATTTGTTTTCAAATAAATAAGATATTTTTCTCATGAAATTTTCTTGTGATATTTTTAAGAAATTTTCTTCTCTGATAACATACATTGATTTTACATATTCTTTATTAGTAATATGATTATATTATATAATATTTACAAATTTTATTTATATTTTATAGTTATGATGAAAAAATATTGATGAATCTAATTTATTTTCCATGGATTTTGTTATAATGGAACAATAATGTTTTTCATACGCTTGTGGATTATATATAAATTGATTTTGAATATGTGAATGGTGGATGGGAAATCATACATCCATCCAATTTATCGGGTATTGATAAATGTTTTCAGAATCAAAAGTGTATATAATTGGACATCCCAATTCAAATATAGAACACAAAAGAGGTTATCTGAAACTCTAAAAATATAATACAAGAAAATAAACAATAAAAATTGAGGGTATAAGGGATATTATACCATTCTCAAACAAATTACACAGTTTTATATCCCAGTTTTTAAATTTTAATTTCTTAGTTTCTATCCTTTGAAAAATAGTTCTATTATTATGATTTTTACACTATTTAGAACACTCCTTTATGATATGGATTTATTCCAAAATTATGCTCTCATGGATCATATTCTTTGTTTCCCTTATGATTAATTTTTTCCTACATTCCAGGAATAATGACTTGAATCATAATTAAGTAATATGATTTTCACTTTATGGATTTGAAATGTAATTATCATGTCATAAAAACCTTTTTCTAATGTTATACTTAACTAATCATTCATTTCTCACTTGTTTACCATTTTTGAGGAACATAGGTCAATGTTTTATATGTTTCATTTCTATAAGATATAATGAAATGGTTTATCTATGATATGTTTAAGAATGATTTCATTTTGGACTAATTGTTTGTTAGATGAAATAGAAATATTATGTACCAGTTGTTTATTTATGTATGATTCAAAAGACATAAAACCATTATTTTCCAAAAATATATATTATTGTGAAATGTATTCAATGTTAATTTAAAATGAAGTAATATTAATGTAAATATTTTCTGTGTAATTAAAATATAAATTTTGGTTGATAGTGAATCACACAAGTGTGATGATGTATAATATAATTTTCTAAGGGCACACAATTACCCAATAACCTCTTTAAAAGTTGAATATTCATTTATTTGAAAGGTAAAACTGAGGGAACATATGTAAAAAACAAAACTGGGGTTTATAAGAGTAGTAATGTAGAGGAGTCCCTTGAAGGAAGATATTCTCATTTCTAGTCACCATAGAATATTTATTGGGATGAAAATTCTCAAGGCATTATGCGGGTCATGGGAAAATAGTATTGAAGAAGGGTTTTGGTACCCTATAGTTCTTATTCTCCTATATTGAACCCATTAGTGGTGCTATGATTTAAAACAATATTTATCTTACTATTTCATGATCCAAGGGGGGAAACAATCATGGTTCTACTTCTACTAGGATCACATGGCGAGACATACTAGCTTCATATGTTTTTTCCATGTGATCAATATTTTTCCTAACCTCATTAAGAGTGAACCTTAGAATGTGAAAGCATGATTTTTTCATAGAATTAATTTTAGATGAATCTAATATGAAATTTTTTAAACCTCCTTCACTAGTAGTTTGGGTCTTTTTGTTGATATAGTCAAATAAAGAATTTAAGGACATATAGCTTATGATGAAGTGCACAATGTTTATGGTCATGATTTATTGAAATAGTGTGATGGAAATAGTCTATATGACAATACTATGTGAGACAATATCTAAATGAAGGGTTGATTGAAGATATAGTCTACCTCGGAGAATGGAGGAATTATATTTGTGTTTTTGATGATCAGATCGTGTATCAAATGTAGTTTAAGGTAACACGATATTGAAAAAACATTAAAAGGTTTCATAATTATATACCACATTTATTCCCTAAGAATGGGTAGGATATATGGTAGAATAACATTGAGGATGTAGAATCTACATGAATATTATGATTATAGTGTGTGTAAATCACATCTCAAGGTGTTTTAACTAAGGATGAGATGTTGTGATAGACTTTCTTGGATGATGATGAATAACAATAGGGTGACCACTCAAAATTTAATTTTTTTATAGAAAATTGGATCTGTGGAATTTTTTGGGTAAAGATGCCTTTTGTTGATAGGCTAAACTAGGGTAACATATTGTTGAACTCCTCATGTATTAATCATGTTTTAATGATCACAGATCTTATTCATCCTCATTAACTCCTGTAAATTATATCAAATCATGTGTATTAATGTTTAATGAATTCTCATGCTTTAAGAAGAGCCATTAAAGATCTTAATTACTCTACATTCAGTTCACTTACTTTATAAAATCCTTGACCTATGTACATAATACCTTCTTTGAAAAATTCTTAAGTGTAATCAATTCTATTATCATCATTTATTATGTCTGAACATAATTACTTTGACAAAGTATGAGACACCGTGAGTCTGCCATTGGTTGTTTCTTCCTGACACAGTGAAGCAAGACACCATGAAGCAAGACAGCGTGAACAAAAAAGCGTGAAAAAAGACACCATGGACAAGACACCATGAAGCAAGACATCGTATACAAGACATAGTGATGCTAGACATCGTGAACAAGACATCATGAACAAGACACCATGAACCAGACACCGTGAAGTAAGACATCGTGAACAAGACACCGTGAACAAGACACTGTGAAACAAGACACTGTGTGCAAGACACCGTGAACAAGACACCATGACAATGAGACACCGTGAACGCGAGACACCATGACCATGAGAAAACACTCAGACACCGTGTGAATGAGACAACATTTCCATGACTTACCATGACACTGTTTCATAAACTATTTTTTCATCTTTCAATTTAATTTCTAATAGTTATATTTGATGATTTTAATGCACTGACATAATTTATGTTTCTTTGTAGAAATATCATCAAACTGTACAGGGTACGAGGTTAAGAATACTTGCAACTTATCGGCTCCAACTCAACTATACCATGATAAAAGAGAATTGTGGCCAAGAATCAAATAGCGCGATCCAATAACAAAAAACAAGGCTGTGAGAAAGATAACTAAGAACACTGAGATGTTTTTTAAAGGATGTATTGTCACATACATTATACCCGACTCTGAAGAACATGCAATGTACACTAGAATCCATAGTACATATTCGCACTGTTGGACCTCATGATGAACACAAGATGAACTGCGACACTCTATTTTAGAGACGAGGACTCGAACTCTGCATCTTCTTCATCTCAGAAGTACAATCCTTCAAAGACAAAAACATAGACCGATTCTAAACCCATATCGATTTATTTGTTCTGTTGTGTATCTATTTATTACCTTTTGAGCAGAGTGTATACCTGTAGAACAACACACTCTGTCTCCTGCACAAAACAGAAGGATACAAGATATTTTTACTAAACCATTCTCTTACTCTTGTGTATACCCATGGATAAGTGTGGAAGAGGTACATGTGTGGCTTGGTTATTTTGTCCCCAAAAAAACTATGAAGAGGTCCATGTGTGACAATGACAATTCGTTTAATGTAGTTAACCCTGATCTTGGGTGTGGGTCAAAGTTTATTATATAATCTTCTTGGTGGAAGGTGATCACGAAGTGGAGTAGAATAGGTCTCATCTTGATACTAATCCACTTGTTTCATATCCTCTATGTTGGTTAATTTAGTTTTGTATATTTTATTGTAATATTATATAATTCATAAATCTATAATTTCACTTTGATTATAAGTCTTGGAAAGAAGTTAAAACTATATTTTCTTAGTAGAACAACAACAAAAATAATTTTAATAACACAAATTAATATTACTGAGAATTAATCAGTATTCTAAGAAGTTACTCAAATAGTCCAACTCTTATAACAAAATAACCATTATTAACTGGGCTGTATTAAATCTTTGAGGAATTCTTTTTGAGATAATTTTGACATAAATTTTCATAGTTACTCAATTCACCCATCACCTCTTGAGAAATCTACATCGTCCAACATTTGGTATCAAAGGATGTTTATTAGGACTCTATTTAATAATATTAAACTGTGATTGTAGTTGTACATTAAAGATCTGTAATTTCTATTAATTCTAAATTTCTATCTCTTTTAAAGTAATAATTTATTATGGAAAATAGATTGGATGGTCTTACAACCAAGAAACCACCATTCTTTAATGGAACCAATTATGCTCAATGGAAAATTAAAATGAAAATGCATTTAGAGAGTATGAGTTTGGAAATTTGGTCATCCATTATAGATGAATACAAAATTCCTACTACCGATAGAATCCCATAGGATGAACATACCAAAACGTCCTACAATAATAACTACAAAGATATGCATGCTTTATACTTCTCCTTAGGAGATGAAGAGTTTAATTGAATTTATTCTTGTAAGACTACCCATGAAATTTGAGATTCCCTGTCAGTATCACATGGAGGAACATCTACTGTAAAAAAATGAGGATTAATACTTATACTATGAAAGATAATAATTTTAAAATGAAACCTGATGAGCCTATTTCTGAAATGTATCTTAGGTCCAATGAGATTGTCAACATAATGTTTTCTCTTGGAAGAGAAGTCACTTCAAGGAACTAATCATGAGAATCCTTAGATGTCTACCTAAAAGATGGAGGGGATCCTCTATCTATATTACAAAATCATGTGAAAAAAATACCTGTAAAATAACTCATTGGGAAACTGATGATGTATAAGGAAGAGTTGAAAGTCCTTAAAGAGGAGGAAGAACCAAAGAGGAAATCTGTTGCATTAAAGACAACCACCTCTAATAACAAAGAAAAAGGGAAAATTGAAGCTTTCGTATAAATCTCCACTGGTGAACAATCATCATCTGATAGTGATGAAGAGATGGCTCAACTAGCTAGAATATTCAAACGATTTTATAAAAAGATGAACTTCATCAGAAACCCTAACATCAAGGGAAAATATGACCAAAAAGGAAACTGGAAGAAGGAATGGAAAATAAGTGAAAATACTAATGAAATTGTATTCTATGAATGTAATATCAAAGGATATATAAAGGATAATTGTCCAAAGCCCAACGCCAAAATAAATATGATGACAAGGACATGAGGTACAAAAAGGAAATGAAAGGAACCTGGAGTGCTTCTAAGGATGGTTCATGTGACACAGAGACATCACATGTTGAAAATGCTGACAAAGACAATATGTGTTTTATGAAAAACACATCTGGGGTAACACTGGATGATTCTGTACATAACTAAGATTATTCTAAAGATGAAACTGACTATGAATAAATGACTAATGAAGAAATGTCTGAGTACTGTAACATTCTTGATGAAACATGCAATAAACTAAAAGAAAAATATAAATCATTAAAGAAAATACATTCTCTTAATATGAATATTAAATCTAAGGTGGCAACTGAAAAGGAGAAATATGCTCAGTAGCTCAAAGTAAACAATGACTTAAAAATGTCTAATAAGAAATTAAAGAGTGACTTATAAAAGTTTACTAATGGAAAATATACCCTTACAAAAATTATTGTCAGAAAAATTTCCCCTCAATAAAACACTGGTATTGGTTATCTACCTGGTAAAAGAAACCTTAGTAGAACAAATTTGGTTTCAAATTCTAGGACATATAGTTTTACTCCTAGTTCTGGACTCAAATCATCTAATTCAATCTATGATACATATTCTACTGTTTCATGTTTTTGTGGAACAAATATACTTTATTTTTCAAATTCTTTACATAATGCTTATAGGAAACTTATGAGGAAAATATGGGTTCCAAAAGAACTTATTACTAATATTACTATACCCAAACATGTATGGGTACCAAAATCTATTTTTGCATATTCTTTTTAATGGGAAGCTGCTTAAAGCGCTCCTGCAAAAATCTATGGTACATGGATAGTGGATTTTCAAGGCACATGATATAAGAAAACTCATCCTTAAAGAACCTAATAAATGTATATGGAGTACATGTCACATTTGGTGACAATGCTAAGGGAAATTTTATTTTCCACGACCAAATTGGTAACTCTAACTCAGTTTTAATTTCTAATGTACTGTTTGTTGATGGATAAAAATACAATATGCTTAGTATATACCGATTATGTGATGATGGATTTCATGTTATATTTGAAAATAATGCCTCAAATTCCTTTATTACAAAAGATGAATGAGTATTTTCTACATTAAAAAATTAAAATGTCTATTCTGTTAAATTAGATTCTTTAGCTTCACAAAATTCTTAATGCTTATCTTTTTTCATAAAGAATCTCGGATCTGGAATAGGAGACTAGGAAATTGTAATGTTCACTCACATAGAAAGCTATCTATAAAAATCCTAGTTAAAGATGTACCCAAAATTGAGTTTCCCAATGAAAAAGTGTGTAATCAATGTCAAAAGGGAAAACAACACAAAGTTTTTTTCAAAATATAGAAAGAAGAGTAAATTTCACAACCTATCGAACTAGTTCACATGGATTTTTTTGGACCATCTAGAGTTTCTAGTTTAAATAGGAAGCACTATGTTTATGTTCTTATAGATGTATTTTGTAGATATACTTGGACCTTTTTTATGGCTGACAAAAGTGAAGCCTGCTCTTTTTTTTACCAAATATTCCAAGTTTATAGAAAATCTAAGTGGACTTAGAATTAAATCATAAAGAATTGATCATTGTTGTGAGTTTGAAAATCAATATTTTGAATCCTTTTTCTCAAAAAATGGTTGTAGTCACAATTTCTCTTCTCCTAGAACACCACGGCAGAATGGAGTTGTAGAGAGAAGAAATAGGACCCTACAAGAAATTTCTAGAATAATTCTTAGAAAATATCACCAACATATTTATTTTTGGGCTGAAGCTGTTAATATAGTGTGATAAATAATCAATAGAGTGTTGATAAGACATATTCATAAGAGGACTCCTTACGAATTATGTAACAATAGAATTCAAAATCTTATCTATTAGAATGATATTGGTTTTAAAGTATTTATTCTTAATACTAAAGAAAATATTGACAAAATTTGAATCAAAAATTGATGAAGGTATATTTTTAGGATATTAGATGTCTATAAAATCCTATAGAGTGTTCAATAAAATCACTAAATGGGTGGAAGAATCTGTTCATGTAAAATTTGATGAAATATACCCACATGATCCTAAAACCATCCTAGAAAATTTGGAGGATGACATATAAAATCTGAACGTCAATTAAAAATCCTAAAATTCTTCTATGAAATAATCATTGAAGTTTTCCAGCTCTGGAAATTCCTTAGAATCAAGTCACAATGTACCTGAATATGTTGATGAACCAGAAATTACTAGCCCCTCTTTTTATAGAATTTTTAGAACCCTTAACAACCATACCCTAGATGTTGTTGTATGAGACATAGAAAAAGGAACTCAAACAAGAGCTTATCTTAGAAATCAAGTTGAACATCAATTCTTCTTATCACAAATTGAATAGAAAAACATTAATGATGCTATCAATGATGAATTTTGGGTGATTACTATGCAAGAAGAATATAATCACTTTGAAAGGAACAATGTTTGGATATTTTTTGAAAAACCCATGGAAACTTTCACCATAGGAACTAAATGGGTGTTCAGAAATAAGCTAGTTGAATATGGTAACATTGTTATAATCAAGGCTAGATTAGTTTCACAAGGATATAGTCATGAAGAAGTAATTGACTATGAGGAGACCTTTTCACATGTAGCCAGACATGAAGCCATCAGAATCCTTCTTTCTTATGCCGCACATTTGAATTTAAAACTATATTGAATGGATGATAAGAGTGCATTCATAAATGGGTATATATCTGTGGATTTTATCATTGGACAACCCCCATGATTTATAAACCCCCATTTTCCAAATCATATTTTTAAACTATCAAAATCCTTATATGGTTTAAAGCAAGATCCAAGAGCTAGGTATGATAGATTGTGTACTTTTCTTATTTAAAAGGCTTTAGAAAATAAATATATTATCTTATCCATTTTATAAAATTAATTTCCAATGATGTTTTAGTTTTTCAAATCTTTATATATGACATTATTTATGGATCTTCGAAGAATTATTTATGTGTTGATTTTTTTAAAATGATGAAAAACGAATTTGAAATGGGTTTAATGGGTGAACTAAAATTCTTTATTGGATTTGAAATCCTTCAAAATAATGATGGATTACATTTAGCCCAATTTAAATATACAAGAGATATTCTAAAATGGTTTGGATTGGATAGAACTAAATGTAGTGACACTCCCATGAGTACAACTTGTATAATGGATCTTGATGAAGATGGAAAATATGATGATCAAACAACTTATAGAGGAATGATTGGATGTTTACTCTAATTAACTGCTAGTCATCCTAATATTATGTTTAGTGTCTGTATGTATGATTTTCTTCATGAAAAACCTAAGGAATATCATTTAAATGTTGTAAAGATAATTTTTAAATACCTCGAGCATACACCCCATTTAGGGCTGTTTTATCCTAAAAGACAATCATTTGAATTAGTATATTATTCTAATGCTGACTTCGGTGGATGTAACATAGATAGAAAAAGTATCACCGGAACATGTTACCTTTTAGGGAAGTCACTAGTATCATGGTGTAGTAATAATTTTCTTTGCATAGTTTACTATAGAAGATGAACGCGTAGCTACTGGCAGTTATTGTGCACAAATTTTGTGGATGAAACACACATTTCTAGATTAGGGATATCAATTCAGATATGTAGCTATAAATTTTGAGAATACAAGTGCTATTAAAATCTCAAGAAATCATGTTTCACTTTCTTGGAAAAAGCTTATTTTTGTAAGATATCACTTTTTGGGGAGTTCATTTTCAAAATGGAGATATCACATTGGAATTCATTGGTACTGAACATAAAATTGCTTATATATTCACCAAAACATTAAATTCTGAGAGAATAGACTACATCATACATGAACTAGGAATGATTAATCCAAAATAGATACCTTACTTGTTACTATTTCCAGTCTTACTATTCGATATCTTACTATTTCATGATTACGGTTTCTCATCTAGTGTTTCATAATATTGTATCACTGTAACATGCATTTACTATCTCACCATAACGCACACTGATAAGTTCAATCACTGTCTCATTGTAACATGTGTTTACTGTCTCACAGTAATGACCAGAAACAGTCTCACTATAAAAATTCATTATAATTTTTTTTTGTAAAAACCTTTTCCGCGGTAATTATTTTTTCCCTCCCTCATGTTCCTGCATTTTTATTATTGCGACGTTTGGTATTAAAAAATGATAAAATAAATAATGTATCACTTTATACTTTAATCGGAGTTTCTTCTACATACTCATTTCAAACCCTTTTTCATGCCTACAACCCTTATCTTGCTCGAACCTTCAGTGAATTCCATGAATGAAACATCCTTCATCATCGACACCTGATAAGTGCAGCTCGAAGAAGAAGAAGATTTCACATAATCTAACATCCCAAGGACCTTTAATTCCAAATCTAGTAAACCGCATTTTTGTACTTGGGAAATAGATTTTCCCCAAATGGATTCTATATAGTATGTCTCTAGTATTGAATGTGTTAGAACATCAAGGCTGGTTAGAATGGTTCTCGAAGGAAATTAGACCCATCTACCCTAGGTTAGTGGATCAGTTTTACTAGTATGTACTGTTCTCTTTCGATTTTAGTGATTGTTCTATTGTATGAAGCTGGGTCAATGGTCATAGATGCTCATTCTCTTCGAGGTTATGGGCTTCTTTCCATAGTATACTTCACGAAGGCATCTTTGAGGATTATTATAGGGGACCTCTACCTTCAACCAAATTCATTGATTTAGAAGATGCCATAAAAACCATAACTGGAAATGGAACCCAGAGGAGAGAAATTGCTGCTGATTTAAATGGAGAATCAAGGCTTCTATTCAAGTTTATACAGAATTTGGTTACTACAAGAAAAGTTGATTTTGTTGTTTTAAAATATCATGATGTGTTTATGATCCAACTTATGAAAAATGGGAATAATATCAACCTATGAAAGTATATCATTCATCATATGTGTGATCTGATCAAAGTCAAATCTATGTCAACTTCTCTATTTCACACTCGGCATATCTCAACCATGCTTCTTTCAAAAGCTACGATAAGGCCTAATGGGGAAGTGATTAAGGATTGTGAATTCTATCTATCAAAAGACACTATCAAAAGAATGAATATAAACATGAATCCTTGGAAAAAGGAATGGGTGGAAGACAATGATAGAATTTATGAGAAATTCATTCCGGTGGATTATCCCTCATGACCAAGAAATATTTCAGATCCTGGTTTTTATGAAGATGAGAGTGTTGAGTATCCTGAAGAAGAGGAAGAAGAGGATGACGTGCCACCTTTGGAAGTTGTTATTGTTGAATAAGACAGTACTACTATTCCTCATGAGGTTCTTGAAGAAGAAGTCCCTTCTCCTAAAGAAGATCATAATCTGGAAACTCAACCCGAGGCTGAAACAAAATCAGTTTTCAAAGAATCTGAAAGGCATGCCATGGAAGATCATGTTGTGGAAGGGATACCGATTTTTCAAGAGGACAATATTGTGGAACTACCATTGTAACAATATGTTCATGAAATCTTCCCTTCAGATGAAGAACGAATGGATCTAGATTTTCATCTAGATAGACAGAAAATGAGTGAGGAACTTATAGTTGAGTCTATGGAATTAGACAAAGATCCTAAGCCTCTCAGTCCTGAGAAGGTGGCACCTATTGAGGGGGGAAACCCCAAATCATGAGTCTATTGAAGATTCACATTTGAATGTGTCTAGTCCTGTAGACACTCAGTATAAGTTTCCCAGTTTTGATGATGTGGATTACTCTATGTAGTTTACAGAAATAGGACATGACCTTTCCTCTCTATTCCAAATGAAATCAGTCTCCAATATCGCACCTGAGAAGGAAACTGAGCCCATATCACTCCCTAATCCTGAACCTTTATCTGCAAAACCATGTTTTGTGAGTAAGGATGATCTAATGGAATATGGTGCTACCCTCTTTTCTAGAGTTGGGAAACTCATGAATACCCAGCCTTTTCCTATGACACATTTAATTGAGAAAGATGCCTAACTATTATTAGAGAAAATTAAATGGAAAATAAAACCTAATATTCTTAATGAGTTCCAAGATGTAAGAGATGAAAATATGATGCTCAATAATGAAGTGAAGAATTTAAGAATTATGGTGGATGATATGAAGAGAGAGATACATTCGAGAGCTGAGCATGTTGGTCCTCCTATAGAACCTATTGCCCCTCATATCCCATAGGTTGTTATGTCTCATATTCAACCTTATCTAGCTTCTTTAGATGAAAATATCTCTGAAAGGAACAAACAAATTGTGAAGGAAATGATATAGTTTGTTTTCAATCATAATAAACTCACTAATGACTACACATGGTGTCTTTAAAAGGTGTTGAATCAACTCAAATATCTGACCACAACATTCAATGCCTCTAAAGAATCTGGTCAATCCTATAAACCCACTTTGGACAGTGATCTTATCAGAACTATAGTCAAATAAGAGCTTCAGAATGTACTTAGTGGTTTCAACAAGGATTATCTATCTAACGTTGTCAAGAATAGTGATAGGGTTCCCGGCCTAGTAAAATTCACTCCTAAATTGCTAATGATTCTCAGCAAGAGATTTCCAAGATAGTGGATTTATACTTCAATAGAATCTTCTCCAAGATTTATATGACAAACCATTTCATGTATCTTGTAGAAAATTAGTGGATTACACCTTTGACTCAAGATTTCATTACCCAAGTCCAAAAGCTCAAAGAGTTTACTCGATTGTTGGACCATTTTATGGATAACAATGATGATTTTGAGAAAGCCATGCAGTATGGTGGGGATATCATTATAGATTTCATAGAACTCCTGAGACCCTATATTCAAGTCTAGAGTACAACCATTTTTGCTCCAGTGGCTTCACCTATAAGACATGGGCTTCCTACCTTCACTTCTACCCTAGCCTCAACCACTATGTTGTTCTGCCAAGCAATACGTCAGGTCAGGCCTGTGATTCTAAATCAATAACTACTTAGATATTCTCCTGCTCATACTATGGCTCCATCAGTCTATGAAGGAATTCCATTACGCTCATTATCAACCTCCTCACTTCCATCTTCTACCTCTACCTCCGCCCTTATGGCTTCCTCTTTTTCCACTGTAGCTAAAGGCAAAGAGAAGTCCAGCCCATGAAGAAGAATATGGATTACACTTTTTGATAGGGATGCTATTTCATTTTTATTGATCTTTTGTTTTACTATACATTATTTTATATTAATGGAATGTTCATTTTTGACTTCCCTTATTCCATCATATTGATAATTCAAAAAAGAGGAGAAATTTCTATATATTATCCATTTATATCTATAGGTGAATCCAATATACACCATAACTTTACATGATTTGTGATCATCAAAAAGGTGGTTATTTTGGACTCATCATTTATTAATCGTGTTTTATTGATCAAAAATCTTATTCAAACTCGTTAACTCCTGTAAATTATATCAAATAATGTGTATTAATATTTAATGTATTCTCATACTTTAAGATTATCCATTCCGGATCTTAACTTCTCTATATTCAATTCACTTAATTTATACTATCCTTGATCTCCTCACATAAAACCTTCTTTGAAAATGCTTATGTATAATCCATTATATTATCATCATTGCTTATGTATGAACACTGTTATTCTGAAAAAGTCTAAGACACCGTGAGTCTACCACTATTTATGTCTTTCTGAAACAGTGATGCAAGACACTGTGAAGCAAGACCGCGTGAACAGGACATCGTGAAGCAAGACACCCTGAAAAAGACACTGTGTAGCAATACACCATGAACAAGACACTGTGAATCAAGACACCATGAACAAGAAATCATGGACAAGTAACCGTGAACAAGAAACCATGAATCAAGACACCATGAACAAGACACCGTGAACAAGACATTGTGAAACAAGACGCTTTGAGCAAGACACCGTGAACAAGACACTGTGACCATGAGACAACCTGACCATGAGGCAGCCTGACCATGAGACAACACTCAGACACCATGAAAAATCAAGACAATGTGTGAAAGAGACACCATTTCCATCACTTAATGTGACACCATTTATTAAACGATCTTGTTGTATTTAAATTTAATATCTAACTATTATATTTGATGAATTTAATGAACTAACATAATTAATGTTTCTTTGTAGACATATCAACGGACGGTATGAGGTACGAGGTGAAAAATAAATGCAACCTTTCGGCTCCAACACTTGAATTCCAAGATAAAAGAGAATTGTGTCCATGAATCAAACATCACGATACAGAAACGAAAAACAAGGCTATGAGCAAGATAAAAATGAACCCTGAGAAATTTTCTAAAGGAAGGATTATCACATGTATGCAACCCGACTCTAAAGAACATACATACTATAGTGGAATTCAAAGTACATCTTCACACTGTCGAACCTCATGAGGAACACAAGCTGAATCGTGACACTTTGTTTACACACAAGGACTCGAACTCTACATTTGCTTCATCTCAGAAGTCCAAAGCTACAAAGATAAACACTCATAGTATTTCTAAACCCATCTCTATATTTCTTATCGGTTGTGTATCTGTTTGTTACCATTCAATCATAGTGTGTACCAGTAGAACAATTCACTCTGTTTCCATTATTAAACAGAAGGATAAAATAAATCCTTACTCAACCATTCTCTTACTCTATTGTAAACCGACAGATAAGTGTAGAAGAGGTCCTTATGTGGCCTAGTTATTTTTCCCAATAAAAACTGTGGAAGAGGTCCCTGTGTGACCTGTATAGTCAGTGTACTATTGTTAATCCTAATGTAGGATGTGGATCAAATTTTATTATATAAACTTCTTGGTGGAAGGTGATCACCTAATGGAGTGGATTAGGTCTCAGCTTGAGACTGAACCACTTGTTTCATATCTGCTGTGCTGCTTAATTTTGTTTTCTCTGTTTTATTGCTTTACTGTATAATTCATAAATATCTAATTTTACATTCATAGTTAGTCTTGGAAAGATGTTATAACTGTCTTGTCTTTTTAGTATAACTTCAAAAGTACTTTTAATAGCACAAATTAATATTACAAAAAATTATTCAGTATTCTAAGAAGTTACTCAAAAATTCAAACTCTTATAACACTATAACCTTGATTAACTGGGCTGTAATTAATCCTTGGGGAAACCTTTTCGAGATAATTTTTACCAAAATTTGTATAGATACACAATTCACCACTCCCATAATGAGTAATCTACTCCGAAAAACACATATATCTTATTAAATGTCTGTATTACATTCATAGATACATAGAGGATCCCCATAATGTTTTATCCACTCATTACTAATGGATTTAAATTTTTTTAAAATGTTCAAACACATGGGAAACCATGTAGATATGGGAAAATATAATTCCAAGGTGGGTTGTTGTACAATAAAATTTGTTTTATTTTTTACATAATACATTATATAGGTTGAGGGATGTGATAAATCACAACCTTAACTTTTTCCTAGACATTTGGATCTGGAAATTCTAACTCAGATTTTACTAGGTCCACAATATAGGCCTTATGATATTTTTTTAACATTTCATTATTCTCTAAAAGTTGCATTATATATTGAAGAGTGAATATTTAGGGGAAAAGACATGAATTTTCATAATACTACCCCTAAAATGTTTTAGTCAAAAAAGTATATGTACATTTAAATAATAGTTTATGTTCTTATGATTTACCCTAGATGTGGGTAATGTTTAAGGTCGTATAACATTGAAGAATTTTCACATAGGGTATGAAAAGGATGTATGGTCCATGGAAAATGGGAATGTTTGACACAAAAACCCAGTTAAGATCTCACGATTGAGGCTTCCAAAATACCCTTCTAAATAATTTATGAAAATTATGTATTTTTTTGATTATTTTTTTCAAATAAAGTGTTATTATTTGGGATAATTATTTAGGAAATAATTGTGAATCAATTATTGGTGAATAGTTTTTCTATAATTTTTTCATGGAATAGAGGGATCATATGAAGGATTTATTCGTGAAAATTCCTATTATTACTAGCCCAATCCTAGGATACATTTTCTTGTGAAAACATGGGGAATACATGTATAGTCAATCCAAGGAGCCCATCTAATTTTGATACAATCAATAACCATAGAAACCCCCCACTTTTGTAAATTAACATTATATAACATTTGTGGAATACTTTAAACATTATATAAATAGATTACCAAACACCGTACAACTATAGTGCCTTTATAATCATGAAAATATATACACTAATACATAAGTTAACTAAATTATCTTAAAATCTATTCTTTATGACTATAATATTTCGTAGAAACATCAAACATTATACATATCATCATAAAATTAGGAATGAAACCTAACAATTGATGAGATCCGACATAGTGTTAGGGAAAACAAGAGAGATATGTAGGAAAAATCATGAGAATAAGGGTATCAAAACATGATCATGAAAATAGAATATCATACTATTCATATCAAAGATATTATACATGAATCATGACATTAATCAAGGATGTTCACAAGACATTAATCAAAAGGAAATAAAGAACATAATCTACGAAAGAAATATAGGAATAAAACATGAAATTGTGTTAGAAACATAAGTATATATAATGATTTACATAGTTTTCATGGTATTGCTACTAAGACCAACTTAGAGGAATAATTCCATTACAGAACTGGGTTCACACCCAGTTCGAGTCCAATAATACTGAACTAAGTCACCACTCTCTCCAACATAGTGTTATAGAATTGGGTTCATTTCATATTCTATCTCTATAATATTGTACCATGTTTATTTCATGTTATATCAATGTCTATATCATGAGATATATATATTTACCCAAGGAATTGGAGGGACATATAGGTCCCACCCATGTCATAGAGAAATCATACATACATGTTCCACAAGATCATAATTAAACATATCATAACCTAGGATATAAAATGGGGTATTATAAACATGTAATCATTTCATAACATGTGGAAATAGTTGGGTTTCATACTCATTTCACCATGAAAAGAACCCATGAATAGAAGTGGGTTTCAAAATAATATAAAAAATGAAAGAGAAATAGTTATCAAAAAAATATAACATGTGAACGAGAAACATGTTTCATAAACATATTGATTTAAAAACATAATCCATTTAGAGAAAAATATGAATGGAAACATTGAAACATTTATTCATAACAGCATGAGTAACAACAATAGATTTTATCAATGATGGGAAATAATTTTTAAAAATGTTTTAAAAATTTTTCATGGGAAGAATATAATTTTGGAATTTAAAATTCTCATTAAGACATAAAACCCTTTAGAAATAATTTTTATGTGAAAAAAATTATCAACACTTCTAAAGGAGGCATTGAAAATACTAAAATGTTTTAAAATACCTTTCACTAGAAAATTTCATTTAATGATTATTTGAAAACATTTTTAAAAAAATGGTCTTTGAATGCAATATATTTTCAACCAGAGAAAGAGTGAAAATCTTATATTACCTAAAAATGTTATCTACAGTACCAGTATATTGTAAATGGTACTAATAAAAGGATATATATTGAATAAATAGATCTTGAAACTCATGAGTGATCATGAGATATATATCATAATATCTCATCATAGGAATCATAAACATAAACTTTCATGAAGAAAAAATGATATTGACTTAATAATCGATTATAACATGGTAACTTGGGATCATACTCTCCATGTAAGAAATAGAAATTACATAAATCCTAAAATATCACTAAATAATGGAACTTCGTTATATAATATATAAAATGGAAGTTAGTAAAACTTGAAAAATATTTTAGGAGGATAAAAAACAAGAGTCTCATAGAAGTTAAATTAAGAGAAAATTATTTTAATTATTGTGGTATCTTTTAAAACATAATCCCCATGAAAGAAAGATCATAAAATGGACTTTTGAATACACATAAATTTAATAATAATATACATAGAATAAAATCTACGTAAGTACATACAGAACACAAAAATAGTTGGTGACATAGGGAATATCTCACATAAATAAAAAGTGGGATGAAATCCCCTTACCTTATATCTTGATTGTTTTCATACTCGTTCAAACCACGTCTCAATTGGGTAAGTCCTTTTGGTTTGTTCTAAAGGGTTTTCTTAGATTTAATTATTCTCAAGGGAAGGCTTATAAGATGAAGGTATGACTTCTAGGAAGTGGATTGGTTGTAGCTTTTATAAACATAATAGGTTTGAGAGTTGTGGGGATATGGTTGAGGTGGAGTCCTTTTAATGGGAATGAAAATGAATCACTTGTAATTTTGGAAAAGAAGTTAGGTGTACAGATTTTCTTACATTACCAAAATTATAAAAAACAAATATATATCAACAATGGAAGGTTTATGGAACAAATATGGCCATCCCATGTGTTTTGTTAATGTTTCTCGATCATTTTTCCCATAATATTATGGTTTACTCCCTAATTAAGCTTAATTTAACCTTAATCACTGTGATTAATTTTAATCACATTTTCTAATATTTTTCTGGAAAAATTAATTTTATATTATTAGAATACTAAAAATTTATTTTTTACAGTGGTTTATATCAGTTTTTTCAAAATTCAATTCAATGAATCCGAATAATTGTTATTAATGCTAATCACACAAACTTAAAAATATTATGGGGTTTTAGAGAAGAAAGAATATAAAATCATTATTTTGGTTTAATATTCAATTACAAAGTGAAATTAATTCTAATGACCTAAATTTTATTAATATATTTATATTTGACCTAATATGACCATAATTTTTTTAAAATATAGATTAATGTTAAAATTTATTTAATCAAAAGGATTTTTTAACTAAAATGTATAATTTTTATCTATTCTTAAAAAAATTAATGTATCTCAGAAAAATTACAAAAATTCACCGTAAGATATTTTTTACATTATAAATTCAAAATTGAAATTTATTTTATGAAATAGAATTTATATATGTGTCTAAAATTATTTTTAATAATTTTTATGGAAGGATATGAAGTGTAGTCCAAATTATATTTAAACATTTAATCAAATTTTCTAAAATTATATATTTCGTTATCAATATGTTTTATTTCTATAATACCATTTTAAAAAATATTTTAAAAGTATTTTTTAATATTCTTATAACTATTTTTAAAAGGTAGCTTATAATTATATTATTTAAAAAAATTATAATAACATGATTCTTTATAGAAACTCAGTGCTGCATGTAATGTATGCCAAGTTAGTGTTGTAGGTAGTGCAAGACAAGTTGGTATTATGTTTAGTGAAAGACAAGTCAGTTCCATGTAAGTTTTTTATTTTACATAATGTTTTAATATATATATATATATATATAAAAGAAATTCTAGATCCACATGAAAGGAAACTAAAAATATATTAATTCAAAAATAATATTCAACAAAATTTCAGGGTGTTACATTCTAACCATTTAAAATGAATTTATCCCAAGAAAATCATTTTGGTTATAAAAAGGTTTAATACATTACAGTTTCATTCATAGATACCCACATTGTAAAAATGATTACTAAAATATACATTAATTGGGAATTTTGGAACTAAAATGTCTACCAAAAGAAATATAAAAATGGGTTTCCACATAAGAGAACACATATTGGGAGTGAATATTGGACCCTGAGAAAAATCATAAATATTTGTATGGAGTGATTGAGGACATCATCACAAATAAATTTATGATTAAAAAAATATTAGGGTCTTAATTTCCAAAAAAAATTGATGATTTAGAAGGCCATCAGTTCAACAGAATTATTGTATTAGGGCGAAAAAATTTCTTTTGATCATTATCATAACGTTGAGTAATTATTTTATTGAACAAAAATATAAGGAAATATACATACATGATATATTCCTATAATAAAAATTGTTTTCTTTAGTTATTCTTTTATCAATTTCAAATTAATCCATATATTATTTAATGGAAATCTAGAAATTAACTTTGATTCCTGAGGTGATGAAATGGAAATTAACCAGATCTTAATGCCCTTTAGAGAATGAAAATTATTAATATTTTTTTATAAATATCAATATGGTTATGATATTAATATCTAAACATTAATGTAACACTACTATTCCATCCTAAATAGTATTTCAAAAGAAATAGTTATACATTAACTAGGAAATCACGTAGGCTAGTGGTAGGTGTGAAACCATTATCATCTATTGGTCCTGGGTTCTATACCTGTGCCTTGTTGAACATGATTGGTTATCACCTAAAATACATGATGTACCTTTCTAAAACAAAATTAATATAATTTTCAAAAATATGATGGACATCCTACAAATATTGTTAATCACTAAATAGACTTTTAAATATGGGGTTCAATACAAAATTAGTGCAAAAAATACATCCTCAAATGTTTAATTGAAAATTTTCATGAATAGTGTACCATATAACACATCTCAAAGGTGAAAATTCAAAATATTAGAAATAGAGTCACAAAATCATCTTATCATTGATCCCACATATATCAAAAAGTTTCCCTTGGTTGTAATATTCCAAATATGTGAATAAACTCGTCATATCTTCTCTTTAATCATGGAAATAACCTAAATTACCATAAATGGTTTTATAAAACAAGCATGCTTCTATATTCCATAGATTACTGGATATATTCCATAAATCTAACAAGTTTTAAAATTCATCTAGGATATCATAAGATACATGTCAACATGCCCAAACATAGTTCCAAGGAAATCAATACCATGTAACCTACCTATTTATATCCCATATATCATTATACAAAAAACATTATTATAACATAAGGAACATATTTAGGTTTATCATTACCTTCATCATGTGTTTTCTGGGGACATCTCCTTGCCATTAATCACTTTTTTATTCCATCAGAATCATTCAACATCATTTTTTCAATCTGTAGTGATGAAAATAAACTGAAAAATCCTTATCTGTTTCACCTTTCATATAACGTTATTATTCGAAACTAATAAATAAAACATTAATTATCCCACATTATTCATAGTCCATTATCGAGTATACTTGTTATTATAATACAATACCTATTCCCATTGAAATTTTATCTATAGTCTCTTCATCATTAGTATTGTTACCATTACTCATACCACACTGATGATCCTCTTCAGGATCATTTCTCATGGGATGCTGAGTTTCATAATTACCATTTACTCTGCACATAAAAAACATAACATTTGATGATGTATTAGGGTGGCTAATATTCTCATCTATTTCACTAACAAAACTCTTAATTTTTCACTTATTGTAACTTTCATTGGGTACTTCTATTCCTCTATTGAGACATCATTATGTTCCAGTAATACATTCTCGTTAGTGATTCTTTACCCATTTTTGGCACAGAAGAAACTGCATCTTCTTTCCTCCATGGAATATATTACCCAAACAATCAAAAAACTCTTTATTTGACTTCATTGGTGAGTATAATGGTTAATTAAGGTGCATATTCTTATTCATGTTCCTTGAAATGTTATTTGGAAAGATCACAACATCCTTTACTATAGAGATCATACCACTTGACATATCATCTGTAATCAACCATTTCATTCAACATTAATCCATTTCCTTCCACTTCTCACCATAAAATAAACCACAATTATTGTTTGATCATTAATTATATTTGTAGAGAACCACAGAGTCATAAAAATAATCACTTATATGATTTCTATTTCATGATAACCTCATTAATCTATGACACCATAGGTTCATCCTTGGTTATTCATAGAAAACATATACTTAAATGCTTCATGTTTTTTTGTGGAGAGTTTGTGATTTCCAAAGGCATATCCCTCAAAAGTGTCAACCTAGGTGGGTAGTAATGTGTGTTTTCATGTTACAGATCACCCCAATTCAGTCCCAAAACATCATGGTGTAGTTATTACCCCTAGGTACATCTCATCTAGAGCCAAATACACTTATTGTATCTAAACATTGATTTATATATAGATAAATATTCACTCTATCATTCTTTAGAATTCTAGGATATTTTCCTAAACATTAACAAATCATTATAAATATCCTTAAAGACATCTAGGGACATATACTTATAAGTATAAAAATGGATATCTCTAAAATTTTCTCAACGTAGTTTCCAAATATTGACTAAACCATTCATCTAACACCAATAATTATTTCCCTTTCTTTTCATATGTTTAATTTACATAACATTTTTGGAATACATAAAACATTACAAAAATAAATCCCAAAATAACATACTAGTCTAGTTCTGTTGGAAACATGCAAACATAATTACAGATACATAAGTGTTTACATTATCATCCAATTGGTTCTACTTTATTATAACCATTCTTATACACATCACACATAATACATATCTTCATATCCTGGGAAAGGAAAAATAAATAAGGGTGAATTCAAATGATCAGTAATGTTAAACGAGGGATATATGTAAGAATAATTATGAGTATAAGGTTATAATAACATGTCGAGGAATATAAAATATCATAGCCTACATATCAAATATCATATAAATAAATCATAGAGTAAATCTTGGCATTTCAGAAGACATGAATCATAAGGAAATAAAATGAATAATCCATGAAATCATAATATAGGAATAAAACAAGGAATTATGGAAGACAAATTTGAATATAATATTATTTACATAGAATTCAAGGTATTTATTTCGAGACCATCATAGTGAACATTTTTCATTACTGAATATAGTTCACACCATATTCGATACCTATATTATTGAACCATGTTCACCACTTATTCGATCACTATTTCACTGAACTGAGTTAATTTCCCATTCCAACACTATTATAATGTTTGGAGTGAATTTATCCTTCAATCCTTGTCTATCTCATGAGATATAAATATTTTATCAATGCATTGGATGGATATATATGTCTTCAACATATTTTAGTGGATTCATATCAACATGTACCACAAGATCATAAGTAACCATATCATTACCCATGAAATTAAATGGGTATTATAATCATTAAATCACATTATATCCTTCAAAAAGATACTAGTTTCATAATCATTTAAACACGAACAAAACCCATTAAAATAACATGGTTTCAAAAGCATATAACTAGTGAAATAGAAATGTGTTCAAAAATCATATAACACATGAAATAGAAATCGGTGTAAAAGACATATTGTTATCTAAATATAATCCATTAAGAGAATGAATATGAATTGAAACAATGAATTAATCCCTCATATATAAATTAGTAACACCAATGAATTTTTTCATAGATGAGAAATAATTTTTAATGATCATTGAAAAATTATCATGATGAAAATATAATTTCTACATTGAAGATGCTTTTTTAAAATTAAATCCTTTTTGAAAACATTTTTCTATGAAAATAAAGTTGAATATTTTTTAAGGAATCATCAATAACTATAAAACATTTTTGAAATCATTTTTTTCTTGAAAATTTTCTACAAAAATATTTAGAATATAGTTTTAGTATTCATTTAAAAACATTTTTTATTCTGAATGCAATATATTTATGACTCGAGAGATAGAATTCCATTGTTTACTTAAAAATGTTGTCATAATTATCAAAGAATAGAAAAATGGTATTAAAACAAAGATATATTTTAAATTAACAATGTAGAAGTAAAATAAATATTATTATTGAGATAACGATCATAAAATCTCATAATAAAAAGAATAAACATAAAAAGCCTCAAAAAAAGTTAAGAGATTGTTTCAATAAACTATAATAACATTGAAACGTGGGATCATACTCTCCTTGAAAAAAATATAAAATTACATGAAGCATGAAATATTATAAAGTAAAGTAAATTTCTGATATTACATGTAAAGTAGAATTATATAAACCTCAAAAATTATTTCTGGTGCGTAAAAAACATTATTCTAAATGATGTTAAATTGATCCAAAACTATTATATCAATTTTTGTGACTTTTGAATCAAAAACCCCATAAAACTAAGATCATAAAATTCATATATGAATATCCATAAAATTTATCATATTATATATAAAATAAATTCACAGGAAATACTTACACAACAAAAAAATAGTGAATAACTTATCATTTATCTCACATAAATGAAAAGTGAGATGAAATCCTCTTACATTGTGTCTTTACTATCATTGTACTCGTTCAAACCACTTCTGAATCAGGTAAATCCTTTGGTTTTTTCCAGAAGGCTTACTAGGATTTACCTCTACCAAATAAAAGTATTAAATGAGGAATGTATGGTTTTTTGGATGTGTATTAGGAAGATCATGGCTGAACTCAATCGGTTTTAGAGGTGTGAGGATGTGGGTGAGGCGGTGGACTTTTATAGGGAAGGAAAATGACTCACTTAGAATTTTTTAAAACACGCATGGTGTACAAATGTTATTACCTAAAAAATCATATTAGACAAAAAATCTTTAATTATATGTTTATGGTAGAAATAATTCATGAAAATTGTTTTTAGATTAGTGCATTGGTCATTTGGGCCCTTATGATTATGGTTCAGTACCTAATTATCCTTAATTTTTCCTTAATAATTGTGATTATTTTTATTGACTTTTAAAAAGATTTTTGGAATCAAATTAATTTGATATTATTAGAATCAGAATATTATTCTATCTAGAATAATGTTTTCCAGTTTTATGAAATTCATTTCATTGATGCAGCAAAATTATGATTAATGCTAAACCCTGAGATGGGATGAAATTATGAGTTTTTAAAGTAGATAGATGTTCAAAAGTTCATTAATTTTTTATTTTATATTTCAAATTGAAATTTATTATAATGAAATAAATTTTATTATTATATTTACAATTAATCAAATGCGTTCTTGAAAAAGATTATAATATAATATAATTTTAATATTTATTTAATTGAAATGATGTTTTTATCTAAAATGTAGATTTTTTCACTAATTATCAAAAAATAATGTTTCCCATAAAAAAAGCAAAAGAGCACCCTAAACAAATTTTTCCATTATAAATTCAAAAATGATGTTTAATTTAAAGATTTATATTTCTATATTTTTTTGAAAATAATATTATAGTTTTTTTTAGAAGGGCATGAAGTGTAGTTTATAGTATTTTTAATCGAATATGGAACATTCTAAAAATTATATCTTTCATTTTGATTATTACTTATATAAAAAAATTATAAAAAATATTTTAAAAGAATTTATTAATATTAATATAACTAATTTTAACAACAATGTTATAATTATACCATTTAAACATAATATAATAACAAGATGCTCCAAAAAAATTTGTTGTTGCATGTAACGTACACCAAGTTGGTGTTACAGGTAGTGCAAGCCAAGTCCGTATCACGTGTTGCACAATAAAATTCTGTTCCATAGGAAGGGAATTATTGAATTAGTGTTTTAATATATATATATATATATATATATATATATTTATAGTGTCATGTGAAATGAAAAACAATCAACGTGTATTTCAACAGTGTGAATTCCATGAATAGTAATCGGATATGTGTGCTTGGAGTTACTATGTATCTTTTGATGATAGTAATCAATCAACATATATTTCAATAGTGTGAATTACATGAATATAAATCTCATGAATCATATGATATTACTCACACCATAAGATCCCAAATAAATAATAAGACAATAAAGTTATCCTATGTAGATCTAGATCATACTTAGAATTGGGAAATTCCACAAGACATACATAATTATTTTGTGAATTATCTTCCAAAAGTACTTGGATCATATACATGGATGGTAAATAATTCACAATATAGTGTAGTGGAATTAGGAAAATTATATGTTAATAGAAATTCTCATAGACTATGTAAAAAAGTAATTTTGTTGAATTTTGTTGATCAAATTAGGATTAGAGATCTTTCATCAAAATATAACCCAATATTATAGGAACGAGGCCACACATTATTCTTCAAAAGGTTATATTCTTCATTGATTGTGCTCACATTTTGTGGAACAGGATAGGTATTTCACCTGAGCACATGAAAATTAAGTGATATAATAATGTCCCACACTCAAAGGCGATGTGGAAATTATCATACCATTTTAGGGTAGTAACATGTGTGTATGGACCCCAAAAAAGAAGATCTAGGTGTCACAATGTATCTTATAGTGATATGAATCCATCCCTGCATATTTCTTAATCATGCTTCCACTCCATGGATCCTAATCACACAAATGATAAAATGGATTAGTAGTTTTTTATAAATTAATGTTGGGACCATAACATATGATCCTTGCCATTAAATCGACATAAATTGATTGTATTAACTAATTTATGTGATGTATAAATTAATTTATTTCATACTCAGTATAAATTATTTCAAAATACTATTCATATATTCAATAAAATATTAGTATATTAATATCATTTTTCAAAAATATGTATTTTTCAAAATTGAATTTTATCGCATTTCATGAATACAAATAATATAATTAAATTGATACAAATTTATGGAATTGATTTGATAAAATTTATTTAGGGTTTTTTATGAAATTATTAAAATGTATTTGATGTGAATTTTTGGAATTTTCATGAAAATATTGATTTTTAGTGAATAGTTAAAACATATCAATTTTTATAAGAATGTCATATATTTTCAATAAATTTAGTTATGTAAAAGTAATATTATGATTTGAATATTATTTATAGAAACATTGGAATTATTTATTAATTTTGAATCCACTTAATTACATTTTAATGACTGTTATATAGTATTTTAGTATATATTTTTTTGGTTTAAAATGGTTTTTTTGAATAATTATTAAAGTGCATAATAAATATACATTTTAATTAATTAAAATAATCCATAATTATGAACGTTCTATAGGGAATTATAATGGATATAGGGTATATATAGGATATGTATAAAATAATAGTACCTTTTATGTAATAATATCAAATATAAATATTTAACTTTCCAGTCCATAGGGGATATTACAACATCAATCATTTGTTTGGCAGAGCACCACCTCGTAAAGAATTGTGATGCATTTTCCCTAAAGATTTACATAGAAAATAATATGGATAATGTTAAAAAAAATATTATATAGGAATTTATTATTACACTCATGATATATTTATAATTCTAAAAAATATTATATATCATTTTCATTCTTACATTTCACTCACTAAAAAATGACATCATCGTATGTGTACATGTAGAATACCACCTTGACAAAGCGACGTGAATCCCTCTTTTAATCACCACACCACATCTAAAATATATTTAAGTATATTTAAACAAATAATATACTGTTAATTATTATATTATCATTATTAAAATTTAACATATTAATTACCTCCACTCAATAACGGTCATTGAAAAATTGAAAGGTTACTCATGTGTATGTATGACCTACCTTCCGCATGATAGTAACATATTTAATTTTTCAAATCCATACATTATAGTTGGTTGTTAAATAATAATTTATTCAAAAATATGAAAAATATTTCTTGATGATTTTCAAATAGTTGATATAACAATATTATATATACATGAAGCTGAAAATTCATGAAAAGTAATGAATGAGAAAATAAGGTAATTAACAACCAAAATAATAAAAACAATGAAATATTATTAATAAAATGGCAGTGATATGTTATTAAAGGATAATATATGATATTATAAATATTAATATGGTTATATATTATGTTAATAAAATGTTTAGAACCACTATACATGATTCTAAAGAAAGTTCAACCAAACGGAGGTATGAGGTAAGGGATTTAATAACCCCATTTCCATTAATTAGGATGAACTTAATCATAACATATTATATCATGAGAATATTTTATGAGTATTGAAATTTGATTATATTATCTAGAATTTCCACATTATTAAGGTAGATTTGAATTATTTTCACACAATAAATAAATAGATTAATCCACAATTCAATGATATGATCTTTGTAATGGTTATTATCTGAATTTTCCTCTTTTGAGTATTATATCATGTTATGGAGCTATATTCATTTTTGTGGAGTATATATGTAAATTATAATTGAAATTTTATAAATATATTTATTCTCATGATATTTTATTCCTAATTTTATGTTATCATATAATGGGTCTTACGATTCAAATTTTCAGAATTATCAAGAGTTTCAAGTTATAATCTACTCTATTATCACGATTAGTAATAATTAAGTCTCCAATATTGAAATAATATGATCCATTTAAGATTTATATTAAAGATTATTATTATACTCAATGTATTAATTATATTTTAAAGTAATACTACATTTTTCAACTCTTTGGTATATAAAATAATTAAAGAAAGGTTTTTTTAAAACCCATCTCTATTTCTCAGTTTGATCAAAAAGTCATTTTCTTACAAAACCCTGTTAACTAAAAATGTTTTCAAAAATATTCTATGAATTCTCTAAATTATTTATTAATAGTATTTTTACCTATATTTTACTTTTTAAAAATTGTTTTGAAATGAATCTTCATATCATTTTCTAAATAATTCCCTTTTAGCTTTTATTACTAATGTTAAATAAATATTTTTTAACTTGTATGACATGATCATAATTTTATGTCATCATGAAATTTATTATCATTAAATATATTTTTACACATTTTCATGGTTATTTTAAAAAATCATTTTCAACATTTTTTAAAAAATTGTTTTCCAAATTGGAATGGTCAATTTTCTCAAGAAATGTTTTAAATTGTTGTTAAAGATTCTATTATGTTTTTACTAGGTAGTTTTCAAAGAAAAAGATATTAACAATATTTTTGTTGTTTTTAGTTTTTTAAATGTTATTTTATTTCAGAATAAAAAGGATATTTCCCTTATATGTATTAAATGGTTTTTTAGTGGTTCCTAAATTCATCACTGCCATCAACCATTGTTGTTACATATGCACTAACCTCGATATTTTGAAATGATATTGTCCTCTTTCATTATAAGGGTTGATTCCGAATTTTTAGAGGACAATGTTATGGCACACTTTTCTTTCCAATGGGTTATTGATTTCTCATAGGGATTTTTATGGGACCCATTACATTTCTCTGGGTTAACCATGTTTCAAAGATATTGTCATAGAACCCATTTTTTCCATTTTTTAATCATGTATCCAATATATTGACATAAAACCGATTTTACATCCATGGTTTAACCAAGTTATAGAAATAATAATGATTATTTCTTTGAGTTATATGTTGAAATCTCTATATACATTATGTATGTTGTGGATCATGGAAAGTTTTTATAATGGGTGCATCTAGATATCTTAGGGTCATCCCATTATAGCATATATGATGGGTTCACCAAGAGTATACTGGGGGTGCTCTATATAGATTATATTACTGGTGTTCCTAATTAGAGATCCACTTAACTTTCTAATTAAATTTTTCTCCAGATAATTATATTTGTAGATGGCCATATGGTTATTCCATTTTAAGGGTATTTTATGGGTTTTGTAAGTACTCTATGAAGATGATGTTCTAAGATACCGGCACATTTTCTCTATTCATTTCTATGGGTATATGTAATTTCCATTATCAAGATTAAAATGGCATGGGTCATTAATATTCTTTATTATGAATCTCTCTTTTGGTAATGACTTATGATATGATTCATGATTTATGATTTCAAAAATGACGAGTTATCAAAAAATGATATTAAATAAAATATGTCTTGATGGTATTTCAGGTAGATGATGTTGATGACTTAATTTGGGAGAAGAAATGTTCAGGTAAGTGGGAGAAATAAAAATTTAATGACATGGGTATTGAAAAAAATTATGATGTCTAGGAGGGATCACTCTCTACCATAGCTAGAGATCACCACTATCTGAGACCCTTCCTCACCGAAGGGGGAGGGATATGAATCATCTTCTATGGGTCCTGGTCTCAGCCTTTTATCCATTTCAATAAGATTTACTATATTCCATCATTCCCTAATCCTACATATATCCTTGAAGTTAAATATCTATCAAAAATATTTTCATAACACACACACACTTAACCATAGAGTTCACGTAATTCTCAGGCCTCCTTAATATATCTTTTGTGGCTTTCTTCAGGAATTATAACACCTAAGTTTAATCATTCAACAATTCATATTTTTAATTTCAAGCCTTCAGTAATGGTATTTGGTTAGCCTTCATGACGTAAAACACATCAGGATTCATTTTTTATCACAATATGTCTTAATTGGGATTGGATCCCGTGCTCCTCGAAGTTCCAATGGATGATGTTTCGTCCTTTCTGATATGATATTATGATTTTTACATGAATATTGATTGTATAACAATGAAAATAAGGGTTATTTTAAAATATCATACCCTTCCATTACAACATAAGTCCATCATGATAATGAAAAAAATGGCTTTCATTTCATATGTTTTGATAGTCAAACTTGGTTTTCATCTTCCCTATCTCCCAATAAATTTTTGTCTATGTTAATGTTTCAAATCTACTAGTGGTTATTGTGTTTATTGAGGTTTGGAAACAAATATTTTATAAGAATAAGGATGTTATTGAGCGTTGGGTGCATTTTTTTCTTCTCATAAGTGTCTTGGGAACCTGATCGTAGTTTTCGAGAATACCCAAAGTACCCAGTACGAGGTCCTAGATTCCCTCATCCCGCAAAAAAAATATGAAGGAACATGGAGTTTTTGTCATTAATACGTTGGGTTGGATTCCAAATCATGTTCAAGAATGCTTGATCAGGCCTTGAATGGGGATTTATTATCAAGGTTAATGATGCTTGAGGGGATGCCGAACTGAGGTGTGGTCACCCCAAAGCCTTCATATTTGGTCGAATCAGTGTGAAATTTAAATGGAAATTCCCATGATAATAAGATTAATTTCAAGAATGAGAACCCCTATAATAGAACAAGGAATGATATATACCTCCCTACTAATCATTCAATTATTGAAGAAACAACCATTTTTTATTCTCTTCATCAAATGTTGAGAATTATGATCACTCATCCAAGTGTCTCATATACCATTTCAATGATGAGGCATGAGTTGTTTGAATCAAATATGATTGAGCATATTCCATTAGATGATGGATTGATCCCTCCAACGGTCACTATTTTTGAAGATACAATTATGGATGGACATACGTTAAATTTTTATGAGATTAATCAAGCTACTCACATGATGATTGTCTTAATCACCTTGATAATTCGGAAGCACATTCTACAATATAGGATATTATAGGTATAAATTGAGCATTGAAAAAAATATGGGTTTCTTAATCAATGTTTCTCATAAATTCCAATATATATAAAAACAATTTCTCATCATTGAATGTAAATAAAAAGGTTCTTGTTGACCTTGAAGTATAGAGAACATACATTATAATTAAAAAGTGAAATCATGTTTGGTATAAGCCTTATGAATAGATTTAGTAGAGTAAAAAACATGAAGATTGTTATCTAATTATGGATAAAAAAAAGATCCCCAATGAATTTTGAAAGGCAGCGAGGTGGATTCCTATTGGGCCATGATGGTTGGGTCTACCTCGAGGAAGGTTAATAATGTTAATATATTTTATGGGAAATTCATAATTTTAATAGGGGATAAAGGCCTCCTGTAGATTACTATAATTTACCCAAAACTATTATAACCATATCATTAGGTAAGTCATAGAAAATGAGATGGAAATGTGGTTGGGGGTATGATCCTTTTTTGATGGTGTTTGAAAGGTTTCTGTCAGTATAAGAGAGAAATTAATAGTTAAGGCCAATAAGGTGCCGGACAGAGAAGTATATTTGAAGGACTTGAAATCAGTTCCTTTTGTTGTTTTGGAACGTATGGAAGGACATGTGGAATCAGAAGAAGGAAAATCTGTGGAGCTCATTCACTACTCCAAGGAAAAAAATCTAGAAGAATACTTATAGATTAGTTGTCTAATGGTGGTTATTGACAAAATATATTAGATAATGATTCGAGTTGATATTAACGAGGATAAAATGGTGTCAATAAAGAAGAATTATTTAATTTTGGCATGTGGTATCAATGAAAGGAAGATCAATCTGAAAGAATATTTAATGACTTGGGACCAGATGGATAATCATTTTAAAAATCTTATTAAGGAAGATAAAATTTAATAGGTAACTAAATATCACTGGGGGTTATATTGGTTGGCTATTTTTATGTTTTTTTATGAAGCATCGTTTTATTATGATATCAAAACCTCTTTCTATCCTGGTATAAAGACACCCATTATATTGCTCGAAGGCCCATGGACTGGGGGCCCAAGAACATCGCCCAATGTCCTAGTGATATGTCATATCGGCATCAAAATAACCACATCATGTCATCATCATAAATCCACTAATGGGGTTTCAATAATTTTTCCCTAGTCTTTTGGATGAAAAATTATAGATTTTACCAATTAGGCACCACCCGAACAACATGATTGATTCTAATATTTTTATTCATGGATTTAATGGTTTTGAAGTTAATTTGGATTTTAATGTACTTTTTATAGTGACATTTTTAGTTTCAGACTTTTTTCCTTAAAAGTGTTATAGAAATAAAAAATATTAATTTTCAAGTCAAAGACATGGGTATTGTTTAGAATGAGTTTTTATGAAATCTGTAATCCTAAAATTTCTATGAAAATATAAGTGATAAAAGTTTTCATTTTTATGTTCTATGGTTGGGTGGAAAAAAGTTGGGCCAAAATTATCAATATCTAATACAGAAATGTAATGATAGTTATTTCAACACTAGATCTATGAGAATGAGTTTAGGGAAGTTATTATTGGTATTAGAGGAATGGTTTAGATAAATTTGGATATTATGATGTTGTCATGTGAGGATATAATATGAGTTATGGATATCATCATTGGTTTATAAGATTAATAACGATCATCTGTTTGAAGTCATAGACACCACATTTTAAGAATAAATTGATGTGATCTTAAATTGATTAAATGGACACTATGTGACGTTTTATTATGTTGAATTATAAACAATTATATAGTTTAACATGAAGTACATATTTACATTTTATGGAAATAATATTTATTATATTGATATAATTTCAGGTACATTATATCTTGGATATTTTTGTAATTATGTGATCATGAGTTTTATTGTATAGGTAATTGTGAGATTGAAAAGTGTTTTTGTAACACCCTACGATTTTATGGACAATGTTTTTCTGGAATAAATAAAATTTTCATTTATGTATTATAATGCACTCTTTCAAACATTAATTTCACAAGGAAATGACTTGTCATTCGTTACACTGAGCTAACTCAGTGTATGATATACATAACGTCGACTTAGAATGTGACTTGGTGTGTGATACCTGCAACACCGACATTTCTATGAAACATAATTTTAATGTTATAATTAAATAAATGATAAAATTATAACCTCACAATTAAATATATATATATATATATATATGAATAGAAATAAATATTTTTCAATATTTTTAATAATTTTATATAAATAAAACATATTGATAATGAAAGATGTACTTTTTGATAATGTGCATACATGTTTAAAAATAATATTTTCTTAAATAAAAGGTTTTTTATGTACTTTTTTGGAAAATTATGATAATAAATTCAAAAAAATTTAGAATATAATTTTTTAAAAATTTACATTATTTTTGAATTTATAATTTCTGAATTAGATTGTAGATTTTTATTGATTTTTTTGAGAAACATCATTTTTTGATGAATAATGAAAAATACTTGATTTTAATTAAAAACTGTTTTTTCATATAATTTAATTATATTGTTATACAATATATAAAATTGGTTTTAATGTATAATAATATTATATTTTTATAAATTAATATAATTTTGGTAATTTGAAATAGGATATGAAAACATAGGAATTTTTTGATCATTTTTACTTTAAAACTTCACATTATCGACTTGACTCCAGGACTAATATTTAATTAATGTCTCTCACTTATGTGATTTGAATTTGGAAAAATCGATTCCATTTTTAGATCATGAATAATATATAATTTATAAAAATGAAAAAAATTAGTTTTTGACCAAAACTATTAGTGAAATTGATTAAAATTAATTACATTTATTGAGTGAAAATTAAGCATAATAAGTGACAAATACAAAAACATAATGACCAAAAAAACCTATAAAATTTTCCAAAATCTATTTTATGGCCATATTTTGACCTTATCCTCCCTTTTCTCGAATTTTTATTGTTATTGGATCCACTTTCACCCTGGAAAATGGGGGTCAGATTCTCCATTCAAATATTTACAAGAGTGCCACTCCTCCTTCCATATAAATGGCCATCAAACACCCCTCTTCTTTACACCTGTAAAACCACATTGGGTAATCCATGATCTTCCCAATGCAATTTATAACATAACTACCTTACACCTTGAAGCCTCCCTTTTTGAATAAAGACTTCCAAAGAATCCTTTTGGCACAAACCAAAAGAGTTACATGATTAAGACAGAACACTTTCCCTCAAGCTCCAGTATTTTATTTTATATTTCCACCCCTCCACTCTATTTATTACATGATTATATAAAAAACCAGTATCCTAAATATATCGTGATTCTATAATAATATGGGTTAAACCTACATTTACAACCCCTCCATCTTATGTTTAACAAAAATATAATATACATGTTTAGCGAAGTACTGCCTCATTAAATGATCATTGTTCATTTTTCCTTCAAAACCTATCATGGTGGTAATATGATGGAAAATAAATTTATATGTGTAATATATTATATTTATTCATTATTTAAGATTTGGTATTCCATTTAAAACACATATCTTTTTTTTTACTTTCTATTTTTTGTAAATATGATAATTTCATTTGTGGAAGTGTGGACTATTTCCCCTAAAAAAGAATGGACTTGTTCACAAAATAAATAGAATATATTAAGGATGGATTTTTTGAACATATATTATATACATAACATTATAATTCAACTATAATGATATTATATACATATATTCAAATAATTCATTTTCTTTATTTCTTTAAATATGACCATAAATATGGAAACAACGTTCAAGCATACATACAACTTAATGTATTCAAGAACGGTTAATTCCATTTTATAAATATAATTATTTAGATTATTATAATTCCAATATAATATATATAAATGATATTTATATCTTTTTTTACATTGTGGAATCATGATAAAATTATAAGGACCAATAATATTACAAATTACAACAACTATGAAGAACCAGGTAAGGGGATTCCGTCTCAGTTTTTATTTATGTGAGATACACGGTTTATTCACAACCCATTCCATTTTTATGGTTAATATAATACCAATGAATTTATTCTATGTCTCTAATACTTATGGGTATACATATATAAATTCTTTTATCTTACTTTCATGGGGTTTATGTTTTACAAGTTACCAAATTGGTAAAATTGTTTTCTCTCAATTTTTCTTCTATGAGACTAATGTTTTGTTATCAATAGAAATTATTTTTGATGTTTATATAGTTTCATTTTACATTTTATATCATGAATATACTTCTATTAATTATATTTTAATATTTATGTAACTCTATTTTCTTGCATTGAGAGTATGATACCAAGTAACCAAGGGGTAAGAGTTTATGGAAACTATCTCACTGATTTTAAAGACTATTAATGATTATGATTTGATTAATGAAATAATATGCTCCTTTTCTCAATAAACCTCATGAATTTCGTTATCCTATGTTTATTCAAGATATATCCATGTATTAGTTCCATTTTCCACTCTTTGGATGTTAAGATAATGTTTTTATGTAAAATATGACTGCCTCTCCCTCTAGTCGGAAGTCTATTATATTCAAAATGAATCATTTTAAAAATTATTTCAAAAATGATTTCAAAATATATTTTAATTCCATTTTCATGTAAAATGGATTTTCAAAATGTTTTATGGTTTTCAATTCTTCCCTTATTTTAAATCTATTCACAAAGAATATGTATTTTAAAAAGTTTTTATGTTCTAAAAAAAGTTTTAAATGAAAAAAGTATATTTTACTAAATAATTGTATTAATAGATTATTATGAATTATTTCCAAATGATGATAACATCCATTCAGGTTACTCATGGTTTTAAGGGAAAATTATTCAATGTTTACCTTTATATTATATCTCTCAATGGATTATTTGTTGATGGTATGATGTTTATAAACACCATTTTTATTTCACGAGATATATGCTTTTGAAACCTATTTAACTTCACAGGTTATGTTTATAATGAGATGATTATGAAATCTATCTCTTTCCATAGGTTATGAAATGATTACATGGTTATAATACCGATTTCATTTCATTGGTCATGATATAATTATTTATTTTATTGTGGTACATGTATGTTTGATTTCATTATGAGATGGGTCAGACTTTTATCTCACTCCAATGCATTGGGTAAAGATTTATATCACATAAGATAGACTCGGATTGTCTGGGGAATAAACCATGACTACTAATATGGCTATGTGAGTAAACCATGACAACCAATATGGTGTGATGAGTAAACTCAGGCTACCTGATGGCCATTATAGTACACCATGAATACCAAGATTGCAGGGGGTGAGCCCATATTATCAATATGGTCTTGGTGGCATTGAATTTTCTTCTATGTAAATCATATTATATATGATTTTCTGTCTTCAAAAATTCCATTTTTTTATTCTTATGTTATGATTTCATAGATTATGTTCTTTATTTCCTGATGATTCATGTCTTATGAACGTCCAAAATTTATCCCATGATTCAAGTGTATGATCTTTGATATGCAGTGTATGATCTTATATTTTCATGATCACTTTCTAATACCCTTATGATCATGATTTTACACACATATTTCCATTGTTTACACTTACAAGGCATTTGAGAACACCCATTTTTGTGTTTCCATCACCAGGTTATGAAGATTTTTATTATGGTTGATGTTTCTAATAAGGGTGATAGTCATGAAAAAACTAGTGGGGAGTAATGTACGTCACTTATGTATTAGGTGTTATGTTTCCCTATTTCCAAATTCACTAGACTAATATGGTCATTAGGACTCTCTTTGTTTAATGTTTTATGTTTTACAAAATATTGATTTAATGATAATGTTTGAAAAGAGAGGTTATCTATAGTTGGTATCATATAAATGGATTATTTATTCATTGGATCCATGTATATGAAACCATTAATGAGAACCCTAAGGAAATGTATAGGGATAAGACTATAGATAAGGAAAAGTTTAGGAAAATGACCTGGAATTTTTGTAAAGGATAGAGTGAGTGGATTCCTAGAAATACATCCCTTTCAAAAAACATCATGTGCATGTAGATCTGACACATGTGTACCTAGGGGTAAAAACGCTGACAAGATAACCTGGGCCTGACTCTGGGTAATCTAGTACAAGAAAACGGTCTTGGTTGTACACTTGGATTGACACTCTGAGGGGATATGTTTTGGAGATTCAGAAATTCCTCACAAACCATTACGATGGTTTTAAATAGATGTTACACATGAATAAACAAGTATAAACATAAAGCACCATATATTAAGGAATTTTTCATGATTTATACTACCTATACATTACTTTTTATGACTACTTGGTTCCTCAATGTGGTAACTATTTCTTTCTAGATGATTTTATGTTTTTGTCAATGGATGTGACCCGAAGGAACCACATTAATAGTGATTGCGATGGAAAATGAATTAATTTTAATCTTGAAAAACCAAATGCAATGGGATATGGAAAGAAAGCTCCATTTCAATGATCACATAGTTTCCTCAATATATAAATCATGGTGTAATTATAAATGAGAAAAGGAATGAATGAAATTATATTGAGTCTTTCATTACGAAATTTAAAACTTCTTTCAGAGGGTCTTCTAATCCACATGTTGGTAAAAAATGGAACCATACTAATGAAATTATATTTTACCATATCTAATGTTTGATCATGATGAATTTATTCTGGAAGCCTATCGATTAGAAGGTGAACTAGAGTAGTGGTGGAAACTAATAAGGATAATGAGTTAATAATATGAGATTCAATCCCTGGATGGGGATGAGTTCATTAACTTATATTTCCCTAAGAAAATTCCTCAAATTCTTCAAACAAAGGTGTAGAAAGAGTTCCTTGTGTGGAATCAAAAGGATGAATAATTAGTTGGTTCATACGAGAATAATTCCATAAGACTATTGATGTTCACTTCATTAATTATCATCCAAACCTAAAATAAATTTGATAGGTTCTTTAGTGACTTATAAACTTGCCTTAAGATGGTATTATCCATAAGAAACTTTAGTAGCTATGAATAGATTGTGTGTTGTGCAGTAAAGGTTAAGATAGTGTTTGGAGACTTGTATCAAACTCATGGTTTTCATAGGAAGAGGAATATTGAGCTTACATGAAAATCAAAAAATGATGAATAGAATAAGATGAGCTTCCCTTTATGCCTTAAGTGTGGTAGAATTAGGGAGGAAATTTATATAAGGGGTATACTAAATATTTTATGTTTGTAAGGGATGGAAATTAGGAATTTTATTACTAAAGTCATGGAAATATGTTACCTAACATTTGAAGAGGGAAAAGAGACACAAAAAGAACCTCCCATGATTCAGTGCTAAATGTGTAAGGAGAACAAGAATTATGGTATCCACTTCCCAAACCCAGTGAATGGTAATGACGATCGACGTCATAAACCACTTAAACCAAGGAACAATTGGAATTTTCATTCAATATCTATTTCTAATGATTTTTGCGATAACATCATGATGAAATGTATACATACCATCAACTCTAAAATAGATTATGTATTATTTTATTCTTGATATACCTACTCCTTCATATCTAATAAATTTTTTAAAAGTGTTATTATTCATTCAAAACAATTAGATACGTAATTGGTAGTGAAACCCATAATAGTATGCTGATTACATCTCATGTCTATGATTTCACTCTCCTTGAAATTTGTGGGAATTTGTCTCATAAAAATAAATTCCTTCTTATGTCGGTTGATTTTGATGTCATATTAGAAATTGATTGGATTTCTCCACCTAAATTTCTCATCAATTTTCTTGGAAGGGATGTTACCTTTTATATTTTAAACCCTTTTATGATCATTCATCCATGTGATGATATGTATGAAATTTTTATGACTATTACATACAATGTATTGGTAAAAACTCCCATTCAAAAGGGTTTTTTACCTCAAATGGATGGGGAGAAAATCATCATTAATGATATGCCAATTGTTTGAAAATTTGTGGATGTCTTTCCAAAAGAGTTTCCTAGTACTCTACAAAATCATGAAGTTGTGTTCTCAACAGAACTCATACCTCATTCCACAAAAATTTCAAACCCTCTTTATTGAATGGATCTAATTGATTAGCAGTAATTTAATATGAATCTCCATGAAAAACTTGATAAGTGAAGCATTCAGCCATGTGGGTCACCCTAGGGTGAACTAGTTATTATTTGAAAAAATATATATTGATCAATTTGACTCATTATTGATTATCTTTAGTAGATCAAGAACTTGATTAACTATATGTATCCCCTCCCCCGTATTTATGACTTGTTTGATCAATTTCATAGAGCTCGATATTTTTTCAACATTTAACTTAATTTTGGATATCACTAATTGAGGGTCAAGAAAGAGGATATATCTAAGATGGGATTCAACACAAGGTACGAACAATACTTATATATAATAATGTCTTTTGGTCTTACTAATTCCTCAAATATATTCATTGATTTAATGAATAGAGTCTTTATAGATTAACTCAAACAGTTTTTGGTAATCTTTATAGATGATATTCCTATCTATTAAAAGAAAAAGGAAGAGAATGAACATCACATGAAAATTTTACTAAGGACCTTAATTTAGGACAACTGTTAGGAGGGATGAAAAATGTTTCATTTTTGGGTAACATAATCTCAATAGATAGTATATTAGTAGACCCATCAAAGATAAAGGCTATTGAATTATATCCTAGACCAACCACAGTGAATGATATTTTTATCTTTCTTAGTTTTTCAAGATAATATTTGTGGTTTTTGGAGTATTTATGATTACTATATAATCATATGAACATGTTAAATTGAAATCATTTCATGTTCTTCTGGATAGATGAATGTGATGAAAATTTTAAGTAACTAAGATAAGGTTAATCAGTGCACCTATGATTACATTACCCTATAGTGAAGAATGGTTTGTAATCTATAGGGATGCATCCAAGAATGGTTTTGGATATGTTCGTATAAAAATAAATTTTTTAATTAATATTCACCATGACATTTAATGATTCATGAAAAAAACAACTCACCTCACGATTTGGTGTTAGTTGTTGTTAAATATTCATTAATGATATAGAGGAATTATGTTTATATTGAAAAGTTTGATATATTTACTGGTCATAAAAGTACGAAATATATATTCACAATTAAGGCTTAATATTTTCACTAGAGAATATGGTTAGAGTTGATAAAGTATTATAACTTCTCAAAACATTACCACTCTATGAAAGTGAACAAGGTGGAAGACATTTTGATTCATAAGGATCATTCTAACTTATCCATGATTAGGATAAAAAAGGATACAATATTTATAGATTAGATATGGATGGATATAAAAATCTTAATGTAAGGTGGAAAATATTTTCATTCACAGATAAATGTTCAACCCACTTGCCCGTTTAAGATTAAGGAGGTGAAGACGAATGATTTTGAGATGAAAAAGAAATTCCAAAATGATTCTCTGTTTAACCTTGATCAGGATGGAATGTTAAGGTTCTGGAAGCATGTTTTTCATCAATCCATATCCGATTTTAAGAATGAAAAATTAGTGGAACTTCATAGATCATCATTCTATATTCATCATGTATGTATGGAGATGTATAAGGACTTGAAATAGTACTTTTGGTCGGATTGTATAGAGAGAGATATCAGAGAGTTTTTATCATGGTTCGTATCAAGCCTAAAAGTTAAGGCTAAAAGACAAAAGTCAAAGGGGATGTTACATCCATTAACCATACTAGAATGAAATTGAAGAACATCATAATGAATTTTTTCATTAGACTACCAAAAACCTTTAATGTGTTTAATGAAATATGGGTGGTGTTGATCGGAGATGGACACTCAAGAGGGGGTTGAATTGAGTACCTATAAAAATTTATGTTAAAGAGGTTATTTAAAATATTCAACCAATTAAAAATAAAATAGGATAGTTAATCATGGGAGTAAAATTATAATAGTAATAATTTTCAAATAGTTTCTTAGAATATTGATTAATTATCAGTTATAACAATATGACATATTGATACAACTTTTTGAACTAAAACAAAAAGGAAAAAATAGTTACAACTACTATCCAAGAATAACTATCAAAGTAAAATTAAATTTTATAAAATATGAATTAAAATAAAGAAACACTAAGTTGAAAGGCACAACACATAAACCAAGTGGTTCAGTCTCAATATGAGACATAGTCCACTATAATTGGTGATCACTTTCCTCCAAGAAAACAATAAAATAAGATTTGATCTACACCCTAGATCGAGGTTATCAACAACACATAAAACTATCCAAGTCCCAAGACCACTTCCACTATTCTACATGTGAAAACTAACTTCCAGGACACACATTACATCTTCCACAGTTACACAGGGGTGAAACGAGGTGTAAGATGATATTTGAGTGAGGATATCTTGTATCATGTAGTTTAATGAAGGATACATTGTGTCTTCTTAAAAAATATACAAATAGTACTTGAGAAGTAATTAAATAGTACACAATAGAGACAAATTTAACGCGATTTAATTTAGAAGGCTTGGTGTGTCATGAAATGCAGCTTTTCACTCTTTGGATTCATGAGATGCAGGGTTACAACCATCTTCAAAAAACAACATTTCGTGAGTTGAGTGAATGGATTTTTAGTATAGTGAGATGATTGTATTCTCCTTTGAGTTGCTGCAAGGATTATTTCAAGATAGTTCACAATAGGTTATTCATTTTCTACATCTTGTTATAATTTAATGTTTTTCATTCATTGTTTTGTTTAATGTATAGGTTTTCTTCAATTCATTATAATATATACTACTTCATATATTTTCTCCAATTCCAAACATTTATTTTTTATTTTGTGTTCTTGTGGTGGTGCCGACATGATACACTATCTCTAAACCTCGTACCTAATACTATAAGGTGATATGTCTAATGAAATCATTAATTTTATCAGTTTCATTAAATGACTTAAATATGAATGTTAGAAAAAAAATTAAATTAAATAAAAAATGAAAAGAAATGGTGAGATACTCATGGGGACACAATCAGAGTGAGACAGTCACGGTGAGACTGTCATGGTGGGATATAGAACTAATATAAATTTATTGGTGTCTGGTCCTTTTAAATTTTTTTAATTAGTTGCAAGACTTTGATGTCAGATAAATAGTGTCTTATATTATGGTGTCTACTTCTTGGCCAATGTTCTGAATAGTGTCTTGTTACGGTGTCGTGGAAATAGTAACAAGGAAACCATTTTAGATCCTTTGTGAAAATATGGAACTGGTAGCAAGATAACAGTGTCATAGACATTGGGAAAATGAAAAACAAGTAGCAAAATTATGGTTTTACAAACATAGACAAATATCTATAAATCTTTTTAAGAAGTAATACTCACAGAATGAATTAAACATAAGAATTAGCACAATAAAACATAATATAAAAAAATTATACATAGTTTAAAATATTCATACATGATTTTTGATATGGTAAACATGATTTATGAGCATTAAAACATGAGGAGTCACGTGGAGTACAAAAATATCCCCCCTTTTGATAGACACAAAAAATGGTATTTATAAGAAATTAATTTTATTAATTACAATATATTTTATTATATATGTAATAGGTTGTATGGAAAGTATTATTCTTCCCTAAATGCCTTGTCTTATTTCTCCCCATTTATGAATTATAAAAATATAAAAGAAAAAGAACACGGAATGATGAAATGTAAGAGAATAAAAAATCAAAATTCACATTGTATTGAATAAAATGATAGAGTTTATTACAATTATGAGGGAAAAGATAATATATCCCTATCGAAATAGATCATTCAATTATCTTTAGATCCATCAGTATTTTCTTTTTACTTGGAAGAGATATTAGGAGGATCCACTTGAGCATAAGTAGAAGTGGTAGAAGGTATTAATAAAACATTGAGAGAAGAAGAAAACACTCCTTCAAATACAGATGGTGAAAGAGATGGTCTGGTGGAAGACTGAGGAAATGTATTCTCAATAATTATAGGTTTTATCAGGCTCAAATACTGAGATATAGACATCATAACAGGAGAGTGGTTAGTAGAGATGTTAAGAGTTGGAACATACCATAAAGGTGAAGCTACAAGAGCCATAATGGGAGTACATTTCACATGTAGATTGGGATTTAACAACTTAATAAATTCAGGGATGGCCTCATCTCCAAACTGCATACCCTTATCAAATTCAACATTGTATCCCATAAAATTATCCTAATTGGATTTTGATTCATTGATCTTATACACTTCATCCTTATATGAATTAGTTACTCGAGGTATTTTCAATTTCTCTACATGATACATGGAGTGATTGGTTTTCTCAAGCTTATAATACATTTTGTTAAAGTATAAGTCCAATTTCATAGAGATTTATTCTTGAAAATCATTGGAAATTATTCAATGGAACCTCACCAAATCATGTAAATTTTCATCATTCATAATGGAATCATAGATACATTACTTATTAAAACCACTCAACACTGACCAAATCTCTTCTCTGACAATAGATCTAATCAAGTCAGTTTCCATAGGCTAAGATGGATGTCCAGAGGTGGTTGAAGTGGTAATAGCTCATGTGAGAGACTTAAGTTGATTTAGAACCTCTTTTAAACAACATTTATATTCATCTGTCATCTTATTAAATCTATAAACAAGCCCAAAAATCTAATTGGATATCTTTTTGTTACTCTCAACCACATTTTCATATAGTGGAATCATGTTTGGTTAAATTAGAGATAAAAACTTATGTGGGATCTTATCACTAACATCCTCAATAGGATGAGCATAAGAGCTTTACTAGTTTGCAATAATTTCTGTGTATCTTAAACTATTGATTTTAGAGACATCACTTATTTATTCAACTATTTGTTCTCAATACTAAATTTATGAATTTCATAGAGAATATTTGGTAGAATCTACCAAATAATTTTATTTAGCAGTAAGGCAACATCTCTTTCACCTAGATTAGTCATAAGGGAAGACTGGGATTTCATGAACTTTTCAAATCAAGATAACAAGGTTTTTCCAAATACTTTTATGTATTCTTTACATAAATAAAAAGTTTCTCGGGTAGGATCCAAATTTTGAACTGATATAGGATCTGATTCATTTGAAGGTACTATTCCCATAGTAATGATAGGTTTCAGATTAAACGTTGTGGATGGATCTACTGATTTAACTAAGACACCTTGAGTTTCAGAAACATAAAAATATTCTAGAAATATTTACTAGGTATCTACTGAACATAAATCCATTGGGTTTATCACTTAAATTTTTTCCAAATTAGTTCTCATATACCCTTTAATAAGTTCATAAGTGATAGGACTAAGAGACTTAATCTATTTAGTTTCTTTCACTTCTTCTATTTTGTCTAGCTTAGTGACAACTTCTTCAGTAATTACTCTTTGTGGAACTGGAAGTCCATTTTCTTCTTCTTCTAAGATAATTCCTTCTTTAGGAGAAACTTCAAAATATTCTACCACTTCATTTGAGTATTCAACAAATTCATTAGGTTCCATACCATGGTCAGATACATTCTCAGATCTTGAAGGGTTTTCAATTAGGTTGATTCATTCATCAATACTTTCATTACCATCCACCCATGATTTCTTCCATGGGTTATTGCTAATTTTCACCCATCTAACTATATCCATTGAGATACAAAACTCATAAACTTCAATTAATACTTTATTTAGACCAACTACTCCCTTGGAAAACAACATTGTGGAAATTAACCTTGAATAAAATAGAGAAGCTAATAATGAATTTTTATTGGTCATATCACACATTCGATGTATAATATACATAGATTGATTGCTATAGTTCTCATTCATCATAAGATGTATCATGAACACATCTTGATACTTAAGAGTGGTGAAGTCCTTTTTTCGTGGACAAATAATATTTTTAAAAAATTTGGATAACTAAAACATCATTAGAAATTATTTATATAAAAAGAGTATGATCATATATACCTTCTGTAAGATGTTTTGAAATAATTGAACTAGAAAATATATCATTCCATGCACTTATAGATTGTTTTAATCCATATAAATCCTTAGATAATTTAAAAACATTATTCGGAATGTGAGGAATTTTAAAACCAGGGGTTGTTCAACAAAAAAACCATTAAATATAAAACCATTTAGGAATGAACTTTTGACATCCATTTTATAAAGTTTTAAATTGATATGTGTTGCATATAAAAGAAAGATTATAATGGATTAATATCTTGAAATAGGTGGAAAAGTTTCTTCATAGTCAATTCCTTTTTATTGACTATAACATTGTGAAACCAATCAAGCATTATTTATAACTAGGTTACAAGATACATCTACTTTGATCATGAACACCCATTTAGTGCATATAGTCAAGATGTGTTTAGATATATCCACAATAATATAGATTTTATTTCATTAAAAATTATTTAATTATTCTTGCATATTCATCACCCAAAATTCATTATTTATTTCCTCATTCATATCTTTAGGTTCATGGTGTGACAATAAATCTTGATGTTTAACCTGATTTCTTAGAGAATCTCTAGTAAGTGTTACTTTTTCTAAATCTCCTATAACAATATCTAGATGATGGTTTTTAGGGGTTCTAACAGATCTAGAAAAAGAAGGATGAGTAATTTAATATTCTTAAATAGGTTCGGGTTAATTATGTCTTGAATATGGATAATTTCATGAAATTGATGTTTTAGTAGATTACTTCATCAGAATGACATAAGATTTTGAATTAATGTCCTGATTTTAAATATCATCCTCACGATTATCTATTGATGTCATATGTTCATAAGGATCTGCTTCATCCAATTTTCCATATAAACATTCTTCCACAAATTTTTTTTTTGTTAATGATTTTATAGTCATTACTAGAGATTGAATACCCGAGAAAAATTCCATCATCAATGTTGGAGGATACTTTTCCTAGATTTCATTACTGATAAAGATGTTGACATTGTAACCAAAAACATTGCAATAATTAATCTTGGGATTTATATTGTTCAACTAATCATAAAGTGTTTTATTAATAATTGGTTTAATTAACACTGTGTTTTTAATATAGCAAGTTTTTTTAATAGCTTTAGACCAAGAGTAAATAGGTAGGTCAAATTCAATAAGAATTTTTCTATGAATTTTTTGTAAGGTTATATTTATTCTTTCTATGACAACCTTTTTATGAGGTTTCCAAGGGGTAGAAATGTTATGAATATAGATATTTTGTGAGAAAAAGTATTAAAACACTATGTTTTCAAACTCGCAGCCATGTTCACTTCTTAGATATTTTATCTTAAGTCCACTTAAGATCCCTACAGATCAAGTATACGTGGAAAAGTAATTATATGCTTCAAATTTTTGAGCCAAAATGTAAGTCCAAATATACATAGAACAGTAATATATATGAACATAAACATAATCCATCCCATTTAGACTATAAAATCTAGATGGTCCAATCAAATACATGTGAACCACCTCAATATGCAGAGAAGTGTAAGATTATTTCTTTAGTTTGAATGATATTTTGTGTTGTTTAAACTTTGGACAAGGATTATAGACATTATCATTTAAAAATTCATGTTTGGGTAGATCGTAGACTAATACTTTTATAGTATGATTTCTAATAAAGTCAATATTTTAGTGTAATACACTTTTATTCATAATCCAAGACTCTTTTTGAAATAAACATAAGAATTAATTTTTTTGAGAAACTAATGAATCTAAATTAACAACATAGACATTTTCATTTCTAAATATTGAAAGTAAAAAATTATTTCTATAATTAAAAACATTTCAAGATTTATTTTCAAATTTAACATGAAAACAATCATCAAATAACTGTGAAATACTAAGAAGATTATATTTTAATCCAAAAATAATTATTTAGAAATTAAATGTGAGTATATGTAACCAATCTAGCATAGGCCAATTATTTTTCCTTTATCTTTTTCACTAAAGGTGAAATTCTCACCACTAATCATTATTAAATTTTCGAAGCATGAGTAATCTACTATCATGTTTCTTGAACATCCACTGTCCATGTACCACAAGCTTTTTCAAGAGATCTTCAAATTTATTTCTACATAATAATCAAACAAAAACATATTTTCGTACCCAAATTTGTTTGGGTCTATTAACATTAGTAATCAGTGCTTTTGGAACCCTCATATGATTAATTGGTTTCTTATAAGAATTATGTAAAAAATTGAAAAAATAGACTCCATTTTTTTTCCAGAAAAAACTAAATGTAGTTAAAGGCTTTCCAGAACATGGACCAACAATAGAATTTCTATTTCTGGGTTGAAAATTTTATTTTCCAGATTTAGTTACAAGATTATTTTTTGTGATATTTCTTTCCCTAGGTTGGTATCATATAAAAATACTGTATTTTGGGGGAATTTATTTACCAAGAATATGTGTAAGATTATTTTTTCTATTGGTAATTTTCTCTAGGCCTTTTTTTAATTTCTCATTAGATAACATCAGTTCACTATTCATCTTGAGTAATAGAACATTTTTTAATTTCTCTATAGTAAGCTCAGATTTAGCAAGATCAGTAATAGAATATTGTTTCATCAAGGATATATATTTTTATTTTAATTAATTAAAAGTGTTTCAAGAATTTGGAAGTATTAAAATATTTCCTCATATTTCCTATTTTGAAAATCACTTTAATCCCAAGAATAATAAGGTATTTGTTTAAGAGACTCATGTGTTACCTCATATGTGTTTTTCAAAAAACACATATTGGATTTTTCTAACTTTTCATCATATGAAGTATCATAGTCACTTGAAATATCCTCATAAGAACTATATGTTGACATCATGGTCTTTTTATACTTTCTATGTTTATGCTCATACATCTTATTATATTTTAAATTTTAACATTCAACCATTACATGTCCCTTTATCTTACATTCATAGATGATTATTTCACTAGATGTATCACCATTATTCCAATCCTTTTTCCAGTTCACTTGTTGTCATATTTTTTTTTAGTTAGGATTCCGGAAGAATTTATTTCATATATAAACGTTTTAATTCATCTAGCTAATTTTATATTTTCCTCATCACTATCAGAAGTGGAATATTAATTACTTGTACTTTCATAATGATGTTTAATCCATTCCATTTCCTTATTCTTTGAAGTAGTGGTTTTTGAAGCCACTGGCATTATCTCTGGTTCATATTCTTCTTCCTTGTCAACTTTTAATTCTTTATCACACATCATTAACTTTTCTATCATCTCATTGGATGTCATATTGATAATATCAAAATATTATCTAATTGAGACAAATCTATCTCTCTCTCTCTATCAGGAAAGAAATTGTGTATCCTCGTAATTTGTTACTTTGTTGTCACATCTTTTCCTAGTTAGATTGTAGTGTTCAAAATTCCATTAAACCTGATATACATTTCATAAATATTCTCATCAGGATTCATTTTAATATTATCATATTCTTTATATTAAGTTTTATGTCTCATTTTTTAAACACTAGTGATTCCTTCATATGAAATAGGTAAAGTGTCCCAAATTTCTATTGTAGTATTACATGAAGAAATTTTATAAAACTCTTCATATAATAATGAATAGATTAATTAATTCATGGATTTTTAATTATTGTTATATGTAGGCCGAATTTTGTCATCCCATGTATGAATATCAGTAACAGGAATCTTATATTCATCAGAAATTGAAAACAAATTGTCAAAAACCATACATTTTAAGTGCATTTTCATTTTAATTTTTCATTATTTTTAAAATGTTCCATTAAATAATAGAGTTTTATTGGTAGTAAAACCTTCCACTATATTATCCATGATAAATAAAGAGGTTTTTAAAGAACTTGAAATTTAGAACTAATAGAAATTTAAAGATCTTTAAAACACCACTAAAATCATAGTAGAAAAGTTTAATGATGTAATGTTTTATCAATTGGAAATTCCTTTCTTATAAATATGTCATATAATTAAATGAAATCACAAAAAAATTAACTACTAAGTATAATGTGACCATTAAACATAATTTTGACACTTACGTGTTATGAATTTTGAAAATATGACACACACGGTTGCGATCAGGAAGATGTTAGGAGTCTAATGAAACAAACATAATTTTTTGTGAATAATAACCTACCATTATTAATAATAACCAACAATTATGAATAGTAATATGAATCTTAAGAATAATAAATCCTCAATTAGAATAGTAACCTCACCCATGAATGTATAAATAAAATTCTGGCACTTTATAAGTGATAATATAACCATAGTAAAATTAATGGTATTTTTGTAATTCATAAATAATTAATTTCAATAAATTAATTAATTTTAAAGGAAATTAATTTTTCTAAAAGGATGTTCATAAATTACAAATTTTATGTCTTCTGGTTTTAAGATAATTTTATAGGTCCTTAGGTAATTTTTTAATGCATTATTAAATTAGTTATAGTATTAAAATCATTATTTTTCATGTAAATCATGATTTTAATTACAAATTAAATTAATCATCTTTAGGAAATTATTTTTGAAAAATGGAGTTCATTTTTGGATTATAAATGTTGATAAAATGTTTAGGATGATTTTTTGGGATTTTTCCAAAATACATGACTTTCTGATGAATAGTAAAATACAATAATTTGCAAATTTAGTTTAGTACATGATTTAAAGTGTCATGGATGATGTTCAGATGATTTAAGCCCAATTGGTTCAAACTCAAATACACTTATTACTATTTTTGGACATGGAATCATCACTATTTTTGATACTAAGGGAAATTAATAAAATAAGGAATTTAATACTATAAAAATCGTCCTCTCCTCCACCATAAAACCACCAAGGCTCTAAGCTTTTATTCACTACCATTAAGACTTGTTACATCCCTAAATTTTTCCCAGATCATTCCCCATGCTCCTCCCACATGACTTACAACCCTAATTTTTTTAAAAGTCCAAATCCTCTCCCCTTAATAGTCTCTCGAGGAATATTGATTCAAGATGTAAATTCCTCTTTTCAATTCATTTTCATTTCTTTCATGTTATTTTGTTTTATTTTCAATATTTAACTATCCTCATACAAATGTTATGAAAAATAGAAAAACATATATGTTCGGGAATGATTATATGATAATGTAATATTTTATTTTCATATCTCTTTAAATATTTTTTTATAATATTAGTAAAGACACCATCCTATATCTGTTAACAAAACACATTCAAGGATGGTGGGTTTTCATTTTCTTTTACCATATTCAATTCTTGTCATAAAACCAATTTAATGATTTAACCAATCTATTAAACATGAATTTTATCTTATGTGTTCTTCTAGAATCCTTTTTCACACATGAGGTAAAATAATAATACAAAACCAATTATATATGAGGAAAATCACGAAATTAATCCAAGCATTTATCATTAATGATTTATATAATAATTCTCCTTCACTCAATGTAACCAAATGAATTTTATAACCATTTAATCATATGAATGTTCACCAATTTAATATAACTTCATTTTTGGACAACAACTCTCATCATTCATGTGTGTCCGAACAGGAATATAAGACAACCGATAATTAAATCCAAGGAAGAAAATGGACTCAAACAATGATATTGAACCTCATAAGAATAAAAGTACATGAATGAACATAAAAAGGTTGTAATAAATCATTTAAATATTTAACATGTACTTTAATTATTCATTATTTAACCTAATTTCATTATTCCTGGAACTAATATCAAGTGGAGAACACCATCAGACATAGGGTAACAGATCCTTTCTATTTCACTTTTATTCAAGAATGTATTCTATGTTATTCCCTTTTGGTGTGATGTACCTAATGATCGAATATTATTTCAAAACACCCCCATACCACCCTCATGATGTATAAGTAAGCATAAATACATTACACACTCATTAAGCCCTCTTAATTACACCTGATACCATACCGATAATCAGTAAGTGATTCTACCCGAACCTGCTTTGATCATTTGGGTTGAATTATATTTATATTACCAAAATAAATTCATCTTATATTTATATGTGAATACTCTGAATTCTGTTTACATATAACAACTTCATCTATCTTTACCCTTTCAGAATTCTCTTTCAAGGATATACATTTTTTAACCGATTCCCTCCAAAATACGCAAACTTGTTTTAGCAGAACATCCTGAATTATTACCCAATTTCAAGTTCACTCAATATTCTATTTTATTCATCCATTGTATTTAGTAAATAATTATTTGTATTAAGAATATTTTTGGTTCACTTCTATTTTTACATAAATGACTATTTCCTTCTCTATTTTAAAGGCTCTATAGTATTTTCCTGATAAATGCACAAAAATGATGTAATGATAAAATTTATTAAATAATTTTGTTACATATTGTCACATCTAATTAAAATCACTTACCATGATACATGACTATTTTACCATATTAATTTCCATGTATGTTTTATTCCCTTTATTTCATGGAATCTTTTATGATACACCCATTTTTTGTATATATGACAAGATTAGGGTTCCCAATTCTTTCCATGGGTAACACTTATGTTTATGTATGATTGATTATGTATCAATATATGTGTGTAAAACATAATAATGAAATGTTAATATGGGTGCACCGATATATAACTCCAATGCATGGGGTAATGCTGGGTCTTATTAGGAATTATTGATGTTACCCAGTTTGGGTCGAAGTATCAGTGAGAGGTGGAGGGTTGAATCAGTGTTGTATTTTTCTTTTATGTTTTACCTTTTTGAAAAAAATTGATTCTTATTAAATATTTCTTTCCCTGATGAACACACACACCCACATAATCACAATATTTACAGGGTTCACTACTCAACCAGGGTATATATGTCCTTGGAATAGTATGGAAATAATCTAGTACCACACAATCTACTAGAAAACAACCATTTTATGTGGTATACAACCAGTAGGATATTACCTTTCACTCGTGTTGCACTTTTAATAAAATTGCAAGTGTGTGTGCACCCTCATAGAACAAATATGGAATTAAATTATTTCAATGATTCTTTATAATTGAATATGTGTATTATTTGAAGTTCAAATCTTCACATTCATACCCAGAAGCCGGTAAGAACTGTATTATGCACAAATGAATATGTGTGATGAACCCAAATTTTTCACACAACCTTGTATTAGTGGGTGGTATAGTTATTTTATAGATTAGGATTAGAGCACATGAGTATTAAACTTATGGATGAGACTTATTATAGGAAAACACACCTCAATTTCGGTAAGGACAGAGTATGTGGTTTATCAAAATAATACATCCATGTCCGGGTACAAATAAGTACAGGTGGCTCTAGAACATATGTTTCTAGGGGTAAAAACCAAAATACGAATTTGAGATAGACTCAAATGGGAACTGGTTCACAACAACAGGCCTTCATACACTCTTTTTTTGACACACTCGAGAGAATTATTTGGTAAATTTGTGATCATGGTACAAAACAACGTTAAGGTAATGAGAAAAATACCATAAGTATAAATGTTTAGAAATAGATCAAGGATAATATAGAATGAATCATTGATAATAACAAGTTAGGATATGCATATTCTTTACAAGTTTATCCTATTATGTTCAATGTTTCCTTTTTTGGCTCAATAGCTATGTATTCAAGACCACTAATTGTTTGCTATTTTTCTAAGTTAGTGGTGGGAAATAGAAGAAAAGGTTCCAACAATCAATGTTACATGGAATGTTAATATTGACCTAATGATATGCCAGATATAATGGGAATGGGTTCTCAGAACATCATGACAGTACTTTCTTAGCCAGAAAAAGTTATGAATTATAAATTGAATCATGTGGAACACTATACTCCTCCAAGGAAATAACATGTTTTTGTTGAAAAATTCATGTATAAGAGGTCTACATATTTAGTGTATCTTCAGATTCACTCATCGTAGAATAGTTTATTAACACCATTGAAATAATATTCTCATTCCTTCAGTGCTCCGAAGAAGATATATTCATACTGGAGGTGTATCATTTTTATTGGGAATATGATCAGTGGTGGACACTGATCAAGAATACATAGCCCTGGGTGGAAATTGATTCCATGGAATGAGATGAATTCAAGAGAATGTTTTTCAATAAATAGTTTCCCCAAACCCTCAGATTAAAGACAGAATGTGAGTTCCTCAGACTAAATTAGATTGTAGATCAGTCCACCATGGCATATGAAGAAAACATCATATGGATTTGAAGGTATATTTATCGCCTTTTCATTAACCCCAAAATCAAGGTGGATAGATTATTTAGTGGACTAATATCGAGTATATAAAAAGAGTTGGTGATTCAAGACTTCGATAGTTACGAGGATATTGTTTGTTGTTCCCTCAAGGTTGAAATGGAGATTTAAGACTCTCAGTGGTATCATGGGCCAAGTGAATAGAATTGGAAAATGGAATAAATTATGGGAAGTCCCACAAATAAATTATATGATTAAAAGAACCTTGATCATCGCAAATGTAAAAATCATGGGACGAAGAATCTTGGGAATAGTCTAAATGGAACCATGAATTAATTAAAATGTGGAATGTTGGGAAATATGGATAAAAACTATCGAGGGGATATGAAGAATAAGACTAATGTGGCAGAAAATGGTAGGTTTTGATAGATGCTCAGCCTATGGTTAGTGTTATAACTGTAAGGAACATGGTAATTGTGTGAACAATTTTTCAATGTCGATGGTGGTAAGAGGAAATCAATGAAACCATCCAATGCAAAAATGAAGGGATTTTTTTCACTACTACTAAAGTTGATCAAGAACACAATGTGGTGGTGGGTATGCTAGTTATTCATTCAAGAATAGAGAAAACACTATATGATTCTTTTTCTATCCATTCTTTCATATCTTGAACATTAAGTGGAACTTTTCAAACACCACCTCAAATTTTAGAGGACAAGTTATCTGTGAGAACATTGAATGGTGAAATTGTTGTGGCTATGGTTTATAACTCCTCCCTGGTTAACGTTTGTGGACTAAACCACCCAAAAAATCTTCTCATACTTCTTTTAGTAGATATTGACGCAATCTTGGGCATGGATTAGCAACATTTATACAAATCCAACAACAACGTTTGGGAAATGAAGATCCCTACTCACATCCAAAATAATCCTCAAATTCATTAAAAGTGTGAGGAGGAAGATGGATATCCTTTAAAATCAGTGTCTCAAGTTTTGATATAAATTCATTATCAGCAAGAACGTCTTTCTCAATTGATTTTGAAAAGGAAACAATCTTGTTTCAAGACATGCCCATCATGAAATATTACTCTAATGTATTCCCTAAAGAATTTTCTAGTCTTCATTTTGACTGAGAGGTTGATTTATCTATTGAAGTTTTTCTAGGATTTATTCTTATATCAAATAATCCTCATAGAATGGACCCTGTATAGCTTCAAGAGCTGATGAAGAAGTTACATGAGAATTTGGAGAGGGGTTTTATACACCATAGTGCTTCACCAAGGGGTGTCCCAGTCCACTTCGTCAACAAGAAGGATGGATCAATGTAACATTAAATTGATAATCGCGAGCTCAATATAATAAATATAAAGAACAAGTGTCTTCTTCCAGGGATAAATGAATTTATCGATCATCTTCATGGGGCCAATTATTTCTATATGATTGACCATTGGTTGGGATATCACCAATTAAATGCGAGGAAGGAAGATTTTAAAAAGACTACATTTTGAATGAGGTATGGACTCTCTGAGTTCATAGTGATTCCATTCAGAATAACTAATTCTATATAATTTTCATTTATTTAATGAATAAAGTCTTTATATAATACCTCGAGATATTTTTCGTAGTGTTTATTAAAGATAGTCAGATATACTCTCAGAGAAAAGAGGAAAATGACGAGCATTTGAATACTATGTTAAAGACATTGCGATGGGAGAAGATTTACAGAAAGTATAGTAAATGTGAGTTATTAATGGAGGAAGTATCATTCTTAGGGCATGGTTCCACCAATATAAGGATATCTCACTACTCGAAAACTATCCTATACAATGGTTTTGGAACAGTTGGTATAGACCACTAAACCATTGGTATAGCCTACCCCAACGGTTTGGAGGACCGTTGGAATGTAAGCCCTGGGAATAGGTAAATACCAACCGTTTTGGGAAAACTTTTTGTATAGAACTATACCAAAAGTGTTCAAAACTGTTGGTATAAGTAATATGAAAATCAATACCAACGGTTCCATAAAATCGTTGGTATATGTATTTCAAAAAAAACATTCAGGTGGATTTGATCCCAGGACCTCAAGTTTATCATTGAACGACCTAACCACTAAGATAACATGACTTTTGTGAACATAATATCATACATATATATTTTTATTATCATAATTATTTTAAAATTTGATTTATATAACATTCCTGGTAAGAAGATTCGATAAAAATCAAAGGACCTATAGAAATGGTTGTCAAAACCGTTGGTATGGACCTATACAAACGGTTTTGACAACAATTGGTATAGGTACCTTGATTTTGTGAGTGATGTTGGTACATGGGGGACCATTCCCAATGGTTTGGCCAAACCGTTGGGATAGTTACCCACCCTTTTCCAACAGTTTGGACAAATCATTGGGAAAGTGGCCTCAAAGTATCAATTTCCCAACGGTTTTCCGAAACTGTTGGGAAAGCCATACCCTTTCCAAACAGTTTTGGAAATCGTTGGGAAAAGTAACCTCCAAGTGGTATTTTCCAATGGTTTGGACAAAACCTTGGGAAAGGGGACCTATAACAACGGTTTTTAAAAACCGTTGGTATAGAATCGTTGGGAAATGTCATATTTCTAGTAGTGTCTATTAACATTTTCAAGATGAAGGAAATTGAATAGTGGCCCAGTCCAACATATGTAATGGAGATGCACATCTTTATAGGTCTATTCCAGTATTATCGACGATTTTTAAAGAAATTTTGATGAAATACAAACCTAAGGACCAATCTGGCATGGAAGGGAGTAATGTTTGTCTGGACTCCAGAATGTGAAGACTGCTATAATTAATTGATAAAAAGGCTTATCACTATCCCAGTACTCACACTCCTGTCATGTGGAGAAAATTTTGTGTTGTACAATGAAGAATCAAAGAATTTATTAGGTAGTGTACAGATGAAAAATGATAAATTGATAGACTACACCTCAAGGAAGCTAAAAATCCAAGACTAAAACTATCCAAATCTTGATCTGTAGTTGGTAGTTGTTATCTTTGTGTTAAAACTCTGTCATCATTATCTCTATGGGGAGAAGTGTGAGATATATACTGATCACAATAGTCTCAAATATATATTCACAAAAAAGAGATTAAAATGTTCTAGTGAAGATGGATAGGGTTCATTATTGATTATGATTGCTCAATAAACTACCATCCTAGTAAGGAAAACAAGGCAGCTGATGCTCTAAGTCAAAAGGATCCCACATCCTTAACAACAATGAGAATTAAAAAGGATCCATCCTTTTATACATATAGAGGATGGATGTGGTGATCACTAATTGATGAACCACATCAATCCATTCTCAAATTATTGCTCAACCATACCTCATGGAGAAAATAAATGATTCTCAAAGAAAATATGTAGAAATTCAAAAAAGGGTGGAAGCCATTGAATGTGTTACATCCTCTGAGTTCAAGATTGATGAGGTAGGAGTTGTAATATTTGGGTCAGGATTATTTGTACCATTTGATCCATAGATATAGATAGATATTCTGAAGGATGAACATAGATTGGCCTTCTCTATCCCACCATCGAGGAGAAAGATGTATTGAGATATCTAATACAACATTTGGTGCAACAATATGAAGATGGAGATTGTTGAATACACATCAAAGAGCCTGGAATTTCAGAAAGTGAAGTCTGAAAGACATAAGTCTAAGTGGACGATGATTCCACTACCCGCACTAACATGGAAGCGGGAGAACATCACCATGATGTTTTTCACTAGACATCCAAAGAAATCCAGAGGAAACAATGATATATGTATTATTGTGGATCATCTTAAAAAGAAAAATAACATTATCACAATTTGAGAGGACTTCTCATTAGAACAAAATTCAATGATATATATCAAAGAGGTGGTATGGATTCATGGAGTACCAATATATATTGTATCTGATCATGATACTATATTCTCAACAATGTTTTGGAAAATTATCTAACATGATCTTAGCACTGAACTGAAATTCATTACGACCTATCATCCCCAGACTAATGGCCAATCTAAGAGAATAATTAAGACACTGTAAGATATGTTGAGAGTATATTTTATGGACATAAAATGAGGATGGGACCAACATTTTATGCTGTTCAAATTCTCCTACAGCAATAGTTTACACTCAATGATTTAAACGGAACCATACGTTGCACTTTATGGGAAAAGGTGTAGAACACTAGTGTGTTGGGTTGAAGTGCGTGAGCATAAGCTACTAGGACATAAACTGGTCAATCAAATGGAGATGAAGGTGAAAACTATTCTGTATCATATCAAGTTATCCCAAAGGTGAAAAAATAGTAATGCGGAAAATCATCGATGATACCCTGAATTCAATGTTGGAGATATGATATTTCTACACATATCTCCATTGAAGAAGGTCATCAGGTTTGGGATGAAAGGAAATATAAGTCCCAGTTACATCAGCACATTCTTGATTCTTCATTGTGTTTAGGATGTGTCCTATCAACTAGAACTCCCACCTACCATCGGAAAAGTACAAGATGTCTACCATGTATCCTTCTTAAGGATGAACATAGGAGATCCAACACCAATACTCTCTGCAGAGGTGGTACAGATAGGGGATGATCATTCTTATAGGGAGCAGCCAGTGATGATCTTGGATCATAGAGAAAAAGTTCTACATAACAAGCCTAATCACCTGGTGAATGAACAATGGAAAAATCATAAGAACAAGAGGATACACGGGAACTAGAGGAGGCAATGAAGTAAAAGTACCTCCACCTATTTATGGGTTGAAATATAAAAATAAATTTTGAAGGTGAAATTCCATAAAGGGAAAATAATGTAATGACCTAGTGTTTTATCAATGGAAAATTCCTGTATTATAAATATGTCAATTAATTACATGAAATCCAATCACAGTGAACTACTAAGTACAATGTGACCGTTAAATAAAATTTTGATACTTATATGTTTTGAATTTTGAAAATATGACATACAGAGTTACGATTAGTAAGATGTTTGGAGTCTAATGGAACAAAAATAATTTTATTGGGAATAATAACCTACCCTTATGAATAGAAACCTACCTTTATTTATATTAATATGACCCTTATAAATAGTAAATCCTCTAATAGAATAGTAATCCCACCCATGAATGTATAAATAAAATTTAGGCATATTATAAGTGATAATATGACCATTGTAAAATTAATGGTATTATTATAAGTCATAATTAATTAATTACATTTAATTATTTAATTGAAAAGGAAATATTTATTCCAAGAAGGTGTTCATGAATTTAAAATTTTATGTCTTCACGTTTTAATATAAATTTATATGACCTTATGTAATTTTTGAAAGAATTATAAAATCAGTTATAGTTTTAAAATCTGATTTTTTCATGAAATTTACAATTATAATTAAAATTAAATTTATCATATATAAAAAATTGTTTATGAAAAATAGTGATCAATTTGGGATTCAACATTTTGAAAAAAAAATTGGGTGATTTTTTGTGGTTTTTCTAAAATACTGGAACTTGTTGTGAATAGAAAAATACAATAATTTTCAAAATAAGCTAAATACATGATTTATAGGGTCATGGGTGATGTTTTGATGAGGTAATCCCAATTGGTTCAATATAAAATTCAATTTTTAATATTTCTTGTCAAGGAAGTATCATTTTTTGGACCTAAAAGAAATTAATAAAAAAAGGAATTAGATATTATGAAAACCCTTCTCTCCTCTACTATAAAAACCAGAAACACTCCCCTATTCTCTTCAATCCCAACACACTTACTGACCTCCCTAAATTCTTCCCAAATCTCTTTGAAATCCTCTCCCCCAATTCCTATAGCCCTTAGTCTCTTTAAAATTCCAATTCCTCTCCCCTTAATAGGTTCTCATGGGAGACTAATTCAAATGTTAAATTTCTCTTTTCAATTCTTTAACATTCCCTTCAAGTTATTTTGTTTTATTTCCTATCCTGACCTCTCCTCATCCAAATGTTATGATAACTAAAAAAAATTATATGTGAAAATTTATTTATGTTAATGGAATAATTTATTATCATCTCTCCTCTAATATTCATTTATAATATTTGGAAAGACACCATCCGAGATGTTTTAATTCACCATATTCAAGGATGGTGGGTTTTTGATTTTTTACCATCATAAGTTATATTAATGAATCCAATATTAATGTTTAACCAAAATATTAAATATTTATTTTATCTCATGTGTTCTTGTAGAGTCTTTTTTCACACATTAATTTATGTAAACTGATCATTAAAACTAAGGAGGAAAATAGACTCAAACAACGAAATTGAACCTCATAACCACACATAAAGGTATTAAATGAACATAAAAGGGTTATACTAAATATTTTACATATTTAATAAGTTAAATTATTATCAATTAATGAACCTAATTTATTATTCACGGAATTAATATCAAGTGGAGACCACTATCACACTTAAGGTAACATATCCTCTCTATTTCACTTTTATTCATGAATGTCCTATTTTTTATTCCCTTATTTTGTAGTCCTTAATGATGAGGTATTATTTAAAACCTCCCCCATACTTCCCTCATTATTTATATATAAGGATAATCCCATTACTCTCTCATTAATAACTCTTAGGTACAATAAATACTGTGCTGATAATCTGTATGGGATTCTACCCGAACCACATTTGCTTCTTCAAGTTTCCTTATATTAGTTTTACCAAAATGAATTTATATTATGTTTTTATGTGAATATTATGAATTCGGTGTACATGTAACAAATTCAATTATTAGGACACTTTAATCCTTCTAATATAGGGGTATACATGTTTTTAAGTGATACCCTCCTCAATATGCAAACCTGTTTTAAGGGAACATCGAATTTTCTTACCTGATTTCAATTGCACTCTATATTCTATTTTAAGAAAACATTGTCTTTATAAAATCAGTATATTTATTATGAATACCCTCTTGGTTAACTTCTGGTTATTCAGAAAGGTTTTTTCCCTTCTATATTTTAAAGGCTCCATAGTATATTCCTTAAAACAGCACAAAAAAGTTTTAATGAAAAATTTCTTAAATAATTTTCTTACATATTGTAATTTGTACATGACATCACCAACCATGATACATTCCTATTTTACCTTATGAGTTCTTATTTATATTTTAGTTCTTTTCTTTCAGGGAAATTTATATGATACACCCAATTATTATGCATTATGGCATGATTATGGTACCCAATACTTTCTAGGTAATGCCTATGTTTATGAAATATTTATTATGTATTATTATATATATGGAAAAAATATACATGAAAAGTTAATATGGATGAACACAGAAAATGATCCAATGCCTTGGGTAATGTTATGTCTCATGAGACGTTATGTGTGATGGTCTTGGCGGTTAGCCTTGGCATGTTCTACCATGTGTGACCATATTTTTGGCTAGCCATATGACAACCCTGCTTTTTTATTACAACATAATCATGATTTATTACAGAAAATATCACTTTATAAAACAAAGAAGATCGAGAGGTTTAGTGTCTTTTGGGCTTAGGATCATTACATAAAAAATTAGAACATGAAATACAACATCTTTATTGAAATCTTCCTTTACATGACCACTACATTCCCTCGTACTTAGCATTGAATCGGGTAACCTGAGGACATGCATAAGAAAAGTGTGACCTATAAAGCCCAGTAAGGGAGTACAAATGGAAAAACGTGAGGATTAAAATACATGTTATACAATAGGAATATCAATAGAGAATAAAAGAAACATGAACATAAAGGCAAGATAAAGCATGATATTCATAACATGGAAATGTGGCAACAACACTTAACATGGATTTAGCATGAGCCAAGGCTCATTGCACATAAAGCATGAGTAAACCATCATTGAACATGAAGCACGAGTAAACCCTCGTTTCACATGAATTATCATGATTCAACAATCATTGCACATGATGTATCATGATACTATACTTTACCCAATGCATTAAAGCGCTATAAGGGTGCACCCTTCTTAATACATTTCATTTCATGCATAAGTGTGCCACATAGATCATAAAACATGGATTCATAAAACATAAACATTTATTCCATGATAAAGGAATATGGAATTAATACATGAATGTTTTTAATCAATAATTAAAGGTGCATAAAGGTGGATACCCTTGATGGAGAAATGGGCATGGTATCCACTACATAATGGCATTGGCTTAGAAAACCGGTGCGATTTCAGCAGCGTAATGGTGTGACATAAGAATTCATAAAAAAATTTGATGAGATAGAAAGGGGTTCCTCATCATATTTACATGTAATGGAATGTAAGGAGGTTATATATATACATTTCCCAACAATTGTAATGGAATATAGATTCGTGATACAAATTTATTGCTTGAATGTAAAAGAAGAGAGAGAAGTTCCTTTCGGAATTTCGGCATAGTAACGGGTGTACATGGGAGGCATTTAATGAGAGAGAAATGGGTCTACCATCATTAAAACAATAATAGGGTAGTATGGGGGAGGTGAAAAACCATACCCCAAAATTCATAATTGAAATTAAAAGGGTAATACAACTTAAAGAAAATTGACAAAAATGAGAAAGGAAGAAAAGAGCCCTTACTTGGAAGTGTGCTTCCAAAGGCTAGAGAGAGGATTGTCATAGGCTTCTTGGGAGCTTGGGGCACCTTGGGAGGATTCTAGAATGGGTAGGGTAGAAGTTGGACGAACTCCAAGGGATTTTAGTGAGTAGGAAATGGGATCTTGGGTGGGTTTATATAGGAAAGGTGAGGGAATTCATTATTATTTTGGTTTGGGTCCCCTTACATTAAATTAATCCAAACCACAAACCATCTTATGGTTTTTGCCCATGGTTTTTGGAAAAGGGAAGAGGAAAACAATATTTTATAAGGCCCAAGTCCTAAATTCTTAAAATAATAGGGTTTCTTATGTGGAGGTGAGTCACACTCCCATGGAAGCTAATTTAAAAAGGAAAAGTGTTGAATATGTATTGAGGGGTCCATTAATGCTTTATAAAGTAAGTCAAACAAACCCAAAATCACATTACATTAATGATAACATATATATTGGCCGAAAATAAGGATTATTGTATTTTATTACATCACCATTGAGTCATTATGATGTCATAAAACACATTATATATTTAAACGGTATTTAATTTTTACCCAAAAATTTGACTGCCTCAGAAAATTATGAAAAATTCACCGTTGGATAATTTCGACATCTTGATTCTAGAAATGAAATTTATTTTATCTCAATAAATTTTAAATTTGTTAATTTTCAGTTTTAATATAAAAACCAACATTTATCAAAAATTCACGGGATTTGACAGAAATGGCTTTCAAACCTTAATATAAAATTTTAATTGCATTCATAAAATTATAAGATAAATTATATTTAATATAAATTAATATAATAATAATATTAATATTTTATTAAAATATTATTTAATTCAAAAATCCCTTAATTTAATAAAATAGATTTCTTAATTAAATAATAACTTAAAACACCATTTGTACTTTAAAAACTATTTACAATGTATCAAAAATGACTAGAAATTATATTCATTATTATATAAAAAAATAATGTACATTGACATAGTACTATGTATTTGTTACATAACCCCTTAAAATAGCCGCATAAGACCTAAGGGTAATGTGTGCGATGGTGACAAACTCTTGGGGTGGCTCGGATAACATCGCTCGAGTGGTAATCTCTATCAACTTCCACTTTTCCTGTAGATGGTCATGTTCGAGCTTTACATGGTGAAGCTCAACTTGGGCTGGGTCAAGGGCGAAGCCCAAGGATGCCACCTCTTTTCCGAGCTCTGACAAATGGGCTTCGTATGGGGCAATTCTACCGGATGATTCCATCAGATCTTTTTTCTGAGTAAATTGGATTGGTAAAAGTCCAATATTTATACTAATCATGTGATCACTGTACAACTTCTATATTAACAACGGTCACAATTCTTAACATAAAACCATAGAAATTGACATCTTATAAAAAAATATTTTTCATAAAGAGACATTTAACTGGATCAAGAGGGATTTTCCATTAATGAAACTTTGGGTCGTTACAATATTCCCCCTTATGAAATTTCACCATAAAAATTTTCCTTTTCTCACACTAAAACCAATGTGGGTAACTCAACATCATAATATCCTCTAATTCCCAAGTCGCTTATTCAAACTTGTGGTTTCTCCACAACACCTTGACGAGGGGCATTATCTTATTTCGTAGAACTTTTTCTCTATGATCTAAGATCTTCACTGGTTGCTCCTCATAAGAAAGATCATCTTCCAATTGTACCACCTCGGAAGAGAGTACATGTCAAGGGTCCGGTATGTACTTCCTTTAGAGCGATACATGAAAGACATCATGTACTTTGGCCATAGTAGGTGGAATTTCTAGTTTATAGGCCATAGCCCCAACATGATCACGAACCTCGAAGGGGCCGATGTACCTTGGACTTAAATTACCTTTCATTCCAAACATCATGACCTTTTTCCGTGAAGATATTCATGAAACACCATGTCTCCAACTTTAAACTCAATGTCTCATCGACTATTATCTTTATAACTCTTCTGTCGACTTTGGGCTGCCTTGATATGCTGTTGAATGGTTTGCACCTTCTCCACCATTTCTTTGACCATTTCTGGTCCAAGAAGCTTACGTTCACCAACCCCATCCCAGCATGCCGGTGTTCTGCACCTTTTCCCATACAGGGCTTCATATGTTGCCATTTGGATACTCAAGTGGAAACTATTATAATAAGTGAACTCAACCAGAGGAAGATGTTGATCCCATCCTCCTTTAAAGTCCATTGAGCACGCTCTCAACATATCCTAAAGTGTTTGGATAGTCATCTTGGATTGGACATCAGTTTGAGGATGATAGGCCGTACTGAAGTTCAGTTAAGTATTCAGAGCATGTTGAAGACTCTTCCAAAACATAGAGGTGAATCTTGGATCTCAGCTAGACACAATAGATTGTGGTACTCCATGCAACCTTACCACTTCCCTGATATATATCCATGCCAGTTGATCCAATGAAAAATCCTCCTGAATAGAAATGAAGTGTGCAGTCTTTGTAAGACGATCCACAACAACCCAGAATGCATTGTTGCCTTTGGATGTCCTCGGAAGTGTGGTGACAATGTCCATGGTGATGCTCTCCATTTCCATTCTGGTATGGGAAATGGTTGAATCATCCCCTTAGTCTTCTGCCTCTCTGCCTTCACTTTCTGACACCCCAGGCACTTTGATGTATATTCAGCGATCTCCTTCTTCATATTATCCCACCAAAAGTTTTCTTGGAGATCTCGATACATCTTTGTGCTCCCTGGGTGAATAGAAAAATTTGACCTATGTGCATCATCTAAAAGTTCCTTCTTTAGCTCCGGACATGATGGAACACATATTATTTTACCAAACCGCACAATTCCTTCTTCATTAACATTAAACTCCGAGGATTTCCCCTTTTTGATAGCTTCCTCTTTTTCTTGAATTCCCAAATTATCTTTTTGAGCATCCTTTAACCTTTCCAAAAGAGATGGTTGGGAAATCATTTGTGAAAGGATTGATGATGTTCCCATCTTTATGATTTCCACAGCCATCTTCATCAAGTTTAAGAATATTGGATCCTTCTCAATTCTCACCATTGATAGAATTGCTGGGTCCTTTCTACTTAGAGCATCTTCCACCTTGTTCGCTTTCCCAGGGTGGTAATGTATTGAACAGTCATAATCCTTGATAAGCTCTATCCATCTTCCCTGGCGCATATTAAGCTCTTTCTGTGTGAATATATATTTAAGAATATTGTGGTCAGTATATATCTCACATTTCTCTCCATAGAGATAATGCCGCTAGGTTTTCAAAGAAAAGATCACAACCTCTAACTCCAGATCATGCATTGGATAGTTTCGCTCATGGATTTTCAACTGCCTTGAGGCATAGAATATCACTTTATCATTCTACATTAGCACACAACCTAAGGACTTCTTTGAAGCATCACCGAATAACAAAAAAATTTCCCCAATTTTGGGTAAAGTGATCACGGGTGCAGTGATAAGCCTCCTTTTCAACTCCTTGAAGCATTCTTCGCATTCATCACTCCAAGAAAACTTAACTCCCTTTCGAGTTAGCTTGGTAAGAGGGTTGGACAATTGTGAGAAATTTCTCACAAATCGTCGATAATATCCAGCTAACCCCAAGAAGCTACAGATATCTGTTACCGATGATGGCCTCGACCATTCCTCAGTTACATCTGTTTTGGAGGGGTCCACAGATATCCCATTGCTTGTGATCATATGGCCCACGAATGAGACCTCTGTCAACCAGAACTCACACATGTTGTACTTTGCAAAGAGCTTCTCCTTGTGCAAAGTCTCTAGTATAGTTTTTAAATGCTCCTCATGATCCTCCTTGGTTTTGGATTATATTAGAATATCATCTATAAAGACTACCAAATTTTTTTCAAGGTAATCTCTAAAGACTCTATTTATCAAATCCAGGAATATTGATGGAGCATTCGTGAGTCCAAAATGAATTACTATGAATTCATAGTGCTCGTATCTTGTACGAAAATCAGTCTTGTGGACATCTTCCTTCTTCAACATTACTTGATAATATCCTGACTGCAAGTCCACCTTGGAGATGTATTGTGCTCTACGTAGCTGATCAAACAAGTCATAGATTCTTGGGAGAGGATACTTGTTCTTTATCGTGATTTTGTTAAGTTCACGATAATCGATGCAAAGCCACATTGACACATCCTTCTTCTTGACGAAGAGGACTGGTGCACCCCATGGTGAATCACTTGGGCGTATAACCCCTTTATCCAGATTCTCCTGTAGTTGTTTCTTCAGCTCTTCAAGCTCTACAAAAGACATTCTATATAGAGTCTTGGATATTGGTAGCCCCCTGGTATAAGTTCAATTGATAACTCAACATCTCTTCTTGGAGGAAGACCATGAAGTTCATTGGGAAACACTTCAGCGAATTCCCTCACAATAGGCATTTCATCAAGGATGGTTTCTTCCGTGGACTCAATCATCTGAGCCAGATATGCGTGCTCAAAAGGCAGTAAAATCCATGATTGAGATGATGGAGCTAAAGGAGATTCATCTTCCTCCTGACACTTGTCAAGAATCGGGGTCGATTCTCCATATGGATTGTGATTTCCCTTTCCCGACAATTTATGTTGGCTCTATATAAGGAAAGCCAATCCATGCCATGAATTGAATCAAATTCCACCAGAGGGAGTATGATGAGGTTCTCCGGGAAATTCAATCCACAGATTATAACAGGGGAGGACTTATACTCATGGGATGAAATGATTGCCCCATTTTCCGTACTCACCGACATCTTTAATTCCATGATTTGTGGTGGTGCTGGGATTGTTATACTAAACTTTCTAAATATAAAAGAATGTGTAGAACCTGAATCAAAAAGTATGTTTGCTATTCTTGAATGAATAACTAGCGTACCTATCACCACTTCTTTTTTGGGGTTCACTTCGGCATAAGTGATGGAAAAATATCTTCTTTGTTGTCTTGGAAGTTGTTGGTTGCCTATGATAACCCTTTGATTAGGGCACTGATTTGAAAAATGACCCAGTTCTTTGCATTTGTAGCATTTAACAACGCATTGAGGATTGAATGGAGCAATCCTCTCCTCTATCGTAGCCGTGGGTCCTTCTTGCCGACAGTTAAGAGCTAGGTTCCCTTCTCTTCCACACCTGAAGCATTTTCTCATCCCCTTAAGGCATTTTCCAGGGTGCTTCTTTCCGCACTTTTGGCAAGTGGGGTGCTGGATCTTATTATCACCATTGGATTTATCAATCGGACCACCAGAATTGAAGTCCACCTTACGCTTCTTGTCCCCATGATACCCCTGTGATTCCCCGATCTCCATTTCGATATTGAGGGCACATCAGACAACTTCCTCATAGGTGTCGAAGTAACGGATCGCTAATGCTTCCCGCAAGCTAGGATTCAGCCCACCAAAGAAGCGGTCAACCTTGCATTTGGGGTAACGAAAAAGACAGAAGCGTATTGTGCAATACTTGTGAATTTTTCCTCGTACGCTCAAAAAAATTCATAATCTTTTTGCTTGAGGGAAAGGAAGTCTCTTTCCATCTTAATCCAGAGGGTGCGCGGAAAATATTTATCGAAAAACATCTTTCGGAAATCCTTCCATTCTAACACCTCGATCTCCTCCTCAGGCTTCGTATTTTTTATCAACGTCCACTATTGATCAGCTTCACCCTCCATACGATAAGCCTCTAGGAGAAAATTCTCTTGTTCAGAACATTGGAGGATGTAGAAAATATTTTCAACGGAGTTGATCCATTGTTAAGCGATTGTGGGATTAGATGATCCACTAAAAGTATGAGGCCTTTGTCTTATGAAGCCCTCGATAGAAACTTTTTCGTTCTTAGGGGGGGTTGAACGTTCCTCTTGACCCGTGTTTCTATTCGAAACTCGAGTAAGCTGAGAGAGAAGTGTGACAAAGTTCGTGATTCCTGCTCCCATTGGATTTGGAATCTCATTAGTACAGTCATCACATTGATCTTCACAACGGTTGTTAGCCCGAGTCCTCCTATTACCGGCCATTGGCTAGAATAAAAGGAAAGCTACGGGTAACACATAAATGGTAATCCAAAGAAAAAATTTGATGAGTCATAAATAAACTTTTATTTCCTTAACTAATGAGTCTATAGGATTCAATCTAGGCTTTTCATGAACTACTTTCTAACATATATTCTTAGGGGATTTTTCCATTATTAAGGGTTCATAATAAGATTGTGAATTTATCAAAACATATCCCCCAGGAGTTTCATAACCAAAAGTGCAGCAAGTCCTATTTTCATGCACCAATTCCCGTACGATTGTAGCTTAAAGCAGTGTTTTCGGGTTTTACCCATAGGATACATCTGTTCCAGAGCCGCCTCTACCTGCTTGTATCCAGACAGAGATGTATTTGTTTGATAAACCACTTACATAGTATTTACCAAAACTTAGGGATGTTTTTATTATACTTATTCTTGTATCTAAGGATTTACTATGGTTTCCTAATCCCAAAAATTACTTAACCTATCCTCTGATACCAACTATAACAACCCTTCTTTCTTAGTACAACATAAAACATGATTTATTACATAAAACTTCACTTGATACAACAAAGAAGATCGAGATGTTTAGTGTCTTTGGGGCTTAATATCATTAAATAAAAACTAAAAAGATCAAATACAATATCTTTATTTAAAATTCCTTTACATGACCACTACATTCCCTCGTACTTAGCATTGCATGGGATAACCTGAGGACATGCATAAGAAAAGGGTGAGCTATAAAGCCCAGTAAGTGAGTACACATGGAATAACATGAGTAGTAAAATACATGTTAGAAAATAGTTATATCAATAGTTCATAAAAAAAACATGAACATAAAGGCATGATAAAGAATGATAATCATAACATGGAAATGTGGCAACAATACTTAACATGGAATTAGCATGAGCCAAGGCTCATTTCACATAAAGCATGAGTAAACCCTCACTGCACATGAAGCACGATTAAACCCTCACTGCACTTGAATTTTCAAGAGTCAACACTCATTGCACATGACGTATCATGATACTATACTTTACTCAATGCATTGGAGCGCTATAAGGGCACACCCTTCTTAAAACATTTCATTTCATGCATAAGTGTGCCACATGGATCATAAAACATGGATTCATAAAACATAATCATTTATTCGATGATAAAGGAATGTGGAATTAATACATGAAACTTTGTAATAAATAAGTAACGGTGCATAAAGGTGGATACCCTTGGCGGAGAAATGGGCATGGTATCCACTACACAATGGCATTGGCTTAGAAAATCGGTGTGATTTCGGCAGCGTAACAGCGTGACATAAGAATACATAAAAAATGGTTGATCCGAGAGAAAGGGGTTACTCATCATATTTCCATGTAATGGACAGTAAGTAGGTCATATAGATACATGTCCCAACAATTGTAATTGAATTTAGATTCATGATACAAAATAATTTCCTGAATGTAAAATAAGAGAGATAAGTTCCTTTCGGAATTTTGGCATAGTAATGGGTGTACATGGGAGGCATTTAATGAGAGAAAAAGGGGTCTCCCATAATTCAAAAAATAAGAGGGAAGTATGGGTGAGGTGTTAAACCATACCCAAACATTCATATTTGAAATAAAAATGGCAATAAAACATTGAGAAAATTGACAAAAATGAGAAAGGAAAAAAAATACTTTACTTGGAAGTGTGCTTCCAAAGGCTAGAGAGAGGCTTATGAGAAGATTCTTGGGATCTTATGGCACCTTGGGAGGATTATAGAGAGAGTAGGGCAGAGGTTGGATGAACTCTAAGGGATTTTAGTGTGGATGAAGTGGGAGGTTGTGTGGGTTTATATAGGAAAGGTGAGTGAATTATTTATTATTTATGTTTGGGTCCCCTTACATTAAATTAATCCAAACAACAAACCATCCCACAGGTTTTGCCCATGGTTTTTGGAAAAGGGAACAGGAAAACAATATTTTATAAGGCCCAAGTCCGAACTTCTTAAAATAATAAGGTTTCTTATATAGAGGTGAGTCACACTCCCATGGAAATTAATTTAAAAAGGCAAAGTGTTGAATATGTCATGAGGGGTCCATTAATGCTTTGAAATGTAAGTCAAACAAACCCAAAATCACATTATTTTAATGATAAAAAATATATTGGCCGGACATAAGTATTATGGTATTTAATAACATCACCATTGAGTAATTATGATGTCATAAAACACGTTATATATTTAAACGGTATTTAATTTTTATCCAAAATTTTGACTGGCTCAGAAAATTATGAAAAATTCACAGTTGGATAATTTTGATGTCCTGATTCACGAAATGAAATTTATTTTATCAAAAAAAAATTCTAAATATGTTAATTTTCACTTTTAAAATAAAAACCAACATTTATGGAAAACTCACGGGTTTTGACAGAAATGGCTATGAAACCTTAATATAAAATTTTATTTGCATTCATAAAATTATAACTAAAATAGATTTCTTAATTAAATAATAACTAAAAACACCATTTCTACTTTAAAAACTTTTTACAATGTATCAAAAATGACTACAAATTATATTCATTATTATATACAAAAATAATGTACATGAACATAGTACTACTTATTTGTTACATAACCCCTTAAAATAGCCGCATGAGACATAAGGGTAAGGTGTGTGATGGTGACAGACTCTTGGGTGGATCAGATAACATCACTCGAGTGGTAATCTCGATCAACTATCACTTTTCCTGTAGACAGTCCCATTCGAGATTGACATGGTGAAGCTCAGCTTGGGCTTGGTCAAGGGCGAAGCCCAAGGATGTCACCTTTTTTCCGAGCTCCGACAAATGGGCTTAGTATGGGGAAATTCTACTGGATGAGGCCATCACTTATTTTGTCTGAGTAAATTGGATTCGTTAAATTCCTATATTTATACTAATCATATGATCACTGTACAACAACTATATTAACAACGGTCATAATTCTTAACATAAAACCAAAGAATTTGACATCTTATAAAAAAAATATTTTTCATAAAGATACATTTAACTGGATCAAGAAGGATTTTCTATTAATGAAACTTTGGTTCGTTACAAGCCATGGCTTGTGCGACCATGTGAAATGGTCTTTGAAGTTATCCTTGACATACTATAATGACATTTTTTATGTTTCTTAAACATTAATGTGAAAAAATATTTATATTAATCCATATGTATATGTTATGATTATATATGTTACATCCCTTTTTTTCATCACTCCATGCCTTCTAACTCATGTGAAAATGTTTTATTACTATTCCTTTTCCCTTACTGGGTTATTTAGCTTATCCCATTGTTCTTGTTTTCCGCAAGGTATCCTATGTAGATGTATGCTCACAATAGAAGATAAAAATATCCTTATGGAGATTAAATAAAAATTTGTTTTTTATAATGTTTGATTATGTACCTAGTCTTACAAGACACTAAACTTTACGATCCTTGGATTGTACTCTGATTTATAATTATGCATAAAACCATGTAATGCTATATATTAAAGGAATGTGTCACTATAAAAATGATACTGAAAAAACATTAATTTTTTTAAAAAAGTATCTTGAAAAACAACCTATGATACCAAATGTTGGTCAGAGTAGGAAACTATAGAGGATGTGAATTGGAAGAGAAAGCGTATAAAGCAATTGGTTCAGTTTCATATTGAGACTCGGTCCACTACACATGGTCATCACCTTCCATCAAAAAATATATAAAATTTTCTTTGATCCACACTGTGGAACATGGTTAACAATAGTACATGAAAGTTTCCAGGTTACAAGACCTCTTCAATTGTTATACATGAAAAAACTAATAGCCTGCTCACAGAGTACCTCTTCCATGGTTATGTGTGGGTGAAACATGGTGTAAGAATAACTTTAAGGGAGGATATCTTGTATCCTACTGTTTAATTTAGGAAAAAAACTGTGTTCTTAACCTCAATACAAAAAATACTCAAAAAGTAATGAAATAGTAATGAAAAAAAAGTATGGAGTGTGATTTTAGAAGGTTTTGTGTGTCAATATATGCATTTTTGGACTCTTTGGATTCAATAGATGAAATCTTCCAGTCCTCTTTTAAATATAGAGTGTTGAGAGTTGAGTGTTCTATTTTTTTAGTGTAGTGAGATGTTCATCTTCTCCTTATACTTACGTCAATGATTCTTTCATGATGGTTCACAGAAGGTTCATATTTTTTTATTTCCAGTAGAAATTAGAATTTTTCGCTTCAGTGTATTTGTGCATTTATGGTAATTCTTATATTTTTCCTGAAATCTACTACATTGTATATTTTCTCTAGTTCCACACTTTTAATATTTATATTGGGTGATTGTGTTCGATCCGACATGATTCATTATCTCTATAACTTATACCTCATACTATTAGCTGATATGTCTACAAAAATTCATTAATTATGTCATATTCATTAAATGACTCAAATTTTACAGTTAGAATTAAATTTTAAATTAAATTGAAAAGATTAAAATAGGTTAGATATGGAATGGTGTCACAGTTGTGGTGATACAGTCAGAGTGCCACAGTCAAGGTAAGACAGTCATGGTGATACAATCACTCTGAGATCTTGAATAAGTAGAATCGTTATGGGGTCTAGTCCTGTGTGAATTCTGGAATTAGTAGTAAGAATAATTTTTCAGATAACTGGTGTCTCAAGTAATAGTGTATAGTACCTCTTCAATTTTTTGAATGATGTCTTGTTACGGTGTCTTGGAATTGGTAGAAAGGAAAAGATGTCATGTCCAATGAGAATATTTGGAACTAGTACGAATATTACAGTGTCACAGACTTTGTGAAAATCTGAAACCGGTAGCAAAATTACAGTTTCGTAGACTCATCCAAATATCTTTTAATCATTTTGAGAATTAATACTCACCAAATGGATTATATTTAAGCATTAGAACTATAAAACATAATATAATAAAATTAATATTATATTAAAATATTCATACTTGATTTGTGTTACGGTAAACCTGATTCGTAAGAATTAAAAAATTAAGATTCATGAGGATTGCAATAGATGGTAGTTGATATCCTTATAAAGTCAGTAAACTTCATCACTATGAGTGAATACATCTCTCTAGATCTGATTTATAGGATATAAATTAATGAAGTGTTCATGTTTCATTGATTACCCAATTATATTATATCATATCGAGACAAAAGATTTATCTCAATTTTCTGGAGAACTATTTTTCAACCACATGATACAAAATAGAGTTTTACCACTGCTTATCATGCTTAGACAGATGTTCAGTATGAATGAAAAATTCACACCCATGTGTATATGTTGAGATCATTTTCTCAGAATTTCTAGGGTAGCTGGGATTATCACTATCCCCTAGATGAGTATTCATTCAAAAAAATCATTCACTCATGAATTTAGGTGAAAAAATATGAAGCCCTTTATGGTATCAAATTTAGATATCTATCTTCTGGGGATGAGTTTAGAGAAATCAATCTATTTGGACTTGATATTTCTAAGGATATGGACGAGGGGGTAAGAACAATTCAGTATAATATCAAGGTAGATCAAATTTGATATATAAGTTATGATTATAACCATGGATGAGACCTATAATTTGAATTTGTGAAAAATTGTTTCTATTATTTCCCCTTTGAATAAATTTATGATATTATGGATGGATGGTAAGTTAATATTTATGTATATTGGTCCCTCTTAGATTCTTTATCCTATCTGGATGATAGACTTTCTCTAGGAATATTCTATAAATATCTCCCATGACAATTGTGTTTTCCCTTTATCTCTCCTAAAGAAGTGCATACCCAACCCTTTTAATGAACATAACTCATAGGTCATACAACTAGAGTAGGATCCTTCTTATAAGAATCATTCTTTTGAAATTATGAATTGTACCGAGAATGTTCTATGAAAAAAAACACTCACCTGACCAAATTTGTGTGGAGAAATCACCAGTTAGAGGAATATACAAGGGATTTTTAGGAAATTATGAAGTGAAACAATCCTCATATTTTTTACCCATGTGATGAATTCAGAGGGAAAAAATCAGTTTAGGGTGGTACAATGTAACAAACGTAGTTTTTATGGTCCTTATTTTATAAAAAAAATTAAATTATTTTTTTCTTGAAATGTACTTATTAAAAAATTCATTTCATGTGTCACTAACTTGGAGTATGTTACACGACACCAAATCTGCATACAATACAAGGAAAATTGAATCAACATATGAATTTTCATAAAAATTGATGTATGTTATATAAATCATTAACATTTCTATGAACATAAATTTACTGTTATAATTATTTAAATGATATAATTATATCCTACCCATTAAACATATTTATATGAATAGTAATAACTACTTTTAGAATAGTTCTTTTATGATATTATTATTTAAATAAAACAAATTGACAATGAAAGATGCAATTTTTGTTAAATTCTTTATATGTTAAAAAAATAACATTTTCTTAAATGAAATTCTTTTATTACACTTCTGTGACAATTAATAAAATGAATTTCTTATACATTTTGAAATTAAATTTGAATAAATAAAAAGTTTTATTTAATTTAGAATATATAAATCATTTTTTGGATATTTTTTAGGATTTTTCATAAAAACTCCATTTTTGGATGAAATGTGAAAAATATAGGATTTTAATTAAAAATTACATTTTCATATAAAATATTTGTACGGTTAAATTATATTTTAACTAGTATTCAAAATTTATTATATAATATTTTTATATATTTATAATATTTAGTTAATTAGATCCATTTTACCATTGAAATTAGATATAAAACGTGAAAAATTGATTATCATTTTTTACTTTAAAAACTCATAATGTCAACATGACTATGGGATTAATTCTTAATTAATTTCTACCAATAATTTGATATGAATTTGGAATAATGTATTATATATTTAGACTCATAATACTGTATAATATATAATACGTTCAACCTTGTTTAGGAGCAATAGAATTTGTGAAAGTGATTAAAAATAATTACAACAATTAAGGTAAAATTAAGCATAATAAGGGGATAAACCATAATCATAAGTCCCAAAAAACCTATAACCATGTACAAAATCCATTATAAAATAAACTATTTCGACCATATAATCCATTTAATGATTTTTCATAATTATTGTATCCACTTAAAATGTGAAAAATGTGGGTATAATTCTCTCATAAAATATTTACAAGAGTGAAACTCCTCCTTCCCTATAAAAAGGAACCACCCCTTAAACTACTTAACAATCTTAAAATCACTTATTTTAGGAAATGATCATCCCAATACACTTACAGAAATACCTAAATTTCACATTTACACTTACCTTCAAGCATAAATTCTTCAACGAATCATTTCGGTCCAAACGAAAAAGGGTTACCCGATAATGAGATATCTCTCTCAAGCTCCTTTATTTTATTTTCCTTCTCCACTACTCTAATATTTATATTCCATGATGTCATAAAAAATTATAATTAATATAAAAGTATGTTTTTTAATGGTTAAACCTAAACATACAAACACCTCCATCTAATTGGTAACAAACATACTATTTATGTTTCTGGAGAACTACCACCTCACTAAACATTGATTTTTCATTTTTTCCTTTACCACTTATGATAGTATAAATAAAGGGAAAATCTTTTTTTTATATCCGATATATTATATTTATTATATATTTATGAGTCTATATTCCTTGTACAACACATATATTCTTACCATTCATTTGGTGTGAATACAATAATTTCGTTTGAGGATGTTAGGACTACTGCCCGCTGAAAGTGATGTGATTCATTCAAAAAGTACATGGAATGCATTACGGATGGGTTTAATAAATATTAATTATATATATGACATTATAATGATAAAATAATATATATATATAGGTAGGTTTATTTTTTTCATTCAATATGACAAAAAAATGGAAAGAATGATCAGGCGTATATACAGCTTACCGTCTCCCTAAACGGTGTATTCAATTTCACACATCAAATTATATGAAATATTTTAATATAACTATAATATATATAAATGATATTTACATCAGTTATTACACTTTTTAATCATGGTATAAGTATAAGAACCAATGATATAACTGATTAAGGAACCTCTGATGAACAAATAGAATACTATTTTAGGGAATACCTTTACATAGGATGACAAAAAGTGTGTAAACATATAAGGAATTTTATTTAAGAATACTATTCTATAAAATATTTATGATAAATTAAATTTATTAAATATGATTTTTTAATGAGTTTGATGATAATCAATACATAAAGAAAAATAATTTCATCTAACATTTTATTTCTATGAGAAACATGCTTTATTCACCACCCATTTATTTATGATGTATGAAATTCAAATGAATGTATTCTAGTTATCTAATACTAATATTAATGGTTTTTAAAATATCCATTTTATGATGTTTCATTATTGGGTTTTAGGTTTCAAATGTTACAAAATCAGCAAAGTCATTTTGGCTCAATTTCCCTTCTTTTAGACTCATGCTTTGGTATGTAGATAAATTATTCTTATTGTGTATATAAATCCATTTTATAGGTTATATCATGAATCTCCTCTTTTTCATGAATTTCTAAGCTTCATGTGATTTAATTTTCATATCTGGATAGTATGATCCTAAGTAACCTAGTGGTAGGAGTTTATTGAACCAATCCCAATACTTTCCGAGAATGTTAATGATTATGCTTCAGTTGATGAAATAATATGATCAATATCTCCTAAAAAATCATGATTTTAATTATAATCTATTTATTCAAGATATATCCTGATACTATTACAAATTTTACAATCATTGGTACATAATGTAATTTTTTAATGTAAAATATGAACATTTCTCTCTTCGGTCGGAAATCTATTGTATTAAAAAACTGTGTTTTTAAAATGTTTTCAAAAGTTATGTGAAGCTACTTTTCAAGGAAAACGGATTTTAATATCATTTTATGGTCTTAAATGCTTCAGTTATATATTTCAAAGTATATTTTCAAAGAAAATTGTTTTAAAAAATGTTTTCTGATTTAAAAAGTGTTTTCAGAGAACAATGTCTAATTTTCTCAACATATGGTTTTAAAAGATAATTTAAAATTGATTCCAAACTATGATAACAACTTTTGGTGTTACAAGTTCCTTTGTAGGTAAATTATTCAATGTTTCCATTCATTTTATATCACTTAATTTAATATTATATGATGGACTAATGATTATGAGACCAGTTTCTCATTCATGGGTTATATGATTTTGAAACATAACTCTTTTCAACCGATATGGCTATGATGAAATGATTTTGGAACCTATATTTTTCTAGTGGTTATGATACTTTTACATGTTTACAATACACTTTTTATTTCATGTGATATGATATGATTAATTTTTATCTTGTGGAACATGTATGCATGACATTATTCTGAGAGGGTAGGACCTGTATCCCTCTCGAATGCATTGGGTAAATATTTATATCTCTTGAGATAGATTAAAATGGTCATGAGAATGATCATAGACTACTAAGATGGTTGTGTGAGTTAAACATGACTACCAAGATAGTATGATGAGTGAACTCATGCTATTAAGATTCCTAGAGAAGTAAACCTTGACTACCAAGATGGTAAAGAGAGTTAAACACAACAACCATGATGATCTCGGTATTGATTCCTCGGATACTATAGAAACCATATTATATATGAATAAGTGTCTACCACAATTCCTTGTTTTATTCCAATGTTATGATGTCATGTCTTATGTTCTTTATTTCAATTTTATTAATGCCTTATAAACATAAATTATTTATGAAATGATTCACATATATGAGCTTTGATATTCATGGTATGATCTTTGATTTTCATGATCATGTTATCATACCAATATGATAATGATTATTCATACAAATATACATAATATAAACGTACTGATCATTTGATCCCACCGATTTTTATGTTTCATTCCCCAGTTTATGATGATATGTAGTATGTTTGATGTGTCTAATTAGAGTTCCTGTCATGAAGAACCTAATGAAAGATAATGTATCACACTTATTTACCATTTTCAGTGTTTCCTTCATTCCAAAGGCACAAGACAAGTATGGTCTTTGGGTGTCTATTATTATAATGTTTTAAGTATTCTACAAAATTTATGTAATGTTAATGTTTGAAAATTGACGGTCTCCATTGTTTTGGAGACAAAGGGATTACTATTTTTTCTATAGTAGATCACCATATTTTTTGTGCATGAAATATGAAAATCATGAGATGAAAATTTATATTAAAAAAAATATTTAATATTTATGTTGCTGAGGTTATTTGGGAAATAGTTTTATTCATTCATGGAATGATTTAGTTTCAAATTTTGGTATTACTATTAAATTATAATTATTATTGTATGATATGATGGATTATCTATTTCGGGAATTATCTTAAAAGGTGATAAGTATATTAGTTTTTATTGTAAAAATACAGGTGAAATATATTTATTATCCATTTTATGGTTATGTGGTCTTTAAATGTGTATTTTATAGATTCAGGTATATAAACATCCTCAGGAATAATCATCATTGGGATAAAAATAAGTGACTTTTTGTGGAAATTGAAAAAAGGAAGAAATTGTATTCATAAAGATAGTATAATTTTTCTTATAATCTTAATCAAGATTGAAAATTAATTCTTTTATATAAGTAAAATGATCTAAAAAATATTGTACTATTATATTCATATCTAAGGAATCATATTTAATTTTTAATCATCACATATTTTTGGTTTTGAGACCTTCTATAATTCATTAATCATTCACATGGTTGGGATCAATGACTACAATAACATTCCAAAATTATGTAAAAATTTCTTCTTGGACGAAATCTTTACTTCCCACTTTCGTTCTATTTTTTTTGTAACATAGAATGTGTTTTTGCAGATGACCCTCAAAATACCCTTTCAATTTTATAAAGAAAATGTTTTAATTTCCCATTTTATGGCATTGGATGAAAAGATAATTATTTTTAAGTATCCAACATTGAATACAAAGTTATTTTAGAAATTGGGAGTATGGAATTTATAAAAAGTGGTTCATATAACACTCTATGATTTTAAAAGAATAATATTATGTTTGATAGTGTAAATGACATGTAACCCTAATATTAGAGGAGAAAGTAACCCCTCAAGGAATTATATAATATATTTCATTTTATATAAATTTAATCAATATAACAGCTTTAGATTCATGCAACCCCAATAATTTTATGTTCAATACCTTATTTAATAGGCAGCACCGAGCATAAAGAGCCCATGATATATATAATTGTTATAAAAAATCCACTAATTTGGTGGTTATGAATACTAATAACTACATTATGATATATATATATATATTTATTTTATGAAAAATATAAATTATTTATTAATTTTTAGTAAATAATCAATAAAATGTAAGTAAAGTAATTTTATTATTCAAGAATATATTTTCCTCAAATAAATTTTTTGATTACTTTCAGCAAAAATATTATAATTATTTTTTTTGAAAATTTATAAACTAAATTTTCTTAAATTAAATTCATTTTTCAAATAAAAAGAGAATAAATTATTTTTGGTTATATTCTGGGACATTCTAGATATTATTTATTTTTAGTGGATAGTTAAAATACAAATTATTGTTAAAAGTTCATTTCATTCCATTAAATTAAATAATTTAAAAGTAAATTTATTTTTTAATGTGATTTCAAGGACCTAATTATTATTTAGTCATGTTGAGTACACATAATTACATTTGGATCCAAATTGAATTTTATTTTAAAATAAGTTTGTTTTTATGTTTAAAAAGAGGTTTCTTTTGATAATTGTTTTAAAGTGCATAATGTTTATCCATTTTAATCAATTAAAATAACACCCACATTAGAATTTTTAAAATTAAATAAATAAATATATATATATATATAAAATAAATTTCTAAATTTTAATTTATTTTTATATTGTGATTTTCATTATACATAGAGTTCAAATAAAATAATCATGTGCTTTAAAACAATACACTTATAGAAAAACGACATTTCATCACGTCTGTGGGGTTTCCATTAATTTGTTACCTCTTATAGAAAAATTATTTTTAAAAATAAATTTCTTTTTTAAATCAAATATTAAACTTTATACTAGGTTGAATTTTGTATAATTTTTTGATAATTGTAATTTTTTGGAAAATAGTGGAAAATATTGAATTTTAATAGAGAGAAATTATTTTCAAAGTACTTATAAATATGGATTATATATTAAATTTGTTAAAAATATGAATTAGACAAATTATATATCTAGTAATCAAATTTATGTAATTTTAATCAATTTTATTTAGAAATTGGATATAAAAACATAATGTAAATTTGAACATTTTCCTTAAGAAACCCCCCCTTTCCCATCAAGTTTACTTGAAGAATTTTAGATTAAAATTTTCCACTTTTCTGAATTTAATTATAAAAAATGTTCTCCAACATTTGTGTAACATCCATAATATCATTTTCAGGTATTTTTATATTTTATTTTTGGCTTATCATTTTCACTTAGTTTCAATTTGAATTTTGTAGGAAAATTGAGGATTTTGGGAGGATAGGACCCTACACATAGTTGGCACACAATTAATAGTAATTGTGTTCCCATTATGTCTGACCAAGAGGTAATATAATAAACCTATAACATGAATTCATCATGTCCATGCAGCTCTGACCACATAATAGTGAAGTGGGTCATCATTCAGATAGAACGCTCTGCATTGTCACTCCACGCTTTCCCAAACTGTGCGGAATACCCATGCACAGTGTCCAAATCATTAAAAATTCTCCACCCTTATTGGTTTTAACCCTAATATCACCGTATTTCTCAACCCACTCTATATTCTCCTACATAGGGATGCCTCACCCTTCTTTATCCTCCACAAGGTCTCCATTTTTGTGTCAGATTTGGATCCATTCCTGCTCAGTTCTTCAAGTAAATGTTTATTCTCATTTATTTCTTCTCTATTCTAGGGTTTCATATATTATTTGTGTTTTTTTATCTTCTATAGCCTTTGGATTCCAATTTAACTGTTGAATAATGAACCTTTCTGCTCGATCTTGTTATTTTGGGCTCGATCATTATCCATTCTGGTGTGATTGAGGTGTGGTATGAGTTTCACACTGGATTTTAGGGATTTCAACACCAGAGGTAGGTGATTCCATTCTTAAATGATTGATGATGAATTTATAAGACTTTATTTTGTTATTTATCATGTTTTTATGAATTATTAATGTTGTGTGAATGAAATTTATTCGATGTGATTTTATATGCCATTAATTTTAAAATGAAAATTTCTTTGGAAAATGGTGTACTCTTGATGTTTTCACTTATGTGTTCTTTTGAAATTTTTTATTATTTGGGTAAATGCTTTATTATGTAGTTTTGGTAATGAGAATAATGTTTGGATGGTTTTTCTATTGGGTTTGATCATTGAAAGATGTTTCCGGAGTGAAAATGGTGGCTCTTGATGTGTTTAATGCCTTTCTTGGCTTGTGTAAATGAATTTGACATTTCTAAATAGATTGAGTATACTAAAGGATTCATGGGTAATGTGGAGGGTGGAATAGGGCTAGCATGCTAGTGATGTGGAGGTGGCTATGACCCGGTCTCACTTTGCTGAATTGAAAATGAAAACACTAACAAAACATTGATGATGATCTGTGGCCATTAGAAGCATTGTATGTTTCTCATGTCTAATGGATCAGGCACCAAAATGTAGATGGCTTTGGTTCCTATACCACTTATCACCGAGATGTGAGGTTCTGCGGTCTATTCACTAGTTAATATACATAGGACCTCTCCCATGTTTGGTGCTCTTGACTAAGTATTTAAAACCATCGATATAAGGTTTGGTTTTTGGGTTACTTCAATTGAAATGTTTTTCCATTTTATTTTTCATTCCATAAAAAAAATTCAACAAAACTATTTTATTTTAAATTGTTCATTAATTTCCTTTCCTTAATTACACTTGCATGTTTAATTTTTCATTTAACATTTAGAGCATTAAATCCTTTTGGGGTGGAATTATTCTAGGAAATAACTCACATCTTATTTACACCATTGGGTGTTTGAAAACATGATAATGTTTGATATAGGAAACTGAATATATTTTTGTGATGCATGTTTTATATTATAGGTATCCTACCGGGAGGTGGTACAATGATGTTTGGAAGGAGATTTTCTCTTTTCATTATGGTGGTTCTTAGAGATTGTTTTTGGTTCCCTTTTGGTAGTAGCCCTCTTTTGCTTTGTATAAAAATGTGGACAAAAATATGAAACTTTGTAATGTATTGTTTGGTTTAGTTTTCCATCATTGGTTTATTTTACATAGTTGATTTTTTTTATATTTTCATGGTTGGTTAAATCATTCCCACTACCTTGTATTGATACCTGAGCACTTGTTCTATCCCTTGGAGATTAGGAACACACTTTTATTATTAAGACGGATTGGGTTTGGTTCCAGTTCAGATAGATAGATAGCATTGTTTGTGAAAATTGTTATTAGAGGAGGGTTTATATCTTTGAGTCATATTACCTTGTATGTGTCTAGATTTCCAATAGATGTGACTATAAGGGGTCATAGTTCTATTTGTGAGTTGTGTCCATGGATTTCCCACCTTGTTATAGACCTCAAGTCACTAGGGGATGTTGGGATGTTTGGTTTCCTTCTTCTCCAGATAGGGGCCATGTTGGCTGCAGACAGTATGTGGACACTAGGTGGGGGTGAGGTGGTTTTATTAGTTTATTTGGAATGTTTGATTTATTGGTTTTGTGTTTTTGATAAAATTTAATAGATCTTTTTTTAATTATTACTTCATGTGACTATTTAATTTTTTAGAAACCTTACTCCAAGGAGAGTTCCCATGAAACCATGGGACAAATTAGAAGAGATTTCTCTCTCACCTATTAATTATAGGATTGTAGATATTGTGGTCTGAGCTATTCATGATTTTGGATAGGGAGTAGTCTTTCTCCTTCTCAAGTCAGGGGAGATGATACTGGATCTCCAATGGATAAATACCAATAATATTTGAAGATTAAACATCAATATTTCCATGGTATCTTAGAGACTTAGGAAGCAGAGGATTGGATCAATACGGTAGAGTTCAGGTTAGAGATCCTAGAAATTCATGATTATGTAAGGGTGAAGTGTGCTTCATTTATTCTTGAGGTTCCTAGTTAAAGGTTGTTAGAATCAATGATTTAAGGAGGGAAGCATGAGAATATGAGTTAGAAATTCTTCAAGGACTTATTAAAAAACAATAAATCCCCAAAGTCTTGGAATATTCTAGGTCTTGAGAGTTTATGGATATTTTCAAGGGGAGCAATAAGTGAAGGATTATGCTGACCATTATGGTGAGATGGTTTGGTATGCATATGAGATATTCTATAATGAGAAAATGAAAGCTCAATGGTTTGAGAAAGGTCTATGGACAATGATATATTCTCATGTATTCTTTTTCAAGATGAATACTTTATACTGAATTTTTTGATCAAGCTTGTATGTTTGATATTGATATCAATGTTCAGTCAGTTTCCTCTAGATCCATGTCAGTTATGGGTAATGTAAGTTCATCTGAAATGGATATTATGTATGATGACCAAAGTAAGAAGATAGTGAAACTTCAGGAAAACCTTCTATGTTATCCTCATTTATTTTTTATGATGTTGGGTCCATTCTGTGACACTTTTTTGGAAAGGTGGAACACACTCGACCTAATTATTTATATTCTCCGAAATCATATCACCTATGTGTAGTGCTGGGGAACATGCAGTGATTTTTCAAATATATGCATTCTTATCATAGAGGTGTAGGATCAGTGACTTCCATGGGAATGAATGATCAGTTAGAACCATCCTGGATAGTGTGATCATTGTTTCTTGGTTGAGGAGGCATGACTAGATCTTCTTCTGGTCAGAGTCATCTCAGGATGGAGGTGCATTCTGGTGGTCGTGGTAAGGCTTATACTGATACCAGAAACCTTCATACCATGGAGTATAAACCATTGGGATAGGATGTAGGGACCTCAACTATACGAGGTAAAATTCTTATTGCATCCTATATTGCTATAGTTTTATCTGAAACTGGTGCATCTATGTCTTTTATATCTTCACAAATTCTGATCCAATTAAATTTTCTGACTGAGATATTATCTTTTGTGATGGATTTGGTGACGCTATTAGGCAAGAAGAAGGAATAGTGTCTCAAGTTCCTGTATTTTTTGTTGTCCATGTCATGGATTGAGAAAGAATGGTATTTCTATGTCCTCGATATGGATCTATTTTATGTGATACTTAGCGGGGAATTTCTAGGAACACATTGATTATTATTGGTGGATATATAGTTTCTTGGATCTAGATGGAAGGGCTCAGGTTTTCCCGAGAGAACGGGATCCTCAGTCTGGTCATGCCGGTGCTCCACTCCTGGAGTTGGGTAATCATAATTTTCAATTAATTTCACTTATGTTGAAGGACAATGGTGGTGCTCCAATGGGAATACTACCTTATGTGGTGGAAGTGTTCTTGGACGTATTTCATGATGATTTTTCTGGTTTACACCAAGAGCATGATGTGTATTTCTAGATTGAGTTGGATCTAGTGAAAAACCAATATATATTACCTCATACCATATGCCCACACATAATTTAGGGAATTAATGAAACAACTGGATGATTTGGAATCTGAAGGGTTCAATCACCCGAGCATCTATCCTTAGGCATCTTCTACTTTGTTCCCAATTAAGGCTGGTATATCTCACCAGTTATGCGTTGACTACTAGAAGTTAAATAATGTTACCATCAAGAATAAATACACCTTTCAACTAATTTATGATCTATTTGACCATCTGAAAGGGGTAATGTGATTCTCAAATATCAGCTTGCATTCAGGTTACCAAAAAATCAGGATAAAGGAGCCTGATATCCTGACAATGGATTTCCAAAGAAGGTATAACCACTGTGAGTATTTTGTCTTGCCTTTCAGATTGACAAACTCTATAGTGGACTTTAAGGAGTTCATTATTAGGGTAATCTACTAGTATCTCAACACCTGTGTGGTGTAATTTTTTTGATGACATCCTGGTCTACTCTAGATCTGATGTAGAGAATTAACATCTTTTACAGATTGTGTTGGGAACTTTATGGGATCATCCTACTTATTATACATTCTCAAAGTTTTTTCCCTGGATAAAAGGTTATTATAGGTTTTTTGTTAAATATTTATCATGGCTTTCCTCCTATATTACCACACTCACAAGGATGTGGGTTATGTTTGAATGGATCCTGGAATGTTAAGAATCCTTTAAGGAGATGAATGTGGAATTTGACTACTCAATCTGTGTTAATCTTACTGGAACCTGAAACCCGAAATGGGGAATGTGGTTTATGTTTACTCTTTAGGTATAGGTATTTGGTGTGTTCTTATACTGGATGATCAAGTGGTGAAATATTTTTCTCCCCAACTCCAACCAAATAAGAATAATTACTTGAACCCCATCATGGTGTTAGCAGCAGTAATGCATGATTTTAAGATTGGGTGTGACTTCCTCTTTTGATAGAATAATTTAGTTTCCTCTGATCATAATAGCTTAGCCAATAACTTCTCGTAGAAGGATATCGATTTTAGGAAGCACCATTAAATCGAATATTTGTAGTGGGTTGACTTTGATATAATCTATACCCTAGGTAAGGGTAATGTGTTGGCTGTCACCTTGATACGGAATGAGCGAGTCTAGTATTTATTGATTGTTTTTTAATTTTGTGGTTAGTTAAATCATTCCCACATGATTTTATTGATACCATGACACTTCTGCTAGCTTGTGGGGATTGGGAATGCCATTCTGGCCTTTCTACGAATAGGGTCATGAACCGGTTTAGATGATGACTCGACTTGGTTCCTAAAATTTAGAATCAGAATAATTTATTATTTTAATTACATCAAAATAATTTTTTTAACAACATTAATAGTGAAAATATTAAAAATTAGCTATAACTATTAAGGAAAAAATGGGGTTTTGGGGGGTTAAACTAAAAAATAAGAATTTAAATTATCTAAAAACATGTATAAAATATATTTTCAGATCACATTTTTTCCGTATACCATCCTTTATAATGTATGGTCCATTATTGATTCATTATGTGATGAAAAATATTCTAGGAATTCATTATTTTCCAAAATTACAAGTATCTCACCCACCTCGCTTATAATTGACCACCCCAACTCCTCATCTCTTCTCACCCAAAAAACCTAGTTTAGATTATACCTAATAAAATTACTTCATAAAAACCCAAATATATTCCATTAAGATTTATTTTTTAGATAATGCAATCCAAGGAAGGCTTTAGGTTCAACAAAAAGGAGGTTACCTGATGAAGAGGTGAGATTTTTGAAAGATCGTTTTTATTTATATTCTTACACCACCTACTTAAATTATTATTAATCCACGATGAAATAATATAAAAATCATATTACATATTTTGAGTTGTTTTTGGTTAATTTCATGACTGAATACCATCTACACTTTGGTCCAATGGGTTATGAAATCATCATTTGTGTGTACGACAGACTACTGCCTCACAAAACGATTTCATTCTTTGGTCAATTACCACATATCATGGTTGAATATGATTATGGATAAAAAAAATATGTATATATATATTTATTATATTTAATGAATAATCATTCATATTGTGTCATTATATCATATATGCATTGTTTACTTCCCATTACATAGGGGATATTACAATTTCATTCATGTTTATAATAGACTACTGTGTCACAAAACAATGCGATCAGTTTTCTATAATACATTATATAAAAAATAAAAAATATTATGTTTATAAATAAATATTAAATAACATACATATTTATGACATACATGACATAATTTTCATTCCAATAAAATATTATATATCATTTTATTTTTCACCTTTTCAATCACTAAAAATTGGTAACATCATTTATGTTCATGTGGATTGCCACCTTCACGAAGAGATGTGACTCTATATTTTAATGACCACAGTAAATGGATGATATATATAAGTATATTTAAAGAAACAATGTGTATTTAATTATATTATGACAATTAAGTAATGAAAAAAACTCCCTTACCTCCCTTCCATAATGATCAATGAAAAAATGAAACATTAAACATGCGTACATATGTCCTCCAGTTCTCATGGTCGTAACATATATCATTTTAAAATACCATCATTCATAATTTTTCTTAATGTTACAAGTATAAATATGATAATTATTTCATTATTATAATTCTATTAATGATAGAACTGTGTTGTATTCTCAATAACCAAAACGTTCATATGAAATCATGACTATGAAAAGTGGGTAGTTAACCCTGAAAAACATTTAAAATAATGAATTTTTATTAAATAACGAGTTATAAGATGTTATAAAAGGATAATATATGGTATTAAAAATATTAAAAAGATTATTTAATAAGTTATTATTTTATAAAATATAAATTAGTTTAATGAACATTCAATAAAAAGAAATCATGAGGTCAGAGATTTTGTAACCAAATTATCATTAATTAGGTTAAAATTATACTTAATTGATTATTTTATGTTTATATTATTTGTGTAATGGCTTGACGAGACACCCTAGGAACCTCTTGGTTATTTTCACAAGTATGAAAACAAAAACATTAATTGTTGAAACTATCTATTGTTTGTTTGGAATCTTGATTAATAGAACTACCAATACACTAATTGAATAAAATAAAAATTCCCTTGGATTTCTACCATGGATAAAAAACATAGGTCATTATAGAAGATGTTTTTAGACAAGTTCGCTGTGGAATTAATAATGATACAAATGAATCCCTATTGATTTCTAAACTCTTTATGGATTTAGGTATGTGACATTTATCTTATTATGGTTGACCTTGATGTTTCTGTGGTGTATACAAAAGGAAAGAAAGTTCATAATGTCTCCTTAAAAGAACACATCATGGTGTTCAGCTTCATGTTCATATACAATTATTTTATGAATATTATTTTGAGTCCAGGGGGATGATAATATAACTATTAATACCTAATAATAAGATCATTGACACAGAAGTATAATATTATTCCTAGAAATGATGTTAAAAGAATATTCATGGGGAATTTTTAAGTTGATCTAATATTTTTCAAACTAATGGGAATGAACTACAAGAATAATATACCCAGAGGCTCCATTAAGACAATAACATCTTTATATTCAAGGTCCATAATATTTTTATTATACTATGATTACCTATCCATGAAATAATGTACCTAGAATCCATTAGTCCCATAGATCAATACTTCCTTAGTCTGAACTCAGAATCTATCCTTCAAACAATGTTTATTGAGATTCTAAAATTGATTCAGACCCAAATTTTTCAATTCTTATTCATATCTATAATGATGTTAGAAATATTTTCTCTATTGAGCCTCTCAAATGAAGTTGTATTTGATCATAATTTTGACATTGGATTCAAACTTGGCCATATGGTAGGGATGCATTCTTTTGGATAATTGTTTGAAACCATAATAGTAATTTGAAAGACTCAAATAAAGGGTGGAAACCATCTATTCTATCATATGAATTTATATGAAATTATAAGATAACTAATGTTATTAATTTTTTATGAGGAATATATGAATCTACTTATCTTCAAGATATATTGGTTACCTAATCAATGTTGGCCGCAAATACACTAATGCTCCCAGAATTACTGGAATATACTTATCAAGGGTGGTGAAGACGCATTTCTCAAATGTGGTAGGAGAGTCTCAAAGGCCATACTATAAATATTCTATATTAATTTTGTTGAATGTGCCCTCAAGAATAGTAGACAATATGGAAGAATTCTTATACATTTTATGGTATTGGGAATTTTTTCAAAGTGCTGGGAGGGCCCAGTCATGGGTCTCAGGATGGAGATAATTTTGATGATTCATTCATTCTTATATACTGTCATTGATGGAAAGAGAGTCATTGACAATACCAGTTTTAGGATACATATCTAGATAAATTTTCACCTTCCACCGAGAGAACATGAAAATTATAAATTTTGGATAGATGGATAAAGTGAACTTTTAATTGGCATGTTGTTCTCCCCATGTACAGATGTAGTTATATAGAAATTAGATTGAAAATCTTCCAAATTTTAGTGTATTTCAAGAGATAAACTATATTCCGATATTATGATCATAGTAAATCAATAATAATTTCATATAAAACTAAAGGGATTTGTTGGGCAATTTCATAAACTTGTTTTTGTGACAATCCAAATATCACCCACTTCCTTCGGTATGTTTCCTTCTAACTTATAGAAAACCAATCAATAAGAAAATGTGGTGTTTCTACATCATTTATTTCCTAGATTCCTATTTATATAATAAATAATTAACTGATTGTATGATAATGGATCCCCCACTTTGAAATGAATACATTTAATTTTGAGTATAACATTGAATTTCCGTACTAGATATCTGTGGACTCAATATTAGACAATAGGTCCCTCAACTAAACCTATAATTTGATCTTCCAAATGATATTTTTCTCTCTGTTATAAATAATTTATTTTATAGAGTCAATGTATAAAATTAATATTCACTATATCCTTAAAATATATATTTTAGATTAGGAGATGATAAATCTAGATTCTGTTATCAATTAATTCTCATTGAATATCAACATCATCAGTCTTTCCTTGAACATACATGGATTAGATGTTCCCCTCAATGGAATATTCTTACTTTTTCTATTTTATTTTCATATTTTTATAATAAAAATCAATGAATATATAAACCTAGGGATAATAGTTATATTACCGTATTGTTATATGATAAATTAGTTTGCAGTGGATCTAATTGTTTAGTCATCTTGGTAGACTAGTTACATAAATAAAACACATCTCAAAAAATAAGATATAGAATGAAATATTTTGATAACATGATTATCCCTTCCACTATATCCTTCAATATTACACATAATCCCCCTTTTGGATTCATAGGGATTGTAAAACAAATAAGGGTATGTTCAAATGAACAGTAAGGAGTATAATATAGTGTACAATTTCACAACATAAACATGATATAAGATATATAAAATGAATATATGAAAAAAATGAATCACTAATCAATACAAAAATGGTCATTCTACTTCCATGATATTAAAATAAATCATAAATAACAATAACCAATGATCTCATAATAATGGAATTTATAATGTTGATCGTCAATTGTTTTTTAAGGCATTATTCAAAGAATATTTTTTATTACAAGAAGAGGTGACCACTAAAACCCATGATATTTTTCTCACGAGACCTATAGATGATAATGGAACTATTTAATTATGAACCCACCCATAATCTGATTTATAGAATTTCATTAACCATATGGTTCATGAAGACCTTTCATTCCATTCCTTTAGAATCCATCTAATGAATTAAACATGTATATCTATATAATGATAGGTATATAAATAAAATAATTCCACATTCAATTGAATATTTTTTATTTATAGTAAAAAATCCCTTAAGCATCCTAGAAGTCATGGTGGATCATCAATGTTACATGATGTAACCTTATCAAATTAATTTTATAGAGATCTTACATATATTGTATTGAGTTATCTATGGAATATTGTAATTGGGTTGAATAGTTTCTATTAGTATGAAAAAAATTAAAATATAGTAAAAATATTTCTTTATGGTTTAGTAGGAGTATGTGAATGTTCATATTCATATCCCTTAGGATTACCTCTCCAGGTGTGTAAAATTTGGTCTACTTTCCATGTTTTAGGGAGATGATTGATTTTTTTCAATACCAAAACCTTCCAAGGTGATTAACCCAAGGTGAATTTTTTCCAAAAAAAAATCCATTTTATATTATCCAAAAGGATGTATTTTCTATTAATGTACACACATTATTACATTAATGAAACATAATATGTGACTTCTATATAGAAAACGATTATTTTTTATAATGATTTTCATAACTATTGAATAAAAAAAATTAAGATATAGGAAAACAAATATTTATTTTTATATCCTTTAAATTCTCTAATTTATATTAAAAATTTTATCAATAAAAAATTTTTTCTTCCAAAAAAGAAAAATAGGTGGAGATTGTGACATGATTGTAAATAAAAGAAAATTGTGTTTGAAAAACCCCATAAATGGATTGTTTAGAAATTAAATCAAAACATATTTTAGGATTTGAAATAAAATTATTTTTAAAATAAAATTTATAATTGAATTTAATGATATACAATTTCATTTAGGTAGTTTATAAACAACACATATAATAAATTTCGTGTATAATGAAAAACATGTTTCAAAGATTGAATTTTTATAGGGAAAGATCATACCTATTGCCCTGAATTACTTCAATTTACATTAACCTTATATATAACAAAAATATATATCAAAATAAATTAATTAAAAAATATTTTAATCCAATTTCATATATACAATTAAAAATTAGTTATTATCTATATGAATTATACAGATTTTCCACAAAAGGTGTTTATAGTTTTGTACATTTATACTAGTTCAATAATAATGAAGACTATATTCATTGTTATTAGAAGGATCACATTTTATAGATAATTAAATCTATAATTAGGTTTTATTTATAAAAAATTATGATGTTTCAAATTCATTTGATTAGTGTTTTAGTGTTTATCATGGAATATGAAATCGATAATTAACATGTTTTATAGATTCATGATTATAGAAGATTGTATTCATAATTATTGTAGTCAAATAAGAAATATAATCTATAGGACTAATGTAAAATAATTATTTATATATTTGTTTCATATTATATTATTAATTTTTCCCCTAGTTAGTCATGTTATAAATTTGTAACATTATATAATTATGTAGTTAATGTGACAAAAAATTTAACATACCTCAATTTAAAAATGATTTTAATTTCTTTTTATTAAACTATAAAATTAATAGAAGAATAAATATGTGATTTTTTGTTTTGTAGTTTTACATGATATAATTTTATGTGGTCATAAGGGGAATTATTGGATAAGAAATCTGTACACTATTTGACCAAATGATTATCCTCTTAGTATGCCTATTTTAAATGAAAAAATTAACAATGATTATTTATTGATCATATAATATATTGTTTATCAAATATTTTAATAATATATATATAATAATATTATTGTAATCATATATATCATTTATTCTCATCCTTATATAACTCTTTGTAATGTGGTGAAGGAAAAAAACACTCAACATCATGGAAGTTGTAGTCGACACTACACAAAATTGAAAATTTTTATTATTATTAAGGGAAGGGGACAATGTTATAAGTGTTTATTTAAATAATATTAAAGAATTTATTATACAATATATAGTCAATTAATAACATAATATATGGAATGATAAATTTTAAATGTAAGTATGAATGGAAATTATGTTTGTGAATATATTAAACTTACATCAAGAACTTTGCTATTCTTATAAATGAATCTTTATAAAAAAGGGATTAGGATAATAACCTATGAATAAGAACTCAAGAAAGTTAAATATTATTTTATAGTATATGAAAAATAATGTTTTTCAGTTGGAATCCAAATTATTAGTTTTTTCATAATGGGTTGGTGGGAGCCCATTATATAAGTGGAGATAATTTCATGTTGGAAAATGATTCCACATAATATAAAAATATCAGTTCATAAAAATGTAAAGAGGCTCCAAAAATATGTACTAGTGGATTATAAAAGAGATTAACTTGATCTAAATCTCATCAACTAAAATTATATTAATGTTTATCATGTTTCAGTCAATTTACAAATTGAATTAGTACTATTTCCCTTTTTTCTCTTGCTGAATCAACTAGTTTTTACATAAGTTAATAAATCATTATTACTAAAAATAAAATTATCCTTAATAGAAAAATTGTACTCACTATTTATAAATTTAAAGTCCATTTTTAATTTAATTTATATAGATGTTAAAAATTAATTTTAATATAACAAACATATACAATACAATAATGTAATTTTTGAGAAAGATATTACCTATGTTCTAAAATATTAATAATGCTTTTGTAAACTAGAATTGAATTTTTTAAAAGTATAATTTACACAATAAAATTCATAATTTTATATATAATATTTCTATCAATTCAAATTTAAATCTTATTTAATAATAATGGTGTAAAATATGATTTATTATAAAAAAATTTATATTGAAATATTCACCTAGAAATATATTTTTAATAAAATTGAAAAAAAATCATCATAAGGTAATTTCATTTTAATGAATTCAATAATTAATATTATTTTCATAAAATAATATTCAATAACTCAAAAATAAAACATTAAAATATTATTACAAATCATGATCTTTATAGTGCACACTATGTGATAAATCTGGATATAGGTTTTAGAATTTATTATTGTGTATTATATATTATTTCTACCCCTTAAATAATGTCATCCTAGATATTCGGGTATATATAATTTTTTTAATAGGTGTGGTATCCCATCCTCATCACATATCTACGATATCTATCTCCAACATCAAATTTTTTATTTCTATAAAAGAATATCATGATTTTAGTAGTCTAATTTCATTGTACTTTATCTTTGGTTTCCATAATCTCATCATTTTATTTATTATATAAAAATTAAATATCCAAATTTATTCCCTCTTATATGAGAACATTCACTGGATTTTAAATATAGATCCACATTAATGAATCATTGAAAACATCATGTACTTTATAATGGTTGGGTGACATATCCAGTCATTAAGAAACAACCCAATTCATTCTAGTATTTCAAAAGACCCCAAGTAGCTAAGGATTAGATTCACCTTTATATAAAATTATATAACACCCTTCCATGGTGAAGCCAGCAAGAATAAATGATCCCCAACATTAATTATTTTTCTATTAATAGGATTATCACAATGTATCTTTTTTATACATTGGGATGATTTAATATGATATTAAATATTTCCCATATTATGAGTTTTCTCATCTATATTATTTAGGACAACTAACTTTTATTATCCATGTTAGTCCAAATAGGTTAGTGTATGACTCCTCATCCCATACAATGTTTCATGTGGTTACTTTTCAATACACTCATGTATGATATTATTTAATAAACATTCCACCACATATAGATACTGATCTAACATACCTTGAATGTCAATGGAATATGATCTCACATTGTCTTTGATTGTCTGGATAGTCCTTTCATATTTTCCATCATTCATGGGAATATATAGGAATATTAAATTTATATCGGTGTTGATATCACCATAAAAGATCTTGTATAACTTTTATGTGAACCAAGGGTTGTGATAAGATGAATTCGATAAAGGTTCCCAATGATGGGTTGCAATTTCATTGAATTGAGAAAAAAAGTGATAAAGGTGTATATATTATCATATCATTGTGAAATGATCAAACATAGTTATATGATCAATGAAAACCTATAGAGAATCATTATCCTTTGTGTCTTTAAAATTGAATTGATAATATATTCTGTAACATTGTCCCACTTCTATAGAGATATATGTTTAGTTTGGATGAATACCATGGGGGGTTTTCATTCATCAATTTATTATAGGAATGATCAGAATATTGACATACAGTCTTTAATTTCACATTTCAAAAAATTTGATAAGAAATATTCTCTTCAAACACTATACATATTTATTCTAAAAATGAGAATGGCTAAATTTGAGTTATGTGTTTCATCTATCATTTATATATTCATCTTTGGTATGGATGTAACATATAACCTCTCCCAAAATTTTTACCTCCCTCTTTATAAATGAAATCTATCAATTTAGTATCATTTAATACTTCAACATACCTTGGTATGTTCTCATTATCCTTATGAGAAATATAATCCTTTTATAGTTTGTATGGTTTTATAATTTCTCAAATAAGGGAAAATGGAACACCTTTCATATAAAAAACAAAATCCATATTTATTTGTTCTCTTTATATAGGATCTTGATAAACACTTCTCCAAGTTATAACCATAGGGTCCCTCCTAATAAATTCATTTTCCGCCTTTTTGGACATCCCTAGTTGTTAGTGTATATATCAATTATAGTATTGGATTCTATCAAATCATCATATTTCCAGCATGTTGAACATATTCAAATTTACTATTTATATCAAGATTTAATTATACATATATATATATATATAATGTTTTTGTCTATAGAGTTATCTTCTACATATTATCAAATAAATGATTACAAATACTATGTTATGTTTATAAGGTGGATTGTTCTACTATTTATTTTTAATTGTCTTGATGTATAGTATATAACTCTATAATGATCCACAAGTACACATCCAAGTCCTTTCTTAGATGCATAATTATAAAATAAAATTCATATCTTTACTTATGGTATCAGTAATACCAAATCATTTATTAGTGTCATAATCAACTCTTTAAAACATTCTAGTCATTCTGTTGATCATGTAAATTTAATCCCACTAGGTGTTAACATAGTAAACATGTTAGATAATATTAAAAAATAAGAAAAATACAACTAATAATAACAAGATAAACCTTGGAATCATCAGAAATTGATAATGTTTTATAGTGTATTCTATTCTTTATCTACAATTGTATTTTAAAGGTCAACAAATATCCCATCCTAAAGGAAAATATTTCGATTAATATAAATCTTATTGATCTTATATTCATACTTATAATATATCCCATATAATTGTTTACAATGTTATTCCGAATTATTTGTAAAGGAATCTCATGATCTTCGTAACTCTAAGAGTATTTCTAGATATAATTAATGAATACCACAACAATGTTATAAAGATAATATATTAATACACAGGTCATCATTTCTATAAATTGATATGGTGAATTAGTCAATTTGAATGGAATTACAGAAAAATCACACTTTCAGTCTTTGTTCAAAATATCATCATCTGTATATCATCTTTATTCGCTATTACATTATGATATAAATAGAAAATATCAATATTTTATATTTGTTTGGATCATTGAGGTTGATAAAATAGTCTAATAAAACAAGGTAGAGAATAATAAATCATTTTAGTAATGAAATTTATCTTCTAATAAATGTTTCACAGTCACGTAGACCCGTCCATATTTTCAATAAATAAAACTGGGCCTCACCATTGTGAAAAAATAGGGAATATAAATCCCTTATTACCGAACAAATGTAGATATTTCTTAAATTATTACAACTCCATAGGATTCATTATATATTTAGTTTTAATTATATGCGCTGAATCAGGGATAAGATCAATGGAGTCCCCATCATCACACTTTTTTAGATTACTATGTAAATTTTGTGGAGAAACATCAATGAATATTTATAAAAAAGAAACATCTCATTTTACATGGATGAATTACTTATACACAGATCTCTCCATATCATCTTTTATTCCAAAAACATCATTATGTAGAGCTATTACAGGCTAATTCAGACATGATCTGGGTGTTGATGTTTCCTCTATAAATACAATATCATCCACATCACCTTAATAAATAATAATATTATTATCTTTGAAAAATATATTCAAATTATATATTAAAATAAAATCCAAACAAAGGTTCATATCAAATTCATTCATAGATATAATAATTAAATATCTAAATAAATAATTCATATTGACCTTAATTGGACCTACATAACACATCATTTCTTTTATAATGATCCCACATTCAATCTTAATCCATATATAACTAACTACGATTCTAAGGATATGCCTAATATTTTTTGAAAACATAGAAGATATAAAAGAGTAAACAGATTGTTAATCAAATAAAAAATTAGATAACATTGAGAAAATGATCAATGTTCCTACCACCACGTCATTATGACAATTTAATAATGTTTTCATAACCATTTATGATTTTTCAGGATCCATTGGAATTGTATGAGCTAAATTACGTTTTTTTTTGAATTGGATTTTATAATATACCTTTAACATATAGTAAAATCATTTAAAATCAACAACTTATGCATTTTCAATTGAATAAATAGTTTGGTTCCATTTTTCTCTAAGCTTTTAACAAAATATAGCTCCCGTTCTATAATCATCATGGTGTTTTATCATATAGTCCCCACATGTGGGAAATACAAACCATTCATTTTTCATTTTTCCACATTGTTCTTCCCATATTTCTCAATAAACCTATTTCTATCTAGATTCCAGTTGAATATATAAATCTTAGAGAACTCATTTTGTATTTTAAAGGATGTTTAGAGTATATCATAATATGAATAAATTTTTAAGAGACCAAATACCCTAAATGTATTGGATTTAACTCATCCAAGAAACAATAAATCATTCTTTCTAGTCTTCGAATTTAGTCCAAAAAATTAACAGTTAACAAATTTAAATTATTATCATATTATGCAACATTTTCATCATTGTTTTCCTAATATTGAGGACTTTTATTTTAACTAACACTAAATTTTCATGAAGAAATTATTTTTCATATAATAAATTATCAGATGTTCACTATTACATGTTCATGATCTCACATTCTTGTTTCTTCCATCAAATTCTTTTTACCACAAATGGCCCTTTTCTCCCTTTAAAATATATAGTATTGTGATGGTTTTGTCCTTTTATCTTCTTTATAATATGACGAAAATCATTTCTGGGGACTTGATTCATTTTTCATCACACAATATGTATGTTATTCCAATATCTTTTGGTGGTTTTTATTGCATAATGTTTTCTAATTTTTTTTCAACATTCTTAGGATCTTTATTTTACTTTATGTATGAATTATTAGTTTTCAATACTATGGTAAAATTCCACAATATGATTATGAACTGATTAACCTAAACTCTTTATTCATTAACATGTTCATTGAGAATATTACTACATTAACTACTTGTTTTAATATTTTTACCATTAGTCCCATTAGTTGAGACCATTTTATAGTTTCATAAAAAAATATCTAATGTTATTGAATTATAAAATACATTACATGTTATGTTTTATAGGGCGTCCTTGATGGTTTCTTATAGTCCTTGTGCTATCTCACATGGTTCCTCTAAATATAATCGACAATGATCCAACTCAACATTCTCTTATACTGAATATAACATATTGTAATTTGGAAACATAGTTATTTTAGTTATTGTATATTATTAGTGAATGATAAAAGTTTTATTTTAATTATCCAATAGTTTAGTAGTCATTGTAGAGAAGATATATACATACCATAAATTTACAAACATAATACACAACATTAAAAAATTGTGATAAAATGATTGTCCCTTGAACAATATACTTTATTATTATGCATATTCAACCTCATGGTCTCCTTCATAAATGAAGAAAAATAATGGTGATCTTAAATATAATATAATGGGTAGAAAATATTGGATGTTTTCATAAAATAAATAACGAATATGTGATACAGTTGGAATAAATTAACAACATGAAACCACAATAAACATACAAAGAGGTATTTCTAAATAATTTTATGTAAATTAATAAATATATAGAAATATTTATTTATCTCAAATAGATGGATGCATAATTTTGGTCTATAAAACATTATTTCAAAATCTTCTTTCAAGAAAAGGTATTATTATATTGAGTTGTAAACATCAAAACACAACCAATGTTTTCCCATGGGATCTCTCTATTCATATAGATGCTATATAATTATAGGCCTCACCCATCATATGATTAATTCAAATGAATTCAAAATAATAGCCATCAAGAAAATTCATAAAATTACCCAAGGAACTTCTTACTAACAATATTAGGTATTAGTGAAATATGAAATTTATAAATAACATAATTCTGTATTCAATATAATATTATGGATATCTTGGAGGAAATATCTTAATCATCATCGAGAATGTCTATTATCATCAATGTAACATAAAGTATCCTCATCAAAGAAATATAGAGGTGGTGATATTTATAATGTGTTGGGTTATCCCTAGAAGATAATAATTGGGTTTAATAGTTTCCATTAGTATGAGACCAAGGAAATGATATTAATAACACATAATCATAATTCATTAATGTGTGTGAATATTATAAAGGATATACCCATGGAGTATATTGATATGTGTGTTGATGTAGGCCCACTCTTTATGCATCAAGGTGATGATTGAATTAGTTCTTAAAAAACACTTTTTTGGGTGATTAACCAATACTAAATTATTTCCACAACCACATCCAATTTCCATTATCTAGAGATTGATCTTTTGTATAGGTAAAAACATTTTCTTTACCAAAACATATGATTTTTTTTCTCCCATGGAGAACATCGAGTGTTACAATGGTTTTTGGAAACTATTGAATGAAACGAATGTGTGAGAGGGATGAAAATATAGGATTTTATACCCCGTAAATTTCATGATTAATATTGAGAAATTCATCCATGATAGTTAATACATCATATAAAAGAATATAGGTGGTTATTATAAAATGAGTCCTTATGAATCAAAACTGAGATGTAAAAACAGTACATATAGATTTGGAATGAATTCAATAAAAACATATTGAAATATAGGACTAAAAAATGTTCTCAAATTACCAATTTTAAAGGATGTTCACGATATATAGTCTCAAATAGGTTGTATATATGAACGACATAAAAGAAATCAGGTTTAAAATAAAAACATGTCTCAAAATAATGAATTTGAGTTGTAAAACCCTTACATTTGGTCCTAACATTCTCAAAAAATATTTAAACTCATGCATAAAAAATCGAAAATATTAATAACTTAATTTAAAACCTTAATCAAGAAAATATTCATTTATACTCATTTTAAATACTTATTCTCTATTTGAGTTCTTTAGAATTTCCACAACATATGTTTTTAGTTTTGATTGGTTGTGCTAGTTTTATAATAGTGGTGTCTATATTCCTTCTTATTTCAAATATAATAATTAATAGATCATTAATGAAATTTTAATTGATTATTTAAAAGGATTTATGATGTTTTATATCCCTTTCAAACGATTGTTTGTCTTTATCCTTGATGATGTAACCAATATCAAATATTTTTGATGATTTGTGACAATCAAATATCATATTTAAAATTAGTGAAAAAAAATATTGATATAAGAAATACAGAAAAAAATATCATTTTTTAAAAAATTATATCATAATTTAAATGTAAATTTTTCACATATTCATTAATGATATAAATTCATAGTATTTTTTAATGAAGTGGTTAAACCAAACCAAACATGAAAACACATTGATTTAATTATGAGGATAATTTAGAAATATCATTATAACAGAAAAAATAATTATCTTATTTAATATTTATTTGTGTGATATATCATAATTTGATAGAATTTGAAAAAAAATTAATGGATATAAAATCATTAAAAAGGTTGAATGAAATAATATCCCCTTAGTGTGGTTATTTTAAATGATTAATGTTACAAAGATGATTTGTTGATCATATGATTAATATGTTCTATAATATATCATAAAAAATATTAATCATATCATAAAGATAATATTTATTATTTAATTCGATCCTTAGATTCATACATATATGATGGGTATGAGAAATGAAACATGCTGCATCAGGATGATATAGTTTACACAATGGATGAATATATGATTTGTTTTTATTAAGGAAAATGGAAAATGTTGTTAGTATTTATTTCCATAATATAAAAACAGTTTCAACAATATATATAATTAATTAATAATATAATATTAGAGAAAATAAATTTGATGTAGAGTGATAAATGGAAATTAATTTAGTGAAAGGATTGAAATTTCATTGAGAACTTTTGGTTTCTAAAGGAGAATATAAAGGGATTAGGAAATTTTATTTTGACCATAATTTAATGATAATTAAATGATGTTATATGGGATGGAAAATTAGTCTATTTTTTAGGATTGAAGAAATTTTTTAAGTGTTCTAAGTGTTGTGAGAAAAACCTTCTACTTGTGGTGATAATTATGTTTTTCAAACATTTAAAAAATATATTAGGGTAGAAAACGTTAAACCAATCCAGAAACTAATAAAATAAGAAATAATGGATATAAAAAACAATAAAATTTGAATAAAATATTATTATTTTAGTATGCTTATTTTAAATGATTAAAATAATAATGATCATCGGTTAATTATATCAATAATGAGTTCTAAATTTTTTCATACCATAAACATAATGATATCATAAACATTATATTTTTTCTTTTACCCCATACATAGATCTATTTATTTAGAGTGGTAAAGGAAAAATGAAGTTGTATTACGGAGGCATTAGTTCACAAAATTCATATATAACATTTTCATTTTTATTATGGACATTATAAAGGTGGTTAGTTTTCATTTCAATAGTATATGATAGATTATTCTATAATTAACAATGAATAATAATTATATTGGTAAATGTAAATTTCAAATGATAAGATAAAATAAAATGATATTAGAAAAAACAATGAACTGATATTGATATTTTTAGGCATATCTGTGTTGAATAATTGGAAATCGAGTGCTCATGATAATATATTTTGAAAATAATATCAATAGTGTTAAATATTATTCTAATGGAATAAAAATGGTAATTTTTTGAAAACAAAATGATATATTAGGTGTTCTACGAAGGGGTTTTAAGAGTCAGCTTCGATAAATATTGATAATGTTATTTTCGATAAATATATCAACTAAATATAAAGGAAGAAAATGTGAAACATTTCATGTTTCTAAAAAATATTAAATAATGGACTTGGTAAGTGTTATCTCAAAACAAAACCTCATACACTCTAATATAGACATGTTTTATCAGGTTTTATTCCATTTACCAATTGATCTATTAATTATACCATTTTGGTTCTTTCCTCATTAACGAGATTTTACCCAACGTGACTAAATTATTTTAAGAAAAACTTATGTGATACTTGCTATATAATTTTGACCAAAATATTGTATATATAAAATGTTTTTACATATAAATATGTATTAAAAAAATTCAATATGGAATATGTATAATATATTATAATATTTATTGTTTAAAATATTACTTGTGTTCTAAAATATCATTCGTGGGGTTTTAAACTATAGAATTTTTTAAAAATATATATTGTACATTATCGAATACATATTACTTCAATAAAATGGTTTCGAAAATTTTTATGAAATAAATTTTTACTACTAATGATTAAATTTTTTAAGTATTAGTAAAATAGATATATAACAATATTCAGAAAAAATTAAATTTTCGAGAAAAATATAAAAAATATATATTATGATAAAAGAAATATGATGAATTAGAAAAGGTATTTAATTTTTTTAAATAAATTATATCATTCAAAAATTTATTTCTTACATATAAATATGAATAATGGTTCTTTAGATTGCACATTGGGTTAAAGATGAGGATATAATTTATACATGTTACTATATGGTCTCAGGTATAATATATTAAAATTATGTTGTAGGAGTTTCCATTAAATTGAATACCTTTATGTAATATTTTGTCTCAACATCCTAGGGAATATAGATGGCCTTGACATGTGGCTCCTTAATTTCATGGGAATTATGAAGAGCCTCTTGTATCCCGATCTTGGTACAGATGGAATCCAATCCATCCAAGTCAAATTTTTATTCTATAGAAGAGGAAAAAAATAAAACCCCAAGATTAGGGAGGTCTAAGGTAGTGTTGACCAAAGGCATCCCCTCTAATAAAATTTACACCTTCTAGTTTCAAGTAGTAAATAAAGAGGTGGAAGGTGTTGATGGATCTTTTCTTAGCTAAAGAAGCCATGTAATCCACAACCTTATTCCCCTCACTCCATGTGTGATTAACTTGGATATAGTTCTAATGGAGAGCTTGAGATTTACTTACATCATAGGATATAGACCTAGGGATAGCGCCTTTACCGAGCATGGAATCATGAAGGATCAAGTAGTCAGTCTCCACTTGAGAAATATCCAGATTCTCTTGGATGCATAGAAAGTTCCTAGTGAGAAATTCTTTGGCCTCTTCCAAGAGGGCAGTTCCATAAGAATAGGATGATGTGAAGGTCAACACCACATTTCCCCCCAGTTCCTCAAACTACTCCTCCTCCATTCACCAATCCCATTGACCAGGACCTATCAGTGTTCAATTCGTAGCCGATGACTGGAGGATTCCAACCCACCCATTTTCCATGAATTATGACCGAGGAAGTGTGTACTACAGATGTACTTTCCCACCTGAAACTAAAATAAGGATCCTCCTAGCACACTTTAATGAGTGCAACCATATCAATCTGCATAAAATGAGCCTTCACAATGTTGATTTTCATTGAAATATGTGGTATTCGGGTTGACATGCTAAGAGTATACTGGTGTTTGGTTATAATTTGAATTCATTAATATTAATGGTGTTTTCATCCCAATTGATTTACCCAATCATCAATATTAGTTTAATAGATGCACACCAACCACCCTGCCTTTTGAAAAAATTGGGATTAGATGAATCTAGTAGGATTTTGGGATATCTCCAATCTCTAGATAGGCTTGATGATGTACTTTTCATTTGGATTTGACAGCATAAATATATTTATTAGGGATGTTTCTAGAATATTTGTATTGACTATGATTTAATATTACCCTATTCAATTAAATTTTCTAGATTCTAGTTTTATATACCCAATAACGTTTACATAACCCATGTTAGAATTTATATTCATCATCATAAAAGGGGTTAGTAAATGAATTATGTTAAAAATATATGTATATTTTCTTGGTGGGTTAGTTCAAACTACCATTCTTGTAGGTGAAATAAATATATAAGATTCAAGTATGTATTGCGAGTAAGAAAATAATATTCCTCCCATTCTTTATTCTGTATCTAGTATTTACATTTGTCTCCATAGGATGTATTTGATGTAGTCTTTTGGATAAAATTAGGGGAATCCTAACCATAATTAGATGACATTTTTATTCACAAGGCATGATGTTATTCGAATCAAAACATTTATAGGTTATGGATATATTTAACTTTTATTCACACCAAGATGGGCCATTTTTCTAGTAACCTTCTTTCTTAGATTTAGTGGTGCACACATGAGCCACATTTACTATGGTTATTACCAATATCACTTATCCAAATTATTCTGTTCCATATAGAATTTACAAGATGAAAAATAATATATATAAAATCTAATCAAAACATCAATGAAATAAGAAATATATAGGAAACAATTTGAGGATTGAATCCCTCTGTTTAATAGGGATATATATCTTGAAGATAATATTTTCAATGATATAGAGAAAATAACATGGAACCTATTCATTTAAAAAGTAATAAATTTGTTCTTTTATTCTGTAATTAATTAGAGGCTTTGATATCAATATACCTATAGATGGGAATGATTTTTTTATATTCTTAGTGGGATGAAATGGTTGATATAGAGGCTTCTCAGGGTATCCATCTATCATTGGTTTTTCTTTAAGTTAGACATTATATTTTCTCTTCTGATATTGTAATGGACCTATGTTTTACCCTATTTTGTGAATAAAATTATCTAAGAAAAATATAATATGTAAAAATTCATATAACATTCCTCGATATTTCAATGGAATAATATATATATTTAGTTCACCATAAAGATATTATATACAAAATACATTATTATTTTCTATATGAATGGAATATTAAATGAGTACCACATTCCATTATATCTGGTGATAATGTTTTCGACCCATTAATTTTCATGATCAATAAATTTTATGTTATCAAAAATAATTTATCTATTATCATTATTGTAAATTGGTAATTGAATTTATATTATATTTATTTTTATACTATGATGGACATTTCTAAGAGGCCACTATACTAGAATATATACATCATCACTATGTTAAAAAAATGTACTTCAATTTTACTGACTCTTTCTACACATCTGATACCATCATGGGGATGAATTGGAAAATTATGAGTGAGATAATTTTCTATGAATCTTCTATATCATCCGGGGAATGGATAAAAGGGATTTCCAGAGTTTGTATGACATAGAGTAGCATGTAACCATTGAGGATATTGTTTCCTCTCAGGATATGTTGGGGGAATCCACTATTCCATTTATAACATTATAGTAGAAATAGGATAGATAGTGATGATGTGTTTGGGGGAAGACTTATTTTGATCAATCCATGGGTTTGACTATCAAAAGAAGCTTGACATGGACACCCCAAATTCACTTGCTACACATTTACAATTCACATAAGTACTGGGTGGATATTATAATATATATGATATTTTTCAACATAATTAATGTAAATATTAGTGTTCCTAGAACCATATTTTTTATTACACCGATTGTTTATATACAAACCCAACTTTACTACCATACTACGCCCATATAAAAAAATTAACCTCATCTTGATAAGTGGGAGGAAAATATTTTATCCTTTTTGGAAGAGGTACCCAATGGGAAAACATTAACTATGTAATTCATCATTTAGACATCTGATATTGAATATATAAGCCTCATACTCTGCTAATATATCATTTATAGAGTGTAAATCAGGATATATTTGGGGATTGTGTGATGTAGCCACACATTTTCTGTAATAACTAGTGGGATATAATCATGGTGCTGTAAACTTCTTGTTTTTATGGGTGATGTTTCGGTTCCTCTACAAATTGCATGTGTGTGTATCCTTACCCTGTGCATTAGGATAACCCACATCTCATTTTACTGTCTCCATAGTTTATGCCTCAGTGTATATGTCTTTTTTGGTATAATATACCATATTGAAAGTGATTATGTTCACCAAGGAATATTGGGTAGTTGGAATCATTTTATAACAATACGTGTAATATAGTGACTCTATACTTCCTTCTTACCATTGTAGAGAATTTTTGAGTTCTATACTCAGAACTCCTTTCTCAATGGTCCATATTATTTTGGTCAAATTATGAATTTATTCATTGGATATTACCTATGTTCTATCCATTGAAGTGTGACCCTAAGGGTATCCTCGACTTCCACTCAAAAAATTCCCTATAAGATATAGGCATGTCTTTTTGTTATACAAAAAATTGAGATGTCATCTACAAGAAACCATTAATAGTATAGAAAAGTATACTTTTCATTGAGGAAATGAAAATAGTTTCTCTAACCTTGATGGATGGGGTAAATGTGTGGAATCAACTTGAACATTTTAGATATTTTTAGGATTTAAATATTATGTACATTCCATTTGAGTTAAAAATGCCCCCATAGCATTGTGTATGGGTTGAATTTGAGATTCCACCAATATCATTTGGACCCTATAGGGATTTGGTTATCCTTGTGTTAGATTAGTAGAAAAAATTATTCCTTCACTATGGGATGGGTTTCTAATAGATAGCTTTCATGGTGGATACTAGTGTAATTCTTTGGGATTATAATTGTTTTATCATGCATGGTACAGGTGTAAATCCAACTATTATTGTGAGACACATCACATGAGGAGTTTTATAATGACTGGAATCTTGTGATATATTATCTTATATGTATTATCAATCATTAGTGATAATAGACTCAACTATCGACCGTTGACCTTCTATATCATGTAATGATTCTTTTGTGAGTTAGAGTCTACAAGATTGTATTGGATTAGAAAACTGTGGTGTAATGTGCCTCGTCCTGTGGCCTCCCGTAAGGAAATAAAATTATAAGATTACATCATTTCTAGACTCTATAACCCATAAAATAGGCTATGTGAAATTATACATACTCACCCATTCCATCGATGTGTAAATGTGACGAGGAATCATTGATTATTTTTTAAAGTGCAGATAGGATGTGGATATAAGTATTGTACATGCTCTCATGTTGACTTTCAGATATTAGTTATCAATCCTTGGATATATTAGCAGGTTTTATTTTTGAAAAATTATTTTTATCTGCCTAAATATTTTTTCGGATATCTAGGATAAGGGTGGGTTTTAACCATTTTCCAATGAAATGTTCACTATATTTTTTTATCATAGATATATTATGAATTCTTCTATTAGATTATATTGGATGTCATAGCATCAATTATAAAGGGTTTAGAACAAAATTAGAAGGTTTTAATTAGAACACCATTAATAATATCTTTTCCTCCCTCTTCCGCATCATATTCATATTCATCCACATTGTTGGATAGTATAGGTCTCTTTTCTATATACAGTGACTTGAAATATGTAGAAGGAAATGATATTGGTTTATCTTATGGTAATCCAATTGACCAAGGTGTGGTATCACCGGAAATTAATGAGGATTCATATAATGTTGACTCCTGTTGTTTGAGAACCTTTTTTTTATTGTTCCATTAAAATGGGAGGTTGTCCCTTCCAATATGAGATATCACTATGGGGGGTTTTTCCTATGAAAATGTCATGGGTAAGAACATCATAATCCATTTTCAAGCAATAATGAGGTAGGAATAAATGGTATATATAAATAGATATCCTATTTCATTATATAAAGAGTCAAAATATAACATCATATGATTTTATGAAATATTAATTTTAACAAATATTTAATTTCATATATATAATATGTTACATGAAACACCATGTTTTAAGGAACTCTGATATAAGATTATTATTATTATTTATACAGAAACCTTATTACCAAGGCATTAAATTTAGTTGAATGAATATGAGATTTCTTTAAAACAATTTAGGTATGAATACTTTATATTATGTAAATATATTTAAAAATAAGTACATAATTATTTGTAAGGTCTTTATACACTTTGAAAATACATCCCTTCTTCAAAACATGATATTTTTTTTATAAATAATTAATAAAAATTATGATTCCAAACATTTATAAACAAATTCTTCCAAAATAAACATCATTTTTTTAAATTAACATGTAAAAATTATAATATGTTAATTTTTTTTCAATTTCATCTGAGAAGTATAAATTTTTAATGAATAATGATAAATACTAGAATTTTTTAATTTTGATTTCATTTAAATCAAATACAGAGGTAAATTCTGTTTTGAAATGGTATAAACGTAAAATTATTTTTATTATTTTATTATTAATTAAATTTATTTAATTTTAAACAATTTCATTTTTAAATTTTATATAAAAATTATTCATACTTTTGAATGTTTTTTCATAGGAAATTGATTTTCCATCGTATTTGCTATTTTAATTTCAAATTGTAATCATCAAATTATGTAAATTGAATTTTTTTTTATATGGATTGAATATTTTTATTTTAAATTTTGAATATTATATTATATATTAATGTAATATTTTTCCCAAGAAACAATAAATTAATTAAAAAATGATTTATAGTGGTTAAGAATAAAACTGGTGTATATGGGTTAAATTAAAATGATAAGGGTTAACATGACATTAAAAAATCAAGAAATCACTTTTTATGGACATATATTGACTTAGTATCATCTAATGTGTCATAGTGATCCAATTTGGATACATTTTCATCTTTAGAATGTGGGTACACATTTTTAATTTAAATAATTCCATATGTGACCTTTCCTGCACTTATAAAATGGAACCGACTCTCATCTCCTATCCACACCTAAGAAATAATTTTTTTTATTAAATTAATACCAAATAAATTAACTACATAACTAAAAATACCCTATATTCATTATTGTTATTATGAAACCCTCTAATAAAGGATTTTGATTATATCCCATAGAGGTATTCTGAAAATGAGGTATGATACTTAATCGAGAATTTTTATTTTTTTAACATATTCCATATACTAAAAATATTAGTAAACTGTGATGATATAATAAAATCAATATCTTATATACAATAGCAATCTATTATGTTATTTTCATAACCAATAATTATTTCCTTTTCCACCAAATTGGAAATAAAACAATCGATTGTGTGTACACCGAACTACTTCATACAAACCGGTGAAATTTTTTTTCCATCACCACCTATCACAGATGTAATAAATTTAAAATTTAATGATTTCATAATATGTTTATGACATTCTTATACTTCTCTAATTAAAATATCACATATCAGTTTTTTTCCTTCTAATATTTTGGAAAACTATTAAATCTTTCAGGTTTTTGTGTCGACTACCACCTCCATGAAGTTATGTGAAATGTTTTTCATTTTAATCCTACATGGATGGTAATAAAGACATATTTTATTATTATATATAATATATATTACATAATAATTATTCTATAAAATTTAATTAATATTTTCTTTTCTTTCATTCTATCCGTCGAGGAAATTGAGACAATGTTCATGCATACATATGACTCACTGTCTCCATGAAAAGTGTAATTGATTTTATATATAATATATATATATATATAATTAATATATATATGATATTAATACCATATAAAAAATTCATGAGATGATACTGACATGATCAATGTAAGAAGATCCAAAATAATAAACCAAAACATATGTGAAAAATCAAGAAATTATTACCTGAAATAAGATTTTAAAAAGGAATTGTTAATAAATAGTTGATAAATGGTTATAAGTAAATAAAATATGGTCTGATATATATGATAATATTTCTTTAATATATTCTTAATAAATATATAATTATTAAACATGGAGTCAAACGTGTGAAAATATTTTTGAGACTCAAGGTATGTTATTTCCCCATAACATTTATTTCTCTAAGACACATGTTATATTCATTACTTATTTCATTTTTTGTTTTTTATATAAGGATCATTAATGTATTTTATGTAATGTATACATAATTTTATTTTTATTTAGAAACACACACACACACACACATATATATATATATAATGATCTTATTTCATGAGGATAATGACTAAAAAATTACTAAAGATATAAAGGTTTTTTGTTACAATCTCACTGTTTATTAGAATTATTTATGATTTTTCTTCTAATGATGAAATATAATGATCTTCATATCAAGAAACATATTTATTTTATTTGAAAATACTTATTTATGAAAATAATTATTTTCCATTCATTTTTCTCGATTTATGCACTCAAGATCTCAAAATAATTTTTTTTATGTAAAAGCAATTTTATTTTCTCATCTATCAAAATTAAAATTTTCTCCATTTCAATTTTTTATGAAATTGAGTTAAAGTATGTTTATAGTTTTTCTAATATATTTTATAATTCCATTTTAATCATTCTTTATGTTTTTAAAAATGTGTGTAAATGAATATTTGTTAAATTTTTTAGAGGGGAACTTTTTAATTTTAACAAAAATGTGTAAGGAACATTTATTTAAACATGAAAGATATGAAAGATATTATTTCCAATATGAACAATAAGTTGTTTAAATAATACATTATATGTTTACAAATATATTTACAAACAAATTTTTTTAAACTGCATTGTGATATTATAGTTTTATTTGGTGATCTTCAATGTAGAATAGTTATTTTCGTTATAAAATGTTCCTTGTGATATTTGAAAATAATTTTAAATATAAGATGACATAATCTAATGTTAATTTATTTTTAATGGGGTAATAATAAAATTATACCATCCTTAATATTTATATATATGATTTATTTTTATTATTAAAGGATTCTTATGATATATTTTTCTTTTCCACAGGATATGTTTTGATGAAATGTTTATGAAACCCATTTTATTTTATGGTTTTGATGTCAATAATTTTTTATGACCTTTTGGAAAAAATATGTATGGTTTTCAATATGTACTATGGTTACATTATATCTATGTATGGTGGAAACATTATAACCGAGGATAGTAAAAATATTATAACCATGGATAATGGTTAGGTTAAAACTGAGATCAATGGTCCTGATTCTACTGATGTTAGGTGGGACCAATATCTCTGACGATTAAATTATTAAATAATTTATAATTCATGAGTAAAATATGTTATGAGTTAAACCGATATCATGATCACATATTTTGGTATGTACATGGATTTAATGTCCATAAAGTCTTTTTAAGACAATATTTCATGTTATTTACATAATGAGTGTAACTATATATATTTATGTGTGTTAAAATGCTAAAAAATTATATGTATTCCATAGATATATGTCTTGTAGAAGTGTTATGTTCTTATAGATTATCTTTATTTATAACATTATTAATCTTGTCTTATAAAAATCCATGATTTATTCCTTAACTCATGCTTATGATCTATATTTTCTAGCTTAAATTTTTAAATTTTATTCTAATATTTTAATAACCTCATGTTATGTAGATATCTTCTATGTATACCCTAATTAGGAATATATTATCTCTATTTCTTATGTTTTTCCCCATGTTATGACTAATGGTCTCAAATAGAGAATGTATATAATGTGTACTATATAGGGAGATATTTATGGGACATCTGAAAGATTTCTCATGAAAGAAGATTATTTTTTAGCTATTATCCAAATAAAATAATCCTTTATGGTCGTTTTTCATGTATTTTTTAAATTAATTTAATATGTTTCTAAAAATATGTAATATGTATGTATGAATTTTTTGGGTAGTTAAATTTTGTATTATATAAAGGGTAATTTTGAAAACATCGATGATAAAACATCAGTGATATTCGTAAGGACATTTCTAAGAATATTATTAAGGATATGTCTAAGGATATGTCTATTGATAGGAAAATATAGTATAATTTTTGATATGGATATAGTGAGTGATTTCTAATAAAATCTATCCCATTCTAGGTACTAAAAGTAGATTTGGAACTGAAACAAATATAAAATGGGGTAACAAATCCAAAAAGATTAAATTTTGAATTTCTTCAATTTAAATCTGGTGAATGGAAATTGGGAATGATGCACTCCATACATGACGCTCTTGTGGGATATATTTTTTAAATTAGAAGATATATGTCAAAAATTATAAAATATTTGAATATATGTGACATTTAATAACCTAGGTTATTCCTATGGTTTCACAGGTATAAAATAATATTCTATGGTGTCATATGTAGAAAATAATTTTCTATGATTTATTAACATTGAATGTGTTTAACTAGGTGTTAATGAGAAACAAAATGGGATGATAACAAGATTAAATGATATTTTTATTATTAGTAATATTTTCTTATGATATATAATTAAAAATATGCACCTTAACCAAATCTCATATTCAACAAAGATTATAATGATATAGTTCAATGAGTTCTCATGTGATGCAGACCATATAAAACAAAGATTCATTTCATTATATGTGGTGAATGTGGGAAGAAATATTCAAGATAATATATAAATGTAACGAGAACATGTTTTATTCATGGAGAATACAGTCACATGGAATGTAATTTCTAGTGAAAATTTAAATGTTCAATTAATACAATGGAATTGAATAATGGTTTTCTAAAGGGATCATCAAGGTTTGAGTATTTTAAATATAGGAAGTATGGGAATTAAGAAAATCGATTTCCTTGGTGGAAATATCATAAAGTGGATCAACAAGGTTATAGGATTGAAGGTTTTTCAGTTGATGGTGAAGACACTAAAAATAGCATATGAAACGATGGAGGTATTACGGAAAAGGATGATGAAGCCTAGATAATGGTCTTGCATTGAAGTAGAATAATTGAAGTCCTTATGAATTTTATATGAAGAATTATATTACATGAATAATGAAATATATAATTATTATTCTATAAAAATAACTTCATTGTATATTTTGAAGAATATTTTGACTGGTATTGATATCAATGAAAATAAATTTAATAGAAATTAGGTAATTTGTGGACAAAAATGTTTTTAAGGTGTATGCAACCCATTATATGATCATGATATTGAGATAATGGTGTTTATCTTGGACAAGTAAATGAATTATATTGATAATGTTGATTGGATGGTATTGATGAACTTGTAACTAGTCAACGATTTGATGAAAATGTTATTTATGTTATCATTGATGGAGTTCAAAATATTTTCAAATTTGTGGAATATATTAAAAAATATATTTTTTATTTAAGGAATAGGGAAACATGTCTTTATTAATTAATGTTTTATGGTAATTATTTTTATTACCATATATTAGGAGACTATAACTAAAGAATTACAACATTTTTATTATGAAAATTATGAGGTAATTTATTATATTTGTGGGATCAATGTTATGTTCATTTTATAAATTTATCAAATTTTTATAATTTTTATAATTTTTAAAGGGACTTATGGTTAAATATTTATGGGATGGTTTAAGTTGAATTTTTGATGAGGTTTTAGAGATAATTGTATTATTTCATCATATTGTGAATAATCTATATTAAATTACTTATATTGAATTTTTTTATTTTGATGATAATTATAAAGAAAATGAATGAATTGTTATTCTTCTTTTACATCTTAAGATATATTATAAGTTAAATTTATTTAATTAGGGATTAAAAAATCATCTATAATTCTCAGAGTAGAAGATTAAATGGAAATGGAGTAAAGTAAAACCAAATGAAGATATTGTTCTTATGAAATAGAATTAAATTAATTAATATATTTTCGCAGGTAAATTACTCAAAATTAGGGAAATGTTCTTGAAATAATATTTTTGTCTTATTACCTTCATTTTTAATTAAGTAAACTTATATATCTCACCAAATATTTTTAAATCATTATGGACTTAAATTTTCTTCTAGTCATTAAGTTTCTTAAGTTAAATGATCTATAAATATTAATTTCTTTCATTTTAATATTTTAACATCTTAATAATGTTGTCCTATTTAGAAATAAGAGTTATGTGTTACTATAGAAGACTTTCATGTGGATTTATTACCTCTTTAATGGAGTTTGTTTTATTTCAACATTGTGTGATGTGGGATTTAGAAAAAGTTGTTTATAGATAGAAACCATTGATTACAAAAATAGAATTCAAATTGCTAGTATGTAATTTATTTAAGGGGTGAAATGAAACCCCCACAATATTTAATGATATATTTTTTTCAAATAAATTTTAATTTTTTATATCCTTTGTTACAAACAACACAATGTTTTAATAAAGCATGGTTTTTTATTAATATTATTATTTCAACAAGACCATTATAAACTAGACTTTAATTTTTTTTGATATGAATTGGAATAACCAAAATTTTTAAATTATAAAAAAAGTTATTTTTTTATATAAGTTATAGACAAGGTACTAATAGAATTTTTTCTATGTTAGTATTATTTAAATAAATAGTTAAATTAATTGTGTTATGTAATTAGAGAAACATATAATTTATATTTATTTAAATAATTTTATTACACTAATTTATTATATTATTATATTTCCATTATATAATTTAAAACTATATAATTATAATTTGATTAAAATAATATCATTTTTGAATTCATAATTTTGAAATTATTTTAGTAAAAATTTGTGAGCTTTTTAAGAAGTAGTTTTATTTTTCTTAAATAGTAAAAAATAATATTTTTTTAATAGGGTATATTTTGTGATAACATAAAATAATAATAATGATATTAAATTTAATAAACATAGAGAATGACTAAATTATGAAGTTAATATATTAATATTTTACAAAAATTACTCACTACATGTCTGTTATAATTTATATAATGATAAGTATGTCATTCATTGTTAGTGTCTACGTAGTACCTCCGCAACGTTGACAAAGTAAAGTTGGTTTTTTGTAGTTAATAATCGAGTACTAAGTATTATTTTCACAACTTCATTGTTAATTATTATGTATAATTTATGTTTTATGACATTAGTTTCGAATTTTATATTTACATGACATGACTCGTATACAAATTCCAGTGCAATGAATGTGCAAGGGAAGACAGAAATTTACAAATTAATGATGTTGTATTGACATAGTTATGAGTAATTATAATTAATTAATGAATAATAATTATAATTTGAACCTAATTTATTTAATTTTATGATATTAATTCATTTTTAATATTTATATATGAATTAAATAACTTTAGTGCTTATGAATTACAGATGCAGTGCTTGGGAATGCATAAGAAAAATAAATAAAATATTTTCAATTAAAATTATAAGTACCCTAAAATGACCCAATAATCTAAAAAAATATCTTTGGATGTGTATATATTGGAAAAAATATTTTGATTATTTTAATTTGGGACCTTTTTTGAATCACTTAAATCAGTTTATTCAACTTATAATATCTTAATTTAAAAGGAAGTCCTATTGTTCCCACAATAGTTTTTAATTAGTAAAATATTTTAAAATATGATTCTACAGAAAAGAAATTTTAATATATATATATATATATATATATATATATATATATGTTAAATGTAATAAATTTATCTTATTTAGGATTTTTTTAATATTTCTAGAACAAATAAATAACTTAATGTCTTGCACAATGTGGTTGTCTTAATTATTAATTTAACAGAAAACATAAAAAATGATATTGAAAATATTAAAATAAAAATAATGTTGTATTTTTATGGTAATTAATTAATGAAATAAAGGAATGTTATATGTATATTATAATATATTTTTTGTTAAAATTTTATCGTTTTATTGATATTTTAATGTCATAGTAATTAATTTTGTTTAATTTGAAAAGAAATATATTTCATGAAATAAATATTTTATTAAAACTTTAAAAAATAAAAAAATATTTAACATGGCCATGAAAGATACTATTATGGTGATAATAGGATATACTGTTATTATATGGAATTTTTTGAGTACTTAACCATGTATTAAGCTTATAATAATTTAATATTTTAAATAATTCATAAATTTCCCCACACCACATTAAAAATAGAAACTCAATCTTGTACTTAACTTCATCACCTTTAGCCATCATACTAAACTATGCTATTTCAAATTTACTTTTCCACATTAATTCTTATATTATAGTGGTCTTAGTTTAGAAATACAATCAACTTTTTATGGTCATAATGTTTTAAGAGATGTGATTTTTTGAATAAGAGGAAGATTAAGAAACCTATGTGATGATTTAGACTCAAGGTAACTTGATTTTTTTGAAAGAATTATATTTATTAAAGAATATTATATTTTAAATGTAAAATTTATTTTCATTATTTATTATAGATGTGGCCATCATCTCTAATTTGTTTTGACATTTTATGAATTTTATAAAATATTTTGTTTCAATTTAAAATCATTTATGTTCAAGTCTTTTAATTTTAAGTTATTCTTTTTTTGAAAACATACATTTCCTAAAAATTTGTTTTTGACAATTTTAGAAGTTATTAAATTATTGTATTTATTGGAGATAATTACGGTATTGTTTTTAATTGTTTTTAGGATATGATATTGAAGGTATATACCATTTTTATTGATATCTAGATTTATGTCACTAGACTACCAAATGATAAGTTATGGTATGGGGAGTGAAACCATTACCTCATGGTGATGTTGTACAACAAGTTATATAGAGAAGTATCATTATGGATTTCTATAGCCTAATAAGTATCATTATTAATCTGTATAAAATATTATTTTGAAATGGTGAAATCAAAATTAGTATTTAAATAGAGTTATTATTTTGAGTATATATACTTTACTATGTAATATAAACTATTCATGTAAATTTAGATAATGATTAAATACCATTTCTTAATTAATTTTTAGAAATAAATTTGTTTGATAATATTTTTAAATTTGATTTTTGTGAAGAAGTGTTTTTCCAAAAGATTTTAAAATCCCTTATAAGGGAAATTAATGGACACCACATGTTTAAAAATAAATTTCCAAAGTTTTAGTGGAATTATCCGAAGGAATTTTCTTCACGTATGGACTTAACAGAGATGATGAAATTATGTTATTTATTTTTTATTTTTGAACAACATGGTTGATTTTTAATTTATATGTCTAATTCCGCAAACCAACACTAGAAAAGATACTATGTTGTATAATTTAATGGGTGTTTTCTAGTTATTTTTAATACAATAAATAACATTTGTTTTTACTGAATCCGAAAGTATGAGTTATGGGCTTCAAAATGTATATATACCAAACAATAAGTGTTGTAATGTCATTATAGGATATACAAATTTATTTTTTCCAAAAATTATGATTTTTATTGTTTTTTTAATCAAGTTATTGAAATTAATTTTTAGACATTTAGAAAAATAATTTTAAAAAATAATATTTATCATTCAAATTATCGAGTCAAAGTTATCTTATAGTGAATTTTTTATTTTTATTTGATAATTTCTATTTTTAAGGAATCCTGAAAAATTCTTGTTTTTATTGAAAATTACCCTTTCATTTAAATGAATTTAATGTAAAATTTATTATTAATATAATTTGAAAATAAATTTTGTTCAATTATTTTATTATTAATCAAATTATTTCATTTTAATAAATTTCATTTTTAGTTTTGATATAAAAAATTTTATACTTATGAAATATTTTTCTTTGGAAGAATATATTTTTGTTACATCAACATGTTTAATTTTAATATAAATTCTATAATTTTTGTGTATTGATTTCAGAAAAATGGATTCAATATTTAGGATTATAATATATGATATTATATAATAAGGTAAAACTGATTTTGTTTCCAAATGAATATTAAAAACAATAAAAAAAATAATTACCATAATGAAGGTTAAACGATTTTACTAGGGGTTAAACTAAATTGATAGGGGAAAAAAACTTAAAGACCTATCTAAATCAAATTTGATGGATATATTTTGACCTTATATCATCTATGTATTAATAATGATACATTTTGGAACATTTTGGTATGTTAAAAAACATGGTTACTCATTTTCCTTCAAATAATTCCATGTGTGTCGTCTACCCCAATTACCGAAAGGGATCCCGCTGTCATCTCTTATCCACACAACCAAAACATTTTTTTTCCGTAATATAGAGTAAAAATTTAATAACATCCATATTAACATACTATATATGTAATGTTTACTAGTAAACCCTCCAATGAAGGATAAAGGTGAAAACATAAGGAGGTTGTCCCGAGAGGTTGCATATTTTTTAACATGCATTTTTATTTTACTTATTTTTGGACCTCCTAAAAATATTATTCGAATGATTTATATAATTATATAATTATATAATATATATTATGTTTTATTATAATCTAATAACTTATATCCATCTACTCATCTATAAATTATTAAATGGAAATTTTAATATTGTGCAAGGAGGACTATCATCTCACTAAATGATGTAATTCATTTTATATCATCACCTCTCACAGTTGGATATAATGATGAATTTAATTTTTAGGTGGTATTTATGATGTTATTATACTTATTAATTTATAATTTCATATCGACCTTCATAAATTCCAATAAATTTGAAAATTATAACATCATATGTGTATACGTATGGACTACGGTCTAAATGATGCAATATGATAGGTTTTCACCAAATTTTTACATGAATGGTAATAAAGATGAATTTTATTAATAAAAATTACATATATGGAATAATAATGATTCTATAGTCGATTAATTAAATTTTCATTTCTTTCATTCCATCAATCAAGTAAATGGAACAATGTTGATGTGTACATACGACAGACCATCTCCATGAACTGTATAATTAGTTCTTTATTTATAGATATTGTTGATTAATAAAAAAAAATTAAAAATATATTATACAAATAAAAGGTTAAAATTATTTATATTATGTAAACATGATTTATGAAAATTGACATAATATAAAAAACCATAGAATACTTGAAAAATAAAGAAATTGTATTCCTACAATGTAATTTGAACAACTAATTGTAATTAAATGACTAGTAAAAGGTTATAATAAAATAAAATATTATACAATATATATGAGTATATCGATTTAATATATTTATAATAACCCCAAATTTAATATATTGTACGTTCGGGTATCTGAATGGAATGTTGAGCCTTAATTTATTGTATTTCCATCAAACTTTTATTTACATGAGACACATTCCATATTCTGCACTCGTTTCATTTTTTTCTCATATATTTCTCATTACTGTATATTATGATGATTACAATGAATATTTTGGGGATTTTTGTATAAATCTAAAATTATTTCCTTCACATGTAATATGATTCCAAATTTACCAATATGGTTATGGTTTTATGTTTTAATCTCACAATATTATAGGATTTTTTATGATTATACTTCCAGTTATGTTATATTATGATATTACTCTTAATGAAATGATGAATTTTTATAATCTTTGTTTAATACATTAAAAAAATTTCCATTTACATTCCTCCATTTATGTACTTAAATTGAAATATAATATTTAAGGAAAAATTATTTTATTTCAATTATTAATTAAAAATACTTTTTCTTCCCAATCCATGTTTTCTAAAAATGTTTTATTGAAAATTTTATATTTTTTAAATTCATTTTTAAATTAATTTTTATACTTGATTTAATTTTTAATATATTATTAAAGTAATATTCATGTCCTTTTTATGAAGGAGGTGCTTTTGACTTTTATAGAAATGTTAAACAGGTGTTTATTTTAACATTTATTATATGAATGGTATTTTACACTATTATGGCCATTAAAATGTTTAATTATGAAATTTTATTATTCATAGGATATTTTAAAAGAAATTAATTTCTACTATATGATGTTAAATTGTTATTTTTGAAATGTAATTTTCAAATTGGAATGGTTATTTTCTTCTAGAATAGTTGTATATGATATTTAAAAATTATTTTACATATAAGATGACACCCTTTGATGTAATTAAACATTACTAGGATATTATCCAATTATTATATCTGTATCCTATCACTGGGGGGTTAATTTTTGTGATGATAATATGTATGTGAAACCCGTTTCATTTTTGATTGGTTATTCTATATTAAAATGTTTATAAAACCCATTGATTTTATTTGGTTCTGATATGATGAATTATTAATGAACTTCTAGAATACCTTTGTTTGGTTTTCGTTATGTGATAGTGGTCAATTTATAAATAATAATTTTGGTTAAATTTTAAACAAGGATGGTTGATATATTATATACAAGGATGGTGGCCAGTTTAAAACCAAGGATGGTGGTCACATTATAACCATATATTGGATGGTCTTATATAACCCTACATTTTTTAGGTAATTCATTATAAATCATGATATAATTATATTAGGAATCAACTAGATTTCAATATCACACATTTATTGAGGGACCTATATTTCATGTTTATAATGTTTAATGATGACCCTCTTCCATGTCAATAAAATAATTAGCGAACCAGTTTCTATAGGTACTTAATCACAATGAAATATTCTTATGTGTATGCTTAAAATCTATCAATTATTCAATTTTTCTGCTATTATATATCATGATAAATGCATTATTTATGATTAATGTCTAATTAAATACCAATATTTATTCCACAAATAGTGTTTATAATCTATGATATATAGGGAATAGTTCTCAAATATAATTATCATTTTCTCGCACTGGTATTATTTTTTTATAATTTCCCATGTGAGAATACCGTTTATTATGATTGAATTACCTAGATTAAAAATAAAGGACTTCATTACAGCTTTTATATCATGTTTAATATGTGGTAAGATCTTTATTGGTGGTGTTAAAGGTTGGTCATTAAATAAAAAAAAATTATATTTCTAATCTATAAAGACACTAATCCTTCAGAATCATCAGGCATGTATTTGTGAAATTTATTGAATATTTATCTAAAAAGCTGTAATATTTATATATGATGATCTTGGTTCATTACATGATATTTCATTCTGATACTATAAATATAAACTGTATGGCCTCATAGATATTGGTTTATCATGTGTAGGATTATTACCAACATCCTCTATTATCATTAGAATACGATGACTAGCCAATTTATTTTGACTAGGGATGTGTGCTTGTTTTCTGTATCATACTATAAGTTTGCTAATGAAATTCATATGTAATTATGGGGAAATGTTCCCACTATTAGGATGCTATTGGGATTTATCAACAAGCTTCAGAATTTGTGGATGGAATATTAGCCCTTCATTGGTTGATTTTTGGAATATGTTAGACTACCTTGGTTGTGGTGGGAGTTTGTACGTTATTATGATCTACATTCACCAATTTAATATAATAATATACCTATTTAATTATTTAATGGATACTGGACTCCTATTTTATGGGATATGAGAGATGTTGATGTAGTCCTCTATATATGGGAGTAGGAATACACACCCTACTCCTATCAGGTGTTTAAATATGTTGAGAGGCTTTTGAATTGATGAAATGAATATGGGATGCCTTAAGGTGACTATCATAATATTTTTTTTTGAACATTGGTTTGGTAATGATTATGATCATGATCCATGTTTTCATTTGACCATTCCATAATATCTCTTTGAAAGGAATACAAGACTATCCTGACATAAATAAAGAATACGGTTTATAAACCCCAATCAGAATTGGGATATAATCTCAGTCATGTGGCACATTGATTTGGAATATGATGATAATATTATGAAATTGGAGTAAGATTATATGATTTAACTAGTGATTAAACCTGGAAAATTTTATTATTCTAATATTATTCTTTAGTGGTTAAAATTACAGTGCATTACTTCTCCTCTATGATTTCTTGAATATGTCAGGGAATATTTTTCATTGATACCTAAATATGACGATAGTTGTAAAGGATTTTGTAAGGAATATGATTATTATTATTTTTGTTTCTATTATATAGGAAATGTTAAACTTAATTTATTTGGGAATATTATAAAAAAAATCTCCTATAGCCATCACGATTTGTCGAAGGGATGTAGGAACAGGAGAATCAGTATGGATCTTCCCATTCATAATATAAGAATATACAAGTATAATTTCACTATGTATGAAATGATAAGATCATACTTTTAGGTTACCATCAATGAATGTTAGAATCCTTATTTTTTGGAAGTGAGGATATTATACCACTTCCTATAGTCCATAAATTCCTATTTATGGTGATATCTCTAAGATCCATGTGACTCAGTGACCTATGGGTGATCTTCTAGTTAGCTTCCTCTACTGATAGATTAGGGGAGGTGGTTTCCAAATTATGGTGGAAAATACTAAGAGGATAACTATTTTGAAACAACAAAATCTTGGAGCTTCCCTATATTACCTTTTGACCGTACTTTTTAAAATTAAAAATGTATTCTTTATCATGCTCTGGGCTATGCTCCCAAAGTGGTTGGAAGTGTAGAATAAATACTTCATCTTCATCATATATTTCTGTGGATGATATGGACATAAAATATTCCACTCCAAGAAATCCATTAACAATACAACCACAGTCTGGATGATACATTACTAATGGAATTCCCTTAATAGAACATTATCCACCTTGTAGTAAAAATGATGGATATATGGTAGTGTCATTATTATAAAAATTGTCATGTATCATGTGTTAGTTTAGAATCTAGAACCCCTAACTAATGATGACACCATATCATTGGATCAAAGAGAGTCAATGAGAGGAGTATCATTTTAGATAAATATAATAAAATCAATAACATTAATCCAGGAATCCATCAATGTTAGAAACCATTATTTCATACATGAGACATACTGTGGTTTTGAATGATTCATATCTAGTTCACCATTTTTGTTTTTAACATTTATGGTATGTCCTAATTATTGGGTTTTAGGGGATAAATATTACATTAAAATTTTCATTCCAATTCAGTACCACTATCTTATAAGGTTTATAATAGTGTGGAATCGTGGAATTAGAAACACTTTGTGGTTTTATGTTCTGCAATGTCCCGTAGGTAGGATTTCCAATAGTATGTAATTATTATAGTCACTTACTGACGATGCTTCAAAACTCACACTGGTTGAGAGGATGTGAGTTCAGGATCATAAAACTATATTGGTTGGAATTGTTTCATAATCTAGGACTCTCATATATCTTTCATTACTTTTTTGAATCTTTCTCAAACCCTAATGTAGGAAAATTACCCTAACCTTAGTAATACGTTATATTCCAATGTGGATGTTAATTTCATCCCATATTAAAAGAATTTTATCTATAATGGCACATGACATTCATACACAGATATTACATTTATATAATATAATATAAATTACATAACATTAAAAAACATGATAGAACATTATATTCTAAATTTCATTCGAAACATGTAATCAAAAAACACTATTTCCTAAAATATCTACATCATCTCCAACTTATTATTCATAAAAAGAACCCTTTTTACATATTTTAATTAATAATTTTCTTCATATACATGAAAAAAACATAAGAATAGGGTGACATCAGATGATCAATAAGGGTAATCATGGGAGAAAACATAAGCATAAGGGAATATGAACATGAAAATAACTTTGGAAGATTATATCCCCCAAATCACAATTAAGATATTATATTTAAATGAAATGATATATGTTAATAAATATTTGAATAAATTTTTTAATTAGGGAATATAATATGACATGGGATTGTGTAATACACATAAAAATAGAAAATAATTTCTATATTAGATAAGGATTGTTTCCTAGACCCTTATAGTTGATATTGTCTGTTACTGAATTAGTTTCATTTCCCATTCCATCCCTATATTAATAAAGCAAGTTCACTAATCATTACTGTCCTATATATCACATGAGATATAAATAATTAACTTATTAATTGGAGGTATATAATGGTCATACCCATCACATAATTTAAACTATACATATCTATTCCACAAGAACATAATTCATTTATCATAATAGATCCCATAAAAACAAATGTTTTTCATAAACATAATTAAATCATAACATAACCCTTGAAAAACTAATTACCTTCATAAATAACAATAAATTATAATAATAAATCAACCACAGAATGTACATTTATAGTATCCTTAATCAATTTCTCCAATAAATCTCAAGTGAAATCAAATATTGTTTTCACAAATGGAACTTAATTTTTTAAGATCACTTGAAAATAATTTAGGACGAAAATATTATTTGTTTCCTTAAAAACATTTTCTTTTCAAAAAATGACTATATAATTTAAATTAAAACATTATATTTAAAAATAACCTCATATGTTTTTGAGGTATTAGTCATGTAAATAATGCATCATGAAAGTGTGAAAATAAGTTCATGTTGTATATGTTAAAAAAAACATTACTTCTGTACTTTATCTGGAAAATACATAAAGTAACTCATTTGAAAAACAAAAAAATATATTTTTTATCCACTTAGTAAAAATTGAAAAATGAGAAAAAATAAATTTAAATTATTTTAAAAAAAATATTAAATTGTTTTTAAGAACTTGGAAATGGGAGCTAAATATTTCTTAGATGATACTCACATATAAAAAATCTCGAATAACAATGAGATTGTAAAATCAACAATTAACTTATGTATGATTTCCTTCATATGTATATGAGAATAATATATAATTGTTTAAATAATGTTATTAATTCATATCGTAATAATATTCATACTTGTTATATTATATATTCTCCTCAAATATCATCTTATCATCCATTTGTTAATAATATTTCATTTTTACCCTTTTTTTAAGTGTTAAATACTTTAATTTCTTATGCTTGTTTAATATTATATGTCCTAGTTCATGGGAATAATATATAGTTACACTATCTATGTAATTATATTAAGGTATTATATATCATATTAATTCATTATATACATTTATATAGTCAATCATGAATCATGGAAAATTAACCATATCAGGTCGTTGAACTGGTAGGATTACGTACACACGAGTGATAGAATCGTTCCCGTAATAGTGAAATGATAAATAAGAAGATGGTATTTTAATATCAATAATACATATATTGTTATAATTAATATATATATATATATATATATATATTATTTCTATCATTATACCCATCAAAATAAAATGTTTATGAAAAATAGATTGCACCATAACATGGAGATGATAAGTCATACGTACAAATGAGAGGTTTTTTTCAAAGGATGAATAAAAGGTGGATTATGGTCTTAAATAATAATAATAATAAATAATAATATAATAGATACCGGAGTTATTACTTTGCAATTGAAACAATGCTTTAAGATGAAATAGAATAAAAAATAATCTTGAACGTGTGGATAAATTGGATTATCTATTTTTTGATGAACTTTATTTAGATATCCTCTTACGGACTCTTGGGTTAGTATTTTGAGAGTAAGATAACCTATATAATGTATATCTAGATTTTTAGGAGATGTTGGTAGGCTATGGTCGAGGATTATGGCTCAATGTGATGTGATTTAGTGGGGGGGGTGTGTTGTTTTATAATTGATGTGATGGGCACTTTTGAAATTTTCTCAAAATATTAATTTATAATAAATTCAATACCGATAAAAATAAAACAGAAATTATATTTGTCTGAAGATATGATGATACAAGGTTGTAATATCATTATAAAATATATTTTATACATGTTTTCTTATTATTGTAAACATTAAAATTTTTATTAACCAATAGTTGACCTATTTTAATTTTTACTAAGGTATCAACTATTTCAATATTGAATTTTTATTATTTTTCTCAAGTGATATAAATTAAATAGTAAATGATAAATTTATATAAATTTATAATATAATTTTATTATTATTTTTTAATATTTTTTATGATTTGTAGATAATTTAATGAAAAAATATTTATATAAAATATTTTTAGTGTCAATTTTAATACAATTCATTACATATGATTTTAAAAGTTCAATTTAACTTGTTGAAATCAAACCAAATGTTTTTTTATATCACTAATAGGATATCTTCACCTAGTAAATTCATTTATTTCATATATTATCTCATAGTATTTATAGTTTAATATTTTTAGCTATAAGAGAATGATTTTTTCATAAATAAAATAACTACTACATCACTTTTGTGTAATTATTTGAATACATATTTTTTAACTAAAAATTAAAAATAAAATACCAGTAACAAGATAAATCATGTATATTTAAAAATAATATTTTTTTATGAATATATATTTTTGGTAACCCTATATTGAAAATGCTATTGTTTTTAAAGCATGAATGTAATATCTTTAAATTATTATTAAATATAATATTATAAATTACATAAACTATTTTAAGTATCCCAAAAATTAAAAACTAAATTTTTTATCATGAAAATATATTTATATAGATAAATATTTACATTTTTATTTATTCATAATTTTCCATCTTCCACATGGGCCAAAATAAATGAAATTTAACATAAAGTTACATTTTTCATCTTTAATTCATTTAAATAATATGTAAGTAATTCTCATATAATTTTTAACATTAAAAAAAAATTCATTTAGATAATTATGTGTTGATGGTCGAATATGATCCATATAATAAAATTAATTCATTTTTTATGGTCATTTTATAGCACTTATTGTTTTATTTTTAACCTATATTACCCAATTTATTCTTCACCATGGATACAAACATTACCTTGGTAACTATTCATTTTTGGAAAAAAAATAAAAGGGAAATATTAACTATGTTTATCCCTATGAATTGAAATGTTTCATAAATTTTTCAAAACTAAAAACACATAATTTTCAAAATTTAATTTTATATAATACAAGTAAAACCCCATGAAAAATAGTCATTTAGAAAAATGGAATTTTTAACATAAAATGTTTATATACTAAATTTATGTATGAAATCATTTGATAATCCTTAATTGGATTATTTTAAATTAAAAATATAAAAAAATAATTTAAAACCAATCCAAAAAATAAATTTACCATGTAATGTTTTCAATATAAAATACAAATCTCAATAAAAAATAGTATTTTCACAATTATTTATAAATATAAATGCTTTCATACAAATAATTTTATCATTATTTTGACATGAAGAATTAAAAAAGGGAAAAAAATTTCAAATAGGTTTTCTATCACTTCCAAAAATTAATATTAATTTATAAAAATATGAAAAACTCTTTTGTTAGGAAATTTATTTTTAACGAAAAATATGATTTTACTAAAATTATGTGATTATTTTATAAGAACTCACCAAAATAATCATATTATGTTAGAGATTTATACTTATTTAACAAATTATTTTTTTCATATTTATTCCCAAATATTTTACTACTAGTTTATACAAATAGTGTCTCATGGTTTGTTTATATTCAAGGTTTCTTTCAAAATAAGATATTGAAGAATTACAATTATTGAAGTAGAAATATTTCATAATGATATCCGATTGTGAAATAATACAACCCTTAATACAAATTTCAACTTCAAAATTTGTCACATGGATTCAAAAATATGAGGATAACTCTCCCTTATCACATCCTTAGTTTCGAACATAACTTCTAGAAATTGGTGGTTTTTTCATGAAGCTTGAACCAAGAGAGTGGTCTTCTTTCATTGACATATTTATCTATGATCTAGAATCACTATCATTTTTTTCTCATAAGAATGATACTTTCCAGTGGTATTAATTATGATATTTGTACATGTAAAGGATTAGGTATGAAATTTCTCAGGATAGATACATTGAGCACATCTTGAACATTTGATTGTTTCAATGGAAGCTCCAATTGATAATATACCATCCAAAAATGATCCAATACATTGAAAAGAATAATATAAACAAGGATTAGATTTCCCTTCTTTCTAAATATCATCACTCTATTCTATGGAGAAAATAAAAACTTTATCTTATCACCCACTACAAAATATAGAACTTTTCATTGTTTGTCAGCCAAATAAAATTATTGACTCTGAGATGATCGATTGTGATATTTAATATATCTGAACCTATTCAATTTTCATAACTAGATTAGATCAAAATAAATTTATTTCCAAATCGTAATTCTAGATTTTTAGTGTTATGATCTTCTTACCACAGATGGATTCAAATGGAGTTATTTTCATACTAGATTGAAAGATATTATTGGATGAGAATTCTATCAAAAGTCAGAGTTGATTCTAAAAACATTTGAAATCCATATAGATAGATGTCAACATGTACTCTAGAGTTATAATTATTCTCTTATACTTAACATCTATTAGAGAATGAATCCCAGTGTTGAAACATATCTCTGTATCCAGAGTCTACTAAATACTTCTCTAGAAATTTGGGAAAATCCTCAGATCCTGGTCAGATATAATAGAGAGTGGTACCCCATTATATCATACCACATCAAAAATATATATTCTGAATATATGATCAATATTCAAAAATTAACTAATATAAATAAAATGTTCCAACTCCATATGGTGGTCCATTATAACCCATATATAATTATGGGTTTTAGATGTTTCTTCAATTCCAAAGAAAAAAATATGTGGAGTTTTTTTCCTACATCCATTCTTGTATAGGAAATAGTTATAACAAACCCTTTGACATCTTTCTATCAGTATTGACATCCTAAAAAACCAATTAATGATTAACATATTCTGCAATATCTTTCATCTTTCAATTCCACTAGAAATACTATTTCTAGTCTATATACATTGTGATTATTCAAGGATGAATTATGAATTGTGAACAATGATCCTCAAAAAATTGTTCCTTCATTAAATTTGTTATAGGTGGTACAAAAAGATAGTTTCTAAACCAAATTATTCCAACATAATGATTGATGGACTCAGGAATATTTGTCACCATCTTTTATAACTCTTCATCATCCTAATAAACCTCTTTAATCATAACTTGTATAGGTGGTTGAACATTAATTTTAGAATGATATGATTTATCCCCTTATATTATGATTTCCATATGAATTCATTATAAATTTGTAAATATTAGATCTTTTGTAAACAACATCATATATTGGCTAGTATGTTCCTTTCAACTCAAAGCTTATGCCACCTTGTTCTTTTTCCAAGGGTGGAAGTTTATTGAGTATTCATAATCATTAATCAACTCAAACCATATTCAATGGGGGAATATTTAGATCCATTTGTGTTAAAATATAATTTATACATTTATGATCATTATATAGGTCACACCTTTCTATATATATATAATTCATACTTATATAGTAATGAAAAAATTACAACTACTAAAAATAAATTACGAGTTTTCCAATTTTGGACTTGGATTTTCAATTATCGTGATGCATAAGCTATCACTGTATAATTTTTCATGGGAACACATTCGATCAAATTATTTGATGAATCAATATTGTTCAAAAAACTTTATCTACTAAAGGGTAGTGTGATCATAGGCCCACTAATTTACCTTCTTCTCATCACCTAGAAATTTTATTCACATTCCTCCAGGCATGTGAACATAACATTTTTTTGAGTCAAAATGGTTAGTGGATTAGATAATCTTGAGAAATATTTCACAAAACATCGATAATATCTAGATATACCTAGGAAAATATTGATATATGTTACAGTTTTTGGTCAAGGACAATGTTTGACAACTTCTTTCTTTATTGGGTCCATAGATATCACCATTCTTGAGATTATGTAACACAAAATTGAATATTATTGAATACAAAACTAACAATTGGGAATGTAATCATAAATATTATCTTTTATCAGGGTTATTTATAAAATCCTAACGTGATCTTAATTTTCTTCAATTCTATTTTAATATACTAGAATATAATTTATAAATAGTACCCAAAACTGATAAAGATAGCCACTAAGACTCAATTATATAGTTGGGAATTATTAAGACTGGAGTGGATCACTATTTATTAATAGTGTACATACCTTGTACAATATGATGTCTTGGGAATAACCTCACTATTGAACCACATTTTACAATATCCCATATACAGATAAATTTTAAAAAATGATTAGGCTTCATAAATTTGATCCAATAAGTCATCAATATGGGGGAGAGGATACTTTTTCTTAATAGTGATTTTATAATGTTCATGATAATCAAAGTAGAGTTTTGTTGATCCATTTTTCTTCTTAATAACATAATATGTTCACACCATAGTGATGCAGTAGGGAGTATGAATCATTTTCCATAAACCTCATGGATTTTATTCATCAATTTTTACAAATCAAATGTGGTCATTCTATAAGGACTTTTTAAAAAAGGAATATCACAAATATGAGTTACATTGAAAAATTTAATAAATGATTTGGTGGATGACCTTGATATTATTCCGGAATGTCCCCGAAAAACAATAGTAAAATAGGTTTATCATTAATTGTGAGTTTTTACACAACCATGTAATCCATATATCGTTAATTTATAGGAATTAAGACCCACACGATGGATGCAATTTCAATTATAGTTTTTATTCAGCATTGTGTTGATAGGTGATCACAAATTCATTCAGAGTATGAAATATGACTTCTCTTCATAAAAAAGTTATAGGAACTACATATAGTGAAATTCAATCCATGTTTTAGATCATAACAAATTCTACTAAAGGATGGATTACAATATTTACAGGAAATAATTTTTCCTAAACATCAATCGCAGAATAATTAAAAACATATGATCAGACAGTTGTTCCATAATGATTTTCCATAACTAACTCAACATATATATCAAGGAATAATATGGAAATAAAATTAGAAAATTATTTTGAAATAAAATAGTGGGTGGATCCAAAATCAAATAAAACATTATCTTCTTTAGAGTGGATAATAGTTATACCTTTCACCACTTCATTGTTGTACTCCACATCTCTAGAAGAGATCAAATGAAATTATCGATTGAATATGTGGTTAAGAGGTTAATAATGCAGATCATCATCATTAAAACTCATATTTTGGACTTTGTTATCATAATTTCCATTTTTCTAGAACTTGAATCATTGATCTCTGTGAGGATAATTATATATTGCTTTATCCATATCCTCATCAAAAGCTTCTTTTTTCTCATTAATTAAGTAGTGAATTTTCTATTGAACATCTTTAACACAATTAAATGAAATGTAATAGTACCCTTAAGATACATTCTTCAATGTTCCATTCTATACATTGAGAATAATGTAAATCGTATATTCTTTTCGATATGGTTTTTATTTTTTCCCTTTAATTCCATTTTATCTTCGTTTTTAGACAATTATATTGATGGGTAACTATAATATATATCTCAACCCTGATATCACATCGAAAGATTTACCCATATTTACTATAGTCCCTTATCGATAATTCCCTTAAAAGACTTTGTTTTAAGCCAATAATTAATTGAGAAACCTTACTCTCAGGTTGTATGAGAATTCTAAAATAGTACCTTGAATGTCTTATAAAATATTCCTCATAGTTACTAACAATTTCATTATCCTTATACACAATATCATGAAAATACTTCTTAATATTCATTAAAAAGTATATTTAATGTAATTTTTAAAAAAATAAGTTCTTGAACTCGTCCTATTCAACATATTCAATTACCCCTCATTAGCTCATAATCTTAACAATATTCCACAATTGATATTATGCTCCTTCGAAACTATATAATTTCAAAATTATATTATCATCTTATAAAAATTAGTGAAAATAATATGTATTTTTAGTGGTACTAATCCATTTTTCAGCCAGTAGTGGACCCGAAGACCTACTAAAGGTAGGAAATTTCCCCATGAAGAACTGAACAAAAAGTTGTTCCCCATTTTATTATTTTGAATCCCACAATGATTCATATATTGAGAAGGTTTTGATCATATAAATAATATTTTCTTTCTAGATCCCACAACATTTGAATTCTCAAGTGGAAACTCATTGAATTTCCCATCATATTTAGTATGAACACCATTATATTGTGTTCGACCCATTAACCAAAACCGAAAAATATAGCATGGGTAACACTAATTTTAATGGGAAAATCAAATAATCAACATAAAGTACTTATAGAATTTATATTCTGATCAATATATTTTCTATGCTAGGTTATTCCTGATCAATTCCAAAATTATAAAATTGTATCATATACGTATACATATCCTTAGGGTTCTTATAATGTTTTATCATAATAGTTTCCAATGGTTAATTAAACCATTCTATAATAACAACTATAATTGACAATAATTTTCATATAAAGATGTTATATCTAAAGAAAAGAATATTACATACATAAAATAATTGAACCACACTATAAACATATATGTTTAGTGTATTTGGAAACATTTAAATATAAAATAAAAATTCATAAGACATCTACATAATTTTCTATTCATTCTTTCATAACTAGAACCCTTTTTGAATAATCTTACATAATAACATTTTTATATAATATGTAAAAGACACGTAAGAATGGGGTTAGCTCGGATTCTCAGTAAGTGTAATTTGGAGAGATAACATAACCATAATGGAAAAAATGAAAATAAGTTTGTAAAATTATATATTACATGTCAAAGTTCATGATATTTTTTCATGTAATAAATCATAGATATTCATATATAATAAAATTACATACTCATGTGAGTATAATATAAAAAGATGAATTTTCGTATTCATAAATGAATAGAAAATAAATTTTGGATTAGTGAAGGGTCAATTTGAAGACCATTATAGTAGAACATGTCTTTTACTGATCCAAGATCATTCCCCATTCCATCCGTGTAATACTAAATCATGTTCACTCCTCATTCTTGTTCTATATATCTCATGTGATATAAATATTTACCCAATTAATGGGAGGAGATATATTTCCCACCCATCACATAATAAAATCCATATATTTGTTTTCCCCAATAATATAATTCATTTATCATATCTAACCCCATAAAAGGAAATGGGTTTTATAGAATTTATTCAATTATAACATAACCCATAAAAAAGAAATGGATTTCAAAAATATCATTCCATCATAAAAATAAACCATAAATACAAATTATAATGATATTATCACTTAAAAATATACCCAATAAATTAAAATTAATATAAAATAATTTTATCACTAATGGAAAATAATTTTTATTGATCACTTGAGAATAATTTATTTGGAAAATAAACTTTCTTTCTTCGGTTTTTTTATATAATTAAAATTCCATGAAATATTATTAGAAAAAAATTTATTTGAAAATAAAAATTTAATATTGTAATGGAATATTGAATGAATAAAACTGTCAATGAATTTTGAAAAAAAATTCTATTCCGTATATATTTAAAAAAAATTCTTCCAATCCTTTTCCAAAAAATACACAAAGTACCTCTTTGGAAAATGATGAAAAAATTCATTTCAAAACGTTTAGTCAGAATTCACAAATTGGTAAAAAACAATATAAATGTTAAGAAGAATATTTAAAAAAATTGGAATTCATTTTTAACAACATTGACATGGAATATAAATATTACCTAACAGATATTTATGTATAATGAATTCATAATAATGATAATATTTTAAAAATAACCCTTATATTAGGAATAATTTCACTCATATGTATCTAATAATGGAGTATAATAGATTAAATAATGTTATTAATTTATAAAATAATCATATTTTTATTTATGATAACATATATAATCCTCTTATATCATATTATCACCCATTTGATAATAATATTGCATTATTACCCTTATTTTTTGTATCAACTACTTCATTTGTCTATGCATGTTTTGTCATATATGTCTCAATTCTAGTTCAGATGATATATTTAGATAATACAAAGAATGATATTATGGTAATATTTATAATAATAATTCATTATATATACATATATTTATTTATTCTATAATCTGAGAAAATGATTCGCATCACATTGTGGGGATGGTAGCTTGTACGTACATATGATTGATATTATAATTCCCATAATGTTGAAATGGGAAGGAATATGATGGTATATTAGTTTTAAGAATACTTATAATTTTATAATTTTAATATATATATATATATAAATATTAACTTATTTATTGTTTCCATCTAAATAAAGTGGTGATGAAAAAAAGACTACTCCACGGTGTGAAGACACTAAGTCGTAGTAAGCATACATGGTACTTTTATTATTCATAGGTTTGAAAAAAGTTGGAATATGGGTTTTCCATAATCATAATAATATCTCCAAATATAATATATACTATTATTATATCTTTATAATGTAAAAAATATATTAAGAGAATGTATGAGAAGAAATAATCATGAATTAGTCCGTCAAGATGACTACCTCTTTTTCGGATAATATTCTTTAGATCCCCCCATAGGGACACTGGGTTTTCCTTTTGAGAAACAAAAAACTTATATATTGTTACTATGGATGTTGAGAATATAAATTGTAAGGGTATGGTATAGGATGAAGGTTCAATATGATGTGAAGATGTGAGGTTGGAGGTGACATTTTATAATTGAGGTGAGGGGCACTTTTTAAAATTTTCTCAAAATATTAATTTAAAATAGATATTATATCAACAAAAATAGCTTGAAATTTATTTTTTCATTGATATTATGGTATAAGGTTCATATATATTCAAAAAATAAATTTTAAATAAGTTTTGATACTGTTTTAAACATTATCATTTTGATTAAAAATTATTTAACCTATTTTAATTTTTACTAAGGTAAAAACACTTTTAGTGTTAAATGTTTGTACATTTTACGTATTTGATGTTAATTAAAAAATAAACAAACAATTTACAATGATTTATACCATATTACAATTTTTTATATATTTTTGAATATGTTTCTATGTTTTATAAATAATATAATAAAATATTATTTTTATAAAATATCATTACTGTGAATTTCGACAAATTCATTACATTGAATTTTAAAATATTCATAAAAAAATTAACCTTTGAACAAAATATTTTATTATATTCCTATATTTTGAAAATAATCAACAATATTCTATGACTATAGTAATTATATAAATTATTTTCTGTTTTATTTATTTAATAATATTTCATTGAAATTTACATTAATAAAATAATTAATACATTAGTGTCGTGTTATTATTTAATATATATATGTTTCAAAAAAATGAAAAAAATGAAATGTAAAATATAATGATTCTATATTTAAAAATAATATTTTTAGTTTAATATATATTTTGTGTATCCCTATATTAAAATTGATAGATTATTTAAAAAATGAATGTAATATCTATAAATTTTTATTAAATAAAATATTTTAAATATCACCATATCATATAAGTGGTAAAAAGTCAGAATAAAGTTTTATCAACAAAATATACATTTTAATTTAAATATTTAATTTAAATTTCGTTCATAAAAATATTTTTTCCCATGAGGACACATGAGGGGTATTGAAGACCTAGAAAGATACATTTTGAGACGTGATTTGATTTAAATATTATATAAATCATTTTAATATGGAGGTTTCCCTTGAACAATTTAATTTAGTTAATTATGTTTTAATGGTCTAATAATATTCCTAAAATAATTATTTCATATTTTAGTGTCATTTTATTGTTATCATTATTTTATTGAAAACCTAAATTACCAAATATACCATTTACAATCATAACAAAATGGACCTAGGTTACTATTAATATTAGATAAATATATAGGGGAATGTTCCCTAAATTTGGACCTTTATAATCCGAATTTGGAATACGTTGTTGAAAATTTATAATAAAGAACTATTCAGATTTAATTTCAAATAAATTTGGTAAAATGTGATGGAAAATATTTTTTAAAAAATAACGCTCCATTAAAAATAAAATTTTAATAAGATAAATTCATGTAGGAAATCATTTTCAAAGGCCATAATAGGATATTTTTTAATATATATGAATTAAATAAAATTTAAAAATAATTTGAAACATAAATTGATTTTTTAATGATTTAAAAATAAAATAAAATTTTCAATTAGAATAATTATCCATTATTCCTTTAAAAATATGTTTTTTAAGGAAACAAATATAAGATAATTTTCACATGATGAATTAAAAAATAGAATTAAATTTTTTAAAGCCATTTATTATAAATTATGAAAATTAATTTTCATTCATAAAAAGAATAAAAACCTAGGAATGAAAAACAAATTGTGAAGAAATTGATTTTACTGAATTTATAGTATTATTTTCACAAAAATCACCAATAAATTCTTATTGATATTGAGATTTATACTTATTACAAATTTAGTTATTCAAATTTATTCCCCTTAATTTAATGGCTTGATTATACTAATAGTGTCTCATTGTTCATTAAAACTCACGGTAAGATGAAATATAAGTTATTGGGAAACATATATTGTATAGAATAAAACAGTTCATAAAAATATCCTACTATTATACAGTAATAATGAGAATTTATATGCATAAATGTTTTTGTATTTATGATCACACCATTATATATCAATTTTTCTCCATCTTATTTCTTATTATTACCTGCTAATGTTGGTCTAAGGATCACCATGTTATAAAGGGACACATTTTGGTGCTATGGAGTTGATCACTATATAGGGAGGCAGTTGTTTCTTATAGTTCTGGGATTGGTTAAATGAAGGGTATTACTATGCATACATTGAAAATTGGATCATAACCCTTATAATTTTGTTCCACTTAATGAAACATGTCTTACCTTTTATGGTTGTGGGATAAGAAGATATCCATGTTTTTTTAACAACATACAATAAGGATGATAGTGAAAATGATTAAAATAAATGGATGGTGTGAGAAATATATAGGATTTTCCATTTTATGTTGATATCAAAGGGAATAAGATCCAATATGAATGAGTTTGTTACAAAGAAAATGTGTTTTAGTGAAGATATATCTCACCAGTTGTATAAATCAATAAGGTTTATATGATAAGTCTGAAAAAGAATATAAACCTTTAGATGGATGCATGAAAATTTTAAGAATATAGCCTAATGAGAGGATGCTCTATAGGGAACATGGACCAAATATATAGGATGTCCATAATCATATGATTATAACTAGTAGAGGGAAGGAAATAAAGGATCTCATGAGAAATATATCCCCTTGAGGATGGAAATGTGGTATGTTATGGTCAATGATTCTAGTTTTGATCATAATAGAGTTATCCTAGGTATCATCTTTTATCATGAATCAAATCCCAAAATGATAAAATTACATAGTGTAAGGACAGGTAAAAATAATATTCCTTTTAGAATACCATCATATATGAAGTAAATATAATACGATATTTTACATCGTACTATAGGGACATGTATAAGAACATTGGAGTATGAAATATAGAGGGTCACTCCTTTGAGAGGCACCCGATGTATCCTATAATTATATTAATTGGAGTCATGTTATTCCAATATTGAATATATATTTATCCTAAAAGGTGAAAAAATATATGATTGAGTGGAGGCTACATATATGGTGCTACCCTAGGATATTTCATCGACAATATTTACTTTTAATGGAATGTGAAATATTATTAGGGATTAAACCTAAAACGGAGTTGCATAATTGAAGAATTTTAAACATATTGACAGCATAATCATCAAATATCATTGAACCCACATGATTCTTGCTCTATTTGGTAAATGATATATATGAGAAGATCCAAACAATATAATGTTAGAATAACATTTGATTTGAATGGTGATTTCCCACTGAGACTTCTTATAGAGGGATAAAAGTTTGAGTCTCATGGATAGTAAAAGATAATGAGTGAAGAGATGATAATTCACACAGAATAATGTAATGATTAACATTTAGTGGGTAATTTTATTAAAATTTCATGAAGGTGTAATGTTCTTAAGAGGGAATATGGAAACATATAATGAAAGGATATTGAAATATATTAAATATGGAGAAATGGAATAAATTTTTTTTCTTACATGTCTTATTTATAACAAGAATACATCTCATTATAGTTCACCGATTCCATTAGTATTTGTGGGTATGGATTGAAAATTGAACTAATGGAGCACTCTATCCAACGTGGTATAATATATTGGGGCTTATTCAATGTTAGATGCCAACGATGGATATATCCTCACAAGGGAAGAAGAATGTTTAGTCTTAAGATGTTCTATTATAATTTCTGTAGGAGGAACCATATTTTTTAATTGGAATTTAGTAAATCTTATAAAGATCACTGGGTCATGTGATCAGATTATTTTTTTAGGATCATGCTAATTGAAAACTAGTTATGGTTAAGAAGATTCATAATGGATGTAATTTTATTACGGAAAAAAATAAAAGGGTTCATGAGATTTTGTAAATGGAATTACCTGATCAGATAACATGACACAGTTTCCTAAATGAGAGGTCATAATGAGAACACATTATAGATGGTTTATCTGACTATCTCTTGAATGAGGGGTTTCCTTTTTATGGGACCATGTTCAGGTGGCCACATGAAAAATCCTTTTGTAATTTTTTTTTTGTTATTGAAAAAATTTCACAACTTCCTCAATGTTCATATCATTCAATGTAACTCTCCAAAATTTCATGTGGGAGAATTCAATGTCATGTGAATCTCATTAAATTTCTTTTCATCATCTACATGCCTTCACCTATCAATTATCTCCTATTATATTCTTGTACACTTCACCTAACAAGGAACACATATCATTGTTGATGTCCCATTCTATGTCAAATGGTAACGTGTAACCAAAATATTGTTCAATCATGTATTAACTCCTTCATGCAAATAACATGATTCAATTAGAATCATTGGATCATTTATCCCCTATTGGAATCATGAAATTATTTTTGACCACGAATCTATCCATAATGGGAATCCTCTTCCAAGGATGGTAATTATTAAAGGCAAGGTTCAATAGATTTCATAATTATGGGGTGTCACATGATGATGTGTGACATTGATATTGGGAACACTTTGTGTATACAGTTGTATTTGTTGTCAATAGTTGTTAATGAAGATCAAAATGAAGGAGATCAAGAAGTAATCCAATGAAATAGAGGAATGGAAATTTAGATGATTGTTGTACTAATCATAAGTTCAATGAATATGTGTCAAATGTGACACGTTGTTTACAACAATGAAAAATGGTGAGGCATAATCCCTCTGCGGATGAAGAAGAATACATGACGGTTGATTAAGACCATGAAATTCTTCATGATTGCATGACAACCATGCAAGAGACTTCTTGAAGAATAGAATCGAATTCATTGCATGATGTTGAGGAATGACGGTTGAAGAAGAAGACAGTGTGGAAGGGATTGGAATTTGGAGATGTCCATGCACTTCACATTGTCTCAAATTATTATGATGCTAAATATATTCTTTAAAAGGATATAAATCACAATAGTGGAGTTTTTGATAAAAGGAGAAGAGTTGTTGAAGAAGCCAAATCACAGAAAAGAAGAATTTTTGAAGTGTTGTGATTATTGACAATAGAAACAATGACATACAACATTATTGACAAAGGGGATTTCATGGTGGCATGTCAATTTTGAGGGCTATGGTTAACGATCCATGTTTGATTGAAGAACATCAACAAAGGAATGGATTATCTGGAGGTGGTACAAAAAGAACAGATACAAGGTGGCGTTGTTTCCCAGTGTTTGCCAAATGTTTGGGCCTCAAAATTGGAAAAGAAGACATGGATAGTCTACAAAAGGAGGTGCACACAAATAGGATGTAGTGCGTGTAAAAAATAGGTTGTGCACGAAATACTTGAGCTGGGCACGAAAAATAGCGTGGTGCGCGAAATAGTGGAGCGATGTTTTTCACGCAAACAATGTTTCAAAATCAGAACATTGAAAAACGGTAAAGGCATGGGCTGCGCGAAAAACCCGAGCTGTGCACGAAAAAATAGGAACGTGTATGGAAAAATTCTGTGCACAAAATATATGGGTTAATTTATCATTCAAGCAGGGTATCAAATCAGAAATACAAAAAATCAGCAAAGTCAAGAGGCGCACAAAAAATCGGAGACGTTCCCACCATGTGCGCGGAAAATCAAACTGGTGTGCATAATGTTGGTTGTGCACAAAATGTGGGTTTTAAGTATTACACGCAAGAAGGGATTCATGTTCATAAAGATGAAAAATGTAGAAGTAATGAGATGTGAGAAAAACCAAGGCGGTGCGTGAGAATAAAAGGATGGTGCGCGTAATTCAAAGAACTGAGAGACAGTTTTTATGCGCAGGAAGGGGTTTTATGTTTAGGATCCAAAATGCCTATAAATATGAGGTGAACCCCTCTCATTCAGGGTGGATCAACAGTTAGAAAGATCCTGAGCTCTGGTGCACGGAAAAATTGAGGTATAGAGTGGTGCGCGAAAATAATAAGGGTTGCGTGAAAAAGAAGGTGTTGCACGAAAAAGGGAAGATTTGCGAGAAAAAAGAAGAGTTGCGTGAAAATCCATTTACGCGCCAAAAGTTTTTTTTATGCACAAGGATTAAATTTTACGTGAAAGGCACCGGCAAGGGTGCACGGAAATTTGGGGGTCCCGTGGGCCTTTGACAGGTGCTTAGCACTCTCAATTCTGGTTTGTGAAGACAGAAGAATAGTAAATCATTTGGTTTTATGAAGAGAAGTGGTACCGCACACACATGACTGGTGATTAACATCCTCATTGTTCTTTGTGAAGAGAAGAAGAATGGTTTATGAAACTAAACTCAGATCTTCCCAGAAAGAGGGGAATATATTAATACACTAAAGTGTTTGTATTTTGAATCAAATGAAGAGAAGAAGATGTTCTAGTGCATTCAGTCATTGCATTAAAGAAGAAGTATTGAACTAAAAAGAGAATCAACTCTTAACCCTGATGCAAGGAAAGTCTCATGCTGAACATGAGACAATGAACTTCATGTCTATCTATTGAGGAGACCTTCACATCTATAAACTGTGTGGGAATTCACCAAAGGTAGTGAGCCAGGGAGAGTCAACAGGAGTGACCTGAGGGAAGCAGTGAGCTATCCCTGATCCTTTGTAAAGGTAGTGTGCCTGGGATAGAGTGTCTGTACTCGAACCTTGTAATCCACAGCTAGTGAAGTATAGTGGAATTGGGTACGACTGGAAACTTGTCGGCGTATTATCCTTGTACGTAGCCCTTAGTGGTGAACCATGTAAAAATTGTTGTGTCATCTCTTTTCATGTGAATGTTTCATTGTTGATCATATCCATCATATGGGTTTTACTAGTTACTACCAACTTGGGAACAAGATCCACAACTTTAAGAAGAAAAAGTTGACACCCTGATTTACCCTTCCCCTCTCAGGGTGTCCCGGGGTCCTACAATTGATGGGGTGTCATAATGGAAATAATTGTTCAAATATGATATCATAATGAACCATGGGTCATGTGATCTAGTAACATCATGAATAAATTTTTACTAAATAGAAACCAAAAATTAGTTAATCATGAATAACCACATTAATGGTAGGATGAATGAAGAGGTTAGTAAAAATTGATAGTGTATCCATTTTAAATCGCATGATATGGAGTGAAAAAAAAGCATCCCCTTATAGAACAGATCCTTTGATATCGACCATTTGAAGAAACCAAAGCAAAATGATCACATGACTCTAGAGATTCACTTGATGCTTCAACGGTAAAAGACTCATATAACCTTATAGTGTGAACCTAAATATATCATGTTATCTGGGAATAAATTTACTTCAAAATATAATTGTTATTAAATGGTATTTTTCAAATTGGGTATTTTCAAAACCACTCCAAGAAAACATTCTTCATATATGCATCAACAAAAAAAATTTAGAACGATAATTTTTGAGATATTGAAATGAAAATATTTTCAAAAATTATTTTGAATGAAACACCACTAACAGATCAAAAAAATACACAGTTTTTATCCCATTTTACTGTATATGTGAAGATGAACTCTATGGTCATGAACCGAAAAACAATTTAAAAAATTATTAAAAGTTAATTTATTTAATTATAAATGGTAAAACTAATTAATAAAATATCATCTTAATAAGTGGAAAAGTGAAATATAAATATCACAAAAAATAATAAATACTTATATTTTAAAAAACGACTGATAAAATTGGTAGAAATAAATATTATATATGTCATGGAAAATTATCACTAAGAAAATGTAAATTATTCAAAATAACATTCTTATTTTTCGGGAAATAATTTCATCAATTAATAAAAATGGAATTAATGTTTATAATTTGAATATATTTAAAATAATAGAATCATATAATAAAATATTATTGTGTATGGATCCCAAATTTGAAGAAATATGTTCAAAATTATGTGTTACAACTTAATAACAGATGATTTTAGTTAACAAAATCCATTATAATATAGGAACCTCTTTAATTGAAATATCCAGAAAATATAAAAATAAGATGGATTTTTATATTTTATTAATTGTATTAAATTATTATAAAAATATCTTTAGGGTAGTTTATACAACACATAAAATAAAATATGTGCGAAATATGTCAAATTTCTAAAATAAGGAAATGTAAGATGAGAAAAAACATTGCCTTAACTCATAACATCATAGAGATTCCACCTATATAATAAATAAGAATACATTTATAACCTATTTTAGAAAATTATTCATATAATAACCCTATATACTCTTAAATTATAATAATTTATTATATAATAATTTATTTTTTATAGTTTATTTTCATTATAAAATGTTAGAGATTTCGATTTCTTCCCACATGATTTAAATTGTTGACATCGATTACAATTCCATTATACTATGTTCATCATTCATGGATTAGAAATGTCCATAAAATAAATTTTTTATAATTAATTATAATGTTTTAACTTAAATCAATGAGAGTTATATTAATGATGCATGAATATGTAATTTAAGATGAGGTTGTTTCTATAATTTTTTATGAATTAAAGTTTATATGATAATAATTAGTTATAATAACAATATAAAAATTCATGAACCTTGATTCTTTCATAAACTTCCCTTTATTTCATTAGATACATTATTATAGTCATCCATCATTGGTGGTGATGAAAAATTATGTACATCATTCCATTGTGGTGGTAGTCGACATAAACAGATATATTTCATTTTCATTATTCATAGAATAAAAATATGATATAAATTTATTTTTCTTTTATAAATCATAATAATGTGTTTAAAATTAAATGTATTCATTTAATATATTTTTTTAACCATCCAGCTAAGATTTTGAAGAAATGTAAAACATATATTTTATAGTGTTGTTAATCACCTCATAAAAGAAGTGATGTTTTCATTTCCCAAATGGATAAATAGGGAATATATAATCTTTATACAAGGAATCTAATAACATTTCTATAGGGAAAAATCCTTAAAGGTATCATTAAAGTGTTATTGGGTAGATTATGTATACTTAAAAACAGAGAGGCATGTTCTTTTGTAGATTTCGATCGTGGTTTTTGAAAAAGAATGATGAAAATGATCCATGATAGGGGAATGGATTCTATTGAGGTTATACATGTTGTTGAGAAAATATGTTGGTGTCATTTCCCATTTTTTACCAATTTCATGGGGTCCAAAATTTGGAGGATGAATCAATCATCGTGAAAGATATTTTTCCTTGAATAAATAATAAAAATATTCAAATCAATGAGTTTTTTGAATATTAGTGTTTCAAGAAGTTTTAGATCTAATAAAAGGAAGAACTTGTCGCAAATACTTCGTTTTTATTAGGGTTTATGGTTCATGAATGCATGATGAAATGACTGTACATCTCAGTGACAAGTATAGTCTTCCAAAAAGGGGAAATTTACATTGTTCTTTATGAAAATATGTAGCTCCATGAAAAAAGTGGGGAGATTCGTGAGAAGTTGACGATGAAGATTAATGTTTGGAGAAGGGTGGAATAACCAATAAATAGGCATCTATCCTATCATTTGAAAGAGTTAAATCCTTATTAAATATATAAATTTTCTAAAATCATGATGCTGATCCACAGAGGACATTCATACAAAAAGGGTCTGGAAGAGAGTATATTCATTAAGGTAGTGTAAGATAATCATATTTATTGATCATTGGGAATGATAATTAAGCTTTTTCAATATAAGGGTATTCATGACTACTAATTGTTTGAGATATTTGAATGTTGGTATATTCACTAAGGTTGTTTGAGATTGATGAAATAGGTGAGATTTGGGATGTTTTGGGGTTCACGAAATCAGTATATTGTAGTGAGTAATTTGGTAGTTTCACAAAGATTGTGTGGGATTTTAGAATGATGTGATAATTTTGAATGTGTTTAAATGGGATTTACCAATAAGATGTTATGTGATGTGGTAATAATCAAGTGGATAAATGAAAATTTCAATTATGTACCAATATTGGGGTAATACATATCGATTAATGTGAAATGGAAAGAATTTTTGTGAAGGATCAACGAGAACACATCAGTTGAGAGAGTAGTGAGCTTCGAAATTGTGATTGTCTATATAATATGTGGGGTGATCAGTCAACTCCTTATTTTGATAGGGTAATGAGACTAAACATAGAAGTGATATATTCTGAATCATTTTTTGGAAGTGATACATAATGGATTAGGTACATCAAGACATTATCACTGTATTCTCTTTGGATTTATCCCAATAAGGGTGAACTAGGTAATATCACTACATCTCAGGAATGAGTTAATTTTCTTACATACTATTTTATGGGAATGTGTTAGAAAAGAGTTTTATTTAATGAAGAAATAAGATTTGAATGGTAATTTTTTTAATCTATCATACCACGTGTCATGACCCATCTGAGAGGGGCATGTGTCATGACTAACCCAAGCCCACCTCCAATAGGACATAGTATAGTAACTAGCACCGATTTAGTATATCCCACTAATGGCGCCATTATCCTTAAGTACCTATACACACACACACACATATCCCATCCACAAATTATGAAATTTAAAAAAAATTTAATTAAAAAATGCATTCAAACCATTATATCCCACAAAAATAGTACAAAAGTGAAATTACTTGAGAGTAAATAGGGTCAAATACAATTCCACCAAAAGAGATTGTAACCACATGTATAACCTATAAAAAAAGTAGTGTTGAGACTACCATCTGAACCACTAGAGAACACCTCATCTGTTTGCCCTTGATAAAGTATCTCTTGGTCTGGGCCCACCTTAGATTACATCAATGGGTCGATCGTTTTCATATGACACAACATGTGGTGGAAAATACAGTGTATGGGTGGGTAAAAAAATACTTAGTTGGAAACATCGAAACTATAAAGGAAGGCCCCAAAGGAATACTACAACAGAATACCATAAAGGAATATTACTTTGGAATGACACACTATAATACCACACTGAAATTCCATATATGAATACCACACAAGAAGACCACACATGAGTACCACCTATGAATACCATATAGGAATTCCACACATGAATTTCGTATAGGAGCACCACATAGTAATTCTAGGAATACATGCTACCCTGGTCTAGCCTACTCTAGACAAACCTTCTCTAGCCCAGACTACACCACTCTACCCATTCCCGTTGGCCCTTTGGGTCGTATCTCCTCTACGTCCTTGGCCATAAAAAATTCTACGAACATCACAAGCGGTTTACTTCCACAATCTGCACCAGCTGGCCCCGATGACTCCCATGCAACACCTTCCATGATTTTCCTCCCCATACCCCCTTGCGAGCAACCCCACAATATGCCTCACCATTCTCCTAGATCGGCATCATGGACCCATGCCACTTACCTCCGGGACTAACTGAATCCTCATCCTCAGCCACTTACATTCACTGCCACCTTTACCACTATTCACCACCATCCAATCCAAAATGGATAGTTCCATCACTATCTCACCTCTGTTGCATATTTCCAATCTCATATCATTGGGTTTAGATAGTTTCACTATGAACCGATGATGCAATAATCATTTTTTCACACAGGGGTTTCAAAGTATGAATAAGATAGGAAGAACTCACAAATAATGCAAGATATCAGTGGATAAAATCACAAAAATTCCCAAGTAATGAATATAAGCCTATTTTTTATGACTACCTCAATCTACTCTGGTTATAATTATTAACCGAGAAGAAAATAAATTAAAATCCCAAAAATAATCCTGCAAATACAATCCATCCTACAATGATCGATTAGTCTTCATATGTCATAGAATTTATGAAGATGGAAAAAATCTCAAAAGATAACACCCTACATCAATTTATATCGATAATTGATGAATATAAATGTTACACCATCATCATTCATCAATCCTTTATTCGTTGAATTTGAGGATGCATTGATAGATCAAACTGTCACCGTTCATCTACAATTTCAATATATGTTCTTCTCCATGTCTGAGAGGAATATATTGGTTATGGTTATAACCTTGAATTCCTAAAAAATATAAATAATATGAAACTCACTTTAACATCAGAAATAATTTTTACTTATTATATTTAATGATGAATACATTATTTTATATTATTCTCACAGAAAACCCATGCCGACTATGGTTGATTCACCCCTAAGGAACAAACACATTACAAACTACAAAGTGGAATCAAATTTTCATTCCACATCACTATTTTTTGCTTATTTGGATTCTAAAAGTAAAATATTTTAATTTAATAATTTTTTTTATGGTTATTTCCTTGTTGGTTTTTTCTCTATATGACCTACGTCATCCAATAATAGGTCAAAGATTGGGTACTTACTCCATTCTGGGCTCAATGGATCCCATTGATTTCTTATTTGGGCACTTTTCAAGGAGTTATTTTATTTATTTAGGAAAAGAATGCATGTATTATTAAAATTTTAATATTTTTCAATCAATGGTTTTGGGAAAATAAGGCCTTCGAATCACAAGAAATCTCACCATATTTTCTTGAAATCAATCCATATAATTTAAAAAAATAATATATGGAAAATAGGAGAAGTTAAATTATCACCACCATGAGGATTTATTTCCATGAAATACAGAACAAGGATACTAAAATAAATGATAGTATTAAGGATGAATTTGATCCTTTCGCACCCATTTGTTCTACTGTAGATTCCCATGTTTCCACTGCACACACACAAATGGAAGCGACCACCCATGAAGGATCCTCTCTGGTTGATCCTAAATCTCCACCGCGTACTCAACAAAAGTCACCATAACAATAATTTCTAGATCACCCCAGTCAATGACATGAGATGTTTCATGCATGTACATACTCATCTATGACACATTGAAGAAATCATGTACCTAATCCAACAGTGCTGGAAGAGTCAAGAGGTAAGCCACCTCATTAAATCTTCATAGTATCAGGAAGGGTCCGATGAACCATGGAGATAGATTTCTGTCCTGACAAAATCTCTATAATCCCCACTAAGGTGAGACCCAATGGAACATATGGTCTCCTTCCTTAAACTTCAAAGAAATCCACTTTTTATCGGAATAAGACTTATATCAGCATTCTGTAGTATTCATCCACTCTTTAATGATCATCATGTTCTCTGTGAAATATTGAACTAATTCAAGCCCCATGTGTGCTGACACTCCTAGGTCAATCCAGTAAATTTGTAGCTACTATAGTAACCCATACAAGGCCTCTAATTGTGAAATAAAAATGGTGGAGTGATATATGATGTTTTATGAAAGCACCACCAGTGGTCGGTGATCCTCCCATCTTCGGTCAACGTTGAACAAGAATGCACGTAGCATGTACTATAGAACATGAATGTTCCACTCATAATGGTTATCCTTATGGGGGTTACATGTTGTGTTAATGTGTAACTGAGTCCCAGATTCCACCTCTAATAACTTCAAAAACTGAAATGTGAATCATGCTTCACGATATAAAACTATCGTCAATGTGACTCCATGGAGTAGAACCATATCACTGACATAAATACATCATAATCACTCTTCTAAAATTTTCTCTTGGATAACTAGTATGTGGGATGACATGGTGAGTCGGTAAAGAATCACCTAGATGATATTGTGGCCCTTGGAAGTATGTGGGAAACCCATAACTATGTCTATCAATACCGAATCTCACTTCCAATCGAGAACATCAAGTTGTTTCCCTAAAACTAGGGGAACCTGGTGCTCGACCATCACATTTTGATAGGTGACGCATCGAGAGATGAACTCTACAACTCCCTTGTTCATCCTTGGCCATCATATCTGACGTCGAAGTTCCTAGTAAAATTTTTCCAAATCTAGATGTATTGACAATGGGGATTTATGAAACTCCCTCAGAACCTCTTCCCGCAATGACCCTGGTACCACATTTCACACATTGAAAAGAACGATGTGATTTCCACCTTTCAAATATCCATCAAGAACATGCCCTGTGGAAAACTGAGAACATAGGGTATCACATTTTGTATCCTTATGTTGTAATGACTAGACTCTCTATAAGACATGATGGGTGACAACCATCGACTAGAGGTGTGATTTTCCATTTACATCGCTAAAGGATAGCTGCAATGATGACCTCTTCTCTGACGCATCGTTCAAAAAATGCAAGAAAGTTCTTCTACTGATTGAATCTATCACCACATTCCCCTTACCAATAGTATATGCCATCTATATGCCATAGGACTGGTGGAAATCAATGCAATTACTCTATCTCATACATCCTTTGATCTCCTCCTACTCCATCACCATATCATGAAAATGGTGAATCATTATATCGACTACACGGAGGGTTATGCAATCCAACTGATGAGTAATTTGATACAACATTTTTTGTGATAGTACATCTAGTGTAACTTGTGTCCCCTTGTTAATAAAAATAAATACCAAGTTCCATCACTTCAGACACACCACACTCTTCACATCATGTATTTAATCTGAGCATGAATAGTGGATTACCAGTCCATACTATGAATAAAGTCATAAGGCCTCAACACCTCTTCCAAGAGATCCAAATCAGATATTTTACAACTATGTTTCAGGACACACATTCGGCACTAGTGTGAGATCATCGGGTCTCCTCTAGTAGGATTTTCCATTCAAGATGGTCGAGTCAATAGTTCAATATTAATCCCCGAGCCTGTATCAATATTCCTGACATGAAAAGAATTATTAGAACCTATGTCTATCAATACAAATGAAAAATTAGAATAGAAACATATTATATGTGGAAATCCACCTATGGGTGGTGTTGGTAATATATGGAAACATTGACCACCTCCTGATACTCTCTAATCTCCTTTACCATGTCTTCATCCCAAAAAAATTGTGTACTTTTGTCATTATGTCTACCTTGGTGGTCTATCAACACTCTCCATATCCACAAGAGGTCTATTTGGAAAATCACTTGTGAGATGTCTTCTACCACCACATGAATAAAACCACCTATGTATATGATTATGATACCCACCCCATGAGGCCTGAATTGTAGATCCTACATCCTAGGACCTCCTCATGAAATTTCATTCTTGTATAAGTCTCTGAGGATGACATCGACAACCTATTGTTGAGGTCTCGTATTCTTCTTTCCCACTGTTGAAAATCACTGGATGTATCCACTAACTAAGAAAAAATCATCCACCAAAGCATTCAAAATCCCCCCAGTGAATATATGTATTCATATAGTGATAAAAAAATTCTTGATGTCCCAATAAATACCTCACTCAATAATCTATTTTATTATGTGTGGATCAACTATCATATCCATAAAGAACATATTATGGTTGGTATGCCTCAATAGATACTCAGATGTAGACGTGTCGTTATGCATAAACTATATAAGCTCATGGTTAAGCATATCCCTTAGATAATAAGGTGATAAATCCTCTATGTAAAGGTTCTAAAACTCAATCCATTGATGAAATGCCTCATCAAATTAACAGGTAACCAAATCCCACCATCGTAGTGTTAACCCATGTAGAAACCTCACTGCCAAGAACACCATATGGTCTAATGGTGCCCTGCAAAGATGGTAAATTCGGGTCACTACCTCATGTAAACCCTTAGCCTCTTATGTGTTCAGACCACCTTAGAACCCGAGGGGTATCTAATGATAAAACTCATGAATCAAGATCATATTTCACACCTCATCTATTGGTACTGCAGGTACCATGTGCTACTCTATAGGTTGTGGTATAGCTAGTGCAACACCTATAGGTGCTATCTCATGAAAAAATCTGTACACCGATGTGTCACCACCCAATAGATCATTAACATGACAATGCGGTGGAATCCTGTATGGATGTCTATGTGTAGACATCAGGAAATAAAACATGACTTACCATAGTCAACTATATATATCTAGGGTGTTGACTCAATAAGGACATGGAAAACACAACCATTTTGTATGATGCATGCATAAATTTTTTTACTATCAAATAGTTCATTCATTTCATGAGTCAAAATATAGGAAATCATAGTCATGAAGTATGCATACATTGATCGCCGCACTAACACTAGAGTCCCTAGCCTAAAATAAAAACGTGAAACATTTAATAGTGTTACCCCAAACCAAACTCACCATTCCAAGTCCAAAATTAGAATCGAACTCTCTTATAACAATCATTCGTGAACATTCCCAGACTGTACTATGAAATGACTACAGTAATCCCACCTCCAATATTCTAGGAGTTGGTGACTTGCACTGAGTAGTAATATTCAAAAAAACAGAAGAATTAACCTAAAAAAAATTTATGTACAAACACATATCCAATCCCAAAATGATGAAATGTAAAATAATACAACGTAAAAAATTCATGCAAAATACTATATCCAACAACCATAGTACAACAGAGAAATTACTGGAAATTTAATAGGTCCAAAACAATCCCACCAAAAGACTCTATAACCACTATTTGATCATGTAAAAAAGAGGTTTTGGGAATTCTATCTAAACCACAGGAGAAAACCCTATCTATCTGTCCTTACAGAGCACCACCTGGTCCTGGTCTCCCTAGGACATCATTAAAGGGATGATCATCATCACAAGACATGACACAGGCAGGTATAGACCATTCATGGGTGTTTAAAACAATTCTCAGTAGGACACCATGAAACCACAATGTAATTCCAAGAGGGATAACAAAAATGGAATATAATAAAGGAATACCACCAAGGAATACCAAATAGGAATTCCATACAAGAATACAAAAATAGAATGCCACATAGTATTACCACATAGGAATACCATATAGGAGTACCAAATAGGAATACCACATTGGAATCCCTCAAAGGATTTCCACATATAATTTCCACACACCAGTTCTAGATAAGTTTAACACATAGAAATGGCACAAAGGAATACGAAATTGGAATACCAGACATGAGTACCACACAAGAATACCACACAAGAGTAGCACACAGTAATTCCACCTAGGAGTACCACAGATTAATTCCAAATAGGAATACCATAGAGGAACACCACATAAGAGTACCACAAAACAATTCAACATAGGATTACCACAGTGGAATTCCACAAATGAGTACCACACAAGAATGTCTACCAAAAATGTAGAAAGATCATCCAGAAATTCTCATTCAAAGATTCAGTGTGTAGAAGTAATCCACCAACAATTACAATTCATATTATTCATCATGATGTATTCTCATTCCAAGGGAACTCACTCCCTATTCCATGATATCTCCGGAGCCACTTCTGAAGAGGTCTATCTAATTTGGGCTCTACCAAAGTGAGAACATATTGGTCAAAGAAGATTATGATGCCTTATAGAAGGGATCACACCTAGATACGCAGTGCGATACCATGGATCACACCCAGATATACTAGGTGATACCATGTACCAAATATAGATAAATTCTTAATGTATGGGTCATGCCTAGACACCGTAGGGGATACCACAGATCAAACCCATATACTCTAGGGGTCACCACATACCCTACTGATGTGGCCCACTAGGGGGAGGATTAGTTCCATACTCGTGGAGGTTATACAATTACACATTCTAGAAGTGGTGATATGGGTTTACACTATATTCTTTTCTAGGGATTCACTAAAATATCTGGGACATGGCCTCTAGACGGGATTGCAGTCCAGTGATGCAGACCTTATACTATAATGAACCCTTGAAGAAATGACCAAATGAAAATATCTCAATCTCTACTGTTCCAAGATAATAAAAATCATAATCTCAAAAGGCCTGTCTCAAATTCAGGTTCCAAATGTTTCACATGTATCCTCAAGAAGATGTAATGTTTGAATGATATAGCTTTTTGAAACATCAGAATGGGGTCACTGGTCTAGTGGACTGACCCACAGTAAGTCCACCAACCACCGTGGTCAACTGGAGCGATCAACTACCCCCAAATTCCATGGTCAACCACCCGTATCTACAATGTCCATGGGGTTTCTATAGCTACCACGTTTCACAGTCGACCACTATAATCGACAATGGCCCACCTCCAACATGGTCACCCCAAGGCCGACCTAAATCCAACCCAGCCCGTAAGGTCTGACCCATTCAATTTTTTAGGACCAACCTCTTACACCTAGGCCTAGACCATATCATCCCCTCCAAGGCCCACCTGGCGTGGCCCAGTCTCCTCCATTCCATCCCATACTATTCCCCTCGGTTGGCTTTCTCCAACCAATCTTACTTAGCTCTATCCCGACCCATTGGCCCTCAATGTCATTCCACCGTCTCTTCCTGATCCCCTCTGCATCTCATAGCCACTGCATGTGGCCGCCAAACATAGTAAGCACTTTCTCATCCCACAACATCCCAAATGTACCCTTTGCAAATTCATCCTACCCTAGATGCTTGGACATCTACCCCACCATCAACTTGGACCAGCCCCTTGGACCCACCATGTCGCTCGCTTGGATTGAATAGAGCGACCGCCCAAACTACCACAATGAATCACTACTTGATACATCGTGTGCCACATTCCTAGCCAAAACATGTTGTTCCATCACCATCAAACCTCCGCTTCATCGTGCCAAACTCATAACCATGTTTTTGAATCACTGCACTAAGAATCGAGGACACACTGATCAATTATTCAAATAAGGTTTTCAATGCATGGGGAAGAGATGACGAACTCCCGAAGAACGCATGAAATAGACGATAAAATCATAAGAACTCCCAAGGATTGAACCACATCCTTTATTCCATTCATCCTCAATAAGTTCTTGTTATAATGAACAATAATGTATAAATTCAAGGAAACTCTCAACAATAATCCCACAAATATAATCTATCCTGCAAAAATATAAACAAATTCTAATATATTTGTGGATAAGCCCATGTTTTTCGTAGAATATTAGAATGGGGAAAACAGCTCAAAATATTACACCCTAACTTTAGTAGGATCAAACATTGATGAAGAGTGGAGCTGCATCATAGTCATTCATCGATCCTTAAACCTTCGAATCCAAGGTTACATCGATTGATCGATCCTTTTTAATTCGAAAAGACATTCTATACATTTTATTTATCCAAAAATGAGAGGAATTATAGGGTTATGGTGATAAACTAGAACTCACTTTTGAGACTTAAAAGAAATAAATTTTTTTTGTCAATATAAGTAATTTTTATTTAAATTATTTAATTATGATTATGTCCCTTTTGTGCTTTTTCAACATATAACCCCCACTGACTATGATTTAGTCACACCTATGGAAAACCAAATTAAAAACACATCGATGATCTCAAAATTTCAATATGAGTAACCATTCATGATTTGTTAGGAATTTAAAATTTAAATAAATTTTTAATTAATTATTTATATTTACATCCTCAGTGACTTTTTATACATATGATGTGCATGAAAAAGCATTTGTCTCTTTTAGGGTAAATATTCCATTTTGGGCTCAATTATGCTGTCCGATTTCTGATTTGGGAAACTATTTATTAGTTATTAATTTTTTTTGGAAAACTATATGCACATGTTTTTAAAGTTCAATACTTTTTTAACAATTTTTCTGAGCACACTAGACCTTGGAATCACACACCGTCTTTGTGCATGGTCTAGAAATAAATACCAATAATTTAAAACAAATAATATACAGATAATATATGTTGTTACCCCCTGATTCTCCCCCTCTATATTTATTTAACCGGTTTAGGCTATTAAATATTTTTTAAATGATAATTAATTATTCATTTGTATATAGTTAGATTTTTTTTTTAGTAGGGTGGATCATTAAAATATGGAATAGAGTGTCGAGGAATGGATAATAGTTACATTGAGATCATAATCCTTCTCTTGAAAGAACATTTGGAAATAGGAGACACAAAAATATTTCTCACAAAAACGTTCTACAAATCCTGTAAGAGGAATATGGGATAGGTAATATATATAGAGGGTTTCAATATGATTTTCTAAAAATAATTAAATTTTATCAATAAATTTATGATAAACTTTTTTTATTATTTAAGTTAATTTTTTTAAGTATTTAAAAATTTATATAATACAAAAAATGACTATTTAATATAAAATTATAATTCTAATATTATGTCATCGTAACACAAACATAGAAACCACATAAAAATTTATACCAACGAGCTATGAATGAGACAACTAAGAGTGATTTTAATATGTGGTTATTTTGTAGGAAATAATATTATAATTCCTTATAAGATATTTATCTTCTCATCCAATAAATTTCCATCAAGCCACACATGTAGAAGTTTAGCTTGGGCTTGGACTAGGGAAAATAATAATTATTCTACCTCCACCACAAGTTCATAAAAATGATCTTCATAGGGAATAACTTTAATAATTTATTTCATTTCATTCATTTTAAACATAGATTTCATAATTTTGTTACATGCACATATAATAGTCAATTCAACACTTATGTTAAAAAATTCATATAATTTAAATCGCTATATAAGAATAAATAAACTATATAATAGCCATATATGAATCATATATATAAAATATAATGTGTCATTCTATTTTCCTATCATTTAACATGTATTTCTATTTCATAATTTTATTCCTTAATTATATATTTTTAATCAAGGTTATGATATATATAAAAATATATGTGGATAATGATACTTTAATTATGGTCATTTTTTTACATGAGGATTTTCATCACATGTACATTTCCTAATTATTTTTTATTTTTAATTATCTTATTGTCATACAATTTATCATGCATTATAATATTTTGTCTCTATAAACTTTTTCACAATTTTCTTTATTTTTGTTTTTCATGTGAATCGTATTAGTCAAAATAATATTCATTTATATACTGACATATAATAAAAAAATTTATGTTACACCCCCTCGAAATAAATGTATCCCTCACAATTTTAATTAGTTAACCATAATGAAAATAAAAAAGTATATCCATGATGTGGAAATGAATCCTGAATAATTTTGTAATGAGATATGAACATTACTAACATAGTTAAGGCTATGAATCATAATAATCATATACAGAATTTTGAGTTTTTATACAAAATTTTGAGCAAAATATACCAATAATTAGGTTTTAAGACAAGTGTAATATAAATAATTTTCATGGAGAGTTTATAATCACCCTTTCAATGATACATGATCGTTGGATGATTTTTAATATGATTTTTTTTTTCATATTTCATTAATCAATATGATGTCAATGTGAAGATAGTAAATCACTTCTAAAATGTACATCACGTTCATATAAAGGAAGATCAATAAGATTTTCATGATTATAATTTCTACAAATATTAACGTGGGATATAATAATAATAATATAATTTTTATTTTATAATCAAATATCAAATCATTAATGTGAGTAATTAATACTATTTTAATACTCCCAAAATAATCCATAATGGATAGCAACAAAATTTAATAATACATTTTCAGATCTATAGTGGAAGAGAATTTTACATTAATTATCATGTTTTACATGATTTTTTTAAAATAATAGGTCCTTTCTTATTCCCTTTGTATAGGAGGTTATTGATTACTATCATCCAAATTATCAATTGCATTATGTAAATTACATATAAAATGAATGATTTCTATACATTTAAGACAGTATATTATTAGTGGTTCATCAATATGATGTTTATTTACCCTCATTAAACTCTACATCTTTCCTTGGAACTTTTACAATCTGTGACCTCCTAAGCATAAGAATAAAAAATATAAATTTACATTGAGACTTTTCACTAGGTTTTGGATACCATTTCTAAAAAATAGTTACATTTAATCTTATTTATTCTATAGTAATTTTCACCAAAAAAATTTATTAATCTCCATTATTATTCTCCTTAGTTTGAATGGAAATTTAAAATTATTCATGTTTTTAATTGTATATCATGATATTTATTTTTGAATAACTATTATTAATTCACTCTAGATCCTATACTTTTTTTGAATGTTGGTTCATTCTCCAATTTTACCCTAAAATTAATTTTTATTTTTGTTATTACTTTCTCTTATCATTACACAAATAAATAAATTTCAAGGTTTGATAATATTATAAATTAAAAAAATAAGGAGACAATAAATATAGAATAATAGACTCATAAATGGAATGGATAAACTAATTTATGAATATATAATTTTTAATCTAGGTTTTCCATGAAAAGTTTTTATTCGGTTCAATAACATAAATATATTTAAATCCCTCTTAATTATTCATAAAGTCATTGTAAAATAACTATGACATGTCCCTATAGTGTTTCAAATCAAATTCCCATTTAGGACTCTATTTTATGGATGAAGTGAAGATCATGATGATATCAATTTTTTTTATATTAAAAAACATTAGGTTGATCTATTCAATAAATGGAATCCAAATGTTTGTATCTAGATACTAATTTAATTGCTATAAATTCACATAATTAGTACAATACAAATATTTTTAGAAACATTTATATATTTATGACTTTCCTACTGGGTTTTCATTAATATTATATAGTAAAAATCCATATAAATAACCAATATAATCCCAAATAATAACTAAAATCATCCCAAAAATAAATTACATGTAACTATTATACTGGATGAGGAACTCCAAATCCCGACCTTGGGGTCCAATGTTTTGACATCATAAATTAAATACTGTAACTAATACAAATAGTGGAAGACCAAGTTAAAAAATTAGTTATTTTACATCATTTATATATGTTACAGATTACGCTTCCCAAATAATCTAATATTCCAAAGAAACAAAGTATCAATATATTTAAGGATCAACAAAAAAAATTCTTATTTTGATGTACATGTCAAAATTTTTCCAAAATCAAACCACACTATAATACCTTAAATATTTTTAATTTTGTATAATCATCTTCACAACCAAGGGAAGAGAGTTAAAAAGGGATGGGATTATATTTATAGAGAGAAATATATATTAATAAGTCATGATAGTTAAATTGTAAACATTAATGAAAACATGGATATGGGAAATATTTGATTAAAATATAATTAACCCATAAATGGGAACTAAAAAACGTTTTTCTATGGAAGAAAATATTTTCATGTCCCTATGGAAGAATAACAATTATAACATTTGTATGACAATATAATGATAATATTAAACCACTGGATCATTACATAATAATTCAATAAATACATGAAATATACAAACAAATAATCATTATAAATCATATCAATATGTTATAACCGAAGATATATATACTTTGCGTACTCAGAAACCCATAATTCATCTTCATTGTGTTTTGAGAAGACCCCTGACGACCACACATTATGTTCTGAAAAATCTAGTTATACTCAAAAATTACATTTTGAATAAACCCATCATGCCTAATATTTGTTATCTCACGAGATATAAAATCAAACTAACCTATTATAGGAAAATATACGACCCCACTAATCAAAATCCACACATATTATTCCAATAATAATTAAATCTATCATCACTTAATGAAAACACATGGAATGAAAATAGTTTTCAAATCATTACAATATTGTATAACATAATGGGTTATCAATGATATATGAGTTGATTAGGAAAAGTCAGTCACCAAAAATAATTATTTCATAAGTAGATTTAGAAGATTATTCATAAAAAATAAATCTATATGAATATTATTTTTTTGATTATAATTGAAAAAATGGATGAATTTTGAAAAACATTCAATTGAAAAAATTTCATGTTGTTTTTGTAATGAACATTTACAAGTCCCCTTCAAAAAAAATCATTTTTGAGAAATTAGAATGACAATTTTTTATTTTTTTAATTTGGAGAAAAATTAAAATATATGTTCATAAAAAATCAATAGATTAGATCTAAAGGAAATATTACATAAATGATAAAAAGTTTTATCTGGAAGAGGAAATTTTTTTGAACATTCTATTTAAAATACCTTTATTGAATTCCACATCATAAAAATAGATAATAAATATTTATATTTAAATAGGTTAAGGATACAATATAAGACCATAATAAATAATATATAATTAGATTTTAAAATAACAAATCTTGAAATTGGGATCAAAAAATTATGTTTACATGGAGAAAATTTCTTATTAAAATCATAGGAAATATTCACTATAACATTATTCTTTTAGGAGAATGAAATTCCACAGGAAAGATAATTGGAAAAAAAATTACATCTTCCTTGAAGATATTTATAAATTATCAAATAATTATATATTATGGGGGAATATGCTAAACATAGAATAACGTACATCTGGTTGATTAATTTGAACCAATGGAAAATATGTTTGAGTTAATGAAATCAATTATTTCAATGATCACTATTTATTAAAAATCTTATGAATGATACTATATGAGAAAGACTATTATGTGAAATTAATTGAATATAAGTATTATAAATTTAAATATATGGATTTATATAGACCAAAAGATATATAATATGTCATGAATATGTCATATATCATAATTAATGAAATGTAAAATGATAAAAACCCTTACCATAACTCATTACATTTATAAAATAAATTTATCAACCTTTAAAATAAACATAACCATCACAATGACCTATTTTATGACCATATTCATATCTTTACCCTATATACTCATTAATTATAATAATTCAATGTACATTTATTAGAATTATATTCCCATTATTTAATTCATAATTTATCATTATTACATTATCTATGGTATTGATATACATCTTTTATAATGATTTATAGTGTTCTAATTTCTTTTCACAGGGGATATGTTCCTGATTCATAGATATGGAATTTGTGATGATATTATTTCAGTAAAAATGACGAAAAATAGTTTGAATAATAATAATGAGTTATATATTAATATAAATTTTTATGAAACCTAATTTTGTCATATATATAATTTTAATTAATTAAATATATACCCATAATCATCACATATGTTGGTGATTAAAAATGTAATACGTCATTCTAAGGAGGTTTCAGATTTCATTTACCAATTCGGAACATATTGTTTTCATAGAACCGAATGAATGTAAAAATTGGAAGTATATTTATGATATCTAAATAAATTTATTGATTTAATATTTATTTATTTAATAAATTTTTTGATAATTCATGTGATTTAGTGATGAAAATTAAAACACATCATTCATGGAGATGGTAGTTCTCATGCAAAGCGGTAATTCTATTTTTTTAAAAAATGGTAGGGGAAAAAATTTTGTTGTCCCATGAATAAATTAAAATTTAAGCAAAAAGATAATAAAAATTTCATTATATTAATATTGTTAGAATAATATTCGAATATGGTGATTTAGAAAAACAAATAAGTGAATTTCGAGGAGTGGATAATATTCAAATTCTAGGTTTTGAGTCTTCCCTACAATGTTATTTTGGATGTAGTGGACCTGGTGAAATTTAATATAATGAAGGGATGAAAAAATTGTATGTAGATTCTATAAGGGGTTAAATGGTTATTGATTGAATAACAAATTGAAGGAATGTGGTGGGTAAATATTTGTTGACATGTGCTTATTTTATTGGTGAAAATAATGAATTTTCATTCGAAAGTAATGATATGTTATGAGTAAACATGTATTAACAAAGGAGTTATGTGAGTAATTGTTCGTGAGACTGGTGGGTATGACTTTATAACCTAAAAATATTATTCTATAAACTAAATCTACAATGTTAAATCAAAACTATTCATGCAACATTAAAATAACCATTTTTTCCCACGTTAATAATGAATAAAAAAATTTCATGGTAATTATTTTTTACAAATAAAATAATTTTACTATTATTATAAATTTGAAAATTAGTATATGAAAAATGTGCTATCTTTTATGTAATTAAATATCTAAAAATCGAAATATTGAATTTTATATTAAAAGTTAAGATATAGGTTTATTGTTGAATAAGTTACTTTAATACATTAAGAATATTCATTAGCATTTCCTATAAATTAATAATTAAATATGTTTGAATATATTTTTATTAGTTTGAAAATACAAATATAGTAATTATTTTAAAGGATTCAATTTTATTAATGTAGATAAATAATATAAATGTTTGTGAAAATAATATATTTAATATAACCCATTTATATTTATCAATTTAATTAATTTTGATCTGTAAACATATTTCTAGGACTAAAACTAATATTTCCAATGTTATATAATTTGAGAATTATTGTTACAAATTTTAAGATCATTTTATCTAATTAAATTTAGATAATTTAAAAAAATTCATTTTTCTGTATGCACACAAAATTTATAGAAAACAGTTTATAAAAATATGTCTTTCAAAAATAAAAATCATTTTTCATACTTCATGAAAGGTTAAGATGAAAATTAATTTTTTTTTCAATATATTATCAATAAATTTCCTATTATTCATTATCGATCAATTTATTGAAAACATCACAATATAGAAAAGGTTTAAATATTTGTAAAAATTTCTTTTTATCAAGAAATATTTTTATTTTCTAATTCTTAAATATTTGTCACATATGTAATTAGAAATAAAATTTATCAATACATTTTTGTAATAGAATACTTTTATTATTTTTATGTGTAAATTTTAATGTAATTTATGATTTATTAAACACAAAAAATAATGAGAATATAACTTTTATTTAAAATTACATGATTATATTGTCTTTACTTCTAAATACAAATCCCCTCCCAATTTATATAAGATTCATAAGATAGAGAAAATTAGAGGTGGTTTTCATGGGTTTTGGTTATTTTATAACGAATATAATTATCACTTCCATGAGTGTTAACATTTGAATGGGTATGGTGTTGGGAAAAACCTAGTAATAGGAACACCATACGAATATTAAAAAATGAGCTTCATATGGACGAATTATACTACTTGATCCCACCTCATTATTTTTAAAATATAAATTTCCTGCAATGTTAACATCTATTTTTAACCATCAATTGAATGGTTATGTTGTAACATTCATATAATACAAATGTCTATATAATCAGAATTATCATATAAAATGATTAGATTTACATCTAATAAATGTTATAAAATCATTCATAATATTTTATTATCATATGATATTTATTTTAGTGAACATAATCTTCCAACGTAAATGAATTTTATAAATAGTGGTTATGGATTTTAGGGATGACTAAGAGTGAAATTTTTTATATTGTCAGTAATTTTATTTACGTGATTATTTATTTCACATGTAATTTTTTAAATAGGGTTTAATATTTAATTCTTAATTTTTTTCATATTTATCATAAATTGTAACATTAAACCTCGAAAAATGTATTGTTTTATAATTAATTTGATGTTTAGTGTTTAGAATGAAATAATAAAATTATTTATTTAATGAATAAAACTTAATAAAATTTATGTGTGTTATAGAATTTGAGGGAAACATCTGAGTAATTTCATTAGAAACCACATTTACCATTCCAAGCATGTTAGTCCATAAACCCATAAGCCATGGTCATGTTCTAAAAACATATAATTATCAAAAAATAATAATATAAAGGGAGATTTATCAATATAAACATTCCAATATTATATTTTTTTTCTTGGTATAGTCCCTTCATCTCATAGTAATCTCTGCACCTTTATAATAGAATATTTATAATCGTTGATAATATGAAACATACTTAATATAATTTATGATATTTTTCAATATTTCACTACAATATTACCACACTTCATTTCCTTATACACATATCAAAATATATAATCAACTTCATAACAGAGGGAATGATAACATAAAAAATGGGTGAGCTCAAACACCTAGCAAGGGAAGCCCACATATACCTGCAATCTTGAGTTATATCATAATAATATAAGAAACCCTGAGCTTGTGAGATATATACTATAAAATAGATTATGAACAATAACATACATCAATAAGTCGTAATATAAGGACATTTTATCTCAATTTATTAAACACACACTATAACATTTGAGTGAAGAATCATGAGGAAATATTCATGATCCACAAATCATTACAATTAGGACCCAATATATTCATATATTAATTATTCCAATACTTCCATAATATAAAGAATAATATTTAATAAAAATCACCCAATCCAATTTACATACGGTTTATGTGCATTTAGCACTTGCTATATTAGCACCCAATTCAAAAATACTTGTGAAATTTTACCTATTATCGGACTATTCTATACCCCCTTCTTGAATCCCAATGAATTAGACATATATTTTTAGGGAAATATATAAAACACTCTAGACGAAATTATCTGTATGGGTAATCATAATCCATAAAAAAATATCAATAGTGAATATAAGATATTCAAATGAGTTTCATAAAGTAAGAAATGAACAAAAAAAATATTGAATTCATAGATAATAAAGTAAATATGACGATCATAGCCAAGGAAAAATGACATAAAGAAAGGAATGAACATGGTCATGGAATATGTGTAAAAAACAAAATAATTTACAACATAAATTCAATTCAAAAATCACTCTTGAGATCACCATCACAATTTGGGAAAAGTCACATTGGGTATTACTTTCATTTTCTAATGACTAAAATGGAATATCAAGTGATATAAGTGTTACCAAATGCATAGTAGAGGAATATAATTCTAGTACTGACCATTAAATAAAATAATATACTCAAGATAACTATACTTAGACTATACATAACTAAAAAAGTCATAGTGTTTATTAGGTTCACTCTCTAATCAAATACATAACATCCTTTAAGAAATTCTTTTTTTCCCAATGTATTGTATTAAAATTTTCTTTTGATCCCAACCATTAATTAATGAAAATAAAACATTTTTTCCACATAATGAAAATAATCCATATAGAAATCTTAATCAAGATAAAACCTAAGAGAATTTATTTTCATTGTTATGATTCAAAGATTAAACAAAGGCTAAATCAAAATAATTCTCTATGTAATATGTAAATCAACAATTTTAAACCTTAATAACTAAAAAAGTGAAATTTTCCTTGAACATGGATTTTTAATTTTTAAAACAATGTAAATTGATATGTAGAAAAATTTATATAAACCAACAACATGGTTTATTGATTATAAAATATGTGGGGATAATTTTTTAAAGGGAAATATACTTTTATTTTTAATCAAAGCAATATTGATTCAAGGTGGGTTTTCATAACATAATATGTATTTTTAGATTATACTAATAGTTTTAGAACAATATATGGTGTTGGTTCAAGACATGGTACATGAAATATTAAATCAATATTGTTAGACACCAAAATTTTTCAGGTATATATATCTTTGAGTTTTTAGTTAAAAATATTTTTTTAAGTTTTTCCGCATCATTAAACCTTGGATGTTGTGTTTATTTCATGGATTTCATTTATTTTATAAATGTAGTCAAGGGTTTTGAGGACATTTTAAGACACCATAATGGAATCATGTGGAGTTCTTTGATTGAAAAAATGAAATAATGATTACGGATTTGTGTTTTTTAATTAATTAAGTACCAGTATAAATGGATCAAGTATTATCATGAGTTCATTATAAATAAAGAATATTTAAATAGGGTTTGGGTTGTCTTATAAGAATGTTTCGTATAAACTCATATAAAAAACAATTACATGTCATATAAAAAAATTACATTTTATGTAATTATCATGTGTTTTTAATAAAATAATCTAAGGGGATGGGTTTTTCAGAGTATCCCATTAAAAATATTTAGACAAAGTGTAAAAACACCACACTCCAATAAATTCCCTAAATAATAGTTTTTATATATGTAGTGTGTCTGGATTTTATTTAACCTCTCTATAATATTTCTCCTCTCAACCCTTGAGAACATTGCATAAAATTATTGGAGTGCCAACAACATTTTGTATACCCTGATAATTCATTTAATAAATATTAATTGGTTTTGGTATGGTTTTTATTTATCTCACTTCATTCTCCAATCATTATGGTTTTATCATTTGATTGTTTCTATTAATGGTTGCAATCATTATTAGTTTAAATCAAGGATCCTCTTTGTGATGATCGATGTGTTCTTCCTCGTGGGAATTTTCTATTGGAAGCATTGTGTTATTCATTAGTTAATCGAGGGGTTCTAAATAGTAACCTTATTGATTGATAATTTATTATTATATACAATATTGTGATTATCCAACATAGCATTCATCATAATTCATTAAATAATGAATAGGATTATTCATTCAATTCTGTTAGCTTTAACTAATCAGGGACCTGGATTATCGCTACACGTTGGGTGAGGGAACATTGAATATAATTGAATTGGACAATGTCCAATGATTTATTAATCATGATGTGATACCATTGGAGATTTAATAATACAGAATACCTAAGTTATGGTTTACTGATTATTGATTTAATTTTTGATCAAATATGAATGAAGTAAAAGTAGTAATTGAAAAGAAAATAATAATTCCGATAATTAATCATTGTGACGTAAAATGTGATATTGTGATATCCTTATTCTTTAAAAATATTATATTCCTTGTCAAAATTCTTATATATCATCCATAACCATAGTACATGCACACATATATGTTGAAATGCTGGAATTGAGTGGGATCTGCCCAACCCCACGTTATAATGCTTATAGATTAAAGGCTTAGCCTAGTCCCATGCTATAATGGTTATTGGGTTTTGACACATATGATGAACTTATTATAGGGCTTTAACTTAAATTATTGTTATTATTCCAATTTTTTGTTATGGTTGTAATGGGTTTGAGGCATGAAAATAGATTTTATGGTATGATTATGAAGAAGGTTATTTTACCATGGTTCTTTCATTGTGGTTGTCATGATTATTAGACACGATCAGATATATTTTGTTATGTAGCTTAAGTAGGTTGGGGTTGTATTTTATTAATTTTTTAATTAGTTAATAAACTATATTATCTCTTTATTTCCAAAAATTTCTATCATGATTGTTTATTTGGAAATGGTGGTGTCGAGCTATTAAGTTATACTCAAATATTATTTGGTCCACCAGTTTGGTACCCAATATTATTATAGGGATTCATGTTTAGAAAAGGGTAATGGTCCTATCTAATGATTTTATTTTCTATATGAGATGGTGTTTGGGGATAGGACTGGAATAAAGATTGAGACTAGGGACTATTGAGTGTTTATTTGAGTATTATAGTATTTTATGGATATTTTTTATAGTATTACATTTAGTTAAATTCAAAATATCATTACATTATTCCCTTATTATTTATTTAGATTATTTAGTTTGCTTTTGTTAATGGTGTCTCATATTTTTATACACTAGTTTCATTCCATTACATGGACTATTTACACTATTGTTGAACTAAATAACAAGGCATATAGTCTCCCCACTATACATTTAACACCGATATTCTAGTTAACATCTTCCAGCATATAGGGAGGCATTCTTGAGGTCTTAAAACCAACCCTTGTTGGAATATGAGAGAGAACGAGATCTGGTGATGTTACAAATTTGTATTAGAGATGGTATTATTTTAATTTCTATTTCTTACTATTTGAGAAAGGTAGAAGGGAGAATATGATGTGTCATGACTCAATAATGTGCTTTTATATAGGAGTTACAAAACCTTGTATAGGGACGAATCATAGTTTCTAGGGATGATACTATTGTTTATTCTATGTGCTTATTTGAGTTAATGTTATTTCACCCAGAGTGATTCACATGTTATGATGTTAATATTTCATTTTATTTATACTCACAGATATATATGGAATGAGATTCTTATGCATGAATCATAACAAGCACATAAGGATGTATATACATGAACTATTCATGAAAGGGAAATTTTTGTTTGTATGTGATATATAAATTCATAATGTATTGTGACATGAGATATATGTTATACATCAAAAATGAAATTAATTTACATGTTGTTTTAAAACAATTTGAAACCATGATTAGAGTTACCCGAAGTTAGTGGATCTATATTATAGTCACCAGTTGAGGTTGATCTTATTTTTAGAAAATGGTTTATGCTGTACATTTTTCTTGTAGTGAAAATTCATTCTCTACATATTCGACTTGAGTGTCCCCGGAGTGGAAATAATCATGCTTCTAACATATCTGAACCATATCATCCAACAGTTATTGAGAAACATATGGATGATTATATACATGAAAACATACTGAGGGTCATAGGATCCCCAGAAAGGTAGATTTTTTTTACTATTACTTCGATGTGTGATATGACCAGAGAGTTTCATCTACTACATTTTCTTATGTTTACTGGGGAAGGATGGACCTTGGTAGATGAGAACTAGATCATATTATTCTAGAAAATCATCAATCATTTTGAGAGAACCAACGATATGAGGGTTAATATTTCAATATATATTCATTGTTGACATTATAAGAATTTTTGGGGTACTCTAGAGGAATTTGGGATGTATGATGAACAATATTGGAAGGAGTTAACGATTTTTTGAGACATTTCTATCCCAAGACGTCGAGGGATAAAGAAGATCAGAACTTCATGCATCTAATAAGTAAAGGAATGTAAGTGCTAGACTATTCAACAATTTTCAACAAACTACAATTATTTTCTCCACATTTGGAAGTTGATGAGTTTTCTAGAGTGATACATTTTACAGATGGTCTTCATTATGGGATCAGGTCACAGTGGAACCTTTTTAGATTGTGCAGTTTTGAGTATATTATAAATAAAAAACTATTCACATTAGGGGATCATCGAGTGGAAACGAGCAGTAGCTAGGCTGTTTTAGTCAACAGAAATTCTAGCTCTTAATAAGAAAATATGTAACATCACTATGATTTTTTCCAATGGTAGTATAGGGAAGAGAAATCATGTGATTGGATGACCATCATAGGACCATATTTTTTTGTTACGATATCATTAATGAATGTTTGGATACAAGAAACTTCCTTGTCCATACCCCATAGAAGAGTGTTACATCAAGGGTAGACTGAGTTATGATTAGGGGTTTGGAAAAAACATTCCTCATTGTACTAGTGGAATGGGATCAGTATAGGGACTGGATTCAGGAAAGGATCCATATGAAGAGACATTTTTGGGGAAAATGACTTAATTTTTAGAAATGTATGTTTTTTGTAATTATTGATGTCTATATATAATTGTGTAAAGATTTATCACATGTTGTTAGAATATTGAGAATCTTTTAAAGGGTCTTTATTATTTTAATAATGAAATGGAATAATTTTTTTTGAACATTTACATTCCATGAAAATGGATTAAAAGTTGTTTAATTTATTTGGGTTTTTAATTAAATAATCTTAGGAAATGTGTATTTCACTGTATCCCATTACCAATAATTACATGGCATGTAACGACATGACATGGAATGTAATTCCTTGACCCGTAGTTTTAATGTATGTTGTGAATATTATTTTTATTTCACCTCATCATGAACATTATCCTCTTGACCCTATGGAATCATCTAGGTGATTTTGGATTTTCTACCTACCTTTCAAACATCATAATAACACTTTAAATTATTAGTAAATGGGTTTTTATTAGGTTTTTCTCTTCTCTCCCTTATTTCTCCAACCATTGTAGTGTAATCATTTGTTCATTTACATTATTGGTTTTGATCTTAATTAGTTTTGATCTAGTATCCTCTAACAGATCAGCCACATCTTCTTCCTAATGGGAGTTCTCTATATTAAGAATTGTGTTCCTGATCAGTTACGGTATGTGGTATAAATCATAACCCTATGGTTTAATAATTTCATAGTATTACCAATATTGGGATTTATCTAAAATAACTTGTGTCTAATGTAATTATATAATGAATGGGATTATTATTTTTAGTCTGTTGGCTTCAATTTACAATTTCCCTAGAATATGGATACCATTTGGTTGAGAGAACCTTGTATGTAATTTAATTGGGTAATGTATTTAGTTGTAATTAGCATGAAATGAGGCATTTTGTGATTTCTTGATAAATAATCCCTATGTTATGGATTTCTACTTACAGATATTAATTTTAAAAAATTGTGATAGAAAAAAATTGGTAAATGAATTGAAACTATTAATTATCATAATTATCCATTGTGATATCCATGCTATTTGAACATGTCTTGTGTTCCTTTCTAAAATTCATATATATCGTTCATGTCCCTAGAACATGCATACTTATATGTAATAATTCAGATATTGAGCAAGCTCGACCTAATCCTGTACTGTAATTCTAATAGAGAGTGGTCTCATCCAAATCTAACACTATAAATCATTTAGGGATTTGATTTGGGTGTTGTAATGATTATATGGTTTCAATACCAATATTTTTTATTTTTACATGTTCATGGTTATAAAGGGCACGAATATGAGACATGATTAGATATATTCCATAATGATAATGAAGCACTTTATTTTATAATGGTTATATGGATGTGGTTTTCTTAGTCATGATAATTTCTCATGGATATTCTATCATTGTGCCGAATTAGGTTTTTGCTTTATTTTATTAATTATTGTATTAATTTATACACAAATTTATTACTTTATTTCATACAATTCCTAAAAAATAATTTTTTATACATGGTGGTGTTAATATACTATGTTATACTCACTACCTACTGAATCCACCAATTGGTTCCCATGAAAATTACATGGAAGAAAGATTATTGAAGAAAAAAAGGCCTTTCTGTTGACATTATTTGTTATATAGGGTAGAGATTAGAGATGTTACCTTTGTGGGGTTCGAGACTGGGGTCTATTGATTATTTATCTGAGTCTTATAGAATTTTAATTATTTTCTTCAATAATTTCACTCAGATACGTTCCATCCAGATATTATAATATTTCTTGATTTTTTATTGGTATATTCATTTGTCTTTTGTTGTTTATTTCAAATATGTTTATAACGTGATTTCCTTTATTTATATGGCTGATTTATACCACTATGACACTTCATACCATGTGGTATAGTATAAAAAATATATATTTCACACCCATTCTACATGTCGAGAGCCTCTGAAATATGGGGAGCCATGCTTGAGGTCTCTAAACCAACCCATTTTTTTCCACATGAGAGAGTTCGGGATAAGGGAACAATACATTTATTAAATTGGGTTATTGTAAAAGTTTCCATTTAAATGGGTACTAATTTTTTTTAACATCATCATTAAAAAAGATATTTGACTGGGTTTGTGAATGGAACATATAACAATGAATAAATTAATGAAAAGAATATAGTATTTAATTGAGAAAAATTAAAGAGAATGTGTATTTTTCATGTAACAAAGGTGTTACATATGATCTCTTACCATCATATATAGTATGAATAATAAAATTCTATAAAATTCCAAAATATTGAAATCTTGTTCATTAAATATATACCCAATAGACCAATTAATCAACTTTTATTTTAAAAAATTCAAATTATTATCCTTTATTTATTTTTAATATAGTTCATATAACATCGTTTTCTAGGGTTATTTTGGTTATATTTATTGTAACCCATTTGGTACGTTTATCATTATAAATGGTGTTATAAAATAACTTTATGATTTCATGATATATAATGGTTTATTTGATTTATTATTACCACAACACAATAATTATATAGTTTCTATGGTTATCATGATATGTAATGTTTTATTTACTTAATTATTACACTTGAAAAAAAATTATAATGTTTCATTGGTTATCCTAAAATATACACAAAATAAAGTTCTCTTGATATTAATGTTTGTGGTTGTTATAGATTATATGATTGTTTCCCACTGATCACTTACGTATAATTAAAAATGTTTTTACTCCTAAAATTCTATGTTGTCTCAAAATATTTCTTTTAAATAATAAACAAATTTTTCATGTCTATAATGATTGGTGGTTAAGGAAAACAAAACATGTGGTTTCATGAAGGTGGTTGTACACAAGTATGCATAGATGATACATTCATTTTCTATGAAATTATAGAGGTAGAATGAATTAAGATAATTTATATTTGAGATAATCGTGATCAAAATATCACATTAGTTAATTAAATAAAAATTTATAATATACAATTTGGCGTATTGATGGATTATTAAACACATAATTCCAAAAGGTGGTAGTCTCCACACACACCCATGAACACATTTTTACTTCTTCAAAAGGATTTTGACTCAATGTATAAAATTGAAATTAAATTATTATAAAAAAATGTGACCATATTAATAATTACAATGTTATCATACCATCATTAATAGAAGGGATTTGATTGGTGTAGATGAAAAAAATTAGCAGAGAAGTCAGGATGAGAGTATTTCCAATTCCCTTAGGTGTTCTCTACTATGAAACTATTTAATTTACAAAAGTATTTCATTTTTTAGAGAGAAATGATTCAATGTCCTAGGTTGGTTATTGAGAGGATACTAGGGTTGTGTTTCGGTTTAGCTAAACCTTTGTAATTGAGATGTTGTCGTCTCCATTTTTAAATTACAAGATGTCAGTTTTTTTAAAACACATTTTATTTGTCAATAATATCACTCTACTACATTAGAATAATGCATCCAAAATGGGCTATTAATGGTGTGGGTAAATAGATATGGTTTATCCTATCCCCAAAATCAACTATTTCATATATATTTCACAGGTTTTAACCATTTCCACTATGTTTAAACACATTCAACCTAATTTACCATTATTATGGTTACTCCACATTTACCATTGAATAACAATTTGAATGAGAAAAATTAAAAATGTATTTATTTTCAAAAATAAACTTTAAGATTTTGAACTTTTAAATCGTTTAAAAAAAATATAATTTATTTGATTTATAGAAATTAAATTTATTATTAGCGCATAAAACATATAAAATATGTTTCATATAAAAGTTTTTTTTAAAGAACATACAATTTAACATGGGGTTGTATTATCAATTTCAATGATTTTAGCTAAATATATTAACATTTTATAAAACAAAATATTTTATATGGAAATCAAATGAAGAAAAAACCAAATTTTTCCTAATTATTACAAATAGTTTATATTATTTTTAAAATATTAATTTATTATAAGGTTAATCATAGGTTTTATAAAATTATAAAATACATTATTATGAATAAAATTTATTATTAAATAAATATATTCCCTATTTAATTGTTTTACAAAATTCAATATCTTTCTCTTATATATTAGTAAAGAAATAAAATTTATTTTATTTGTAAAAACGATTTTTTTCAAAATTCAACTAAGAAAATTATTTTAGAAGAAAATAGAAAAACCATAAATATATTATTTTATCATGATAAATCCAAAAATATATTTCATTTTTTAATATTAATATTTTTAAGTGAAATAATTAATTTGATAACAAATAATGTACAATGTATAATTTTTTTTAAAATATCAAATGTTCTAAAATTTCAAATAAGGGATTTTAAATAAAAAACCATTTATAAAATCATACTGTAACTTATAAAGTACATATTTTATATTGGATAAAATGTTTATAGTATTTAAAATTTATAATTATATACATATATTGTTAATGAAGTCTTATTATTTATAAAATCTATATTTCACAATATTCTCTTAAAAATCATTAAATATGTATGAAAACACAAAAAATCATCATAAAATAATATTGAAATTATAAATAATAAAATGATGTTTATTTTAGGAAATTAATATTCTATAAATTTCTAGTTTTATAATTAATTAAAAGTATGAAATACAACGAGATACAGATTTCAAAGGAAATTAAAATTTTAAAATAATAGTTATTCATAATATTATATTCTATAACACTAAAATAATTCCATCCGTAATTAATAAATATTATATATTATTAAAATCATTAATGAACTATAATACTGTAATAATTTTTAATAAATAATATATCATATAAACAGATAGATTTTTAAATACAACATTAAATTATGTAAATTATTAAAAAATAACTTTCATATATATAAATATATATAATAATTTTTTGAAACATTTTTTATGCTTTTTCTTTCCTAATAATTCAAAAGTTAGGTTTTATTAATATTAATATATCATAATTTTATTTTTGTTTGATGTATCATGTAGAGAATGATATCAAATAAATTTTAATTAATTATAAGGGAATATATATTAGAATATTGGTCATTACATAATACCCCTTAATGATATAGTGTTTTTTCTATTTAAAAAATCATTTTATGGGAGTAATTTCTATTGGTGGATCCCAAATAACCATGTATTGATAGCTGATCATGGATTAAGTTAAAATATAAATTGATTTTTCCCTATATATTATTTGATTTTATCACTTTTTAAAATTGATAGTCAATTCCTAATAGAATTATAATATGTGAAGAAGAGATGAATCAATAATGTGTTAATTTCCTAAAACATTGAAGATGTAACACCCCAGGTAAATAAAGAATATGAAATTTTTTTATGTATCCATATTTGTGAATAAAATATTAATATTACTTTAAAGGGGATGCTATTCTCGATGGTGTACCCAATACGCAACAACGAGTTTCTTGGGAATCTTACATTGCACTCTAATAATAAAATAATATTATTTTAAATAGTAGTTAAAACCTAGCTGTTGTAATGGAGGGAATGAACAGAACTAACCAAAAGATGATTATATATGTTTGTTGAATATTTTTACTTTTTACAATAAATGTTAGTGGATTAAAAATGCAAACGAATCCAATTTTAAGCGTAAACATTCTAATATTCTTTAAAAGGTCGATTAACTGCCTTTTGATGGCGAACCTCTTTTAAATCCACTTTTTGACAATTTTATGTGTTATATTTGAAAAAATAAAATTCTTCTTTAGAATAGAGCATCAAAATTTACTTTGTGTAAATTTTTGGTATTTTTCCGAAAAAGTTCAATTTTTAATGAATAGTGAAAACTGTTGTACTTTATTTCAAAACCTATTTTAATCTAGTTTATTTATATGATTAGATTATCTTTTGAATTGGTTTTAAAGTGAAATTAGAATATATTTTTACCATTTAATCCAATTTTGGTCGTTGGAATTAGTTTCACATTGAAATTGGACTTAAACTAGTGTCAATCTTTTGATACATTTTGTTTCATAAAAACACGCTATTTGTTTTGACAGCAGGAATTAATTATTAAATTAATTAATGCAACTTATATGTTTTGAATTTTTTAAAATAGACAACATTTTTGAATTCGGAATATCAAATATATCTTAGGGTGAACTTTTGTTAATTTTCTGAAAAACATCAATTTTTGATGAATAGTGAAACCACTAAGTGGTATTTATAAAAAACCGATTTTCAGTTTAAATGAAATTTTGACATCTTTTTCTTTTTAATTTCAAAAAATCCGACATAAATGGTTGTAATTAAGAAGTAAAATGTGGTTCAACTGGATTAAATTAATTTTTTGGTTAATAGTAACTTATTAAGTTTTTAATCGCGATTAGAGGTAATTAGTGTAGTTTAAGGTAAGAATAATGTTTTAATAAAATAATATGACCTAGAAACATGTCCTACCCACATTGTATGAGTAATGGCCTACCAAGACAATCCATGGGTCAACTTGGGGACCCCATGTAGCCACTTGGGTTGGAAAATGACATAAATATCTTTTTATTTAATGTTAAAGTAAAAATGACACAAACATGAGATGTTTAACTAAAACAATTTTTACATGGGGTTATACAAGACATATTTTTGACTATAATTAGTCATTGGAAATCCAAAATGATTTACTACATCATTGAATTTTTTTTATTTTTAGACATCAAATAAAGTAAATAATTTATGACATCATCATGATGCAGTGATGACCTCATTATTTAACGATTTAAATAAAATGGAAAGATAATGTAAAATCTAAGACCTACACAAGTCCATAACCTATTGGATGGGTGGATTTCGAACCAGTATCACCTTATCCTCGAATTATATCAATGTGGGACCTTTTAAAACCGAAACTCATTTTAAAATAAAGGAACATTTCTTTACTTTCCAAGGGTTCCCCTCCTCTCCTCTTATAAAAGGACCCCACATCTACCTCCTTACCCACACTTCCAAAGCCTTTGGCTCGGCCAAACCCTGCCCATTTTGTCTCTCCACATCCCTATATAACTCCTTGAAGCCTCACATTGGGCAGGAGACTTCCCAAGGAAGCCTTTGAGCTCAAACCAAAGGGAGTTACCCGATTTTAAGGTAATGTATTCACTTGTGTCTTTTTGTTTCATTTTGCCTCTACAACCCCCTAAATTCTTTTTATTCATTTATTTTGTAACAACTCCAGTATCTCCAATATACTAGGATGTTTTTATAAGAAGTATTCAAGCTACACTTACACACACATTTGTCTAATGGTTAAAGAACTTATTGTTTTTGTGGTTGGCGATTTTCTACCTCACGAAATGATGATTGTTCAATATTATTTAAACACATTTAAAGGTGGCCATTATGATGCCACTGCATTTTATATATGATATATATGGTATTTATGTTTACTCTATTCTTCTGTATTTTATATTTAAAACATACCTTTATTCTTTTCATGTTGTGTAAATGCGATAATTTCATATGAGGAACTGTGGACTACCGCACCCTTTAGTGATGTGACTCGTACATGCAGTAAATGGAATGTATAAAGAATGAAATTAATGAGAACATGCGACCTATATAACATATATATTATACTTTAATTATAATATATATATATATATCATTTATTTTTAATTCCATTAATATGACAAAAAAATGAAAGTAGCGTTCATGCGTACGTAAGGCCTATCGTCTCCATGAACGGTGCTTTTCATTTTTTATCTTCAAATGATATGGAATATTATAAAATGAATATGTACTGGTTATATATGATATTTTAATCATTAATACTATTCTGGAAATTATTTACTTATAACTACATGGGCAATCATTTTTCCAACAAGTTCATTTTTGACTCATGTACCAAACATCGGCAAAAACATCTGATATGAACTAAAATTACTAAACAATTATTATAACATTATAATATGTGATATGAACTGAATAATAATCTATAAAGAAGGTCCTTAGGAAATTATAAATAGACCAAAGTTTATTATTCAGGAATATAAATAAACGAACAAGACAAGTCGGACTTGAGGTAAGGGAATCCTACTCCTCTCTTTCTTTTTAAGTACACTCTTTTATGTCATTCATTTTAATCTCATCATTATGTGATTGGGATGTTCTTTTATATTAATATTACTTTAATATTTATTTTCATATGATGATAGACCCTATTCTCCCTCATCAACCCATTTTGGATGTTTTGAGTGGCGGCGTTAGGCGGCCGAATTTTCGTAAGAGATCTAACCTCTCTCTTTCTCATTAAGTACTCTCCTTTATGTCACTTCTTTTAAGCTCCTCTTTGTTATGATCGGGGATTTTATTTTATATTCATCATGCAGTACATTTTATTTTAATATGATGAGAGACCCTATTTTATCTCATCAACCCATTTTTGGAAGTTTTATGTGGCGCCGTTAGGCTGCCGAGTTTTCGTAAGGGATTTTCCATCTCACTTATATTCCCATGATATTTATGCTAAATTTTCCACAAATTCCTTTGAGTGGTGTATTTACATACAATTATTTTACTCATTGTGTAATATATTTTCATTTATGATTATTTACATCAATTTTGTATTGTCCTTCTTTCACGGGGTGTATGTTTCGAAAGATACCCATGTCGGTAAGGGAACCTTTCACCCTCCTCTTTTAAAAAGACTTCTTTTGTTATGTCTTTTAATTCACATACTATTATGTTGGGATATGATCTTATATATCCTTATTGATGTAAATTTTATTTCCAAGTGATGAGATACCCTTTTTATCTCTCATCAACTCATTTTCTGAATTTTGAAGTGACGCCGTTAGGCTGTCGAATTTTACCAAGGGAACTTTTTAACCCAATTTCGATTTCTTTGGGTTCAACATGTAGTTATTGAATATGTCATCCTATGAATATGTGTGAATGAGCTTTTATTGTTTTACACTTACTATCCACTTATATTGGGTGTATTTATATTTGTCACACATAATTTTGAGATTGATTTATCCTTAATTTAAGGATACATTCATTATAAGGGATTTCATCTCATTTTACATTTCTATTGAGACTTCATTGTTTTTATGAACTAATTCACTCTTAAATGGTGTATATACTATCCTTTGGAATATTATATCATGAATCCATTTATTCTCATGATATTATAAAGTTCTGATTAAATGTTATTCCTCAATTATTGTATTCAAGTGTCTCTAATTTTGGTAAAAACCCTTTAACCAAAATATCACTTTAAATGTTTTAATGATTTGTTCTTATTAATATCCATGTTTTAAAAATGGTTTTAAGAATTTATTTATATGGATATTAATGGTTTAAAATTTTAAAATCTTCAAGGTGGTATGGGACACTTTGATTCAAAAATCACTTTATTAAATGTTTTAAATGGTTTTGAAAATGTTTTTTAGAATGGATTCATTATTTCAATATCTTAAAATGTTATATTATTTTTGCAATGTGGGAATGTTATCTTTCCATTATGCTTAAGTTATGTGCTATGATTATGTTATGGTTCTTGGGAATTGCTATGAAGACGGGTGGTTCTGTGATAAACTAAGGGCGGGTGAGCCCGATATAGCTCTCTAATGCATTGGGTAACGTGAAGGAGTGAAACATTAAGGTTTCTCCGAAGAGATTTAGGTAATATACTATGGTGGGTATTCCAAACATAACCAATATGGTTACTCCCTACGTAATAATGTTATGAATGCCTCATGATACCTTTATTTCCTATGATTTCTATGATTTATTCATGATTTTATGAGGTATGTTAAAGTGCTCATGTTTTATGAGTAAAGTATGATTTCATTGATTCTTATGTGTACATGTACTCATGTTTCCTTTCCATATATTTTTATATCCCTTACTGAGATTTTTTTGCTCATCCCAAGTTTTTGAAATGTTTTTCACAGGTCAAGGGAAAGGTACATGATATAATTATAGTGTCAAGGAATTGTCAAGAAATAATCCATGTTTTATTTTAAATATGTTTCCATTGATAGAAAAAATGAATACTATTTTTATGCAACCACTTTGTTTAAATGTGGAATGTAATGAAAGTTTATGATCTAATTATCTAAAACCCTAAACCTGAAAAGATCCTCAATGTGTAATCTTGTAATAACTCATGATTAAGTAAGGTTTAAGGCTGGGGCCTTATAGTTGGTATCAGAGGTCGGTTTAGATAACTTTAGAGGTTAGGGTATTCTTTAAGCATAAGTAACATTTCAATAATGGTTAGGATTTCAGAAAGAGTCCTAGTTTTAGATAATGTGAATGAGTAAGTATATCTTAGTGTTTATCTTCCTCATTAGTACATGATGGTTTTGTTGATATACTCACACTGACCTTTTTGGTTTTAGTAAATGGATGGATCTAGCAGGCACCAAAGTAACAGTGGATGTGAAGGAAACTGTGACAGTTATTTGAGCAAGCAACTGAATGATATGGGAGCTGCAATGAGAACTCTTGTGTTTATCCTCATCCAACTATCTGGAGTCGTGATTGACCACCTAAAACTTGGTGATTTCTCTAAGGAATCATATATGCGTGAAACAAATCCCTACGGAACTACAAGTAATAATCATAAAGGAAAGTGTGTTAAAAAACCTATGTGTCAAAGATGTGGAAAGAAACACATAGTAAAATGTTTCAAAAGGACAAAAATATGCTATAGATGTGGAAATGGAGGTCATAAAACAATAACCTTCCATGGAAAAAGGAAGCATCTAGTTTACTCGAGGAAATGGAAAGGGTTATTTCTATGGGATAAATTGAATGTTTTAAATGTGGTGTGCATGGTCATTATGAAAACACATGTCCTATTAATAAGTTTCGTGAATGGGATCACAAAGATCGTACAAATATTCATTTACCATTACCTAATGCCATTCCGATTGATGATGAAGAAACTGACAATGACCAATCAAAGGTATGGATTATTTCATAACTTTTGTTTTCCTATTTTGTAATCTTAGGATATGATTCATGATTTTGTTTGTAGGAATGAAGTATTTCAAAATAAGTTGGAAAGGAATTGTTAATGGATCATGAAGAATGTTGAATGAGTAAGAAGTCAACATATGAGGGATTCAAGAGTTATGGTGAAATTCTTAAGAGTTTTATGTCTCTTTTGATGATGGGGTTACATTAGAAGACTTTTTATAGTATGTGTAACCCTGATGTTTAATATATGAAAATTTTATTCAAGGAATAGTTATCTGTTCTTTTGTGGACATATTTATGAAGAACCATTTGGGTTTATATGATCCTTACTTTTGAGGTAATGATGGGTTACTATATGTTATAATGGAAGTGAAAGGCATGTGATAAAATTGAGGTTAAATTATGTTATGGTTATTTTTGATGATTTTATCTCTTTCTGGGGAATGATTTGAGAATTATATAGTTTTGGAAAAAGGACAACACGCAGACCGTGTGACAACCCGTCGTGCCAGACAAAGCTGTGGGAATCGAACCCACAACCAAAGTGTGACTGCTATTTATCGCCTACCACTGGACTACGTGAAGTCCCTAGTTAGTTTGACTGATTCTTTTTAGTTAGATGATTTTATGAATTAAGAGTAAGTTTATTTTGGGTTATCTATGGAAATGATTAACCTACCATGGAGGATATGTGATTAGGTTAATTAGTTTTCAATACGAGACATTAAGAGAAACTGATGTTGTTTGGAGATAAATGTTATGATTTAACTATGAAGACTATGTGAATAAATCCTTCAAATATTTGGGTTTAAATCTTAGTTTTGTTTAATTTGAAAAATTTTATGGACAATTTTTTATCAAATGGTCTTCGTTGAACTTTTTGTTTTGTTGGACAAATTTTGAAGATTAAGAATAGATTTTCTTTTTATAAAGGGTTATCCTTTTCTGGATTATCTGTTCTTGTACTAACCTTTTGGGTTTTGGTTTTTGTTAAACTCTAAAGTCATGGGAAGTATATAGTTCTATTTTTTGGATTAGGTGATTCTCTAGAATTTGATTACAGTACTCTTAAAGTGAACAAGTCTTCCAAAATACACGTCTTTTGGAGAAAATATGAGTTTGTGTAAGGAATCTATTAAAAGTTGAAAGTCAACATGATAAGTGATTATGTTTCCTTATGAATAAATTCCTCAATAAAAAGTAACTTAAAACAAAAATGATGTCTATTAACTTTTCCTACTGGGGAATCGAATACCGTTTAACCCATCATAAGTTTGTGATTTTCTTGTGGTTAACTTTCTCATAAACTTGTTTTCTATCACTCTCTATCAGAACATGACCCTATGTTTTCTCCTCCAGGTCCATGTTTTCCTATATGAAATCCTAGTATGGGTTAACTTGGGTGACCTCTGTACTTATCTTTCTTTATTTTAATGTGATTGTTTTACCGACTCTTGTTCCAATGTTGGACTTTCAATGATGTTTCCAAGCTCAATTTTAAAATTGCGAGGACGCAATTCCCAAAAGGGGGGAAGGATGTAACACCCCAGGTAAACAAAGAATATGACATTTTTATATTTATCCATATTTGTGAAAAAAAAATTAATATTACTTTAAAGGGGATGCTATGCTCGATGGCGTACCCAATATGCAACAACGTGTTTCTTGGGAATCTTACCTTGCACTCTAATAATAAAATAATATTATTTTAAATAGTAGTTAACGCCTAGCCGTTGTAATAGCGGGAATGAATAGAACTAACCACAAGATGATTATATAATTTTGTCAAATATTTTTACTTTTTACAATAAATTTTAGTGGATTAAAAATGCAAATAATTCCAATTTTAAGCGTAAACATTCTAATATTCTTTAAAAGGTTGATTAACTGCCTTTTGATGGAGAACCTCTTTTAAATACACTTTTTGACAATTTTATGTGTTATATTTGACAAAATAATATTTTTATTTAGAATCGGGACATCAAAATTTACTTTGTGTAAATTTTTGGTATTTTTCCGAAAAAGTTCAATTTTTAATGAATAGTAAAAAATGTTGTATTTTAATTCAAAACCTCTTTTAATATAATTTATTTATATGATTAGATTATATTTTGAATTGGTTTTAATGTGAAATTAGAATATATTTTTACCATTTAATCCAATAGTGGTCAATGAAATTAGTTTCACTTTGAAATCGGACTTAAACTAGTCTCATTGTTTTGATACATTTTGTTTCCTAAAAACACGCTATTTGTATTGACAGCGGAAATTAATTATTAAATTAATTAATGCAACTTATATGTTTTTAATTTTGTAAAATAGAAATCATTTTTTAATTCGGAATATCAAATATATCTTAGGGTGAACTTTTGGTAATTTTCTGAAAAACATCAATTTTTGATGAATAGTGTAACCACTAAGTGGTACTTATAAAAACTGATTTTCCGTTTAAATGAAATTTTGACATCTTTGTGTTTAGAATTTAAAAAATCTGACATACATGGTTTTCATTAAGAAGTAAAATGTGGTTCAATGGGATTAAAATAATTTTTTGGTGAATAGTAACTTATTACGTTTTTAATCGCGATTAGAGGTAATTAGTCTAGTTTAAGGTAAGAATAATGTTTTAATAAATTAAAATGACCTAGAAACATGTCATACCCTCATTGGATGAGTCATGGCCGACCAAGAAAATCCATGGGTCAACATTGGGACCCCATGGAACCACTTAGGTTGGAAAATGACATAAATATATTTTTATTTAATCTTAAAGTAAAAATGACACAAACATGAGATGTTTAACTAAAACAATTTTTACATGGGGTTATACAAGTCAGAATTTTTACTATAAATAGTCATTGGAAAGATAAAAATATTTCCTACATCATAGTAGTTGTTTTATAATTTTTAGACATAAAATAAATTAAATTATTTATGACATCATGATGATGTAGTGATGACCTCAATATTTAACGATTTAAATAAAATGGAACGATAATGTAAAATATAAGACCTAAACATGTCCAAAACCTATTGGATGGGTGGATTTAGAACCCTTATCACCTTATACTCTAATTATATCAATGTGTGACCTTTTAAATCCGAATCTCATTTTAAAATAAAGGAACATTTCTTTACATTCCAAGGGTGCCCCTCTTCTCCTCTTATAAAAGGCCCCCACCTCTACCTACATACCCGCACATACAAGCCTTTGGCTCGGCCAAACCCTGCCCATTTTGTCTCTCCACATCCCTATCTAACTACTTGAAGCCTCAATTTGGGCAGAAGTCTTCTCAAGGAAGCCTTTGAGCTCAAACCAAAGGGAGTTACCCGATTTTAAGGTAATGTCTTCACTTGCGTCCTTTTGTTTTATTTTGCTTCTCCAACCCCCTAAACTCTTTTTCTTCATTTATTTTGTAACAAATCCAGTATATAAATTATAATATTATGTTTTTATAAGAATTATTTGATCTACACTTACACACACCTTTTTCTAATGGTTAAAGAACATACTGTTTCTGTGGTTGGCGATTTTCTGCCTCACGAAATGATGATTGTTCAATATTCTTTTAACACCTTTAAAGGTGGCCATTATGATGTCACTGTATTTTATATACGATATATATGGTATTTATGTTTACTATATTCTTATTTATTTTATATTTAAAACATAACTTTATTCATTTCATGTTGTGTAAATGCGATAATTTCATATGAGGAAGTGTGGACTACCGCCCCCTCAAGTGATGTGACTCGTACATGCAATACATGGAATGTATAAAGAATGAAATTAATGAGAATATGTGACCTAAATAAAATATATATTATAATTTAATTATAATATATATATATATATCATTTATTTCTAATTCCATTAATATGACAAAAAATGAAAGTAGCGTTCATGCGTAAGTACGGCCTACCGTCTCCATGAACGATGCTTTTCATTTTTTATATCCAAATGATATGGAATAGTATAAAATGAATATGTACTGGATATATATTATATTTTAATCATTAATAATATTATGGAAATTATTTACTTATAACTACATGGGCAATCGTTTTTCAAACAAGTACATTTTTGACCCATGTACCAAACATCGGCAAAAACATCTGATATGAACTAAAATTACTAAACAATTATTATAAAATTATAATATGTGATATGAACTGAATAATAATATATAAAGTAGGTCCTTATAAAACTATAATTTGACCAAATTTTATTATTCAGGAATATAACGAAACGAACATGACATGTCAGACTTGAGGTAAGGGAATCCTACTCCTCTCTTTCTTTTTAAGTACACTCTTTTATGTCATTGCTTTTAAGCTCATCTTTTTGTGATTGGGATGTTCTTTTATATTAATATTACTATAATATTTATGTTTATATGATGAGATACCCTATTCACTCTCATCAACCCTTTTTGGAATTTTTGAGTGGCGGCGTTAGGCTGCCGAATTTTTGTAAGAGATCTAACCTCTCTCTTTCTCTTTAAGTACTCTCCTTTATGTCACTTCTTTTAAGATCCTCTTTGTTATGATAGGGGATGTTATTTTATATTCCTCTTGATGTAAATTTTATTTTAATATAATTAGATACCATATTTGATCTCATCAATACATTTTTGCTAGTTTTAACTGGCGTTGTTAGGCTGCCGAGTTTCCGTAAGGGATTTTTCATCTCACTTATATTCCCGTGAAATTTATGCAACATTTGCCACAAATTACTTTGCGTGGTGTATGTAATGCCCATTATTTTACACCTTGTGTAATATACTTTCATTTATGATTATTTAAATCAATGTTCTATTGTCCTTCTTTCACGTGGTGTATGTTTCGAAAGATACCCATGTCGGTAAAGGAACCATTCACCCTCCTCTTTTAAAAAGACTTCTTTTGTTATGTCTTTTAATTCACATTCTATTATGTTGGGATATGTTCTTCTATATCCTTATTGACGCAAATTTTATGTCCATGTGATGAGATACCCTTTTTATCTCTCATCAACTCATTTTCTGAATTTTGAAGTGACGCCGTTAGGCTGTCGAATTTTACCAAGGGAACTTTTTAACCCAATTTCGATTTCCTTCGGTTCGACATGTAGTTATTGAATATGTTATCCTTTTAATATGTTTGAATGACCTTTTATTGTTTTACACTTAATATCCACTTATATTTGGTGTATTTATATTGGTCACACATAATTTTGAGATTGATTTATCCTTAATTTAAGGATACATTCTTTATAAGGGATTTCATAACATTTTACATTTATATTGAGACTTCATTTTTGTTATGCATCAATTAACTCTTATATGGTGTATATACTATCCTTTGGAATATTATATCATGAATCCATTTATTTTTATGATATTATAAAGTTCTGATTTAATGTTACTCCTCAATTATTGTATTCAAGTGTCTCTAATTTTGGTAAAAACCCTTTAACCGAAATATCTCTTTAAATGTTTTAATGGTTTGTTCTTATTAATATGCATGTTTTAAAAATGGTTTTATGAATTTATTTAAATGGATATTAATGGTTTATATTTTTAAAATCTTCAAGGTGGTATGGGACACTTTGATTCAAAAATCTCTTTATCAAATGTTTTAAATGGTTTTGAAAATGGTTTTTAGAATGGATTCATTATTTCAATATCATAAAATGTTATATTATTTTTGAAATGTGGGAATGTTATCTTTCCTTTATTCTTAAGTTATGTGCTATGATTATGTTATGGTTTTTGGTAATTGTTATGAATACAGGTGGTTCCGTGATAAACTAAGGGCGGGTGAGCCCGATATAGCTCTCTAATGCATTGGGTAACGTGAAGGAGTGAAACATTAAGGTTTCTCCGAAGAGATTTAGGGAATATACTGTGTGGGTATTCCAAACGTAACCAATAGGGTTACTCCCTACGTAATAATGTTATGAATGTCTCTTGTTACATTTATGTCTTATGATTTCTATGATTTATTCATGATTTGATGAGGTATGTTAAAGTGCTTATGTTTTATGAGTAAAGTATGATTTCACTTATTCTTATGTGTACATGTACTCATGTTTCCTTTCCATATATTTTTATATCCCTTACGGGGCTTTTTATGCTCATCCCATGTTTTTGAAATGTTTTTCACAGGTCAAGGGAAACGTACATGATATGATGATAGTGTCAAGGATGTTTCAAGAAAGAATCCATGTTTTATTTTAAATATGTTTCTGTTGATGGAAAAAAATGAATACTATCTTTTATGTAACCACTTTGTTTAAATGTGGAATGTAATGCAAGTTTATGATCTAATTCTCTAAAACTCTAAACCTGAAAAGATCCACAATATGTAATCTTTTAATAACTCAAGAGTAAGTAAGGTTTAAGGATGTGGCCTTATAGTAGATGTTTCACTTAACATTGATATATCAGTTATAATAAGATTTTTTTATTACCAAATATTGAAATATTGTTGTCTTAGATGACATTGGACATCAGAAAATTTAGTGTGAAATACAACTATCTACGTAAAATACATTCATTTAACAGGATCGTCCTAATTATCATGATCTAGGAGGTTGTTTGATTTGGTTGTTTGTATTGACCTTTGGAATGGTGAAGTGGGTTTCGTAAAAAATATTATTCACATCTAAAACATCGAATCATTAGTGGATCCTTAAGAATAATGTTATCTCCCTTTATTGTATCATTATTTTTCCAAGGAAAAATTATTTTTCATTTCCGTCTATTACCATAAGTAATAAATATTATTTTCCCGTTAATGAAATTACATTGGCGATTATTCCCATAGAATTGAATAATATGATGTTTAATATTTTTTTCTGTCATTGTCTTAATCATAAGAGTTTTAATTAGTCACCATAATTCCCTACTTTAGTGGAGTCATGATATCAATAATGCTCATATTTTGAATCATATATTCTGATTTGTGGTATTGAAAATCACCTGATTTCTTTATCAATTTTCGGCTTAAAAGGTTCGATCATTTATAATTTTATAATATCATAATGTTAACCAATAAATAATTTTTTTAAATATATATGACACTTTTTAAACCTATATCAATCAAAAATTATCATATATCAGTCTTATATTTGATTATATCATACATAATTAAAACTATATAATTACTGTTTCTATATTACTTAATTAAGGTTTTGTTTTCACATACAACACAACCTAATAATTATAAATATCATAGGAATAAATCTTTTACTGTGGTTGGTAAATATAATACGATCTACCAAATAATAGCCTACAAGGGTTTCAAACTAGATATAATGTTTCACCTCCTTTTGTAGACCAGGTGATGTATCAGTTTGTTCCCTAAAAACCCTTTTTGGGGATTGTACCCAAAAGTACATCTATGATAGACCAGACATCAACATATAGTGTCTTAATAGGGATTTCCTTTATTTGAAAACCATATACTAAAAATTTTACTAATACATCAAGATTTTATCCTATTCAATGGATTATCCATTGGAATTATACATTGGGTTTTAGTGATATTAAGTAATCATATTCCATAAAAATAACTAAACTAATCCCAAAAAATAACTAAACCCATATTTGATTACATCTATAGGGAGAAAGGATAAAAATATAATAATTTTTAAAATATATACATAATTTATTCATTAAAAGTAAAAAAAAATATGAAAATACCCTAAAAATATGGTCTAGTGTATTTGAGATCTAGTTACATAGGCAACCTATTCCACAATTTTTGTGAACATCACTCCATAGTAAAACAATTTTGTTCCACCCTCTATAATTCAAAAACATTTTACATATATTTATAACTTATTTAAGGGAATAATATGAAAGGGGTGAGCTGACATGCGCATTAAAGGATGGTATACCTAAGATAAATAAATGGTCAAAAATGAGCATATTATTAGAATATGGGTATGAGAATATAATTTAGAAATATGAACATAAAATATATAGTCCATACCCACTAAAATAATAAATTTGATCTTAAGAGTGAAATAACTTCATATGGAAATGAATACATAATATCATGGAATCATGGAATATGTTGTTACAACATAATACATAAAATCATAAACTCAAGTTAATGGCCGCTCCAAATTTTATCCTCATAATGGGGACAATTTTCCATAGATTTAATTTTTCACTCTATAATCCATTACATAGTATCTTCTATTATACTAAGAATTACCAAATTCATTGATGGGTTGTATAATACTGAGTTCACAAATCAAATTATATAGTCTACTTAACGAAACTACCAATGCACCATATATAACAGATAAATCCCCAGAGCGGATTCAGTTAACTTCATAATAATATCAATAATATCTCATTAGATATAAATATTTACCCAATTTATTGGACATCCATATAATTTGGGAAGACCATTCATTTAATTAAAATGATTCATATGCATTCCATATAATAAAAAGAAATAACACATTTATAAAAAAAAGATAAGGCAGACCCATTAGAAAGATGGTAGTTTTAAAATACCATTTCAATGAAAAAATTGAAGATAACTCTTATGGATAATAAATATAAAAATTCATTATGTAATTTTGATATATCATAATTAAAAATATGAAATAGTCCATTAACGTAGAGTTCTTATGTAGAAAAATCTTAACATGGGTTAAGGATCAGAATGAATAAAAATAAAAAACATAGGTTTGGCAATATAAAAATAATCGACGACCATTCAAAAGAAGGAAATAGTATATTATGTTCCATAAAATAAAAATCTAACCATGTGGGTTAGACAAAAATAATTTGGTTTTCAAGAATCTATTCATGGTTTATTTAGGATATTCTGAGCATGAGATAAGAAATAAAAATTTCCCTTAAATCAATTTAACATAAATGTGGTAATTTCTAACTGAACTGAAATCATATATATCCCTAAAAAGGAAAGGAAAATTTAATTACTTATATATGTATATGAAATATAAAAAATATAATATTTTCATGAGAGTAATTTTTTATAAAATGGATAACATATAAATAGAATGTGGAATCATCAAGTAATGAAGGTCTTATAAAAGTGATATTACCTTCATATAAGAAGGCACATTTCAATTTAAATAATTTTTTTTTATTTAAAAAATCTTCAATAAATATATAGTAAGTATCATTATTCATATTTTTTTAATTTTTTAATCATCAATTATTATCATTTATTATTTTATTAATATAGTTTCGTAATGAGTATGTTACTCAAGGATGTTTTATTATTTTCATTGTAACACATTATTTATTGAATTTGGATAAATTTGTTCTAAATAAAAATCTTGATCTCCATACTTTTTTTGGTTTGTTTAATTTATTATTTTATTAAAACAATAATTTAATTGTTTTAATTGGTTTTGAAAAAATAGACCCAACTTAAGAAGAACATGTTGATAATTCCTTTTATGGTGGTTGATGATTTTATAATTGGTTCTAATTGACCACACATAGATAATTCTAAATAATAATCATCTAGATTGTTTATGGTATAAAAATCATAGTATTACACAGTAAATATATTTCTTAATGTAATTATTTATTATTGTTAATGGAAATAATTGTAATTTTCGGAATGTGATAGTCTGCACATACACATGAATACCACATTCATTTTTTATCAATTAGAGGGGTTATGAAATGAAACAATTACCATTTTATAATATTATTAAATTTTTAAATTTTTATTGTTTAATTATGTAAATTTTCGGATCCATCTATTTATGGTGGTTATTGAAAATAGTATTCTACGTTTACCGAGGGGGTAGTCTAGCAACATTCATAGAAATATTTTCTTTTTTTGTATATGATTTTTTGAGGAAAGTATAAAATTAATATTACTGTTTTATAATAAACCTTAACAAAATAAATTTTTTGTGATATCATTGCGTTATGGATAGAGGGTATTTGAGGGCTCTGAGAGATGAAAATATCTAGAAAAATCTGGTTTAGAGTATTACTTCTACCTTGGATTTTTTCCCCTAGGTAACACTTGAAGGATCTAAAGAATAAACTTTTAGTGATGAAAATGTTCCAAATTTATGGGAAAGGTGTTTAGTAGAGACTATGGTATCATTTTGGTTCAGAAAAAGCTTTGGAACTGATTGAGAAATTTGGAGGGGATGGTTTCCTTTTATAAGTCAAAGACAATGACACTAGAAAGAAACTAAAATTTTCTCAATAATATCTAACAATTATTCAATAGTAATGTCTGAAAATATATAATAATGGGTTGGGGAAATGGATAAGGCTGATACTCCATCTATAATGCAATATTAGAAATTTTTTTCAGGTTTTTTAATCATTTTATCTATGTTAAAAAAACATTTACCCACATATATCCTTATAATGGAAACTTCCCTTTCCCACATGGTAACTAATTTGAATGAAAAAAATTAAAAACTAAATTATTTTAAAAAATAAAAATTAATATTTTAAATAAATTAATAATTTTATAAAATTTAATTTTAATGATTTATAGAAATTGAATTTAGTGTTAATGTATATAACATGTATAAATAATTTAAAAGAAATTTTTTATTTTATAAATAAATTTATGTGTTGGAAAATAATACCAGTGTTTATTATTTTCAATACCTAAAAAAATTAACAAAATAATGAAAAATTCATATTAATTTCAAATAATGAAAACAAAATTACTGGAATGTAAAAAACATTTTTGAATTGGTATTAAAATATTACTTTTTTAATTTTACTGATTGGTTTTGTAAATATTAAAAAATATTTTAAAGACCCCTTAATTTCAAGGAAATTTTTTTTCGTAAATTCTTTGAATTTTTACGAGTACACAGTTTCTGACGGCACCTGATTCTAAGGCCCGGTTTGCCTGGAATAATTTACTGAAGTTTTGTAAAGCTTAAATTAACAGACGTAAGTAGTTTTCTGGAAAAAGTGGAATAACTCTTAAAAGGTTTCTCGGATCAAAAATCTAAGGACACTGTTTTGCTAAGGATGGCGGGTTTAACCTAGGCGTGACTTATGTTTAGTCGGTTCATGCCTCCTGTGAGAATACTCAAAAATGGCATAACCGTAAATGAAATAATTAAATAAAGTTATTTTATTTTTCAAATTATTATAACTCACAAACGTTAACTCGGATTAAAAATATTAGACCACCTCTATCTTTGGCCGGTACGAGCCACTTGAGAAAGTTTGTTTTTTGCTGTAAATAAAACAATTAAGTCAAAATTATTTTATTGTAAAATTAATAACGTGGAAACGGTATCTCGATTTGAAAATCCAAGAGTACTGTTGGGTTCGTTGGGGAGTGTTTCTCCTAGGCAGAGCCTAACCATGACCACTGTGGGTCGAGGGTGATTTATAATAATTTTCCGATCATTTTTTTCTCGTACGTTCAGTTAACGTACGAGCGATGTTTTATAACTTTTGAACCGGTGCTCAAAATCGAATTCTGAGGGCACCGTTGAACTCGCAGGGCTGATATTCGCTTAAAAAGAATTTCACCACAATGGTAGATAATCGGTTATGTATGCTAGTTTTTGGGGTTTTACGTGGGTTAATAAAATAAAATAAGTGAATAATTTATTTTATTTTGTTAAACACATGTAGTGCGGATAATGTGGTTAAAAGCTCCACTTGGGAGTTCGTGGTGTAACCGCCACACCCTAACCACCCATTTTATTGGGAGGGAATGGAAACCTCTCAAACCCCCCCATCAATTAATTTTATATGTCGACGTAAAATTAATTGCAATCAATTAATTTCATGGGTCAATGTGAAATTAATTTTTGTCAGCTAATTTTATATGTAGACATAAAATTAATTTCTCTCAGTTAATTTAATGAGTCGACGTAAAATTAATTGTTGTCAGTTAATTTTATGGGTCGACATAAAAATTAATTGATGTGTGTTAATTTTATTTGTCGACGTGAAATTAATTACTGTCAATTAATTTTATGTGTCAACTTAAAATTAATTCGTGTCATATGTTTTGATGCAGGCTATGTGGGGGAAACTTCATGGCATCCTCCACTCTTAAGTTGTGCCAACACAACTCTTAAATTGCGCCAATGCAATTTAATTCGCACGACCACCTTTTTAAATTATGTAACCGTATCGTTGGAATGTAGGAAGGTTCCAAATAAATGAACATTCATAAATTCCACGATGGTGACATACCTCTCCCCCTCTTCTACGTATAAGGAGCTTGGGAGAAGGTTTTGGGACGGTATCACCAAGAGACGAAGCGCTGGTAAAGTATTGCGACGCCCAACACATGGGGAAATCATATCATCTACAACGAATAACGTGAAGAACACCAACGACGATATTCCACGTGATTCTTCTTCAACATTCCTTCCCAAGAAACCTATCCTCCGTAACATCATCAACGAACCGACGCAGCTCAGAATTGGGGACGTGTGGTGGACGTGACGAACGACGGTCTTCATCATCTTCCTTCCGCGACTCCACCAACGAGCGACAAGCAAGATGTAGGAGTTTTATTTTTATTTAAACAATGAACATTTCCCATGTTCTTCCTTTATCTCAAAACGAAGAACGGTGGCTGTTGTGCTTCATACTTGTGAGAACCTATTGCTACCACCCAAAACGCGGAGGGTCCGAGAAAAACAAACATGGCCCGACCCCCTTCATTGTTCTTTTTGTAATGACTCCACAATGGCATGAAAATGAGGCGACGACGATGAAGGAGGTGAACCAAGGCCATGCTACCCGTGACCTCCGTGAACTGCGCAACCCCCGCGGCCCCCTGGCGCACCCACGACGCCCTGCCGACACTCCCACGACGCCCTGTTGGGGAACCCATGGTGCCCTGCTGGCGCACCCGCGGTGCCCTGCCGGCGCACCCTCGGTGCCCTGCCGGATCACCCAGTGCCCTACCGGCGTAGCCTAGCACCCCCCGGCAAGCTGCACTACCAGCTTGGTGCCTCATCCCCTAGCCGTCGTCCTGCCCAGTTCCCCTTCCTGTGGCATGCCCAGCGCGCCCCCACGACGCCCTGTCGTGCTACCCGGTGTGCCCCCCCGTGCTTCCAGGCATTCGGCACCCTTCTTGGTGCACCTGCGCCCTACCCGGTGCAACTACGGCCAGCCGGCGATGCCCCCGCGGTGTCGCTGGTCAAGCCAGCCCAGTCTCCTAGGCCGAGTTACCGAGCCGCCTACGTGGCGACTATCGGGCCGAACATCCCTCGCGGTCCACTGGGTCGTGCCCAGTGGACAGGGTCAAAACATAGTGGGCTGACTCACCCAAGGGGCCGGGTCAGACCCAGCGAGTCTGACCGCGTGGACCCAGACCTGGTCGGCCCAGTTTGGGTTAGGTTGAGTTGGTCTGACCGGGTCAGACCGGACCAGGGCTCATTACTGGACCATTACCTTATTGGGCCATATCGTTGGCACCGTACATCCGTTTGACGAACCGTAAACGGCCCCGATACTCTTGAATCATAGTCGTACCATTGAGTATACCCCATTGGAGTTCAGGTTATGGCTGAGATACTGCTGGGTTGGTTCGTATACGAAACCAACCAGGCCCCCGGAATAAAGAGGCTAATAACTCACAAACCGGGCATCCGATTGACATGTCGTCTGTTGTGTTAAGACCTCTGTGATGAGGCGGCCCTTTTTTATACTTCTTCATTGGACTTTGTGATACTTGGAGTATCGACCAGTGGGTCATGGAGTGGATCCTCCCGGAGGCGAGCATACGGAGTATGGTGACCTTGTAGCTGGATGAGACCTGATAAATGCTTGTCCGATTTGATTCCGAGTGACTTGCATAGCCCAGTGGAGAGCACAACTTTGTGAGGTGGTAGAACCATGGTATAGGAGCACTACTTTGTGAGGTGGTAGACCTGTGGTACTCAATAGGAGGAGTACCTCTGTAGGCTATGAGGGGGAGCACTACTGTGTGAGGTAGCAGACCCATGGAGGAGGAGCACTACTTTGTGAGGTGGAAGTCCCACGGTACTCGATAGGAAAACCTACCTCAGCAGTCTAAGGTTAGTTTGTGACACCTCGGAGTCATGACAAAACTACTGCACTCGACAGAGGAGGAGTTCCCCAGTAGCCGTGTTTTTCGTCATTGTGAATAAAAATCCTGGTTTGAGTTGAGTCAATGAACATTGTGTTTTCCTCATGATTGATATGGGTTACTTGATAACATAGTTATATGTATGGGTATATACCTACGTAATGGTTATCTATTGAGATTTATCTTTGTGGTTTATCCTTGTTGTATTTAGTGAGACCTTAGGGTCTCAGGGTCCCTTCTGAGTATCGTTACACTCACCCCTGCATGGGCTATGCATGCAACATGTTGTGTTGGATGCACACGACATAAAACACTGATCATGGTTGAGGATTGTAGAATTGGACGGTACCGAGAGTTGGACATTACGATGAGACGGTACCCGGAGGTGGACTTCACGACGAGACGGTACCCGGAGGTGGAATTCATGACAAGACGGTACTAGGAAGTGACATACAGACGTGGAGACCTGAGATGGCCAACTATACCTATCCTTCAGGTAGGAACTCCGGAGGACGATCCTGGAGAATCTTGACACCTTCCTTCTATTTTGTCTTTTCCTTGTAATTTACTGTTGGGATTGTATTTCTGGCTCCCTTTGTAATTTCAGCACAATTGTCTTATTTATTTACTTTGTTTTTGATTCCTCTTGTACTCTGGTTGTTTGTTTTTTTTGCGTTTCATAAAGGAAATGCCTTCCCTTTTTATCAGGATTTACGCCTTTTGTGTTAGTCTCCATCCCATGGCCTATGTAAGGCGGGCTTGGGGTAGTCACAGAATGGGCCCCGAGGACGGGTCGTGACAATTTGGTATCAGAGGACGTCAGTTCTACCGTAGAACTTATGACTCTGATATTTTCTTTTTGTGAATAAATAGTGTTAAGTGTACCGAGTGTGGTTTTATGTTCAGGGAGTTCAGTGTTGGTGTGGCGGCTGACATATCCATAAACCAAGACCCTGACTTCTAATTTCTGACTCAGTGCACGAAAAAATTGATTATGTGTGTGTTTTCAAAAGCCTTCTTTTAAATCAGCTCAAATCAGGTCAGCTCACCAAGTATAGTCTTTTGACCATGTCACATCTATTTATTTCAGGATGCCTCCCCGAGGACGACCAGTTGGGGCCCCTAGAGTTGTACGTACTGACAGCCCGCTGAGCGACGAGGCCTCAGTACAGGGCCCTCATCTAGTTGAGGCACCTGCAGAGGCACCATCGGTACTACCACCCATTGGGCCACTGTTTCCACCAGCCCCGGTAGTAGGCGATGCATGCCGCTTGAGTGCACTGCACGAGTTCTAGCGCCAGAGGCCACCCAGGTTCCGGGGAGAGACGTACCCACAGGCGGATGAGGATTTACTGGAGGCTATGGTGAGAGTCTTCAGGCTAGTAGGGATGCCAACTGACTTTAGTGTGATCCTTGTTGCCTACCTCCTTCAGGAAGTAGTAGGCAGATGGTGGAGCCTGATGCTCCAGATGCATAACGGGATGACACTTCTGTGGGAAGACTTCGAGAGGTTGTTCCGTGCAGAGTTTGTACCAGCCACCCTTCGAGTGGTGAATATACAGGAGCAACTGCATCTTCAGAAGGGTAGCATGACAGTGTCACAGTATTCAATGAGGTTCACACACCTCTCTCGCTACTCCACTGTTTTGGTACGAGACCCGTTCTTCAGGGCCCGGACCATCGAGCAGGGGCTCAGGCAAGAGATTAGAGCTTCAGTTGTTTCTCACAGCATCTCGATGCAGATGGGGGTGTTGGAGCGATCCCTCTTAGTGGAGAGTTTCCTTGCTGAGCAGTCTCCAGCAGTAAGATCCACTAGTAGCTGGTATGCAGCGGAGTCTTCTGTAGATGGAAGTAGATAGATGACACAGAGCTCCAAGAGGTCCAGACCTATAGGTGGTCGGACACATGACTCAAGGACAGTAGTGAGAGGCACCAAGGCGAGTGATAGAGCCAGACATGCCATGTTGTGTTACACGTGTGGTGGACAGGGTCACATGGCTCGTGACTGCCTGAACCACCGCTTGTATGATCAGCAGATAGATGAAGGACCTCCTAGGTTGAGGCGGAGGTTCGATCGAGGCGGACTGCAAGGAGCCGGAGACCAAGGCAGGGGACCTGGCTGTGCAGCTGGATGTGGATGACACTTCAAGGTGTTGACCCCACCACCACCAGGAGGTCCACAATGACCACATGTAACAGGTGGACATGAATGACCACAACACCAGTCAGCTGAAGCATATGACAATGGAGCTCTGGACGTAGGGGGACATGAGTGGGACTAGTTTCAGGAATGGTGGCCTTTTTTCATGGTGCTTCTAGTTTCCATGATGTTGTTGTTTGTGGTCGTTTTGTGTCTTTGTACATGAGCTGTAGTAATAAAAGAAACTTGTCCTTGTGACGTTTGCATTCCTTACCTTTTGTGTGGTTGATACTGAGAGGTTCCGGTTATAACTGGTGACTTTACCATCACTTTTGAGATTCCTACTGAAAGAGACCCAGTGACCACACACTGATGCCGACAGTGTGACTCAACCCTTTGAGGTGTGAGTGATGGTTGGATCTCTTGGTAGTAGCGTCGAGGCCTTACGACGTTATCCAAGACATGAAATGTACCGTTAATGCTATGATTGGCTGTATTAGGCAAAGAACGTGGTTCATCGAGAGGATGAGACAAGATTTCTCTTTTTGGAAAAGGGGAAATATAAGAAGCTCTTGTAAGACTTGTGATGGTGCAGGATACGATGGAGAAGGTGCAGATCATCCATGAGTGGATGAAGACTGCAAAGTGCAGACCGAAGTCTTATGCTGATAGGAGACAGAGACCACTAGAGTTTGAGGATGGAGACCATGTTTTCTTACGGGTCTCACCACAAATTGGACTACAGAGATTTGTTTGGGGCGGAAAGTTATCTATGTGCCTCATCTGGACCTTCCACCTCAATTACACCGGGTGCATGACATCTTTCCACATTTCTCAGTTGAGGAGGTACGTGCACGACCCGACCCACGTCATAGATCACGGGGAGCTGGACATCGACGACGGGACGACCTTCCTGGAGGTTCTGGTCGAGATTAAGGAACTACAAGAGTGGGTCCTTCGTGGACGATTGGTTCCTCTAGTGTGTGTTCGTTGGTAGTGCGAGAAACTCCAAGAGAGCACTTGGGATCAAGAGGCTGAGATGCATGCTCGGTACCTCCTTTTGTTTCCCTAGTTTCTGTTGTAGCATTATGAGGATGTAAAGCCCTGAGGTGGGAGTAATGTAAAGTCCTTTAAATTTCAAGGAATTTGTTTCCTAAATTCTTTGGAATTTTACTAGTACGCATTTTCTAACGGCACCTGATTCTGAGGCCCGTTGTGCCCGGAATAATTTTCTGAAGTTTTGTTAGGCTTAAATTAACGCACGTAAGCAAGTCTCCAGAAAATGTGGAATAACTCTTAAACGGTTAATTGGATCAGAAATTTGAGGACACCATTTTTCTCAGGATTGTGGTTTTACCCTAGGCATGACTTAAGTTTAGTCAGCTCATGCCTCCTGTGAGAAAACCCAAAAATGGAATAATCGTAAATAAAATAATTAAATAAAATTATTTTATTTTTCAAATGCTTATAACTCACAAACGTTAACTCAGATTAAAAATCTGAGACAACCGCGAAACTCGTGAGGGTATGCTTCCTTGAATCAGATACTAACTTTGGCCAACACGAGCCACCTAAGATAGTTTGTTTTTGGCCATAAATAAAATAATTAAGTGAAAATTATTTTATTACAAAATTCATAACTTCTAAACGGTAACTCTAATAGAAAATACGAGTGTACTGTTGAGTTCATTGGGGCGTTTTTCTTCTAGGCAGATCCTAACCCTGACCACAGTGGGTCGAGGGTGACTGATAATAATTTTCTAAACTTTTTTTCAGGTACATTCAGTAAAGGTACGAGCGACATTTTATAACTTTTGAACCGGTGCTCGGAATCAAATTCTGACAGCACCGTTGAACTCGCAGTGCCGATATTCGCTTAAAAAGACTTTCACCTCAACGACGGATGATCGGGTATGAAAGTTAGTTTTTGGGGTATTACGTGGGTTAATAAAATAAAATAAGTGACTAATTTATTTTGTTTTGTTAAACACATGCAGTGTGGATAAAGTGGTTAGAAGATCCACATGGGAGTTGGTGGTGGAACCACCACTCCCTAGCCTCCCATTTAATGGGGAGCGAGTGGAAACCTCTCAAACCCCCCATTAATTAATTTTATATGTCGACGAAAAATTAGTTGCACTCAATTAATTTCATGGGTCGACGTAAAATTAATTGTTGTCAGTTAATTTTATATGTCGACATTAAATTAATTTCTCTCAATTAATTTTATGAGTTGATGTAAAATTAATTGTTGTTAGTTAATTATATTGGTCGACGTAAAAATGAATTGTGGTGAATTAATTTTATGTTTCGACGTGAAATTAATTGTTGTCAATTAATTTTATGTGTCAACGTAAAATTAATTCATGTCATATGTTTTGACGCAGGCTATGTGAAGGAAACATCTTGGCATCCTCCACTCTTATGTTGTGCCAACGCACCTCTTAGATTGTGCCAATGAAATTTAATTCACCCAACCCCCTTTTTAAATTAAGTAACCACATCGTTTGAATTTAGGAAGGTTACAAATAAATGAACCGTCATAAATTCCACGTTGGTTACATACCTCTCCCCCACTCCTATATATAAAAACCCTGGGAGATGATTTTGGGACGGCTTCACCAAGTGACAAAGCACTGGTAAAGTATTGTGATGCCCAACACATGGGGAAATCATATCCTCTCCAAGGAAGAACGTGAAGAATGCCAACAACGATCTTCCACACGATTCTTCATCGACACTAATTCCCCAGAATCATATCCTCCGCATATCATCAACGAAATGACACATCTCGGAATTGGGGACGTGTGGCGGATGCGACGAATGATGGTCTTCATCGTCTTCCTTCCGCGACTCCACCAACGAGCGACGTGCAAGATGTAGGGTTATTATTTTTATTTAAATTATGAACTTTTCCCATGTTCTTCCTTTCTCTAAATATGAAAGAAGGTGGTTGTTTTGTTTCATACATGCGAGAACCTATTGCTACCACCCTAAACACTGAGGGTCTGGGCCAAACCAACATGAGCCGACCCCTTCGTTGTTCTTTTTGTAATGACTCCATGACGGCATGGAACTGAGGCGACGACGACGAAGGCAGCGAACAAAGGCGGCACCACCCGTGTCCTTCGTGAACTACGTTTCCCCCGCGGCCCCCTGGAGTGCACCCGGTGCCCCACGCCCATGCTGGAGAGTTGCCGGCGCACCCGCGGCGCCCTGCCGGCGCACCCGCGGCGCCCTTCCGGCGCACCCGCGGCGCCCTTCCGGCGCACCCGCGGCGCCCTGCCGGTGTACCCACGGCTCCCTGCCGGCGCACCCGTGGTGCCCTGTCCCCGCACCTACGGTGCCCTGCCGGTGCATGCGCGGCACCCTACCGGCTCTCCCAGCGCCCTGCTGGCGCAGCCCAATGCCCCCCAGTGTACTGCACAGCCGGCCCGGCGCCTCGCTCCCTAGCCGGCATCCTGCCCGGCTGCCCTTCCGGTAGCCGGCCCGGCGCACCCCGTCGCCCCCGCGACGCCCTGTCACACTACCTGTTGCGCCCCCGCGTGCTGCCCCGCGTTCGTCACCCTGCCTGCCGCACCCGCGGCCAGCCCGGGCCAGCCGGAGCCCAGCCGGCCCGCCCGCGCCCCGCGCAGTCTTCCCGCTGGCCACACTGTCACTGACCTACTGAACCGGCCCGCGACGCCCACATGGTGTCGCTGGTCGAACCAGCCCCGTCTCCCGGGCCGAGATACTGAAACTCCTACGTAGTGACTATCAGGCCGAACCGACCTCTTGGTCCGCTGGGCCGGGCCCAGAGGACCGTGTCAAAACATAGCGGGCGGACTCTCCCAATGGGCCGGGTCAGACCCAGCGAGTCTGAACGGGTCAACCCAGACCAGGTCAGCCCTGTTTGGTTTAGGCTGAGTTGGTCTGACCGGGTCAGATCGGACCCGGGCTCATTACTGGCCTATTACCTTCTTGGGCCATATCTTTGGCACCAGACGTCCATTTTACGAACCGTCATCGGCGCCGGTACTCTTGGAGCATAGCCACCCCTTTGATTTTATCCCATTGAAGTTCAGGGTATAGTTGAGATACGACAAGGTTGGTTCGTATACGAAACCATCTGGGTCCCCGGAACAAAGAGGCTAATAACTCATGAACCAGGCATCCGATTGACGCGTCGTCTATTTCGTTAAGATCCGTGTGATGAGGCGGTCCTTTGTGATACTTCTTCTTTGGATTTTGTGATACATGGAGTATCGACTAGTGGCTCGTTGAGCGGATCCTCCCAGAGGCGAGCATACAGAGTACGGTGACATTGTAGCTGGCTGAGACAGGAGGACTACTTGTCCGATTTGATTCAGAGTGACTTGCGTAGACCAGTGGGGAGAACTACATTGTGAGGTGGCAGACACATGGCGGAGGAGCACTACTTTGTGATGTGGAATACCCGCGATACTCGATAGGAGGAGTACCTCTGTAGGCTATGAGGGGGAGCACTAATGTGTGAGGTGGAAGACCCATGGCGGTGGAGCACTACTTTGTGAGGTGGAAGACCCGCAATACTTGATAGGAGGAGTACCTCAGCAGTCTAAGGTTAGTGAGTAACACCTCGGAGTCGTGACAGGACTACTGCACTCAACGGATGAGGAGTTATCCAGTAGCCGTGTTTTTCTTCATCATGAATAAAAATCCTGGTCTGAGCTGAGTCAATGACCATTATGTATTCCTCATGATTGAGATGGGTTACTTGATATCTTAGTTATATGTATGGGAATATACCTAAGTAAATGGTATCTGTTCAGATTGTTATTTGTGTTTTAACCTTGTTAGATTTAGTGAGACCTTGAGAGTCTCAGGGTCCCTACTGAGTATCGTTATACTCACCCCTGCACGAGCTATGCCCGCTCCTTTTTCTATTGGATGCAGACGATGGACAACACAGATCGTGGTTGAGACTTGTAGAACTGGATGGTACCCGGAGGTGGAATTCACAACTAGATGGTACTTGGAGGTGGACTTCATGACGAGATGGTACCCGGAGGTGGAATTCATGACGAGACGGTACCCGAAGGTGTAATATGGATGTGGAGAGATCAGATGGCCATCTGTATCTACCCTTCAGGTAGGAACTCCGGAGGACGATCCAGGAGCAGCTTAACACCTTCCTGCTATTTTTTCTTTTCCTTGTACTTTACTGTTGGGCTTGTATTTCTGGCCCCCTTTGTACTTTAAATACACTTGTCTTATTGCTTTACTTAGTGTTTGTTTCCACTTGTACTCTGGTTGTGTGTTTGTTTGCGTATCATAAAGGAAATGCCTTCCCTTTTTATCAGGATTTACGCCTTTGGTGCTAGTCTCCATCCCCTGGCCTCTGGAAGGCGGGCTTGGGGTAGTCCTAGCACGGGCCCCGAGGACGGGTCGTGACAAATATCATTAAAATACATAGAATTATTCGCTTCATAAATATTTAAATAATTGATTTTTTTTATAAAATTCAATTTATTTCTTATATACTGATAAAATAATACAACTCACTATTTTGGAAAACCATTATTAATGCATTAAGAGGATTTAATGAACCCAACCCATCACATAATAAAAAATAATTCTGATGTATTTCAAATGAAAATATAAACATTATTCGTTTCATCATATCCTAATTAAAATTGGATATTATAACATGTTTCCATAAATTATCTATAAAACATTATCATCATAAGGAAATTAGAGACAAGAGGCGGATGATATCATAAGAAAATATCCCAATTAAACCATAAGGACCTTAAAAGGATGTTGAAATAGATGAAATAAATAGTTTTTAATATAATTAGATAAAAAAATTTGTGATACAAGAGAAAATTACAATATTTTAATATTTGAGGAATTTTTTAATTTTTTTAAAATGAACTGTTTTGAGAGTTAAAAAATTATATAAATTTCACAATAAAAGTGGAAATTAATTTTAAAAATCAAATTCATAAGTGAAATTATTTTTCAAAAATAATATTTAATAATAAATATAAATATTGAATACTTATTTTTAAAATATTTATATATTAAATACACCTTTTAAAATCAATAAGTTCTTTTAAAATGAGACATTTAATTTTAAAAAATAAAACAATATTTCACTTTTTATTAAAAAATAATTGTGAAAAAAATAAATTTGAAAACAATTTTAAAACATAAAAACTAATATTTATAATGAAAATTATAATAATGATGAATTAAACAATAATAGTGGTTTTAAAAATAATTTTTTCATAATTGTAAGATATAAAGTTACAGAAACTTTTAAAATTAAATATAAAAATAATAAAATGTAATATTTTGTACAAAATTACAAATTAATAATTGACTATTTAATAATGGAACCATGAAAAGAAATATTATAATTTTTCCAAAATTTGGAGTCAATGAAAAAACAAATGATCATTAAGGGATGATCGTTTTTAATAGTTTAAAATATCTTTTTTAAAGACCAACATTTAAAATTTGTTAATAAAAATTTCATTTAAATTTGAAGACTTTAAATGTCGCCATAACATGATATAAAATATAATTATGTTTCGAAATATAATTTATAATAATTGAGGTAAGTGAAAATATAGACATGGAATAGAAAATGTTGTAAAGGTAGTTGGGAAATAATTAAAACAAATACATTGTTTTTATAATGTAATTAATCAAGGTAAATGATTTGAATTTAAAAAATCAGAGTCCCCAATGAGAGAATGAATTACAGTAACAATATAGAAATTAATATAACCATATTTTATAACCATTTTTTATGACAAATTATTATGTCTCAAAAAAATAAGTTGAGTTAGGAAAAACATGTTACCACATAAGAATCTTTTTAATAGTACTCTATTTAAGGTTAAAGCAAGAAATTGATATTCAATTACAATGAATAAAATACAATTCATGATATTATAAATATAATAGGTATTATTTACATTATGTAAAAAAATTATATGTAATAAAAAATATATCTCAAGTAATGGAAACATTGACTAAACACGCTTATCTTTTCACTCAAAACCGTGCTAAATTTTTAGTCTACTATATCACAAAAATAAATTCTTAATCAACTATTTTAGAACCATATTAAAATATATTACTATTTATACTATTTTTAAAGAAATTTATTAGAAATTTTAATGTTAGTTTAATTTTCATTCATCATTAGATGATAGAAATTTAGATTGATCCAGACATAAAATATGGTGTAGATCTTGATTTCAGTTAATTTATAAAATTTTAATCATTCTAAGATTAAAATTTTCTACTAATGTTTACATTATGATGATTTATAAAAAAAATTCGATTATATGAAATTTTTATTTTGTAATCATATAGTTGGAATAAATAATGATATTTTCCGGTAATTTTTGCTGAATTATTTATATATATTAATAATGAGAAAAAAATTACTATAACATTTAATGAACCTTAGACTGAATATTATTTTCCCTTTCATTTCTAATAATATCAGTAGTAATGTTTTCATAGTCATCCATGATTGAAATTTAAAGCACTATTAATATAAATACATAATCCAATACAAACAAGAACATCTTATAATGTAAGGGTTATTATGGCTATGATGGTGATTCTTTGAGGTTAATATCATTATTACTATAGTATAATTATAGTATTTCATGTACATTGTAGTCTTCATGTACACACATGATCTTTTATCATTTTATAAATAACGTAAATAAGATTTTAATAGTTTTTATATTTGAAAAATCACCAAATCCTATAAATATTAAATTTATTCATCAAATTCCCCATTTAACCATGGATGTATGATCTTTTGAAAAAATAGATCATGTATCTGGAGGGAAATTTTGTCTACATGAATAATGGGAAATTTTTTTCAAATGATTTATTGGAACGAAAAAAATATTTAATCAAATTTTTTTTAGTTTTAGTATAGTTATGCAACTATCATAAAATGGTCATGTTTTGAAGAATAAATGTGAAGGATTTAGAATATAAAGAAGGAAAATATAATAAAAAATGAGAAATTGAGAATTTTTCCATACTACTTGGAAGAGATAATTTGAAATTTTGATTAAGGATTTAAGAGATGACATTTTATGAAATTCATAATCTCTAAGAAGTTTTTTGGAGTTTTTGTGAGTTAAGTTAGTATATTTTAGACCAATATATATGTCATGGTGTTTGAGTAGAAGTGGGGATGTGATTACTCATTTTATAATTGAGAGGAGAAGCATTTTTAAAATACTATAATGGGTAATGTCACTATTAAAAGTACATGAATATTCAATAATTGAAATTAAAGGAGAGAGGTTTGGGTTATGTAAAATAAGTCATTAAAAATATACTTTCAAACCAGTTTTTAATAGGTTTTGAGTAATTTTACTCTTACTGTTTTCACATGTATTATTTTTGGTTTTTATCATGATGACTTAATTTTAAAAAAGTAATTCAATTTTTTATGTATAAAAAATAAATGGATCCTTGCGTAATTTTTCAAAATAGTAAATTAATATATTTCAAATTAAATTACAATGTGTGATAAAATTTTATATTAATATTACTACACAAATCAAGTAAAATCAATTTTTAGAAAAAGTGAATTATTATGCATAAAAATTAAGAGAAAGAAAAAATAAAAAATATATATAAATTCATATGAAATTAATTTTTAAATTTTTAAATATATTTGAGATCAATATATTTTACTAAAATGAAAAATTAAATTTGACCATGTTGATAATTTGTTAAAATAAATTATCCAAAAATAGTTTTCATAAAAGTAAAATGTTTCTTATGTTTCCAAAAATTTATACATGAGTTTTATAATATCTTATTTGTATTTTTACATTATTTAATTTAATTTTTATATATATTTCTATATAAAAAGTGTTTCATAAACATTCAAATTATTCTTATATTCTGAAAATTTCATTAAAGTTAGATTATTTGTCTAATTTATATTTTTCAAAAACAAAAAAAATTAACATTTTCATCACAATATCTAATATTGATCCTATTTAATTTGTAAATTTTACATTTAATAACTATGTTTATCTTATTTAGTGAAAAAATAGAAATATTTATTGTTTTTAATTGAATATAAAATGATATAATGGATACATGGAATCTTATTTATAATGCATATTAAGGGTTCTTAATATCATTTGATAACAATTTTTAATTTAAATATTAATAATATATTAGTTCCTATATATTAATATTTTAAAAGTAGTCAATTTAATTCACTACTATAAAATATAAAACATAAAAATTTATATTTGAGAAATAAAATTTCTATTCAATATTAAATTATTATTATTATTTATCCTCTAAATGGTATCAATTCTAGTTGAGAAACAATAATTTATTTACTTCATTTTTAATATTATTTTTTATTTTAATAATATTTTATATTTGATATTTTAGGGATCTTTTTAGTTTTTTGTTTCAAGTGAAGTAAACAATTAAACATATTATATATGATTAAAAAAATAATGTATAGTAAAATCAAGGGTTTCATATTCTCACCTATTAAAAAATTTAGTCATAAATTTTTTTAGAATCATTATCTAATGAATATTGATTGAAGAACCAAAATAAACTCATTTTTTTGGAGATATCAACAATATAATCCCAAATACTAGGAGACCAATCATGTCCTACATAATAGTCATGTTTTTTATTCATATTTATCCCAAAAATTAATAATAAATATTATTCCATCATTATTTATAAGAGATTCTATAGATAAAACTTCCACAACATAATTTTGATTATCCCCTTACTAGAAAAATAAAAATTTAATATGAATATGACATTGACCAATAAAATATGAAATTTTTATCTTATGGAATCTCAACCCTAATATGTTTCCCCAATAAACCATTAATTTAAACCAGTAATACAATCATTCCAACAATGAAATAATTGGATAAAATTATATCTCCTTCAGATTAACAAATGTTTTTCATGTTCATTTTAGTATTTGGTTTTCCAATCGAACAATTTATATATTTAATCAATATGTATAATTAAAATCATTTATAATTGATAATAAAGTGTATATGAATCAGTAAATCATATTCACTAGGTTTGTAAAACCGGGTGTACTATGGAGGATACATGTTATCCATCGATTGGTGATTTAGGTAATATGAAACATTCCCTTTCAGGTTCACTACCCCTATGCCAATCTATTCTAGAGTCTATATACACATATATTCTCCACCAAGGAATTTAGTTGTTATGAAACCATCCAATTTATAATTTTCACATATGGCCCTCAGTTTGAGGTATGTATTTAATTTTATGTTTTAATCACATAAGATTTATTGCCCTTTTTTGTAAATTATTATGTTAAAGTTCGAGCTGAGCACGATTTTAGTGGTACGCACTTGCACTGATAAGTGGATACGGGCTTGAGGTTGCCCGATGCACGGGCACAGCACTGGTGAAGCCTTGTGGCCTGCCCGGTACAAGGGGGGTCTTACTTGGTATTATTAATATTAACGTTTAAAGCGAGTATTTCTTTTATTTTATTCTTATTTCCTTATTATTATAAATATTATTAGTATTTTTGTCACTTTTCAATTATTAACATATATTATTAAATCCTTTTATCATTTTCTATTTTAGAAGAGTTTAATTAATTTAAATGTGTGTATACATATACATATATATATACATATGTATATATATATAGGTATTTATATCCCTCCATTTTTTTATTTATTTTATCTTTGTTATTTCATTTACTTTTTTTTATTTAATCCTTTTTTTAACCCATCTAATCCTACCCTAGCCGCCACCCCCCCCCCTTCTTTTTTTCTGTCCTATCCCCTACGTTTTATTCTCCTTCTCTCATCCCTTCTTCTTCTCTCCTCTCTTCTTCTTCTCTCCTCCCTCCTTCCTTTTCCCTCTTCTCCCACGATGCCTCTCCCTCCCTTTTGCCCAGCGCACCCCACCCCAATCCCTTCCCCTCCCGCGGACCCCCTCCCCTTTTATCTTTTTTTTCTTCCTTTATTTTTTCTTTCTTCTCATTCTCACCTTCCCCTCTCCCCTCTCCCTTCCATCACGCCTCACTCTCCCCTTCTCCTCCCTTCCACACCCAGCACACCCATCTTCCCCCCTTTTTATTTTATTTTATTTTCGTTTCTATCCTCAACCTTCTTCCTCCCAAAAATCCGACCAGCCCCACCCTCTTCCAGTCTCGCCCTCCCGCACTCTCGCTCGCTCTGCTGGGCATCCCCTGCAACCTGGCTCGCACTCGCCGGACAGTCGCTGCGCGCCCCTCGGTTGGATCCAGACATTTCTCCGATAATGGCTGGTTTTATTTTATTTAATTATTATTAATTTTATTAGTTATTAACTAATATATTCAGTTATTATCGCATGTGTTTAAAATTGTTAACCAAATTATTTGATTATTATTAGGTTGAGTGATCATTTTATTTAATATGTATAATAGTTTATCAATTTAGTTAATTGAATTTGTTTAATTGTTAATCTATTTGTTTAATTACTATTAAATTTTCTTATTCATTATTCAATTTGATTAATTATTATTGAATTTATTTTATTGTTAGTTAAATTATTAAATTTCTGATGTTGTGATGGGTTGGCGATGAGAATTTTTGGTCTACTGTTTTAGGACCTTTTTGATGGTTTCGTGCAGTGCGACCTTTGCGAAGCTGGAGTATTGCGCCGTATCTTTTTTCTTTTGTTCCGGCATTGAGGTAGGTGGTTCCATGTCTTTACATCATTTAGATAATTTAATTTGTTTTTTTAGTTTAACATAATATGTTCTATGGTTTAGTTGCATGATGTGAATTATGTTTATAATGTTTTGGTAGTGCTGTAGAGGTTTTGCGAAATGCGTTTTAAAAATGGTGTAACATGCGTGCGTGATGAAAATTGAACTTGTCTTTAGAAATTTTCGTGTTTTTCCTTTCGATCCAGTTGTGGTGAATTTTAGAAGTGCTTAATAATTGTTTATAGACTGCCAATGAGGTTTTAGAAGGGTCAATTTGTGAAATTGATTTTGTAATGTTTTCTTTTACATGCGATATGTTTTATAAATTGAGGAATTGTTTATTTAAGTGGCGTTTTGATTGCAGAACATGGTTGAAAGGTTATTGAGGGTTTTTTGGCTGGTATGAAAGGTGTTTTCAAGTCACTTTAGGTGTTTGTGTATTTTAATAGACATTTTCAATGTATATGAATCACTTTTGGTGTGTTTTCCTTGTTGTGTACATTTGAAGTTGAAATGAAAAATTGTTTGAATAATGGAAAACAAGTTTTGACATGGTTACCTCGTGTATCATGTTTTAAAGTGACACCACTATATAAAATGAAGTTGTTTTTTGTGTAAGGTATTCTTGGATTTTCATGAAATGATTTCAATAGTAACTCAAATGATTTATTGGAGCATTTATATGACGATAAAATGGTGCTTTATAGGAGTTGAATATGCGTTCATTTTTTTAAGTGGTGTATTTTTATAAAATGAGACATGTCTTGTGTGTGTGTGTCTTTGAAATAGTGCGTTGGTATGCAAATGGTGACTTTTGTGTGAAATATCTTGTTTGGTCTGTAAAATGTTAAAGTGATGTGTTATGTGAATGTGAAACATGTTTGAGCACAAGGGAAAAACCCTGGGTATCTAGGTGGGAGGACTAGAACTAGTGCGCTAGTGAACCGGATGGGTATCGTCCCTGTTTCACTTAGCTGGATTGACGATTGCAACACTAACTAAACATATGATATTTGAGGGTCATGGCCTTCTAAGCCACCGATTCTGAGGGTCGTGGCCTTCTAAGACATGTTTTTCTGAGGGTCGTGGCCTTCTAAGCCACATTTCACCGAGACACGAGGTTTCAAGGGTCCCACACAAGCTAGATGAACCTTAGGGAATTTACCCATTCTGCTCTACCATCAATGTCGTGGTGCCTTCCGTCAGCATATGGAGGACAACTGGGGTGTTAGCGTGTGTGTTTGTGTGTGTATGTGTCTGCGAGTATGTGTGTGTGTGTGTGTGTGTGTGTGTGTGCCCATAATGAAATTTTCTCTTCCTCTTTAAAATTGTTTCTGTGAAATGAGTTCTTTTTAGTGTTTTACTTTACCATTTGGTTTGTAAATGTTTCTTCAAAATGATTTTGAAATTATAATTTTGAATATGAACTTTAAATTTTCTTTTGATGTTGTGGCATGGAATGTTTTCTCGGTGGCATCCTAATGGGATTTTAGCTCACACCCTACATACACCCTTGGGTGTATGTAGATTCTTGTTTCTGGTGTATTCCAGGTTGTGCATCGTTCTCAACGATGGTGTTTCTGGTTTCCGTTGGTCTTCGTGTACAGGTTGGTGTTGGTAGATTGGGGATGCAACTTCTCGTGTCTCATGAGGTTGGTTTTGGAGCTTAGTTCTCTATTCCTGTTGTTGTTCATTTTGGGTTTTTTGCTGAATTTTAGACCTAAACCTGTTTATAGTTTAGAAGTGTGTTTTTTAGTCTGTTTTCAGTTTCAGTTATTTATCTGGTTGGTTGTTTTTCTCTCTTGTATTTCGGGTAAAACCGTTCCAATTTGTAACTTACGATACCTGGGAACTTGTGTCATCTCGTGGGGATCGAGAACGCCCTTTAGGCCTTGATGCAGACCGGGTTGGGCGCCGGGTCGGATGGAGACCCGGCCTGGTTCGTGACAAAATGGTATCAGAGGGGGTTTGCTCTCTTGGGTCATTTCCTTTTGTGGTAGAGTCACTGTAGATTGGAGTTATGTTTGCTGGAACCTAACGTCCTGACTACGAGTAAGGTGCCCGACCAGCACACCCCGTGACGGGACTCGAGTTACCAAAGTAAGTCGAGGATTGTCTGAGTCTTTTGTCTTTGTGGTTAATCGTGTCTAAGGTAAATGAAAAGGGAGTAGGGTCGGTGGTCATAGTGAGCTCGCTGGGTCTGGCAACCCTTGTGGAGCCGGGTACACTGTCCTAAAATACTCTCAGTGGCCAATGGTGTGACTGGTGTATAACTGCCAACCATATGCTCCAATCACCCGCTGGCACTAGTTTCCTCTTGTATTGTTTCTCGTCTCTTTGTTTTGGATTCGTGGAAATTTGGTTTTTAAATAAAAATGTTTTGGTCTTGGAAAATGTTTTCAAATGAAGCGTTTTTAAAATGAAATGGTGTGTGAGGTTTGAAAAGTGTGGGCTGGATGTTTTGGTTCTAAAAAATAGAATGGATTGTTTTTTACCCTTGGAGTTCTCGTGGGAAACCACATGCATGAGTGTATATGGGAAAAAGAAATTGTTAATGACACTAGTGGATGAGTGCTTGGATGGATATGAGGTGGGTTCCAGTGCGGCACGAGAAAATTCATGTGCGAGGCCCATGGGACACCATTGGTGTTTTTGTAACCCACCCGCTTTCCTTATTTTCAAAAAGTTTTTTTAAATGAAAATTTGGTGTATTGATAACCAGCGTTTGTGTGGCATGTCCTTGTGTTTTGGAAATGTTGGATGTGAGGCTTTTTGAGCCGAGGATCCTTTTTGACTGATTTGTGTCTTGAGTTTGAATTATTGTTGGTCAGTTGGTGTGAAAGAATGTGGTTAATGGTCTCTTTTTTTAAAAAAAAAAGTACATCGGGGAGCCCTTGTTGTGGTTCCCCCTGCACGTTTGGTGTTCGCTAGTGGTATATCTTGACCATCGGACCAGTTTGGTTGGGTCCATGGTTTTCCTTCATGACTAGTGTATGCACCCCCATAAAGTGCTGAAATGTGATTGAATTGCGGCCAAAGGAAAATCACCATTGGCCAACCCTCTAGTTGATTAATGTAAGGGCTATCCCTTTTGGGAGATAGTGCTAAGTCTTATCCTATCTCATTTAGGTTAAGTAGATCCTATCACGGCGGGATAACATATGCGAGGGGAACTGAGGGGAGTTTCGGTCTCATTGAGTGTCTCAACCTGTCAGATATGAAGTTTGATGTCGTCATGTTTGAAGGTTCCCCCTGGAAATGGCCAAAGGAAATCTAGCAGGGAAGGGTGAAGGAGGTTCATAATTTTCAGTGTTAACTAGTGTCTTGAAGGTCTTTGTAGTGTTTACATCAGCTGAAAGGGTCTTGTTCAGTGACGTCTTGAAGTGTGAGGTCCCTTTGAAAGTCATCGATGGTTTAGAAGCGGTAAAGGAAACTCCAGTGAGAAAAAGGTGGAAGCAACCCTAAGTTGTTGGTGTGGTCTATTGTTCAAAATGACCTCTGGTCTTTGGTTTGTTTCGTTTAAGGAAAGGTCCGTGTTAGACTACTAGTTTTGCAGACCCAGTCATATGAGGCTGCTATGATCATTCGCAAGAATCACGTGTTGTTCAAGACGCGGTTTAAGGTCTTTCTCAGCAAAATATTCCTCTCAACAACAACGGTCATGTTCAGGTGACTATTGGTGGTGTTGTGTTCTCATTCAGTGTGAAAAAGGGTGATGCGCATGCACCATTTCAACACTGGTGTTGTTGAATGTTTCGCATATGATTAGTCAGATGCTGTAATGTGTTGTGTTTGATGGTGTTGCCTTGGGTGCAATATGATTGCGTGTGACACCAAAAGTAGAAGCTCCATTCTGGAGTCTTCAATTCTTGACTGTGAGGCATGAGATGCTTTAAACATCAGGGCTCCAACCATAGGCCTCTGAGTGAAGCTGGGGCGTGGTCAGGAACCCCGAGATTGTATAAAACCCCGATTTCATTTCTGTCATTGGTGTTGAATGTGAAAGTAGCTTAAATTGTTTTCTATGGTTGTTCTGTTCGTATGAGCCATTTGGTTGCATAGGGTTTTCATGACCATGTGGAGAAGTGTTCATCTGGTGCATTAAAGTCTTGGGGGTCGTGTTCCACTGGATGTAATTGCTTTAGTGGCCTTATGGGGTTTGTGAGTAAATCTTTCTCAAATATGAATAATTATCATCCAGGAATGTGGAAATACTGGTTTGTCTTGGTTCATGCTTTTGACACCCCGGTAGTCAGCCCCCCCCCCCTCTCCGCCCCTTGTAGTGGGGTGTTTTTTCACCATCGAGAATCTTTTTTTTCTAATGTTTTTTACCTACTATTAGTTCTAATGGCGGGGAGACCCACATCGGATCTCGCACAAATATATCTGGAATGAATCGATGTTGGACTCTTCTTAAATGGTGGGGAGTCCGTTCGGACCTCCCGATGTCGATCTCCCAAACCCATCTTGGGCGATAGTAGGTTCCTAATGGTGGGGAGTCCGCTCGGGCCTCCTCGTGTCGATTTTCTAGTCTCGTCTCGGGCGTCGGAAGGTTTTTTTAATAGTGTAGAGCCCCATCGGGCTTTCATGTGGTGGGCCATTCAGTTTTGTTCTTAGAGATGGTTTAGTGGTAGGTCATTGATGTATTCTTTGGATGTGGGTTGGTCTTGTATCTTTGTTCCAGTAAAATGGTGTGTTTTTCATTCAATGATGCTTAAGGTGTTTGGGTTGTGAGGTTGGTTTCTGCAGGTGCGAGAGTTGCATTCCTGGTTCAGTCAACTGGAGGCGTTCTAGCTCTTTGGGGTGGGCACCACATATCAGAAAGTCTTTTTACATGATTCTTGAGGTTGTCATTTGAGTCACTTTTTCTAAGCACGTTGCTTTTTCTACTTTTCGCTTGTTGGTTGTGCAGATCCTCTTTGAGCTGTAGTGTGGTATCAGTTCCTTCTTTGTGCCTCAACCCTAGCTGTGGATTTCCAGGGACGGAATGTTTTCATAGTGTGGAGAATTGTCACATCTGGACTTCACTTTGAGGTATGTATTTAGTTTTATGTTTTAATAACATAACTTTTATTGTCCTTTTTTTTCAATTGTTTTGTTGAAGTTTGAGCTGAGTGCGATTTTAGTGGTACGCACATGCGCTGATAGGTGGTCGTCGGCTTGACGTTTCCCGATGCATGGGCACGGCACGGGTGAAGCCTTGTGGCCTGCCCGATACACGGGTGGTCTTACTTGGTATTATTAATTTTAACGTTTTAAGCGAGTATATATTTTATTTTATTCTTATTTCCTTATTATTATAAATATTATTAGTCTTTTTGTCACTGTTCAATTATTAACTTATATTATTAAATCCTTTTATCATTTTCTATTTTAGAACGGTTTAATTAATTTAATTGTCTATATACATATATATATATATACATATGTATATATGTATATGTATTTATATACCTCCATTTTTTTATTTATTTTATCTTTATTATTTCATTTCCTTTTTTTATTTAATACCTTTTTTAACCCACCTAATCCTACCCTAGCCGCCACCCCCCCACTTTATTTTTTTTCTTTCCTCTCCCCCACATTTTATTCTCCTTCTCTCCTCCATTATTCTTCTCTCCTCCCTTCTCCTTCTCTCCTCCCTCCTTCCTTTTCCCTCTTCTCCCACGACGCCTCTCCCTCCCTTTTGCCCAGCGCACCCCACCCCAATCCCTTCCCCTCCCACGGACCCCCTCCCAATTTATCTATTTTTTTCTTCCTTTCTTTTTTTCCATTCTTCTTATTCTCTCCTTCCCCTCTACCCTCTCCCTTCTAGAACACCTCACTCTCCCCTTCTCATCCCTTCCACACCAGCACACCCATCTTCCCCCCTTTTTATATTATTTTATTTTATTTTCATTTATTTTCTCTCCTCACCCTTCTTCCTCCCAAAAATCTGACCTGCCCCACCCTCTTCCGGTCTCGCCATCCCGCACTATCGCTCGCACTGCTGGACAGCCCCCGCAACCCGGATCGCACTTGCCGGACAGCCACTGCGCGCCCCTCAGTTGGATCCTGACATTTCCACGATAATGGTTGGTTATATTTTATTTAATTATTATTGATTTGTTTAGTATTTAATTAATATATTCAGTTATTATCGCATGTGTTTAAAATTGTTAACCAAATTATTTGATTATTATTAGGTCGGTTAGTCATTTTATTTAATCTGTATAATTGTTTATCAATTTAGTTAATTGAATTTGTTTAATTGTTTATCTCTTTGTTTAATTACTATTAAATTTTCTTATTCATTATTCAATTTGATTATTTATTATTGAATTTATTTTATTGTTAGTTAAATTATTAAATTTCTGATGTTTTGATGGGTTGGCGATGAGAAATTTTGGTCTACTGTTTTAGGACCTTTTTGACGGTTCCATGCAGTGCGACCATTGTGCAGCGGGAGTATTGCGCTGTATCATTTATCTTTTGTTCCTGCATTGAGGTAGGTGCTTCCATGTCTTTACACCATTTAGATAATTTAATTTGTTTGTTTAGTTTAACTTAATATGTTCTATGGTTTAGTTGCATGATGCGAATTATGTTTATAATGTCTTGGTAGTGTTGTAGAGGTTTTGCAAAATGCGTTTTAAAAATGGTGTAACATGCGTGTGTGATGAAAATTGCACTTGTCTTTAGAAATTGTGATGTTTTTCCTTTCGATCCTGTTGTGGTAAATTTTAGAAGTGCTTAATAATTGTTTATAGAGTGCCAATGAGGTTTTAAAAGGGTCAATTTGTGAAACTGATTTTGTAATAGTTTCTTTTACATGCGATAGGTTTTATAAATTGAGGAATTGTTTATTTAAGTGGCGTTTTGAGTGCGAAACATGGTTAAAAGTTTTTTTAGGGTTGTTTGGTAGGTGCGAAAGGTGTTTTCAAGTCACTTTAGGTGTTTGTGTATTTTAATAGACATTATCAAAGTATATGAATCACTTTTGGTGTGTTTTCCTTGTTGTGTACATTTGAAGTTGAAATGAAAAATTGTTTGAATAATGGAAAACAAGTTTTGACATGGTTACCTCGTGTATCATGGTTTAAAGTGACGCCTCTATAAAAAATGAAGTTGTTTTTGGCGTATGGTCTTCTGGGATTTTCGTGAAATTATTTCAACAGTAACTAAAATGATTTATTGGTGCATTTATATGATGCTAAAATGGTGCTTTATAGGAGTTGAATATGTGTTCATTTATTTAAGTGGTGTATTTTTATTAAATGAGACATGTAGTGTTCGTGTGTCTTTGAAATAGTGCTTTAGTATGAAAATGGTGACTTTTGTGTGCAATATCTTTTTTGGTTTGTAAAATGTGAAAGTGATGTGTCATGTGAATGTGGAACATGTTTGAGCACAAGGGATAACCCCTGGGTATCTAGGTGAGCGGACTAGAACTAGTGCGCTAGTGAACCAGATGGGTATCGTCCCTGTTTCACTTAGCTGGATTGAGAATTGCAACACTAACTAAACATATGATATCTGAGGGTCGTGGCCTTCTAAGCCACATGTTTTGAGGGTAGTGGCCTTCTAAGACAAGTTTTTCTAAGGGTCGTGGCCTTCTAAGCCACGTTTCACCGAGACACGATGTTTCTAGTGTCCCACACGAGCTAGATGAACCTTAGGGAATTTACCCATAGTGCCCTACCATCAATGTCGTGGTGCCTTCTGTCGGAATATGGAGGACCACTGGGGTGTTAGCATGTGTGTGTGTGTGTGTGTGTGTGTGTGAGAGAGAGTATGTGTGTGTGTGAGAGAGAGAGTGTGTGTGTGTCTGCCCATATTGAACTTTTCTCTTCCTCTTTAAAATCATGTCTGTGAAATGAGTTCTTTTTAGTGTTTTCCTTTAGAATTTGGTTTGTAAATGTTTCTTTAAAATCATTTTGAAAGTATAATTTTGAATAAGCATTTTAAATTATCTTTTTATGTTGTGGCATGGAACTTTTTCTCGGTGGCATCCTACTGGGCTTTTAGCTCACAGCCCACATACACCCTTGGGTGAATGTAGATTCATTTTTCTTGTGTATTCCAGGATGTGCATCATGCTCAGCGATGGTGGTTCTGGTTGCTGTTGGTCTTCATGTGCAGGTTGGTGTTGGTAGCTTGGGGATGCAACTTCTCGTGTCGCCTGAGGTTGGTATTGGAGCATAGTTCTCTATTGCTCTTGTTTTTCATTTTGGGTTTTTAGCTGAATTGTAGTCCTAAACCAGTTTATAGTTTAGAAGTGTGTTTTGTAGTCTATTTTCAGTTTTAGTTATTTATCTGGTTGGTTGTTTTTCTATCTTGTATTTCAGGTAAAACCGTTCCCACTTGTTACTTACGATACCCAGGCACTTGTGCCAGCCCGTGGAGATCGGGAACGCCCTTCGGGCCTTGCTGTGGACCGGGTCGGGCGCAGGGTCGGATAGAGACCCGGCCTGGTTCATGACAATAATTTATTAAAACATTAGGATGAAATACTATAGTTATTCTTATCACTAGGTTTTACACTATATTCATTCCATTTAAATCCCAAATAATGTCAAAACAAATCCTAAAAAATATCTATAATAAACCACAAAGTATATCAAACCTCCCTATGACACCTAATAACACAACCTTAACCCACATTCTCATGTATAGTGATAGAAAAAAGAATTTATTACCATATTTGATACATTGTGACATGTACCAATCTAAAAATTCATAAATTATAAATTGTTTTCTGAGATTAACTATTTCAAATAATAAATATCACATTCCCATGAAGGGAAGATTAAATTTCATTATGGATCTGCTATATAAGTGACACATATTATGTTACATGTGAACATTTCAACATTATATAACCACATTAAAATTCCATAGAGTCTTCTATTATGATATATTCATTTTGATAACATATGGAATTGAAATAGAAGTAATGTGTGAGATCAAATACATAGTAAGGGGAAAACATATGCATATTTCATAAATATTTAGACCATATGAATAGGATAATTTATTATCTCGATAGAAATATATTATCAAAAATAAAATTGAATAGTAAGAGATCAAATACTTTGTCCTTTGCTTCTATTTTATTTTCACACCAATCATGACTCGCGTGGGCTTAGAGTAAGCATTGACCATAACATCCTCCATGGGATGACTTAGAGTGTAATCCCAAAACACCCATCACGAACTATAAGGACTTTAATCCTTTTTTCTATGTCATGTTTCATAAGAAGCCTCCCTGAGGTTCAACCCCATTACACATCGATCTTGACCATCTTCAAGTCAGTTCATCCTTCTCTTGCATGACATTAAACTATATGCCTCTTTCCTCCGACATGATTCTAAACTTCATTGATTCAATCTACATGAGTTTGATCCCTATCTCCTAGATAGGGTATGTTGGAGGACTTCTTGAGGTTCAACCCCATCCAAAAGTTTGTCGTTGTAGTCCCCATCTAGCAGTAAGTCAATGTAGTCCCCTTCCAGTAATAAGCCATTGTAGTCCGTATCCAAAGTAAAGTTGTTGTAGTACCCATCTAGAATTAAGAAATTGTACACCCCATCTAGCGGTAAGCCATTGTAGTCTATAATTACACAAGAAATAAGTGATTTTGACCCATTCCTCCTAGGCAGGGTACGTAAGAAGCCTCCCTGATGTTATAACCAAACACTGGAAATCTTTGGTGTCCCTACTATTGGGATACACATATTTGGTCTGTCCTAGTGGCATCAGACCAACCTGGGCTGCTAACCACTCATAAGCCCTAGCATGTCATCAGGTCGTTTTCCTCTACGTGTAACACCTTGAGATTTTATGAATTTTTTTTAATTTCATTAATATCCTGTGTTGTACGCTACACCAAAATGATCTTGCACAACACGCATCCTTGAATTGCCTTGAATTACACGCAATCACGACCTTCCTTGATAGCGTGTGTAGTATGCAATAATGAGTTTCACTAAACAACAATATGCTATTAAAATATTATTAAAACTAGCCGTTATGAATAGTAATAAAGACTTTTTGAAATTTTGTAAATTTTATTTTTCAAAATGGACTTCATTTTTGGATTTGAAATATCGAAATTAGCTTAGGGTGAAATTTTGGTACTTTTCGGATAACATTCATTTTCTGATTAATAGTGAAAATTACTAAATTTTAATTAAAAACAACATTTTTAATAGAAATAATTAATAGTGATAAATTATTAATTTTAGTGGTTTAAAAGTATATTTAGAATATATTTTTACAGTTTAATACAATTTTGGTCATTGGATGTAATTTCACATTTAAACTAGTCATTAACAAGTGTCAATCTTTTGATAGTTATTATCTCTTAAGAACCCGCTATTTGTTTTGACGATGGGAATTAATTTTTAAATTAAGAAATGAAATTGATATTTTTTGAATTTGGTAAAATAGACATCATTTTTCAGTTCATAATTTCAAAAATATCATAGGCCTAATTTTTGGTATTTTTCTGGAAACATTCATTTTTGGATGAATAGTGAAACCACTATGTGGTTGTTAAAAAAAATGAATTTTCATAAAACATAATTTTACCGCTTCTGTGAGTGGAATTTCAAAAATCCGAGAGACACGGTTTATGTCAGTAAGTAAAATGTGGTTCAATGAGATGAAAATGATTTTTGGTGAATAGTAACTTTTTACTTTTTTTTACCACGGTTAAAATTAAATATGGTAATTAAGGTTAAAAATGATATTATTATTACCCTAACACATGTCCTAATTCTATTAGATAAGTGTAATTCGACCAAAAATAACCTTATGAATAAAATATGACCATTTAGGCCCACATGGTTTAGATTAGGACATTTATTATTAATTTATTTAAAGAAGGGTTAAAATAGTTAAAATCTAAGTTTAATAAGTATATCATTTTTAATATATGGTTATACATAAGATAAATTAGACTATAAATATTAATTAGAAATCTAAAAATATTTCCTACATAATGGTATTTTATTTTTAATTTTTATACATTAAATAATTTAATTTATTTATGACACAAAGATGATGCCGTAATTATCTTATTAATGAAATATTGACATAATTGATGTTATAAATACCAAAATAATTGTAATTTGAGACTTTTTATGAATTCAACTAATTTTCTAGGTTAATATGACATGTTAATATTGATATAATTAAATTTTTTCGAACTAATAAGTCTGTTATTATTTTCAAAAAAATCAATTACAAAATAGTGTCAAAATTGACATAAAATAGTTTTTAAAACCAATATTATATTAGTAATTGTTATTTTATTCCTAAAAATATAAGGTTCGGACAAATGAATTAGATAAGGATATATATATTAATAATAAACAACTTGGGGTTCGTTTGGCTTCTTATTGAAAGCATATTAACCTTATAGTGTAAGAACATAAAAAGACACGGTAAAAGAAAAATTATCTAACTTAATGTTAAATCTAAATTATAAGGTTAAAATAGGAACCTAAACTTGTCTAAATTCTACTTTATGAGGTAATTTCGACCCATCCCCACCTTATCTTCTAAATAAATCAATTTGGATCTATTTAAAACCTAATTTGGCTTTATAATAAAATAATATTTTTAGTTATTCCAAAGGTGCCCCTCTCCTCCCTTGTAAAAGGGCACCTCCTCCCACTCTTCCTCACACCACTTTGAGCCTTCAAGCTCGGCCAACCCCAGCCAAATTATCTTATCCACTTCCCTAGAAACATCCTAGACGTCTTGGTCTTCTTAAAAGACCAATTTTAGTGCCCTAAGAGGAGGACTCAAAGAGGCGCTTCAAAGAAGAGGTAATGCCCGTTACCGATTCTTTCAACTTTATTTCTTCTTCCACTTTTTCTTCTTAGGTTGTTTCATTATGAAGTAATAACATCAGTATCACTCATATAATGATATTTTATTATAAGTATGAAACAACCCTATTTCACCATCTATCCATCCTATGGAAAATGAAATCACCGCGCGTGCGTACGTACGAAATACCGTCTCCACGCCGTGGTGTAATCTATTTTCCACCACCACCTTACTTGGATAGGTATAATGGTGTAAATAATAACATTATATGATTATTGTAAATTGATATTCATTCTGAAAAAGTATACATACACTCCAATACAATTCCACGATCATTAGAACGATATCATCGCTCGTGCGTATGTACGGACTACCGTCTCCACGACGCGATGAGATTCATTCTCCACATTAACCATTCATGAATGATTATAAAGTATATATAATAAGTAATCATGAAATATATGACATAATAATGATACTGGATTTATGTGTATATATATATGTATGTCTTCTACTTAATTCCATTGAACTCAATAAGCAAACGAAAACAACGTTCATGCGTACGTACGGCCTACCGTCTCCATGAACGGTGTATTTCTTTCCATTTACTGATCTATTATATATATGTAAATTCTGAATATATATTATATATAAATCATTTTTTATATTCATTAATTAAGTAATCATGATATAATTAATCATATGAATAATTACAAGTCAAAACACGAACGACAAATGAAACGATTTTACCCAAAATGCTATTTAACATGGAATTTACAAAAGAACGGGTAATATAAAGTCATAAGTGAACCATATATGATATCATAACAATGAGTATGATTCTGGAATAAGTCAATGACATTGTTTAAATAATTATCCAGGAGGTTCGGACACTTACGAAGCAAATCGGACCTAAGTTAAGGGATAAATTTTCAATCTCATTTTTATCCGATATTGCTTATAAGTAAGTATTTACTGGGGTTACGTTTATCATCCATGACCATGTTTTCTAAAAATGTTTTCATAAAATGTTTACAATTATTCCATGAATGTTGAAAGTCATTTTTACCCTTTATTGAATTTTTAACACATTGTATGAATGGAATCATTCCTTTGGTTACCATATAAGCTACTTTCTGACTTTTCCGACAAAAGTATGAGGAGAATTTAATTTTTAACTTATACGGTGTGAACGGTTTTTTACAATTTCATAACACCTCATTTTCAAAGAGATTCCTCTACAAGATTGGATTATTATTTTCAACAAAACCATTATCTTTTAAGATTGCATTGAATTTTGTGAAAAGAAAATGATTTTAAAGAAGAAAGGATATTTACCTCAAGAATTCATTTCAAGTGTTTTGTCAAAACTATTTTCCATCTAAGATGACATTATTTCATATGTGTATGTTTCAAGTAAAATGTATCTATTATTTAAATGGTTTCAATTTTCTTATGATGAAATAATATAAATTGTTTATGGATTATGTTATGATGGCATGATGTTTAAGAATCCCATTTTATTACATGGGTTATGCTATGATGTATGATTTATGATTTTGTGGCACACGAAAGAATGATTTCATTATGAGATGGGTGGGACCTATATCTCCCTCCAATGCATTGGGTAAAGATTTATATCTCATGAGATAGACATGGCTGGAACGGCAAGTTAAACCAGTTCAGTAATACAGGACTGGAACGGGAAGTGAACTCGATTCAGAAAGGGACTTTGTCCACTAAGATGGTCTTGGCAGCAATGCCTTGGCTACTATGGAAATCATAACAAGTGATGAATGGTTTCCACAATTACATGTTTTATTCCCATGCTATTTTATCATTCTTAATGTTTCTTTATGATCTATGCCTTACGTACTTCCATGTTTTTTATCATTTCTCATGCTTTTGATGTTTAAACATTATGTTCATGTTTTTAAGTTCAAATGTATATGGTATGTTTTATTTTATCCATGCTTACCCTTACTGAGAATTTGAAATCACCCTTTTTATGTTTTCTTTTCCCCAGGAAATAAATAATGGGTTTAGGTATGAAAAAAAGGTAAGATCTTTATGAGAGATGTTGAAGATCTTTCACCACGATTAGAAGATTATGTTCCAAGTTTCCAAAGACACTGAACTATTACGGTCCTTGTGTGTATGTTTTTGTTATGTATTAAGTATTCCACTAAAGTAAAGTAATGTCCATGTACGTCAAGCTTTGGGTATCTACAGTTGGTATCAGAGGAACATTTTAGTCAACCTTTGGAAACTAGGATGCGCAAGCATTATTGAGATCCCTTGAGATATTTCTAAGGTATGTCTAGGGATGTCCCTAAGGATAATTATACATATAGGATATAGTTCTAGAACAATGGTAACGATATTATATTAAACCAAAGATGATAGATATTGAAGTTACTCCCCCATTATTATGATTTTTTTCGCTCACACTATTCTTTTTGGGTTATAGAAAATTGCTGGAAACATGATGATTCACGATAATGGAGGATATGATGGACAATGGAATGATATTTTTCATGAGAAACCTAATGAAATGGGATTTGGAAGTCCAACCATAATTATTATGCCGAATCAGAAATCTCATAATATGATCAATAAAGTAAAATTTCGTAAGATTACTGACTTGGATAATAAGAGAAAGATGGTGTTTCATGATGATCATAGAGGAAAAAAAGTTCAATTTCCCTTATCTAAATCATGTGGGAAGAGGCATCAAGGAAAATGTTTCAAAGGAACTGTAAAGATGCTTTGGGTGTGGGAAAGAAGGACACAAAGCCAGTAAGTGAAAAGGAAAAGGTTCAGTTAACACCAGGGATGAGGATAATGGTATTGCTACGACATCAACAATGGTTAAATGTTATAAATGTGGAATGTACGGGCATTATGCAAACCAATTCCCTAAGGGAATGTCTCATGAGGAGAATCATTATGGTCACATGGGTAGTATTTATGTTGATGATGATGAAGAGACTACAAATGATATGTGAGATGACTGAATTGTTGAAGCTCGGTCAATGGTTTAAGAATGTAGTGGAATGATTACATGTTTATCATGTGTAATGTTGTATAAGTAATCTCATGGTACTATGGAATAAAGAGACATCTAAGGATTGTTACACTATTGTCTTTCCTTGTGTTTTGATAGTGTATGATTAATGGTACCAATATCCATGAAATGTTATTCAGATATTTTTGGAACGTAGATGATATGCGCATAATGAAGGGATAAGGATAAAATTAAATGTTTGATAGTATTGATGATCTCATGACTGATATAAGGAGAAGGTTATATCATGGTTTGAGTATATAGAATTTTTTGATTTTCGTATGTGGAAAGAGTTAACTTTTGATAGAATTCAGGTTTTCACTAAGGTTTAATGGGTATTAATTTTTCAAGAGAATACATGATTATGGTATTCACATGATTGGAATGTGACCAACAAGTTATATGGGGGATAAATGATGGTATTCACATGCTTGGTTGATGACATTTCAAGTAATCGTTTTCTTTATACAATGAGATTGGAATGAAGTATTTTAGATAAGCCTAAAGATTGGAATGGATTATGTTGGACATAAGTTAGTATTGTTTAAGAATAGAACTTTTTTTGATATTATTTATGGGATGTTATAGTAATGTAGTTTTATAAAAAGGACAACCTGCAGGATGGGTGACAACCCATCGTGTCGGACAAGGCTGTGGCAATCGAACCCACAACCGAAGTGCGACTAGCCTTTATCGCCTACCACTGGCCTACAGGAAGTCCCTGTTTAGTAGAAAATATTTTTATTATATTAATTAGTATTCTATATGAAGTATAAGTCCATTTTCGGAACCATATATGATTAATCTCACTATAGATGGACTTATGTATTTTTGATAACTTTTACAACCTCTTGTTTGAGACAGATGGAATGACCCATCATTCTATCACATGATCTGCTAACACATCACAAATAACAAATTCAACTTCATTTCATTAAGGGATGTAGTGGAAATTGTTCAATTAACGAACAACAGTGAGATTGTACCAAAATCATGTAAGTATTTATTTTAATTCATCAAATTTAGGGAAATGATCTTGAAAACCAAAAATGTTGTCCTAGTGCCCTTATATCCGATGAATCAGATGGTACCTTAGATCATCACAAATCTATGGATTTGTAATTGCTGGCTTTTCCATAGCCATGTTCTCTACCACTCTCCATCAGTACATGATGGTTATATTTCTCTTCCATATCCATATTTTCATCTATGTGGAAACCCAGTGATAAGTTTATTTGGGTAACCGTTACGTTTCATACTTTTGTTTTTAAAGATTGGTTTTGGTATTCCTTTTTACGATGTGGGTTTCTATTAAAGAAACTTTTGCGGAGTAAACCATTTATAACCCCGACGAATTTCGAGGGCGAAATTCATTTTAAGGGGGGTAGAATGTAACACCCCGAGATTTTATGAAAACTATCCTTTTTAATTTCATTAATGTCTTGTGTTGTACGCTACACCAAAAATAGTTTGCACAACATGCATCCTTGACTTTACTTGCATTACACGCAATCACCATCTTCCTTGATAGCGTGTGTAGTACGCAATAACGAGTTTCACTAAATAACAATATGCTATTAAAATATTATTAAAATAGCCGTTATGAATAGTAATAACCACTTTTTGAAATTTTTTAAATTTAATTTTTCATAATGGACTTCATTTTTGGATTCGGAATATCGAAATTAGCTTAGGGTGAAATTTTGGTACTTTTCGGATAACTTTCATTTTCTGATGAATAGTGAAAATTACTAAATTTTAATTAAATAAAACCTTTTTAATCGAAATAATTAATAGTAAAAAATTATTAATTTGAGTGGTTTTAAATTATATTTAGAATATATTTTTACAATTTAATACAATGTTGGTCATTGGATGTAATTTCACATTTAAACCAGACATAAACAAGTGTCAATCTTTTTATAGTTATTATCTCTTAAAAACACGCTATTTGTTTTGACGATGGGAATTAATTTTTAAATTAAGTAATGGAACTGATATGTTTTGAATTTGGTAAAATAGACATCGTTTTTCAGTTCATAATATCAAATTAGGCCTAATTTTTGGTATTTTTCTCGAATCATTCATTTTTTATGAATAGTGAAACCACTAAGTGGTAGTTAAAAAAATGATTTTTTCATAAAACTTAATCTTACCACTTATGTGACTGGAATTTAAAAAATCCGAGAGACACGGTTTATGTTAGTAAGTAAAATGTGGTTCAATGAGATGAAAATAATTTTTGGTGAATATTAACTTTTTACTTTTTTTACCAAGGTTAAAAGTAAATAGGGTAATTAATGTTAAAAATGATATTATTATTACCCTAACACATGTCCTAATTCTATTGGATAAGTGTAATTCAACCAAAAACAACCTTAGGAATAAAATATTACCATTTAGGCCCACTTGGTTTAGATTAGGACATTTATTATTAATTTATTTAAAGAAGGGTTAAAATAGTTAAAATCAAAGTTTTATAAGTATATAATTTTTAATATAGGGTTATACATAAGATAAATTCGACTATAAATATTATTTAGAAAGCTAATAATATTTCCTACATAATGATATTTTATTTTAATTTTTAGACATTAAATAATTTAATTTATTTATGACACAAAATGATGGAGTAATTATCCTATTAATGAAATATTGTCATAATTGAGGTTATAAATACCATCATAAATGTAATTTGAGACTTTTTATGAATTACACTAATTTTAGAGGTTACAATGACATGTTAGTATTTATATAATTAAGTTTTTTCGAACTAATAAGTCTGTTATGATTTTCAATACAATCAATTACTAAATAGTGTCAAAATTGACATAAAATAGTTTTTGAAACAAATATTATATTATTAATTGTTATTTTATTCATAAAAATATATAGTTCGGCAAAATTACGTAGATAAGGTTATATATATTAATAATAAACAACTTGGGGTTCTTTTGGCTTCTTATAGTAAGTTTATTAACCTTATAGTGTAAGAACACAAAAAGACACGGTAAAAGTAAAATTATCTAACTTAATTTTAAATCTAAATGATAAGGTTAAAATAGGAACCTAAACTTGTCTAAATTATATTGGATGATATGATTTAGACCCACCCCACCTTAGTGTCGAAATAAATCAATTTGGATCTTTTTATAACCGAATTTGGCTTTATAATAAAATAATATTGTTAGTTATTCCAAAGGTGCCCCTCTCCTCCATTATAAAAGGGAACCTCATCCCTCTCTTCCTCACACCATTTTGAGCCTTCAAGCTCGTCCAACACATTCCAAATTCTCTTCTCCACTTCTCTAGAGACATCCTCTAGGTCCTGGTCTTATTCAAAGACCAATTTTAGTGCCCTAAGAGGAGGACTTCAAGAGGCGCTTCAAAGAAGAGGTAATGTCCGTTACCGATTCATTCAACTTTATTTATTCTCCCACTTCTTCTTCATAGGTTGTTTCATTATGAAGTAATAACATCAGTATCCCTGATATACTGATATGTTATTATAAGTATGAAACAACCCTATTTCACCATCTATCCATCCTACGGAAAACGAAATCACCGCGCGTGCGTACGTACGGAATACCGTCTCCACGCCGTGGTGTAATCTATTTTCCACCACCACCTTACTTGGATGGGTATAGTGGTGTACATAATAACTATATACGATTATTGTAAAGTGATATTGATTCTGAAATAGTATACATACACTCCAATAAAATTCCACGATCATGAGAACGATATCATCGCTCGTGTGTACGTACGGACTACTGTCTCCATGACGCGATGAGATTCATTCTCCACATTAACCATTCAGGAATGATTATAAAGTATATATAATAAGTAATCATTAAATATATGACATAATAATGATACTGGATTTATTTGTATATATATGTATGTCGTCTACTTAATTCCATTCGACTCAATAAGGAAACGAAAACAGCGTTCATGCGTACGTACGACCTACCGTCTCCATGAACGGTGTATTTCGTTCCATTTACGGATCTATTATATATATGTATATTCTGAATATATATTATATATAAATCATGTTTTATATTCTAGAATTAATTAATCATGATCTAAGTAATCATATGAATAATTACAAGTCAAAACACGGATGACAAATGAAATGATTTTACCCAAAACGCTCTTTAACATGGAATTTACAAAAGAACGGGTAATATAAAGTCATAAGTGAACCATATATGATATCATAACAATGAGTATGATTCTAGAATAAGTCAATGACATTATTTAAATAATTATACAGGAGGTTCGGACAATTACGAAGAAAATCGGACCTAAGGTAAGGGATAAATTTTCAATCTCATTTTTATCTGAGATTGCTTATACGTAAGTATTTACTGGGGTTATGTTTATCATCCATGACCATGTTTTCTAAAAATGTTTTCATAAAATGTTTACCATTCATCCATGAATTTTTAAAGTCAATTTTTCCCTTTATTGACTTTTTACCACATTGTATGAATGGAATACTTCCTTTGGTTACCAAATAAGGTACTTTCTAATTTTTCCGACAAAAGTACGAGGAGAATGTTATTTTTAACATATACGGCGTGAACAGATTTTTACGATTTCATAACGCCTCATTTTCAAGGATCTTCCTCTACAGGATTGCATGATTATTTTCAACAAAACCCTTATCTTTTAAGATTGCATGGAATTTTTTGAAAATAAAATGATTTTAAAGAAGAAAGGATATTTTCCTCAAGAATTCATTTCAAGTGTTTTGTCAAAACTATTTTCCATATAAGATGACATTATTTCATATGTGTATGTTTCATGTATAATGTCTCTATTATTTAAATGGCTTCAATTTTCTTATGATGAAATTATATCAATTGTTTATGGATTATGTTATGATGGAATGATGTTTAAGAATCTTATTTTATTACATTGGTTCTGCTATAATGTATGATTTATTATTTTGTGGCACACGAAAGAATGATTTCATTATGAGATGGGTGGGACCTATGTCTCCCTCCAATGCATTGGGTAAAGATTTATATCTCATGAGATAGACATGGATGGAACGACATGTTAAACCAGTTCAGTAATACAGGACTAGAACGAGGAGTGAACTCGATTCAGAAAGGGACTTTGTCCACTAAGATGGTCTTGGCAGCAACGCCTTGGCTACTATGGAAATCATAACAAGTTCTGAGTGGTTTCTACAATTACATATTTTATTCCCATGCTATTTTATCATTATTAATGTTTCTTTATGACCTATTCCTTACGTACTTCCATGTTTTGTATCATTTCTCAATCTTTTGATGTTTAAACATTATGTTCATGTTTTTAAGTTCAAATGTATATGGTATGTTTTATATTATCCATGCTTACCCTTACTGAGCATTTGAGCTCACCCTTTTTATGTTTTCTTTTCCGCAGCATATAAAGAAAGGTTTTAGGTAAGAAAAAAAGGGAAGATCTTTATGGGAGATGTTGAAGATCTTTCACCACGATTAGAAGATTATGTTCCAAGTTTCCAAAGACACTAAACTATTACGGTCCTTGTGTGTCTGTTTTTGTTATGTATTAAGAATTCCGCTAATGTAATGTAATTTCCATCTACATCAATCTTTGGGTCTCTACACTACGCATACCCAAATTCAATTCTCCACCACTACTGGAATATTGGGCTATATCCACGGTCAGAAAGCATGGCTATAGGGGTCAAAACCATGGCTATAACCTATAGCCACGATTCCAGCTAGTCGTGGCACCTATTGGTGTGGCTATAGCTAAAAGCTATAGCCACGGTTTTATTGGTATATAACCACGGTTTTAATCCATGGCTATATCCATATTGCCACAGTTTCACTAAACTGTGGCTATAACCCCCCATATCTATCCACCATGGCAGTTGGGCTACAGCCACGGATGTCCCTCGTGGCAACAGAGTTATATCCATGGTTTATAACCGTGGCTATAGACCAATAAAACTGTGGCTATAGCCCAAAATTAATTTTCGCCCATCGAGATTAGATCTCTGTACCTTCGCTATGTAGACCAAACACCTTTCTACTACTCCACAGATGGATTTGCGGATATTTATATATATATTGTCAAATATATTATTGAAAACTGTGGCTATAGCATGTAAACTGTGGCTATAAACCTTCCCGCCATTTTTTCACATGTTAATTTTTTTCCCGCACAAGGGAGGGAGATTTATTTCCACGTTTTTTATGAACCATGGCTATTGTTCATGAAAAAATACCCTATAGCCATGGTTTTATAAAAACCTAGGCTATATACCAACCCTATAACCATGGTTTAACCAAACCGTGGATATAACACTTCTAAAAAGACCCTATAGCCACGGTTTCACCCAAACCGTGGATATAACCCTTTCAAAAAGTCCCTATAGCCACGATTTGGGTGAAATAATGGCTATAGATTTCGAAAAAAAAAACATATAGCCAGAGTTTCAATAAACCGTGGCTATATCCTTTGAAATTAAACCATATAGCCACGGTTTTATTTAAAAACGTGGCTATAGCCTCGTTTTCTAGTAGTGCACCCTGAACATTATATATTTGATTCCAATACATGGGGTTATGTAGAAAGCATCCCTATTGTTCATGCCCTACAATCATGTCTCGTCATTTTCTCTCCCTTGAGCCTCTATGTTTCGGGAAGTTCATTCCCCAACTCGGAGTTTCTACATCCTCTGTTTCTCATCCATGTGTCCATTCTCATAGGTCGCCTCCTTATGTGTCCCATAACACCCCCAACCTATGTAGACATTGAGTTCTTGTCATGAGGATATGTAAAAAAGCCATGGTTCAATCTCAAACTACTGTTATTTTCATGTCAATTCTATCCCATTCCCCCATCCAATTCACTCCACCATAAATCATCCAACCTGATTCTTAACCATGCTGCCACATCCGTGTTAGATCATGATGACCATCCAGTTGCTTCCGCTCATAGTTTCTGGGAAGCTAACCATGCATAGGCCCCGCACCATCCATAACCATACAACCTAGGGCACTCCTCTCTTGATGGGATGACATCCACATATAACCCCCTACATGTCGTCAGGTCATTATACTATATGCACTCCTGATTCACCACCCCATTGAACTTTGTAGGTTTTATCCCCGACTCTCAGGGTAGGTTACATAGGAAACTAATCTGAGGTTCAATACTAGCTAATGTAAAACCATGGATTCCTCTTCATAGGGACCCAATCATAAGGGGAAAGAACCCAGACACACTAGTGTTTCATCGTCTAGAAAAGCCAGCGATGTCTAAAGTGACTACTCCCCTGATCAAAGGATGCTTCCCAGACTTGACCCATTCGAATGTCTAGAGGGAAGCATCTTAATTAATGAGCATCCATGAAGACATGGAACTGGTAAGAGTTTCAAAAACAACATCATAATCATTATGGGAGACCTAGACTATGTGACGAGTTCTTAGGTGGAAACCATGGAAGAAGGAATCAAAATTACATCTTCCCATTTCAATCAAGGTTAAAATGTCCCAAAATAAGTGATGGATGTTTCCCGCCTTTAGAAAGAAATAATGTGGGGAAAAATCAATATGCCTCCATGGATGCATGCATTCCCCAACAAAAGCATCAAAAACAGATATGTATGAATCCTTTGTAGGGATATAGCACTATAAAAAATATCCCTTTATGGAGGCCCTATTGAGTACATATTATACCCATATGTATTGATCATGATAACTTGTTTCTCATAGTGATCATGCCTCACACGTTATAAGGGGTTTTCAATGTTCATAACAATAACATCATAAATTCCACCCCCAGCTAGGGAAACCATAGTTTTTATTCTCCATTCAGTGATAGGAAGAACTACCCTAATACATGGACATCCTCCTTAGTGTAATTCATGATGGAATCCTTATATTGGTAATCTCTAGGGAAATAACCCATATATTCACAAATCTTTTACCCCTACCCATTATGGGGTTAAGGGTAAATCAATCTATGATAACTCTGAATTTTTTTATAACCACGATACATAGGATGCCTTCCCAATGGCCAACCACTATAACCAATGCGTACATGACCCCATATATGTTCTAAAATAATGATGTTAAATTTCATGGATTGAACTCAGATGAACAACATGTGTTTTTTATTCCTATTTTATATTCGATATGTTGGAAGGTTAATGATGGTTATATCCATCCTAAAAGCACCAATCGACTCCCTAGACAATAGTAAACACCATAGTGGCTAGTTTTATGCCATAAAAAATGTATGAATATATAAATTTATAAGAAGTAAATAGAAATAGATTGAGAACATTAGATATATACATATGGAATCGTTAATAGAACCAAATTTTAAAAAAGAAGGATTAAATTCTTGATCATTTTATTAGGGTAATGAATCCCATACTAGGATCTGGAAGTTATACATGATCATATCTTAAATCTTTTATTGTGTCTTAGAATAGAAAATAATTCCACCACTAAAGGGTATAATGAGTTTGACCACCCATCTTCTAGACTAATGTGAGTTCCTAAGTGTCAATAAGATTGAATCCGCAATTAACCACCTACATTTGGAAACAATGTTGATGCCTTGTTATAGATGTGGTAAATATTAAGTGTATCCATGAGTGATAAAAATGGTATACCTGAGTTGAATCATTGTGAAACCATTATTTAAACCCAAAAATCTATCATTATCTCCCAATAATCGAATGTGAAAAAACATGAAACAATAAAAATTTCAGGTAATGAAAAATAAATGAATCATTATAGGCATCATGAATCTTGTTTCTTGGACTTGTGGTAGCATTCCATTTAAAAGGAAACGAAAATTGAAATTCCCATTATGAATCTATCAAATAATAAAAATGGTTGTGTGACCATGCATCGAGAAATTTGGTTTTGTACCCCCTATGAAAATGAAACTTTTATACTCGATGTGAAATAATTTAATAATATTACATAACATGGGTACCCAAAAAATATGTTATCATCGCTAGGAAATTATATATGAGAAAAACATATATACATGGAATAATAAAGGACACCTTTGTTACCTGTGCATAGATTATTGATCATTTCTCGCACTTGAGATATTACATTTATTGGTGAAATGTTTCCTTATTTTCATTGGGATTATAGAAAAATATCTCAAAAACATCTTGACCAGAGATAATCTATTCATCATGTTAATGTTTTGGAATGTAAACTACAATAATAACATCCAAATTACTAAAAACAATGACTTACACGAAACACCTTTAACTTCATTTTGAGAATGTGATGGTTAATTAATACAACCATAATGGTATGATCCCAACCTCAAGGATACATGTAGTGGTCTCCAGATGCTAATGATGACAATAAAAGCTTTTTCATTGAAATGTATAATGAATCCAGTGGCATTTTCCACCACTACTAATTATATTGGAATATTATCCCTAGATCCTGAAAATGTACACCTTCCATGTCATTGGAAGGTTGGTCTAGGGGTTATATATGGCTCTATACCAAATCAAAAGATACATTTGAGGGATCATGTTAACCATCGTAACCAGCTTCACCCAACCAGTACACCTTAGTCTCTTGCTAAGAGCACCACATGACAAACTTTCCCCCCATGGAACTTGGGAATGGATGCCAGTGAGGCATATCCAAGAATTAAATGATTTCTGTAAATGGGACAAGTATCATATCCATACATCCAATAATTAATCCATTTAGAACTTTTTTGTGGTTGCCAGCGGTATGCTTATACCTTTTTTCAATCATATCATGTCTACACTCATATTGCTATATCGACCAACGAGTATAAACATATCAATTACCCTACACATGAATCCCATTAACATATTCACATTTAACATAGTGGATAAGTGTGGGATTATAACCACAATTAAATACAATATATAAATGAACATGTCTTGGTGTCCGAGAATGTGTTGGCCTGCATAACTGTAAACACTTTTCTAATGTGTCACTACATTCTAGAAGTAGTATAAATTTTCATCCGCAAATTCTAACACTGGCATAGATGCCTGGGTCGGAACATATCCCAATACCTGTATCCATAATGAAATATCTCCATTTGTAATAAAAATATATGGACAACCCAAATAAAGTACACATTCTTTATCCCATTCAGGGGAAATATCGAAATATTTCAATAGAGGATAAGGTAGAAGACCATAATCATATCCCTGTTGTGATTGGGGATCATCATTATAGTTTAGAACATTCCTTTGGGAAAAAATCCTATTACAAAATACCAACGAAATTCTCCCAGGTCATATGAATGTGCTCGTATCCTCACTCTGATAGGGGATCTCTAGCTTGGTTTTTCACTTTCCTTAGCACTGGCATACAATCAAATCGAAAAATACTACAGGAAAATAAAAAAGGAATATTACTAGGCTAATATCCACAATCAAAATGAGTATTGTTTTTTTTTCAATATGGAAATCACCTCAATGTAGGTTCTTATCACAGATGATAATGTTACTCATCATATTCTAGTATCATACGATATCTAGGATTATATTTATACTTCTATTGATCAATGACCACACCAGAATCCTTCAAAAGTTACATCAGAACAGGGTCACACACTTTCACTCATTTTGGAGGTTTGGTGGCATATTATAAATGGGATTTTATATTAGAACCAGTCTCACACCACCTCTTCATCCAGAATAGACATTAATATTTTGAAAACCGCCCACATCCATCCTCATATTTCTATCAATAATAGTGAAGATCACTGGATTACACCAATAGTTTCTCAATAGTGGGATCATATCCTCACATCAGAATATGGTTGTCAACATATTTCAAAAACCATAATAAAGTATGATCATATAACTTATCAAACCCCAAAAGGTGTTTCAGTATATTCCGTCCATGTTTCAGAATGAGGATTGTATACATTATCTTCTCAATACCAGATTCCCTAAGGCTATATGATGCATGTATGCAACACTTCAAGGGTCCATCCACTCTTTATCCAAATTGAATGTATATAAATACCTCAATAGTCATCATGGTGTTACTAAAGAGATGGATCATAGGGACTCTACTCCAGATGTACACTTTGGACAACGTACCGAAGTTAAAATCTATCCCAAAAAATAAAATACTCTCTTTTATTAGACGCATTTTAATATAGAGGATCAAGAACTCATACTCCTTAACATAGAGCGGTTCGGGAGACAATGAGGTTAACCATATATTGTTACCTATTAACTATAAGTATCACTTAACTAAAGATTGGAGGATACCTAGAGAAGTTACCACTATGGTATAACATAGAACATCATATAATTTTGATGATGTATAGAATGGAATTAATATATGGAGTGATTTATCAAGAAATAACTTCCCAACCTTGTTGTATCCCATCACTAATTCTAACTATGAGATCCCAAATGAACTAAAGAAGCATGGAATGCCTTACACACGATCTTGTTGATGAATCATAAATGGTTGAATTTTAAAAGCATCCTATATAATTTATATGTGGGTGTATCGATATAATCTATACACTTTGTAGTCAGCTGGATATGACTGCATTATATATAGTCTAGAATCCATTGATGGAAGGTCTTGAAAAATCCATATGAATTGTTTTTCTTTGTATCTTATCCACTATTTATTTATTTATTTTTTAGATCCTTATAAAAAGTTAGTATCTAAAAATTTGGAAAATATGGAGTATTGTGCTTCAACATATCCATAGAACAACAATTATTTCCATGATACGACATCCTTTACTGTTATAACCACATTAGAAATCAAGGGATCAGGTAACACGTGAGCCATATTTTCAATAATATAATATTACTATACATTGAAGGCCCAAATATATCACGAAGGGAGGGAGAGTTATACAAAAATACTACTAAGGCATGCCCTTTTAAAAATGGGATTGTATTTTAGACAAGGAAGACAATATTTATGGATAATCAATAGCTTCATATAGTAAATGATCCCCATCATAGGCAGCCATTACAACCAAGTTATACACGTGTGAAATTGAACTAAATAATATGGATCACAATAGAAACTGATATAGAACCCCTCTAGAAGCTAACCCAAACAACATTGCAAGCGACATTTTTACAAAAATTTCCACCACTCAGGTTATCAAACTAGGAGATGATAAAGGGAATATTATTCATTGAACCAAGCCAGAAGTAACCCGTAGGGAAGGTGGAATTATTTTATAAATGACCCCCACCAGGTTCATCACACTAAAAGGGGGTTATAGATAAATCATTATAGGTCCAGGATCAACCCCAACCCATATGTATGGGGGAATTTATATCTCAATTTCCTTATTAGGTTCTATTATATCCATCAATGGAATCATCAAACCCTCAAAAACAGTATAACAACGTTCCAATAGAGTCCTAGAATCATCCCTGATCCATGGGGATGGAAGCATTTTTTTTTCAATAGCATCACCTAAAAGGAATCTGTCTTCCTTATGTAAGTATGAAAATACCTAGGGATGTTATCCAATATGTTCCTCCCCGATCATGAAAAGCCTTTTATATTTGCGTCCTGTTTGGAATGTGTGACTAGAAACTACACTAGGGTTACGTTTTATAGATTGAGATAAAAGGGTCATGTGTAAATAAAAATCAAGTCCCATAAGGTTCCTAAAACAAAATGGTACAATATTGTTTGGGGTTAGATAAATTACCCCAGTGAAACCCTCAAATGAAGAGTTAGCGGTTAAAAATAACCGTATTGCATGGAGTAAAATGTGATAACTACAATTTCCTCCTAAAACATAGTGAATTAATCACCATAAATTTATAAAAGGGTGTGTAATAAGATTTAAACATAGTGTTACACAATTAAGAAACTATTCCTCAAGAGGTAGTCATTTTGGATGCGCAAACTATAACACCACTATGTTTTTATGAAATATTTTCTCTAAAAAAGTTTAAAATTTTAAAAGCATGAATTGCACATAATTGTGAGTTTAAAAAAACAAATGGATTACCCTAGAATAAAATTACCCTTTATCCTAAATATTTGGTTTGTAGGAATAAATATAATCCACTTATGAAATTGTACGGTGAAGTCATTTTCTACCAATTATATATGAAAAATATAAATCAATTGTTGCTTTTTATTTTTAAAAAAATTGAGAAAACTACTATTAGTTAATAGAATTAATTAAATATATATGTTATATAATTAATGAAACATTTTTTATATTCTTCAAATAGATATTATTGTCATATGGTGTGAATAAACACTATTTGATGTATAAAAAACTATATTATTTAAATGGGTAATTCTTCTACTTTTAATGGAAAACCCATTTTAATTTAAAATTTTGAAACATTAATAATTTCTATATGAAAACATAAATTTTATATTTTCCGGATGAATATAAAAATTTTCTTTGGATGAATGTTTTATATTTTTCTGATAAATTTCAAATTTTGATGAACAGGAAAAATTCAATAAATTTTTATTTAATACAACATTTTTCATCAAAATAATTTATATTGTTAAATAATAATATTTAATGGTTTTAATTTACACATAGATGATATATTTTTCATTAAATATAAATCATATAATTATAATTAATTTCACATTGAATTCAAATTTAAAAACATTTCAATCTTTTAGAATGTTTTTACTTTTAAAACCCATTTTCTCTATCCAAAAAAGAGATTATTTTTAAATTAATTACTGAAACATGAATATATTTAATATTGGAAAGTTTATTCCTTATTTATATTCATATGGTTCATATTATGTGAAAGCGTAATTTTATTTATGGTCATTTTGAATTACAACTTCGGTAATTTTTATTAATACGATAAAATGGTAAATTTGGTAATAATGGGTAATAATACTCTTATAAAATTAACCTATCACAAGTATTAATTTCTTTTTATGAGTTTACATTGACATAAATCATATTTTGGTCGAAATGGTGTCATTTTGATGCCACTTTGGTGAGATATAGACATTAAAATTAGTTTATTTAACGAAAAATTAAATATGTCTTACTCAAATTTCAAAAAATATATCATTTTTTATATAAGGATATTTAGAAGATAAATTTAATTATAAATACTCATTTTAAAGCTAAAATATTTTCATTTATCATAGTTATTTAATTATAATTTTTTTGGAAATAAATAATTACTTTAATCACTTATACTTCGATTATGTAGAAAATAATAATCTCAGGAGAAGTCAATAAATTTTTTATTAAAAACCAATAAACCATAAAAATACACAAACACTTTACCAAATAATATTGGTCGATTGTATATTAACCATGACCATCCAATTGTTGAGTTAGTGACCATTTTGAGACTTAGATAAGTGATTGTGACTCTTATATAATTTTATTTATACTGAATTTAATGTTTTTGTATTCATAATTTAAAATGTACAACATTTTAAATGTTGGATTTTACAAATAAAAATTTGAATAACAATATTATTATGAAATAAAGGGGATTTATCTTCATCAGGGGATTTTTTTAATACTTTTTATTAAATAAATAATAAAATAAATAATTTCCGAATATTGATGTCATAATCATTATATAAATAGGGATAACACATTAATGTTATTAAAAAATTAAAATAAATATATTTTTGGCCAAATAATATGTATAATTAATTTTTTAGATTCCCTTGACCACTTAATAATATAATAAAATAGTTTGTTCGAAGATAACTTGTAATATTCAGATTTGAGAAATTCAATTAATTGTATATTTTCAAAATTAACCCCATTGATTTTTTATCAACATAATTTTTTATTAAATTATTAAAAAATCATAAAAAATATTTTCAAAATATTCTAAAATTATTGAATGGTCAAAAATATTCAAATTTATTTAATTACATTCTAATTTAAATAAAATAACTAATTATTACTGTAACATCCTCGATAAGTAAAGAGTATGATATTTTCATATTTATAAATATTTTTTAATTAAATACTAATTTTACTTTAAATGGGATTCTATGTTTGATGGAATTCCTGACACACAACAATGGGTTTATCTGAATTCTCTTATTGCACACAAAGGTGAGCCATACAGAAAAATAATAATATAATATTATTTTTCCATGGTAGTTAACGCCTAGCCATTGTATTAGAGGTAATGAATGTAACTAACTAAAATATGATTGTACATTTTTTTGAATTTTTTTATATTTATCTAATAAAATATAGAAACATAAATAATAATGAATCTGATTTTAAGCACAAATACTCTAATTTTCTTTAAAAGGTCATTTTACAACATTTTGATTGAGAACCCTTTTTAAATCTAGTTTTTGTCACTTTTTTATGTTCTCTATGAGAAAATAAAATTTTTCTTTAGAATGAGGACTTCAAAACTTTCATTGGGTAAATTTTTGTTATTTATCTGATAATGTTAATATTGTAATGAATAGTAAAAAACCACATTTTAATTCAAAACTGCCATTTCAACTTCATTAATTATGGTTAGATTTTATTTTTAATTGGTTTAAAGTGTAATTATATTATATTTTACCAACTAATATATTTTTGGTAATTGGATGTAATTTCACTTTGAAATTGGATATAAACAGTTTTCAATCTTTTAGTAGTTATTTTTTAAAAAACATGTTTTGGTTTTGACCATGGTAATTAATTTAAAAATAATTTCTTCCACTTCTATGTTTTTAATTTGGAAAAATGGATTCCATATTTGAAATCAGGAGGTGATAATTGTGTAAATAGGTAACTACTATTTTTAGACATTATGAATATTTACTTAATTAAATTTTTTATTTCCCTTGGTTAAATGATTGATCTGGTAAATAATGGTAACAAATAATATTATAATAATTGTAACGTACCCATACACTTTTCCTAACCCTATTTTATGAGATATAGACGACTAATGGAATCCTTGGGTCGATTTTGAGACCCCATGGATCCACATGGGAGTGATAATGACACATTATATTAATTAATTTAACGTAAACAAAATGTCATAAACATATATTTTTTAGTAAATCAATTTTTAAATTTGGTTATATACGTTATCACTTTGACTATAAATATTAATTTGAAAGATAAAAATATATACTAGATCATTATATTTTATTTATAATTTTCAGACATCAAATAAATAAAATTATTTAGGACACATGGATGATCAAATGATTACATTATTAAGGAATGATTTAAATAAATGAGACTATAAGATTTTAAAAATATCCAAAACCTATATAATTATTATTGGATGTTTTTATTTCAAACAATTTTCATCTTATATTCTATTTTATTGTGTTTTGGAATTCTTTAAAATGAGAATAATTTTATAATAAAATAATATTTTCAACCTTTCTAAAAGATTCCCCCCCCCCTTATAAAAGGCCACCACCTAACCCATTACAAAAACTTCTCAAGCCCCTTTTATTTTCCAACCTCTAATCCAATAAAATCCAGATATTCCCATATTCCACCTAAATGTTTTTCCTTAGGCATAATGCACTTCTAGAAAGCCTTTTGTTTCAAACCAATTGGAGTTACCATATTTAAGGGTAATGTCATACCTCAAGTTCTCTTCTTTTATATTACTTCTTCAATCTATATTCCACTCATATTCATTTTTTACATTATAAAAACATTATCCTAAATATACTAGGTAGTTTTTATGAGATGTATTATTACTACACTTCAACACATCTCCATCAAAGGGATACAAACATACTCTTTGTGTGGACTACGAACTATTGCCTCACAAAATGATGATTGTTGAATTATCTACTACTGCCACTTATGGAGGAAATTATGATGGAACAGTATTTATATGTATTATATATTATATTTATACTTTATTTTTAATTCTTTATTTTTAATTTATTTCATACGTTTATGGTTTTTATAATGGGTAAACACGATAACATTATTTGGGAAAGTAAGGACTACCGCCTCCTCAAAGTGTTATGAATCTTTAATTCTATGTGTAGAATGTATAAAAGATAACTTTAATGAAATTATATATGATATTATACTATAATTAAAATATACCTACCTATCATTATGTTTTCATTCTATTAAATATGAAATAGGAATGAAAGTAGTGTTCGTGGGTACGTACTATTTATCGTCTCCATGAATGGTGCATTTCATTTATTATCTCAAAATTTTATGTACTGTTTTAAATACATATATATGTATATACTTAATATTTATGATATATATGATATATAAATAATGAATATAAATCTATAGATAATGGAATTTTGAAAACAGGGTCAACTTGTAATTATAAGAAGTTCATTTATAACTCAAGTACCAAAGATCGACCAAAAACAATTATTAACATAAATGATTATGTAATGTTTATGACATGGAAATAAGTGATATTGGAGGAACAATAAACACGAATTTTCTTTATGCAGGTAGAAATTAATATTAGTTTATTATTGAGGATATTAATGAATGAACGATTCATGTCGGACAGGAGGTAAGAGACTTCATCTCAATATTCTTTCATTGAGGCATATTTGGATTTATACATAACGTTCTTTTATATGGTATATAAACCCCTTTGAACTTCCATTTCATTCAAAGGGAATCTTTTTCTATGAATCATTTTACTAAACAACAAAACGTAATGGATATTTTTAACGTACGTGGTTACAATGACCATTCATCCGCCACAAGTATTATTTGATCTTTGGATTCCTTAATATGTCATAGAGTTTTTAAAATGAAAATAAATACGTTATATTATTTTTAGGTATTTTGGTTTTGATAATGGTTTTGATAATGTGTTGATTATGTCCATATATTTAAATGTTATATTGTGATTGCACTGTGGAAATGATATCATTCCTTTATGATGGTTCATGTGTTATGATTATGTTATGGTTCTTGGGAATTGTTTACGTATATGTGTGGTTCCATGATATACCTTTGGTGGTTGTTCCCAAGATATCTCTACAATTCATGGGGTAACATGACCGAGGTAATCATTAATGATTCTCCTACGATATTTCGGGAATATATTGTAATGGTTATTCCAACATAACTCACTATGTAGTTGTGATAGAAAAAATGTATGTATTTTATGAGTTTTATAAATTATGTTTATGATTTATGATTTCTATGTATTATTCTTAAATCTAATGGTTTCATGAGGTATGTTATGGTGATTATGGTTGGTATGTATTGATGGACTAATGTATTCTTTATTTTATAATCGTTACTGAGATTTTTATACTCATACTATGTTTTTTGAAATGTTTTTCACAGGACATAAAGATGAATAGGGTCAAGGATGGAATCATGGAAAATTTAGGCTATCTAAAACATGGAACTGGAGATGATGCTATTTTTCAAGAGTTTTTATTTTATGAAAAAATGGATACTGAGTAGAAGTTTCTACTTTGTAATATTTGACAAGTAATGTAAGAGTTTTGGAATAATTATCAAAAAAATTAAAACATAAAATATCATCAATGTGAATTATCAACTTAATTCAAGATTATGAAATGTTGAAGTCTGTGGCCATATAGCTGGTATTAGAGGTCGGTTTAGGCCAATTTAGAAGTTAGGATATTTTTTAATTAATATCCATATATAATTTTTACTGTATGGAATGATCGAAATGATATAACATTTAAATATTTCAATGCTTCTTAGCCTATGATATTTCTATATTCATAATGGTTTTCCATAGTGGAAACAAGGCAGGTATGATGGGACGAAATCAAGAGGAAGACGACCTTCCAAATTAGAAACCTAAGATGGTCAGAATCAGAACTAAACAATTTTTTGTATTGATGGCACAATTGAATTGGGATATAAATGGTGTTGTTATGTATGAACAAGATCAGCCAGATCAACCATAGAGGAACCTTTTATCAGGGGATCATTTCATTAGGCAAGATACCTCATCATTTAGAAGATTATCTAACCCTCTTCTAGCTAATTGGTGTATTGAAGCACTAGAAAAGATATTTTATACCTTGGGGAGTTCAGAACATCAAAAGGTTAGTCACAATGTTTAAAATTTTGACGTTTATGTTGATCAGTGGTGGTTGATGGTGGAAAATATCAAGCATAGTGAGGAGATTGGTACTCTATATTGGGATGAATTAAATGGAATGTTTCTTGAGAAATATTTTTCTATGGTGGTTCATTATAGGATGGAAAAATAATTCATGAAATTGAGGTAGGAGGATGACTTAGTGACTTCTTATGAAGAAAAAATTCACTCTATTGGAAAGGTATGACCCAAATTTCATAAAATATCTTGGTAGTGAAATCAATGATTTTTAATTAGGATTAAAGCAAAATTATCGATGTGATTTAGCTTCTCTTGAGTTCAAAAGTTATGAAAAACTTGTTTGATGTGCGTAGAAGGTGAAAATGGAGTTTGCTAACGATCAGTTTTTCTTTATTGAAAAATAGAGTAAGTGGTTGAGGTGGCAGATGAAAGGGGAAAACTCTTCCAAAAAGCCTGATGGTAGGAAACTTAAGTTTACAATTTGAGAAAATTATGGTAAAAGGAAAACTGTAGAATGTATTTGGAATTCTATTAAGTTCTTATGATGTGGTAAAATGGGGTATGAGGCTCATCATTTCACTAAAGAAGATCAAAGTAATTGTAACAAAAAATAGAATTTACAGTCAGTAAAATGTTTTTTGTGCAATGAAATGGGTCATTATGAAAATAACTTTCCAATGATGAACTCAAATAGGGTAAAGAAGATAGACTACAAATAGAAATGGGTGGTTAAATACTTTTCAACTACATCAGTAGTTGTTAGGCCATCAAAAAAAGTAGTATCAGTTTCATTGTTTATTTGTTCAGATTATTCCATTGTGTTGTTTGATTCATTGACTACTAATTCTTTCATTTTTGTGATATTTTCTGGTAAATTTGGAATTCCATCTAAATATATGAATCATTTTCATATGGTAAAAACACAAGGAGGAAATGTTGAGACAAAAATAAATAATAAAAACCTTATTGTCCTTGTTTATGAAAGAATCTACCTGCAAACCTTGTTTTCTCATGTAGAGTTTGATGTTATTTTGGGTATAGATTGTATTTATATTTATCATGTTGAGAATGACAGTATAGCTAAAGATGTTTCTTTACGAAAAGATTTTAAGTTGGTGTACAAGAATGAAACCTTATTTATGATAACATATCAGGAAGCTGAGAAACTATTTAAAGATGGAAATGAATGTTACCTTGCAGATGTTGTTGAAAACAAAGGAATTATTCAGATTAATGATTTGTCAGTGGTAAATGAGTATCATGATGTTTTTTCTGATGAGTTTCCTAGTTTAATACCATATTGGGTAGTTGAACTTACTATTGACCTTGTGCTTGATGGTAATCTAATTTCAAAAACCCCTTATAAAATTCCTCAAATTGAACTTTTAGAGTTAAAGATGCATTTTCCAGATTTATTAGATAATGGTTTCATTTGACCTAGAACATCACCATCGGGTTCCCCAGTATTGTTTGTTAAAAATAAAGATGATTCAATGTGTTTTTAAATTTATTATAGAGCCTTTAATAACATCACTGTTAAGAACCAATATCATTTTCTTCATATTGATGATTTTTTGGATCATCTCTATTGAGATTAGAATTTTTCGAATATTTACATGTGGTCCGGGTACCATTAGTTGAAGTTGAAGGATGCAGATATTCCGAAGACCGTGATTCATACTAGATATGACCATTATAAATTTATAGTTATGAATTTTGGGTTAACCAATGAACCTTATGTATTCAGGGATCTTATGATTAGAATATTCCTTGAGTTATTGGATAAGTCTGTGGTTTTTTTCATTGATTATATTTTGGTTTATTCTAAAATTAAAGAGGATCATGAAATTTATTTAAGGGTATTCTTGAAAACCATAAAAGAAAAGAAAATGAATAGAAAATTCAGCAAGTGTGCATTTTGGATACGACAAATTTCATTCCTTGGATACATTGTATGAAAAAATGGAATAAATGATGATCCTGCTAAAACAAAACATGATGAAGAATGGCCAAGATTCACTAATAATACTGAGATCTATAGTTTTTTTTCGTTTGGAAGTTTTTACTAGAGTTTTGTTCAAAAAAATTCACGGTTATCTAGCCCACTGACTAATTTTACTCAAAAAGGTGTAATGTTCATTTGGACAAAAGAATGTGATGATTGTATTGAGGAATTGAAAAGAATATTCGGGAATCCTCCTTTTTTGGCCCTTCATTTCAGAAATGGTGATTTTTTTATCTATAGTTATTATTCATTGAATGAAATTGGTTGTGTCCTATTGTAGTATGATCGGGTAATTTCTAATTCTTCACATCAGTTGAAAACTCATGAGTTAAGTTACCCTACACATGATTTGGAAATAGGTGATATTTTTTTCTTTAAAAATTTAGAGTCATAATCTGTATGGAGTAAAATTTGAAATAAATATTAACCAAAATAGTTTGAAATAAATAATTACTAAGAAAGAATAGAACATGAGACCAAGGAGACGGCTGGAATTAATCAAGGATTATGATTTCCTGATCCTTTTACATCTGGTAAAGGCAAATAATGTGTCTGATGCTTTGAGTAAAAATAGTAATGCTACATTAACCATGTTACATTTGGAATAAGATCCTTTGATTAATAATTTGATGATATTTCGGAGAGAAGTATTTGGTTTTATAAATTCCTTTGTTTTGTTTCACGTGTTAGTAAAATCATCACTATTTGATAGAATCAAGCAAGAGTATAAGGAATATAGTGTGTTTCAGAAAAAGGTAGTGTTGGTTCATTATGGTAATTTACCTAAATTTAACCTTGATAATGGTTCTGTTTTGAGGTTTGGGAAGTGATTAAGTGTTCCCTGTGAATCACAGTTAAGGAAAGAGTTATTATGCGAAGCTTATAGTTCTGTATTTCAGGTTCATACTGGTAGTACTTAGATGTACAGAGATCATTATGAGTATTATCAATGAGATGGATTGGAAAGATATATTTTTGGCATTACTGTGAATTGTTGGACTAGTCATCCGGTTAAATTAGAGCGATAGTTACCGAAAGGGATTCTTTATCCATTACCAGTTCCAGAGTGGAAATGGAAAAATATATCTAGGTATTTTATTGTGTGATTACCAAAGACCTCTTTAGGTAAAAATGACATCTAGGTTATTGGTGATTGATTGACTAAAACTACTCATTTTCTTCCTATTCGAGATACAATGTCTTTATATAATCTTTGTAGATTGTATGTCAAAGAGATAGTATGGTTACATGGAGATCCCCTCTCCATTGTACCGGATCGTGATCACAATATTACTTCAAACTTTTGGAAAGGCCTTCAGATGTCATGGGGTACTGAATTAAATTTTAGAACATCTTTTCATCCACAATACGATGAGTAGTTAAAATGAACAATTCAGACTATGGATGGTATGCTGCATGCTTCTTCAATTGGGTACCAATGATGTTGGAACCAACATATTTCATTTATTGAATTTCCTAATAATAAACATTTTCATTTGAGTATACAGATGGCTCCATTTGAGTAATTATTTGGGAATCAGTGTCAAACTCCATATTTTTGGTATGATGTAGGTGAAAGGAATTTGATTGGACTAGAATTGGTAGAAAAGATGGTATAAAAGGTTCAGATGATTCAGAAGTCCATTATAACAACACAGAGCATGCATAAAAGGTATGCGGATAACCAAAAAAAGGTTTTTTCTTTTAAGGTTGGTGATAATTTAATTCTCAATGTTTCTACATGGAAATGTGTGATGCCTTTTGGTAAGAATGGAATGATGTGACAGAGATTCATTAGACCCTATGAAATCCTGGAAAAAGTTGGATCAATTGCATACATAGTTTCTTTACCTCCAAGTTTATCTCAGGTACACAATTTTATTCTTGTTTCAATGATGAGAATGTATATACAAGATCCATCTCAGGTTTTGAGTCCATAGGTAGTTTAGTTGGAAGACAATATTTCTTATGAGGAACAACCAATCTAGATTCTTGACAAAAGTGAGCACGTGTTGTGGAATAAGCTAATCCATCAAGTAAATGTTTTTCAAAAAACCCACATGGTTGAAGAGGCAACGTGGGAATTTGTAAATTCTAGTAGGGATAAATACGCCCAATTGTTTGATATGTGAATATAATTACGGGGCCACAATTTCCAAAAGGGGGGTGGATGTAACATCCCATATAAATAAAAAACATGATATTTTCATAGTTATTAATATTTGTGAATTAAATATTAATTTCACATTAATGGGGATACTATTTTCGATAGCGTACCTGACACTAAACAATGGGTTTGTCCAAAATCTCTTGTTTCACACAAGGATGAGTGATACTGAAAAATAATAATATAATATTATTTTAAATGGTAGTTAATGCCCAGCCATTGTATTAGAGGGAATGAACAGAACTATTTACATCATTATTATACATGATTTTGAAATGTTTTTACATTTATCTAATAAATTTAAGAGGCTAAAATAATAAAGAATCCGATTTGAAGCATAATTACTCTAATATTATTTAAAAGGCATTTTACCACATTTTGATGGAGAACCCTCTTTAAATCAATGTTTTGTAACTTTTATATGTTCTATTTTAAAATATAAAAGTATTATTTATAATCGAGACATCAAAATTTACTTTGGTTAAATTTTTGTTATTTTTTTGATAATGTTAATTTTTTTTATGAATAGTGAAAATACAACATTTTAATTCAAATCATCATTTTCATCTACTTAAAATATATGGTTATATTATATTTTTAATTCTTTTTAAAGATTAATTGGGTTATATTTTTATCAATTAATCCAATAATGGTCATTGGAAGTAATTTCACTTTGAAATTGGACATAAACAACTGTCAATCTTTTGATTGTTAATATTTCATAAAAACATAATTTTTGTTTTCACAACGTGAATTAATTTTAAATTAATTTCTACCCCTTCTATGATTTGAATTGGAAAAAATAGAATCCATATTTTTAATCAGGAGGTTGGAATGGTTTAAATTGGTAAATTTTATTTTTAGACAATATGAATATTTACTTCAGTAATTAATTTATTTACATTGGTTAAAGGGGAAATCTGGTAAACATGTGTAACAAATATTATTATAAATAGTAAATTACACATAAAATTTTCATAACCCTATTGGATGATATATTTCCCACTAAGGGCATCCTTGGGTCGATTCTGGGACCCCATGGAGCCCCTTGGGTGTGATAATGACACTTTTAATTAATTAATTTAATGTAACGACAAAAATTTCATTAAAATATATTTTTTAGTAAATCAATTTTTAAATGTGGTTAAATATGTTATCTCTTAAACTATAAATATTAATATGATATCTATACGATTTACTATGTCATGGTATTCTGTTTATAATTTTTAGAAATCATTTAATCAAAATTATTTATGACATAATGATGATGTCATGATTATGTTATTAATGAATTATTTAAATAAATAAGACTAAAAAATTTGAAAAATATCCAAAAAATATCTAATTATTTATGGATTATTTTTTTGAACAATATTTTTCGTATCTTCTAATTTAATGTGTTTAGTACCTTTTGAAACTGAGAATCATCTTATAATAATATAGTACTTTCAATCATTCATAAAGAGCACCTTCTCCACCTCATAAAAGGTCATCACATATAACCCATTACACACAATTATCAAGCCCCTTTGATCATCTACAATTTTCTCAAATAATTTCCCAACATCCCTCTATTCCACATAAAAGACATACCTTAGGTAGAAGGAACATCAAGTCTAACATCCCAATTAAGTAATGAGTAATATAGATTTTTTATCTATGTCTATTAATGAATTAGATAGTGTTTTAGAGGCATAAAATGAGAATAAATCCAATCTCAAGCATGGAATACACTAATATTTTTAAAAGATTTTTTTACTTCCTTTTAATGAAAAACCATTTTTAAAACAAACTTTTGAAAATATTATAAGCACTATTTGTCAAAATAAACTTATTCTTTATGATTGGGACATTGAAATTTACTTTGGGTAAATTTTTGGTATTTTTTCGATAATGTTCATTTTTTAATGAATAGTGAAAAATGATGTATTTTAATTCAAAACCTCTTTTAAATATAATTTAATTATATGACTAGATTATCTTATGAATTTGTTTTAAATTTCAAGTAGAATATATTTTTACCATTTAATCCAATTGTGGTCATTGGAATTAATTTCACATTGAAATTGGACTTAAACTAGTGTCAATCTTTTGATACTTATTGTTTCATAAAAACACGCTATTTTCTCTGACAGCGGGAATTAATTATTAAATTAATTAATGTGACTTATATGTTTTGAATTTTTTAAAATAGACATCATTTATGAATTTGGAATATCAAATATAGCTTAGGGTGATGTTTTGGTATTTTTCTGAAAAACTTCAATTTTTGATGAATAGTGAAACCACTAAGTGGTACTTAAAAAACTGATTTTTAATTTAAATGAAAATTTACCACCTATGTGTTTTGAATTTCACAAATCTGACATACATGGTTTTCATTAAGAAGTAAAATTTGGTTCAATTGGATTAAAATAATTTTTTGGTAAATAGTAACTTTTATGTTTTTAATCGCGATTAGAGGTAATTAGTGTAATTTAAGGTAAGAATAATGTTTTAATAATATTAAATGAACTTGAAACATGTCCTACCCTTATTTGATGTGTCATGGCCGATCAAGACAATCCATGGGTCATCTTGGGGACCCAATGGAGCCACTTTTGATGGAAAATGACATTAATATCTTTTAATTTAATGTTAAAGTAAAAATGTCACAAACATGAGTTGTTTTAATAAAACAATTTTTAAATGGGGTTATACAAGTCATATGTCTTACTATAAATATTCATTCTAAATCTAAAAAAATTTCCTACATCATGAATTTTTTTTATTTTTAGACATTAAATAAATTAAATTATTTATGACACCATGATGATGCAGCGATGACCTCATTATTTAACGATTTAAATAAAATGAAAAGATAATATAAAATATAAGACCTACACATGTCAAAAACCTATTGGATGGGTGGATTTTGAACTCTTATCACCTTTTCCTCGAAATAAATAATTTTGGAACCTTTTAAATCTGAAATGCATTTTATGATAAAGTAACCTTTTTTAACTTTCTAATAGTGCCCCTCCTCTCCTCTTATAAAAGGACCCCACCTCTACCTCCTTACCCACACCTCTCAAGACTTTGGATCGGCCAACCCCTGCTCATTTTTTCTCTCCACATTCCTCTCTTACTCCTTGTATCCGGACATTGGGAATAAGTCTTCCCAAGGAATCCTTTGAGCTCAAATAAAAAAGAGTTACCCGATTTAAAGGTAGTGTCTTCTCTTGTGTTCTTATGTTTTATTTTTCTTCTCAAACTCCCTAAAATATTTTTATTCATTTATTTTGTAACAACTCTAGTATCTTCAATATACTAGGATGTTGTTATACGAAGAATTTGATCTACACATACACACACCTACATCTAATGGTTAAAGAACATACTGTTTCTGTCGATGGCGAATTTCTACCTCACGAAGCGATGATTGTTCAATATTATTTTAACTCCTTCAAAGGTGGCCATTAATATGAAACTATATTTATATATGATATATAATAAGTTTATGCTTTACTTAATCTTTTGTATTTTTCATTTAGGGAATACCTTTATGGTTTCCATTGCGGGTAAACGTGATATCTTTATTTTAGGAAGTGCGGACTACTGCCCCCTCAAAGTGATTTGATTCGTTATTGCCATATGTGGGATGTATAAAGGATGTAATTAATGATATTATATATGATATTATAATTTAATTATAATCTATCATTATATCATTATGATTCCATTCCATAAAATACGAAATAGAAATGAAAGTAGCATTCATGCGTACGTACGCCTTACCGTCTGCATGAACGGTGCATTTCATTTCTTACCTTTAAATGTTATGTAATATTATAAATTCATGTATATACTGGATATATATGATATATATGATATCTAAATCATGATTATAACTCTGTATATAATGGATACATTTACAACATGTAATTATAAAGAGTTTGTTTTTTGACTCAAGTACCAATGATCGTTTAAACGACTGTTATTAACTTAAATAATTACATAGTGTTCATGACATGGTAATAAGTGATATAAAAGGAATAATGAACTTGAAAAAGGTTCTTATGCAAGTAGAAATTAACTCAAGTTTATTATTCAGGAGGTTAAAGAATGATCAAGTCAAGTCGGACAAGAGGTATGGGACTTCGTCTCAATCTCCTTTCATTGAGGCATATTTTGTTTTATACACAACCTTCTTTTATACGGTGTATAAACCCTTTGACTTTTACGTTTATCCAAAAGGAATCCTTTTTATACGAAGCGTTTTACTAAATGACAAAAGGGAATGTTTTTTTCGTACATATGCGGCGACAATGACTTCTCTGCCTCCGTGACCATTATTTGAGTTTTGGCTTCCTCTACAAGCCTTACCTGTTTTTAAAAGAAAAATAAATACCATGTTTTACTTTTCTTTTATTTTGGTATTGAAAATGGTTTTCATAATGTTTTTATATCAATGTGTTGTATTGATATATTGTGATTGAAAAGTGGAAATTTATGTTTCCTTTATGCATGTATTATGTGATACGATTATGTTATGGTTATAGGGAATTATTATGAAGATGGGTGGTTCCATGATAAACTAAGGGCGGGTGAGCCCGATATAGCTCTCCAATGCATTGGGTAATGCGAAGGAGTTAAACGTTAAGGTTTCTCCGAAGAGATTTAGGGAATATACTGTGATGGGTATTCAAAACATAACCAAGAGGGTTACTCCCTATGTAAGAATGTTATGAATGCCTCAAGTTACCTTTATGTCTTATGATTTCTATGATTTATTCATGATTTGATGCGGTATGTTAAAGTTATTAAGTTTTATGAGTAATGTATGATTTCATACATGGACTAATGTTTTCATTTAATACATTTATATCCCTTACTAAGCTTTTTTTGCTCATCCCAAGTTTTTGAAATGTTTTTTATAGGTCAAGGGAAAGGTATATGATGTGATGATAATTTCAATGAAGTGTCAATAAAGAATCCATGTTTTATTTTAAATATGTTTCTGCTGATAAGAAAAATGAGTAATATATTTTATGTAACCACTTTGTTTAAGTGTGGTATGTAATGCATGTTTTATGATCTAATTCTATAAAACACTAAACTAGAAAAGATAATAAATGTTTATTCTTGAAATATCTCAAGATTAAGTAATGTTTAAGGCTGGCGCCTTATATCATGAAAGCCTTTTGGTTCAAACCAAATGGAGTTACCCAATTTACAGGTAACATCTTTCCTCAAGTTCTCTTCTTTTATTTTACTTCTTCACCAACTATGTTATAATTATTTTTTGATTACATAAAAACACCAGATTCCTTATTATAATAGGTTATTCTTATGATATGGATTCATACTACACTTCCACACACCACCATCTAATTGATACAAACATACTGTATCTGTGGACGGCGAACTGCTGCCTCCTGAAACGATGATTGTTCAATTATCTTTTATCGCCTCTTATTTTAGACATTATGATGGAACTATATTTATATGTGAAATATATTATATTCATATTTTCTCTATACTTATGTATTTTTCATTTATATCATACATTTATGGTTTTCATAATGGGTAAACATGATAATTTCATTTGAGGAAGTGCGGACTGTCGGCCCCTCAAAGTGATATGACTCATTCATTCCATACATAGAACGTATAAATTAAATATTTAATGAAATTATATATGATATTATAGTGTAATTATGTTATACCAATGTATCGTTATGTTTCCATTCAATTAAATATGAAATAGGAATGAAGGTATCTTCCAGGAATATGTATGGATTACCGTCTCCATGAACGGTGCATTTTATTTCATATCTCCAAATATAATGTACTGCTATAAATACATATATATTGTGAATATATATTATATATATGATATCTAAATAATTAATTTAATTCTTAATATAATGGAATTTTGACCAGAGGGACAATTAGTAATTATAAGAAGTTCATTTTCGACTCAAGTAACAAATATCCCCAAAATGATATTTATTAACATAAATGATCATGTAATGTTTATAACATGGTAATAAGTGATATAAAAGGAATTAAAAACATAAAAAATGTTCATAATAAATTAAAAATTAACTTTATTTTATTATTCAAGAAATTAATGAATGAACGAGTCAAGTCGGACATGAGGTAAGGGACTTCGTCTCTATCTCCTTTCATTGGAAAATATATTGATCTAAACGAAACATTATTTTATATTGTGTATAAACCCCTTTGACATTTCATTTCATTCAAAGGGAATCTTTTTATACGAATTCCTTAACTAATAAAATAAATGGAACGTTTCTTTTTAACATATGCGTTGACAATGACCTTTTTTCCTCCGCTAGTTTTATTAGATTTTTGGATTCTTTAAAAAGATGTAATGTTTTTAAAATGAAAATAAATATCATATTCTCTTTTTATGTATTTTATTATTGAAAATGGTTTTGATAATGCATGGATTATGTCAATATTTTAAAATGTTATATTGATATTTCATTGTGAAAATTATATCTTTCTTTTTTTCCAGTTCATGTGTTATGATTATATTATGATTATTGGGAACTGTATAAGTATATGAGTGGTTATATGGTAATCCTAGGATAGGATATCCAAATATATCTCTCCAATTCATTGAGTAATGTGACAGAGGAAAAAAATTATGTTTTCTCTAAGATATTTGGTGAATATACTATGATTGGTATTCCAACATAACTCCCTATATAGCTATGATAACAACATTGTAAGTACGATATGGATGCCACAAGTTACAATTAATATTTATGATTTCTATGTGTTATTAATAAATCTTATGATTTTAGGACGTATGTTAAAGAGCTTATTCTTGGTATGTATTTATGGACTAATGATTTCTTTATTTATTTTATTATCCTTACAGATCTTTTTATGCACATCCCATGTTTTTTGAAATTTTTTTCATAGGAATTAAAGATGAATAGGGTCATGGATGAAATCATGGAAAATACAAGCTATCTAAAACATGGAAATAGACTTGAATCTTTTTTTCAATTGTTTTTATTTTATGATAAAATCGATACTAGGTAGAAGATTCAACTTTGTAATATTTGAGATTCAATGTAATGGTTATGGCCCAATTCTCTAAAACTCTAATCCTGAAAAGATCTATAGTGTGAATTATTAACATAATTCAAGATTGTGATATTATTATGGATGGGGCCTTATAATTACACCCTTTTAATATTTAAATATTTTTACCCCTGATAAAACATAAATATAATAAATAGGTGGTAAAAAAGAAAACGATTAAATTGATTGAAAAACATGTCTAAAATCCATTGTTTGAATAGATTAAAACCCTACATCATCTTCTAATATAAATTGGGATATTTTAATGGTTTTTGGATGGGATTTTATTTTATAATAAATTAATATTTTTAGAGATCCCAAAAGTGCATGTCGCCTCAATTATAAAAGGGCACATCCTCCCTCACCACATCACATCAATTTGAGGCTTCATGCTCGTCCATACCACAAATAATTACCTTTTAAACTTCTATAGTTACCTTCTATCTGTTATTTTATCCTACCAATAAGAAATATAGTGCTCTAAGATGTTATTTAGAGGAAGCACATTGATGAAGAGGAAATCCCCTTTATCGATTTTTTCAAACATCGTTCTTGTTCAAAATTTACCTGATATTTTGATTCATTATAAAGTAATAAATAAAGTATAAAATATATAAATATATGTTATTATGATAATATAATGACAATTTTTCACGCTCTATCCATCTAATGGAAAATGAAATCACCACATGTATGTACGTAGGACTTACCGTATCCACACAATGGTGTAATCTATTTTTCACCCACACATTATTTCAATCGATATAATGATGTAAATAATAACTATATATGATTATTATAGAATTATATTTATTCTGAAATATTTTATAAAATTCACTTCAACTCCATTTATCAATTATGGGAATGATATCGTTGCTCATAAGTACATCCAACTTACCCTCTCAACTATGTGATGTGATTCATTCTAATTTACATTAATTAAAGAAATATTATGTAAAAATATTGAATGAATAAATTTTATATGTATAATTTTAATATAATTTTTAAATGATATATCTATGACCTATGAAGGAGAACTGAGACTTATTCCCCAAATCAAGAAAAGAAAAGGAAGTAGTTAATTCCCAGACAACTAGTAATATTTTAATTTTATTAACAAATAAGTGATATTATGATCATATATAATACCATAAAGATAATATGTTTTTGAAGTAATTAAAATAATCTATTTAAATAATTATAGATGACGTTCATATATATAAAAAGTAAATCAGATCTTAATGTTAAGGGATAATTTGGTAGTCTCATTATTATTCGAGATTGTTTATACGTAAATATTTCACGGGGTACATTGATCATCCACTCCCATGTTTCATATATATGTAATATTATTTTTATTACTCCAAATATATTGAAATTAAATTTTAGACATTTTTTAATTTTTATAAAATTGTATGAATGGAATATTTTCACATTATTTAATTTGAGGCACTTTTTAGATTTTTTGGAAAAGTACGAGGATATTTTTTTTAACTTATATGATATGACCATATTTTTATGTCTCCATAATGAATTATTTCCATTAATATTCCTATAATTGAGTTCATGTTTATTTTTAAATATATTATTATATTTCAAATTTTCATTACATTTTTAGAAGAGAAAATGATTTTGAAGATGAAAGTATATATTCTTACAGAATTAATTTCAATTGATATATCAATAAAAAATCCATCTAATATGTAATTATGTAGTAGGTTATATTTTATGTATAATATCAATAATGTTCCTTTTATTTGATTCTATTTAATACGGAATTACATTTATAAAATCCATTTTATAGCATGTAGTATATTAGGGTGGGTGTATGTTTAATGAAACCCATTTTATTCCATGGGTTATGATGAATGATTTATGTTATTGTGTCACACATAAGAATTATTTCAATATGAGATGCCTAGAAACTACATTTACCTCCAACACATAGCATAAATATTTATATCTCATGAGATAGATATTTTTGCAATGGGAAATGATCTCAGGGTAGTAATACAAGGCATGAACGAGGGGTGAGCTTGGATCAATAATGGACTTTGACCACTATTATGGTCTTGAAAATGTTTCTTGACTAATATGAAATGATTCTATAATTATTATGTGCATGCCAAAAGACCTCATTTCTTATATTATGACTTTTGGGATAATGTTCATTGATTCATATGAGCATTCATGATTTATCTCATGGAATGATATCAAAATCTTACATATATGGGATACGTTTTTCGAATTTTATGTTCTTATGTCTTATGATTATGATATATTTGATATCATCCTTTTTTACCCTTATTGATCATCTGATCTCACCCATTCATATGTTTCTTTTCCCCTGTTCATGAATTAGGGTGTTATGTAAGGTACGAAAAAAAGGGGTCTAGTTATGATAAAATAATTTGGAGACAATGAATGTGTCTTATAAACCAATTGTCTCTCTTTCATAGTTTCTAAATACACTATACCTATAGATATATTATATATTTTTCTTATTTTTTGTTGAATATTACTCAACTCCAATGTAAAATCATCGTATGTAAATAATGGGTCATTATACAAACTGAGGTTTCACACACAAGGAATCTAAGAAGGATCTAGAATCTAACACCTACAAAAAATTAATTTCCACTTCTACAATGGAACAATATGAATGATAATGGGTATGTTGTCTCTATATCGCACTCACCACCTATATTAGCCCAAATTCACATTATAGTTGAATGACTAGAATAATATGAAAATGAGATATAAATCTCAGATAGATACATGAATAACTACTTATTTGATTCATTCAAGTTTGTTATTTTAATAAAGGAAAAGGGAATAAATCACCTACTATATATTAAGAGAGAAAAAATCGACAATAAAGAGTATAATTAGAGCATCAAACTAATCATGGATCTAGGTAGTTGGTCTACAAAAATGAAGAAGTTGATCATCATCTCAACATTCCTTCAATACAGTGACAACCCCTCCCCTGTCCATGAAATCATTCAATTCAATCATTGATTAAGAATAAGTGTGATATGAAAATGGGGTGACCTGGTAAATCTTGTCCCACTACCTATAGAAACGAATTTCATTAGATATTCCAATCTATGGAACACCTCAATTCCATGAAATGTCTGGATTCCCGAATAAAATCCATGAAATGGTAGAACACACCAATGAATACTAAAAATAATCTACATCCCAAATGGTTGAATGAAACATTTCCCCTACAAAAGTTATAAATCTTTTATCCTCAAACATTAATGGTGTGTGAGATCATGGATAGAATCTCACAGATGTTGTGTCCAAATGGGTCCCAATGATGGGCCCCCAATATCGAAATATGGTGATAAAATTGAGGGGTATTTTAAAAACATTGACATGGAAAACCTTAATATGGTCCCCATCCATTTAGTAGAAAATTATGTTGTATCAGAAGACCTTAATCATCAATTAATATATCGGTTCTTTTCCAACTAATGGAATAAAACATTTGACCACACAAATTGAAATCAATTTGAAAATGAAATGGGTTAAAACATCATCACTGAATGGAAAAGATAAACTTATTCATTCATTATTCCACTCCTTCAAGACCAACACTATGATAAAAATATTTGGGAGGTGCTCCAAACACCTTTGATCCTTATAGAGTATCTATGTAGATTTTTACTGTTAATAGATATTGAATAATTCTTAGAAAATTCCCTTCCACATACCTAGGATAAATCTTCAGCCATTCCCTCAGTATGTAAAAAATTCTCTTCAAGACTTAGAATAACACTATTATAGTCAATTTATTAGATGCTCCCATTCAATCTCAATGTCAGACCCAGAATCATATAGTGCAACAATATACTGAAAGCAGCATTAAAACCCCCCTTGACTATAAGAAAAAATTGTTATATTCACATGTGATTTGAGGATTAGATTTGTAAAGAGTATTCCTCTCAAAGATTATTTTCTGTCCATATTTTCCTTGATTCCATGGAAAATAACCAACTCAAATTAATTGATCAAAGGAATCTTAATAAGATCAACCTCAATGATCATTATGAAAAATCCCCTTTTAATAGGAATATATGTCACATCATCTAGGACTTTTATGTCTTTTAAGGAATCCTATAGAGCATGTTTTATTATATATAATTGGTACATGAGAAATACTCGACAAAGGTAGACTATGTGACTATTACACTACTCTAAAAATAGGGTGACTAGAAAGAAGTTCCTTCTAGGAATGGAAAAAAGGAACAATAATTGGATGACTCAAAATATAGTTGATGGAGCTCATGACACCCCAAGATAAAATCTTCATAAACCCGAAAATATGTTGATATAGAGGGTAGAGTCATTTAGGACACTCCCATAAGGTATAAATAATCATTTTATAAAGTAATAGTCTCAAAATAGAGTCATATGTCACTCCAACACAAGATACAACTCTTGTAAAGTTATCTCGCTAAACATCCAAAGAATGGTAACTACAAAACCATATAGAACCCTCATCAAATAGAGAGGTAATTTTTTATTCTATAAACATAGTTCACTAAATATGTCCCTTAACTAATAATGAATATGACTTATAGTATGAGTTACCTATTATTGATGAAATATATGGAGGTCAATTTTGTAGAAGCTGAGGATATAGGGGATGGTATGGGCATGTTCAAACATAATATTATGGTGAAATACCAATAGAATACCTAAATGAATCCAAGATCCTTATGAGATCACTCTAACAAGATCAAAATAATCATGGAAATGCCTTATAGCCTTATAATGGTCTTTCAATCCTAGTAATTTTAATCCGATGTAAAGAGAGGGTGTGGTTGTCAAATAAGCTTGGATAAAGGTAAATGTTGATGAGACCAATTCTAATTTATATAGATGTTTATTTGAACTTTTCAAAAGCACCAGCCCCATCTACCTCAAACACCTTAATCAGTGAACTAAATAATTGATAGAAACTTAACCTAGTTAACACACACCTCTGGTAAAATTTCATGATATTTTAAAATAATTAAAAAAAATATATATATAAACACAAAATCCTAGATGACATTGACCATTGAAAAGTACTTAGAGAGGAAGATATCAATTCTCCATGGATCCAAAAGGATTTTGAGATGGAATTTTCTATAGTTTAGGTTTATCAAGTGGAAACTATACCATCATAATGTCTTGTTACAATATTTTCATATAAAAGGATCCAGAATAAGTTATCTAGGGACATAGAAGACTAATTTTAATTTATAGAATTCTCGACAATGCTGTCCTCTAAAGTGCTTGGGTTAACAATGGTTCTTGGATAAACCTCCCCCAAATTATAAAATATAAATTTTGGGATATAGGGGGGGATTATCTCTAACAACGATATTGCTTTAAGGGAACAATAAGAGTAGGGAAAAGCCTCCCATGAAGATCAATCTTAGATATCAGTTTGTGGATCTCTCGTATAATGTTGATTTCATGGTAATATTGGAATAAAAAGAATTTAACTTTCTTCTTGGAAGACCCTAAATGTATATCTATATAGTGGTACCGACAAAATTTTATTAATGTTTAAAATACCCCATCAATGGGAAGTTCATTATAATATATGGTGACAACACCCCCTTTGAGTCGTGTGAAGCCATACATTGTGAATATAGTTTCTAGAGGAATGTAGGAAACCGAATAACGGTGGATGATGATATTAATGATGAATCCCCAAGTGGCATGTGGATCCCCCTGTAATTCCCCAGATCATAATCTATAAGGATTTTGTGTTACCCATAATACTGATTGATGTAATAGTCATAATCCTAGTTATCTATCTTGAACCAAAAACCTCAATGTGTCAAATCCTTGTGATATCATTCATTTCAGATGATGTGGATTCATTAAAAGGGAATCAATTAAATTCTTAATTTGGATCTGATAATTACCTCACACCATTACAATAAATTGATGGTTCCATAAAGACACTCCCAAGAAATCAATATTTGTAGGATACTCCTACTCCTAGTGGAATCCTAAAATAAAAAATCATTCCCAAAATTAATATATGATGAATTTGGAAATTTAGGATGGAAAATCCCTTTCCATGGTCCCCTTACCTCTAAATTTATGGAGATTCACTCAAATTACCAACATTATATGAAATTTTCTCCATCGACCTAGATATGGAAGAAGAAGAGGATGGACTCATGAACAACCCTGCCATATTTGAGGAATGAATCTCCCCACCATTGAGGATATGAAGAAGGTGAATCTAGGAATATATTAAGGCATGTTACCTAAAATGATTAGTTCCACAATTACTTTGGAGAAGAATGATTTGTATATTGCATTTTTAATGTAGCATCAATATGTTTTCTCATGGAATTATAGAGAAACTCCTCAGATGATCCTTGGTGTCGCTATACATCAAATAGGATTAACCAATGACTATAGGGGTTTCATGAAGGTTTTTAGAAGGATTCAAAACTCTCCAACTACTAATTTATATTCTAATAATGAAAATTAGTTCAATTCCAACAAGTTCAAGGAAGTGAAGTACCCAAAATAGCTCACAAACCTTTCCCCCATAAAAAAAAGAATATTCTGATAATAGTGGGCATTAATTTTATATATGTTAATATACACTTCTTAAAGATGTTTTTCCATTATCGATCACTGAATATTTGAACTGTGTAATTATTGCCTTCGTTGCCCTTTCCTTCTTGGATATGTTTTCAAGTTATAATCCAATAGTGATGGAATTTGAAGACGAGAAAGAAACTACTATAAAAATTTCTAAAGGGATATATTTATATTATGTCATTCAATAAGGATTAAAAAACATTATAACTACGTTCCAATTCATCATGTATAATATCTTTTTTCCATTATTAGGAATAATAACAGAATGTTTTGTTTATAACCTAGTAGTAAAATATCTATAATTATGTGACCACCTAACAAATATTCAAGCAATTTTCAGAAATTTCTGACAAAAAGGATTGAATATTAATCCGTGAAGTGTTATTTCAGAGTAATATAATATATATTCCATGGATATTTGGTATTCCATTGTGGAATCATGGTTGATCAGGAAAATACTATTTCAACACTAGAAAATTTACCACCTTATTGTCATAAGGTTCTAAGAGGGATCTATGGAATCCTCTTTTAATTCCAGAATTTTCATGGTTAAAATGGCTATAAAACATCTCCCATTCACCCAGTTAAGGAATAATAGAGTTTCATTCCATTGGTATTTGAAATTACAAGAATCTTTGGAGAATTTCATGTAGTATATACTACACTAACTAGTTATGATGGCACCAATAGAAGGGATGTTTTATCATATATGTGGTCACTATGAAACGATATCATGAAATTTTTATAATAATGAAAATTGATGTGGGGAGTGACAAAATCATTGACTATATTAGTTTAATGATTCTACATAATGAGAATTGATATTATTTTATTGAGAATAACTTCCCTGAATCATCTTTGGAGTCTGAAGGATGAGTTATTACTTAAAACATGATGAATTCTACAAAGGCTATTGTGTTGGGTCACTGAAGTACATCCTTATTTTCCATATGTTAACAAATAATTTGGACCAATTAGTGGTTAATATGTAGTAATAACATTTCATGTTTGAGTATCAGATGAAAGTTAAAGCATAGGACCAAGATTAATCCCTTACAAAACATCCCACAAAATAAAGCACACTAGAGGACACTAAATTTCAAGATGAAGAGGTTTTATATGATCATAAAACATCTTAAATAGTGGAGATTTATTTTGAAGGAACCTCCATATTTACTTTTGGAATGATTATGGAAAACCCAAATCGTGAATGGGTTGTTCTTGGTATTGTGATTGAGTTACTGGATAAAGAAATGTTTTCCAACTCTTCCTCACTGTCTGAAGGTTGCATTCATAATGAGGCTGAAAACCAAGTCCTCATAGTCGGCATGAAATAATTTCTTTAGTTGTAGATAGCCTACCATAACATTAATAGGGATTTAAAGAAAGTGATCATACAAAATAATGATGTGTATGTTGTCATGAATGAAGAGTTATCTCCAATCATTGGATATATAAGATGATTGATGGAAGGATTACATATTGAAACAACATTGAATCATATACCTCAATCATAATATTATCATTCCATCAGACTGGGTAATTCAGCCATATACATGGCCATCCCAAATCACGGTGAAGTTATTTTAATATCACAAACTAATGGATGGTATCATCATTTATAATTTCTTTAATGGAAGAAATTGGTTTGGAGAACCCCTACCAAATCCTGATGATTCGACATCCACTAATCGAGGGATTGTTCAAATATTTTATTACCTTGAAAATGGCTCCCACCCCTTATATGAAGATAAAAGTTAAAAAAATCGATGCTGATAAGTAAAAATTACCCTTTTGAATGGCCCAAATTAGCTAAAAACCAGATACAATTGAGGATTCGAAAGAATCCTCCTCAGATTTATAGAATATGGAAAGATTTCAACTATCATGAAATATTTCCATGTAGGTTCTAATGATGACCATTTGTCTGGGACCAGAGTCTCTAACAAAATTTAGCGGCTTGGTTTCTACTAAAAATTAATTAGACATGAATATGTGATATTCAACCTAAAAGTTTCTACATGAAATATTCATAATAACATTACTAACCAACCTCTAGAGTTTCAACATACATATAAATATTCATCACTCTTTTCAATAAGGGGGATGTTGTGGGGGAAATATCACACCTCCAAAACTATGATGTTTAAGTACATAATTAATTATACTGACTTATTTTCCAAGTTGGATTAGGAAATACCCCTCGTTGAAATTATGATGATTAATATCTCTAACTTTTAATATGCAATATCATCCCCATATTTGGAGTCCCTTACAATATATTGATGTAAAACAAAACTAACTTCTATTGTAATGAATATAAGAATGTGTACCATATGTATAAAATTGAATCAAACCAGTCATCCTAATATTGTATAGAAAGAAATATAAATTAAGGACATTAATTAGTTCTTTCATCATATACTACATTAGAATGTGGAAAATGATTAGAATTTATATCCAGAAAAGATTGTTAAATCATTACAGGCCTACTGTACCACTATGGTCACTTCAATACAATATAATCCACATTAATTTGTGTATAGAATCAATTTTTTTTTCAAATTTTAACTTATTTTCCCTTAATTCAAATAACTATAAATGGAAAACTATAAGATAATGAAGAAAAAAATAATGTGACCAAATGAGATTGAAAGCATTTATGAGAAACCATTGTGGAGAATGAACTGCCTTAATTTTATTAAAATCAGGTCCAATGAGGCGTCAATTATATGGTTTCACTTTGAAGATTGTGTACTCATGAATAACTTATTTTATCCTATCACCATCCAATGCATTCAATTCACAATGGAATGGACTTTATGGACCTCAATATTGTCTTTAGAATTACATTTTCAATAAAAACATCATATATTTGATATATAGGTTGATACCAAACAATACCTTGAGTTGATATCCCTTTCATTTATTCCGATGGACCTTGAGAACTGTTTCTCTTAGTTCACCCCTATAGAAATGTAAATACATTGACTGAATATTTTATGATTCACTAGTTATTGACACAATTCCAAATAGATTTTTCCTAGAGGATTTTTGGAAATATAGGAGACTCCCCCTTTGTCCTAGTTTTTATTATTCTAATAGTGTTAAACATGGGATTCATCCATTTCAAATGGTTGACCTATAACAATCAATTATCACCACCAATTGACTCAGATATTCTAGGTTTATGATTTAAATCTTCCATAACCAAATTATTCTTGAAGATTCAGATACTCCTGATATTACCCATTTTTTTCATCTTACCCATTTTCTCTGCAATATTTTGAAATCTATCCTTTCACCCTTCCATTTATGTATTTTCATCTTCTATGAAGACTACATTTTTCTTATTTATTCATTCCTCTATGCAATATGTCCTATTTTACTAACACTAAACTACATTATATATGTTGTATCCTTTAAGACCTAAAATATAATAGAGTGGTCCATAATATAAATGAATATGCGATTTGGATGAATTTCTCACCTCTAGACAAGAATTGAAGGTGTAAATTCCATATAACAATGTATGAGATCATTATATTTAGAGGAATCCTCGTTTGACCCTGATGTCGAGACTCATGAAGGGTAGAATCTATAATTACCCTATCACATTCATATAATTCAGACCTATGAAAATGGATCTCTCTAATAGTTTTGATTTTGACATGATTCACAACCACACAACATACACAAAGAATCCTTGGGAAGCCCTAGTATAAAATTTCATATACTAATATTTTAAAAAAGAAAATTCATACAGTCTCTCCCTATTTATATATGTGTGAGATCTTCATACAACTTGGTTGACCATGAGAAAAATCTTCATAGGAATGGATCTAGTAAATAACTTCCCATTAATAAGCCAATTCATGGATAAAAGGTTCGTCATACATAAAAATCCCCCTGACCAGTGACATGTTTCCCCAAGAATATATTAAAAAATTTCATTTCACTTAATATATCTTATCACATGATGATATACAATAAAGAGGACATCCATGTCCCAATATTTTATAATTCATGAAATAAATCAATCCAAACACATGAAAATTTTTTATGTAGACCATATCCCATTTCCAAACCTTATTAATGGTCCAAGAGAGACTGATCCTCGTAAAAAAATGTTTTGGGGTGCTTCCATCATCCTTCTGAGGACCTCAACCAAAAAATAACATTTCATATCCTGAGAAACTATGGTTTCCAATAAAAATTCATGGCCTTTTAAAAGGATAAAAATACCTCTGTTGGACCATGTAAGATATGGATTTGTATAAGAGCCATAGAATAATCAAACAGTGGCATCAAGGCCAGGAGCCAATGTCCCTCAGATCTCTATGGGCCCTTACACTATCAATGTGGTGAATATCACCATTGAGTGATTCACGATCATCATTAAACATATTAATCCAAATTAGGCGGTAGTGTGATAATCCACTCATGTCAGTTCTATGTGTAACATGACCTTAAACTCTTTGTACATTGGTCAAATTTGTACGACCATATAATTTATCCTTCGATGATCCAAATCAAAAGACCCTAAGCATATAGTGAAAGAGATGCAAAACATTCAATATGAATACCCAAAAAGGGTGGCTTGAGAAAACATCAATTCTCTACTCTATAAACTCTATATCTACAAAGGTTTGAGCTGATACATGGTGGTTGGACCTCCCATGACATGGAAAAAATTTGAGTAATGATTTATCACATCACTTCTCCATGATAATCTATTCATTACATGGTGAAACAATGTTTAGTATTCTAAAAATCCTATTGAATTTTACATTTTTCATAAACCAAACTAATTTATTTGATGTCTAAGGTGACACAACCAATTCATTGAGTTGATACCCTTCTACTATAACCCCATATCCTCTAGTTATATCACATGATTCTCCCATTTAGAATTCTAGTAATATGGAATGTCTAATACCTATGGAACCCATGAGGATACATTGGTGAATGAAATAAATCTACTGAGATTGTGTCTAGATGATGTTTAGTCCTAGAGGATATCCCCCCATAAATACACGAGTTAGTTCCCTAACTATAAAAAATATGTGCTTTCATCATTATCAATGGTTTAATTGTACACATCGTATTCCACCTTCAATTGAGTCAGATAATCCTAGACCATTAATAACAATCCATATAACAAGACTATTGAAGAGGATTCAACATTCGTGATGGTATGTCACCATATACTGTACCATTTCTCAAAGATGTATTATGAGGTTCCATTCACAAAATATTTATGGCCCGCATCATGTGACTTGAACAACATGGAAAATGTTCTTCCGATTATGAAACAAAAACTAATTGAACAATGGGCTCCATTACCTATATCACATAGATATTTTCTCTATATCCATATTCATTATTCATATATTTGAATATTCACAAGTCATTCATGTTCATTGGAAGGGAGGAGGGACCCCTCTGCATAACTATGCACAAAATCTTTATGGGATCAGGCATACAGGCCTATGAACCATCAGCTAGAGGCATTTACACGTTAATAGAAAGACCTCCAATCAGCATTCCCCGCAAAACAGTATAGTATAACTTAGTATCATAGGGTGTTTTTAGGTCATCCTTGAAAGCCCTACCCAATTACATATTAACTAGGTCAAGCTCTTAGACAGTTAATTTACAAAACCCCTATTCCAACCATCTCATTGGACACGAAATCCCAATTATTTCACAAAATATCAAACAAAATCTCACCAAGGATATATGGTGTGATAACCCATCATGTATATTCCTCACAAATGTTTCTTTCAAGAACACAGGGTGTTATAATCCTTCAAGATATTCTCTCATCAGAATATCAATTTAGAATGACGGGTTTTAAAACCCATTGGGGAAACTAAATAATCAAAATCACTAAAAATTAGTTGTTTTATTTAATCCTTTATAAATAATCATCCTTCATAACAAAAAATAGATTAGTTAATCTATATGACATTAAATTATATCCATAAAAGTTTTGATCTAATGTACCATAAACTCCATTAATAGAAGGTATGAGCTAAAATAACCTAAACTATAAAATCTAATGGTCTGAGATAAAGGAACATTCACTACAATAATAGAATATATAAGATAAATGTCCATAAACTATAACCACTAAAATAATGAGCTAGAATTATCTAATCTACATCAACATAATGTTGGAACAAAAAGACCCCAAACTACAACAACAGAATGTACGAGCAAAAAGACCATTAACTATAACAATGAAATAATTATGATAAATGACAAATATCTACAACAATATATGATTCAATCTAAAATATGATAATATGTAGTAACAATATTGTCTTCAAGATCATAAAAAGCTAATTAAAAAACATATGATACTTAATAGGTTGAAAACCTAAAAAAGGTATCTTTAAAAATGTTGAGTTTCTTATCACCGGACATAGGATTTTTGTGATCCGTAATATATCAGGAATTTATGAAATATAAATTTCATAAAACAAGTTAGGATGAAATACCATAAAAGGGAATGTTCAGAAAAACCCATGTCCTCACCTACTAATATTTCCCCGTATAAATCTTATGAAAATGTTAGGGAAAATAAAAATGATACAAATATTGTTGGGATCATTATTTACCAAACAAAATCATGCTATGATCTCTAATTCCACCAATATTGGATATAATTAGAGCACTTCCCAACTAGGATATATGTTTACATATATTAACAATTTCAAAATGGTGATATTGGAACCACTAGGGAAGATACATCAAATTGGAATGTAATTTCAATATTAATCCCTAATAAATTATCAAGAGAAATATAATATTATTCAAGCATTCAAATCTATGAATTTGAATTTATAGGGTATTTTAATGGGGAAAAGCACATTTTATGATCCATATATTATAATGTCAATTAAATTACATGCACATAATGAATAATATAATTTCTATCAATTCCAGGTAATTTCTAGATTATTTTTTCATTGATTATGTCAAGAAGAGGGAGGAATCTCAAAATAAAATATTCATTCCAAATTTCCATAAGAATAATTTGTGAATGGGATATATTAAAATCATATCAGATGAGTATTCTAAATAAGATAGTGTCTAGAGAGAGGCATTAATTGAAGAATGAAGTGTCACTTTCTCTATTTCATCAGCCATCGCCTGAGGATGAAGAGTCATAATAATAGAAGATAACTATTCACATCTGTTCCAAGTGGTCACAAATAAGGATGATAACATGCAAAAATGGGACCATATTTGAGCTATTATCTCTTAAATTTTTTTATCTATGCAATCACATCGTCAACTAGGTTTCATAGATGAGGGACATTCTAATGTACATTTTAAATAACCTCAAAATACACTATTATTGATTATTCTAGCATATTTTTTTTATTAAAATGTTGAAATTAACTATCATTTTGCGTAATTTTTTCCAAGTCCACAAAATTTGTAGTAATATATCATACAATTAAGGATATTCAATGTATCTTTATCCTAAATAAAATAAGACCCAGGTAGGGTTTAAATCTCAGTCATGAATGTTCTATATGGAAGTATACATAAATAGGTTTTGGATTTTATACCAAATTATCCTTCATGTTGTCAAGACCATTGATAGAGGGATTGGTTTTGATGAGGATGATTTGAGAGAACAATTATCTAGTATTTCTCCCTCGACAGTCACATCATCTATCACAAGAATTTTGTGGATGACCTCCTCAATAAAACATATCCTTATAAAGAGAGATTCATCACTATGGTGGAAACACTACATAGTTGGGTCCCACCATGTCCAGAAATTAATCCATTAATTCAATAGGTAAGTGTCTCGATGATGCTTAGGGATTATCCACATGAAGGATCAGTGAATTCAATATTTACCTCATGTTAATTTTCACAAAATCCTGGGAACAGTCATCCGATAAGAAGATAAGGGAATCAATTGGAAGAAGAATGATAACAAAATGTGTAACATCATGGGACATTATAAGAAAAATGTGAGAATGATCTTGTGATGTAATTCTACACACATGCTAGATAATGGAAGATGGAGAACCATACGAATACAAAAAAAATGGAAAGTAAATCTGTAAGGGGTTATAAATCATAAATAATAAACACTTCAACATAAGCTACAATAACCTTATCTCATAGAGTGGTTTTATATAACCTATCATCTAGATATCCATTTATATTATTGAAAATTAGCTTAGTTAGTGAATAATTGGGAATAAAGAGGAATCTTTATTACTAACTGAAAAAATGAATAACCACTATGGGGTCTAATGGAATCACCTAAACCGCATAAATATTAAACTTCAGGGTATGAATGGAAGCATGATGGATACAAGTAGAGTAATTATATTTTTAATATTGTAAATTCTATCATATCTTAACAAATAAGAATTGAAATTGGCCACCAATATGGTAGTGTACATTCCCCAGTTGGATATAACCAATAAGCTAATAATGACTAGAAAGAGTAGGAAAAAATAGAATATGATTTTTTACCTTTTAAAATTGGGATACAATAACTTATGTACCTACTATAATTCCCAAATACCAATCCTAGTATGGATTAATTTCAACAATTTAAATGAATATCCAAAACCACACTATCCTAAGACATGGAGAAACCTTTGCTCTCCCTCATTAAACCCCTAAGGAATGTTGTCCAGCTTCATGTATAGACTAGTAAAATCATGCAATATATCAAATATGTTTAAAAAAACATTAATGGGGGTGTATAGAGGTTTTTGGTGTCCCAATATGATAATGTAATATGTTTATCCCACCCATGAATGAAATAAGAAAACATTTGTATAGTCCTTGTCATGACCCGTCCTCAGGGCCCATGCCATGACTATCCCAAGCCTGACATCCATAGGTCAGGGGCTGGTGACTAGCACCAATGGCGTAAATCCCAAAAAAAGGGGAAGGCATTGCCTTTATAAAGTAATCAAACACCACAGAGTAATCCAGCAGAAGTATGCAATAAGTAAAACCGGTACAAAAGTATGTGCGGAAATGTAAGTGGGACAAAATACAAATCCAAACTGAATGTGCAGTACAACGGAAAGTAAGTACAACTGAAAGAGAGTGCAGTAGCAGAAAATTAAGCAGCAAGTCCAAGCCATCCCTTGGAAATCCCACCTGAAGGGTGGGTACTCATCGTCTCCTCTGCTCCTCGGCTCCAGCCGTCCACTCCGAGCACGTCTCGTCCAATGGTCCACCTCCAGGTACCATCCGGCTCCACAAGATTCAACCTCGATCAACGCTGTCTGTCGTCTGCATCCAACACAATGATGTCCAGGCAAAGCCCGTGCAGGGGTGAGTAAACACTACTCATTAGGGACCCCGAGACCCCCGATGGTCTCCCAGAATCCACAAAAAAAGATACAATCACGAAGTAACAACCAACACTACTTAGGTATATGCCCATACATATACCAGAGTCACCAATTCTAGTTTGGCTCCAATATCCGAGCCCAAGATCAATCTAGAACACACAGGATAACACAACCAACCCACACAAGATAACACAACCCAATCCACATAAGAAAGCATGTCAATCATATCGAAGATATTGATTGAAAATCAATACTCAGCTCACACATGTATAATTCTTCATAAGATAATAGAGATGATTAGATGTAGACACTGATTGATTTATGTTGGGACCCACATAGGATTAAAATACTGTAGTCATCACCGCCGAACCCACGGAGGATTCCATTATGGTTTTCGTCGTCATCGAACCCACGGAGGATTCTAGTACGGTTGTCATCGTCGTTGAACCCACGGAGTATTCCAGTACGATAGTCTTCACCATCGAACCCATAGCTGTTGGGGAACTCCTCCTCAATCGAGTACAGTTGGCCTGTCGCAACAACCAAGTGCTTCCCACTAACCTTGGACTACTGTAGTACTCCACCTGTCCAGTACTGTGGGCCTGCTACTACAACCAAGCGCTTCCCACCATGGGTCTACCTCTACAACCAAGCGGTCACCCTCATAACCTACAGAGGTACTCATTCTATTGAGTACCATAGGTCTGCCGCTACATCCAAGCGCTCCTCTGCCGTGGGTCTGCCGCTACAACCAAGAACTCCCCATTGGGCTATTGAAACACTCCGAGTCGATCGGATAGCAGTTGTCAAGTCTCAGCCAGCTCTAGGGTTTCCGCACACAGCACACTCGTTCCGGGAGGGTTCGCTCCATGAGGCTAGAGGTCGATACATCAACTATAATGTATACCATAGTTGATGTATCACAAAGTTTTATCATGTCAATAGGAACACAACACGATATACGGCGCGTCAATTGGACGCCCGGTCTGAGAGTTATTGGCCTTTTCTTACCAGGGGCCCGGTTGGTTTTTAAGTCAAAAACAACTCAACTATACTCGATCTATGTCCAAAACTTGAGTGGAGTAAGCCTAGAGGACTATCTCACTAATAGGAATCCAACAAATTCTATGACACATCAATCGGTAGTCCGGAGCTCAAGTTATAATCATTTCTACTCTGAGGGCCTAGTTGGTTTCATGTTCTAACCAACACGGCCATACCCCATGTTCTCCTAAACCATGAGTGTAATATACTGAGATGACCGTATCGATCCAAGGATCCCAACGCAACTAACTATGCATCGATCGTAGGTCTGAAGCCCATGATATGGGCAAATGACTGAAAACAGCCAGAAATGGGGGGTCTGGGCCCGGCCCGGCCCCACCCCCCTGGGCGGCCCGAATCGGGTCGACCCGACCCGGGTCAGGGTCTGGCCCATCGGGGCGCAGCCCGGCCCGGTGCGGGCGGCCCGGCCCGGTGCAGCCGGTCCGGCTCGGCGGGTGACGCGCGTTGAGCGGACGCGGGGGTGGGGGGTGGGGTGTGTTGCCCCCTACTAGCGGACGCGGCGCTGGTCGCCGCGTCTCCCCCGGCTCCCGCGTGGCCGCGGGATCCGGTCGACTCGCCGCCGCTGCTTCTTTAGTCACGAAGGCTCCTGACGGCAGTGCGCTGGGGGCACCGCCGCCTCCGAGCAGCAGGCCGGTGCCGGCCGCCCCCTTCGGCCGCCAGCGCCACCGCACCGGCATGGCGTGCTGGCCGCCCCTTCCGTGGACCACCAGATGCGCTATGGTGGTCTGTTTTGCCCGCCGTTTGTGCCTGCGGCTCTCCCAGGACCCATAGATTACTGTGAAGGGATCAAAATTCCTTTTCAGACCTCTTCATTGTCTCCCATCGATCTGCACACCAATAAACAAACTGAGGACTGTTGTCGGGCCGTGTTTGTTCGGCCCGCACCCTCCACGTTAGGCTTTTTTCAAATGCAAATCTTTAACAGACATACTCTAAATGAGGGAATAATTTATTCAAGGTAAAATTATTCAATCACCCAGAAATTAAAATACTCAAGCACGAGGTGATAATTCACACATACACTTTATTCGAAAACCCACTACCTCGATGAAGTCGTCGGACGAGGTTCGTCGCGGAAAAATACGCCGCGGAAGACGACGTCGTGGAAGAAGATCGTCGGCATCGCTGTACACGGCGTCACGTTGTTGATAACCGAGGAACATTCACTCTTCATTGTATTTCATCGGAGGTTGGAGTTCTTCATTGTTCTTCGCGTTATTCAATGAGGAAGAACGTTCTTCAAGACTAGAGTAATTTCTCCCCAAATATTCTCGCACAACACATAAACAATAATAAAATAAGGCTTTTCCTTATTTTATTACTAATTCCATTCCTTTTTGAAATTCAAAATTAAATAACGATTTAATTAATGTGTGTTGACCAATTAATGAGGCTTTTAATAATCCAATTAAATGCGAGAGATGACTTGGCATTTAATAATGGGGTGTCGGTGTGTTACGTAAAATTAATGGGGGTTTGCCAACCTAATGGGAGGTTTGAGGAAGTTGAATAGGTGGGGCTCGTGTGGGGCCCACCTCACTAATATCCTATCAAGAGGGGTTAGGATTTTGTGGGTCCCACCTCCACTTCCATACAAAGGTTTAAAATACTTAGAAAATAAAATAAAAATTATTGAACATATTTTATTTTATTCATTAGTTAACCCATTTTTTGATAACCACACCTGAGAAAATGCAACTCCAGAAAATGTGTTCATAAGAAAATATCGGCATTGCGGTTTCAATGGTGCCCTCAGATTTTGATTCTGGGCACCGGTTCAAAAGTTATAAAAACCCACTCGTTCGTTCAATGAACATACCCGAGCTAGACAACGGAAATGGATTCCGGGCACACCGGGCCTCGGAATCAGGTGCCGTCAGAAACTGCGTACTTGTACAATTCCAAAGAAAATTAAGAAAACAATTCCCTTGAAATTTATGGTTCTTTACATTACTCCCACCCCAGGGCTTTACGTCCCCGTAAATCTATAACACAAACTAGTGAAACAAAAGAGATACTGAGAACGCAACTGAGCCTCCTGCTCCCATGTACTCTCATGGAGGTTCCCACGCTGCCACAAAAAGCACATTAGAGGAATTGACCGTCCACGTAGGACCCGCTCCTATCGATCCTCGATCTCCACCAGGACTTCCTCAAATGTTTTCCCATTGTAAAATTCCAGCTCCCCGTGGTCAATGATATGCGTCAGGTCATGCACATATCTCCTTATCTAAGATACGTGGAAGTCGTCGTGCACCTGGTGCAACTGAGGTGGATGGGTCAAGAAGTAAACCACCTCGCCTACCCTATTGAGGACCTAGAGGGGTCCGATGAAGCGGGGAGATAACTTGACGCCCCAGCCAAAACTCACTAATCCACATCGAGATGAGACCTGTAGGAAAACGTGGTCACCATCCTCAAACTCTAGTGGTCTCCACCTCCTGCCAGCATAAGACTTCTGTCTGCTCTGATCTGTCCTCATCCACTTATGGATGACGTGGACCTTCTGTAGTCCTACAAGAGTTGCTAAGATTTCTTCTTCGCCAATAAGAGAAATCTGGTCTCATACCCTGGATGAACCGCGTTCTTTGCCTAATACAGTCAATCCTGATATGGATGATGATACTTCATACCAAGGATGATGTCGTAAGGCATCGTCACTTATACAAAGAGATCCAACTGTTACATTCACCTCCATGGGTTGAGTCACACTGTCGGCATTAGTGTGTGGTCACTAGGTCTCCTCCAGTAGGTATCTCAAAAGTGAGGGTCAAGTCAACTGTTTTTAAACCGGAAACTCTTAGTAACAACATAAATAGAGGACATGAAAGTAAATGCCACATGGAAGGTGTCTTTTATTATTGAAGCTCAAGTAGAAAGACACATACAACCACAAAAAAAAGAATGCTAGAAGCACCAACAACAAAGGCCACCATGCCTGGAACTAGTTTCGATCTGGTCCGCCAGCTTCTAGAGCTCCATAGTCAAATGCCTCAGCTTCCTGATGCTGAGCTCTCCCATGTACAAATGTTCCCTGTGGTCGGGGTTGACCTCATGGTGGTGGTGGTGGCAACACCTCGAAGCGTCGTCAACCTCCAGCTGCACGACCAGCTCCCCTGCCTCGGTCTCCTAATCCTTGCGATCTGCCCCGATCGAACCTCTGCCTCTACCTGGGAGGTCCGTCGTTTATCTGTTGGTTATCTGTATGGCGGGTCGGACAGTCACGAGCCATGTGACTAACCCCGCCGCAGGAGTAACATTGACCGCTCCTACTAAGTCTTTCTCCACCCCGGGTGCCTCACACACACGATCTTGTGTCATGTGGTCGATCACCTATAGGTCTGGTCCTCTTAGACCTCTGCGTCATCATTCTACTGCCCGCTACAGAAGACTCGGCCGCATGCCGGCTAGTGGTGGGTCCTACTGCTGGAGACTGCTCAACAAGGAAACTCTCCACTATAAGGGCTCTTTTCAACACCCATGTCTGCGTCGGGATGCTATGAGGAACAACTGAGGCTCTAATCTCTCACCTAAGCCCCTGATCAAAGGTTTGGGCCCTGATGTATGGGTCCCGCACCATGTCTGTCGAATAGCGCGAGAGATCGGTAAACCTTGCCGAGTACTGGGCCCCGGTCATGCTGCCCTGCCGCAGCTGTAGTAACTCTTGAATGCGTACCACATAGAGGGTAGATGGGATGAACTCCGAGCGTAAGAGGCTCTCAAAGTCCGTCCGAAGTACTAATGCCTCGTCATGCATCTAAAGCATCAGGCTCCACCATCTACCTACATCCGCGTAAAGGAGGCTCACTCCAAAGATCACCATGAGGTCAGCTGGTGTTCCCACTAACCTGAAAACTCATACAACCGCCTCCAGCCAATCCCCGGCTGCCAGAGGGTCCATCTCCCCACAGAACCTGGGCGGTCTCTGATGCTAGAACTCGTGCAGTGCGCTAAGGCAATGTGCACTATAAGCAGCTGGGGCTGGGGGCATCTGTGGCTCGGTGGGTAGCAGTACCGCTTTTCCCTCCACTAAAAAAGGGCTATGCACCAGGACCTCATTTCTCGGTGGGCTGTCGTCTCACACAAAGCTTTGAACCCTCGCTGGCTGCCGTCGTGGGGCCATCATGAAAAGATACTGGTGCTCCGTGGTCAAAACAGTATACCTGGTGAGTTGACACAAAGTAATCACAAAGAAAACTATTTAAACACAAATGCAATCAATGTTTTCAAGCATTGAGTCGGAAATCAGAAGTCAGGGTCTTGGTGTACGGATACGTCGGCCGCCGCACCAACACTGGACTCCCTAGACTAATAACCACACTTAATACCCTTAAATCTATTACTTCACATAGAAGAAAGATCAGAGTCCTGAGTTCTGCAGTGGAACCGATCTCCTTTGATACCAATTTGTCACGACATGTCCTCAGGGCCCGTGCCGTGACTACCCCAAGCCCGCCTTCCATAGGCTAGGTGATGGTGACTAGCACCAAAGGCATAAATCCTGACAAAAAGGGGAAGACATTGCCTTTATAAAGTAAACAAACACCACAGAGTAAGCCAACAGAAGTAAACACTATGTAAAACTGGTACAAAAGTAAGTGAGGAGAAGTAAGTGGGCCCGAATACAAACCCAAACAGAATGTGCAGTACAATGGAAAGTAAGTACAACTGAAAGAGAGTGCAGTAGAAGAAAAGTAAGCAGAAAGTCCAAGCCATCCTTTGGAAATCCCACCTTAAGGGTGGGTACAGATTGTCTCCTCTACTCCCTGGCTCCATCCATCCGCTCCGAGCATGTCTTGTCCAGTGGTCCATCTCCAAGTACCGTCTGGATCCATGATCTTCTACCTCAATCAACGTTGTCCATCGTCTGCATCCAACACAATGAAGTGCAGGCAAATCCCGTGCACGGGTGAGTAAACGCTACTCAGTAGAAACCCCGAGACCCTCGATGGTCTCCCAGAATCCACAGAGGATAAACCACAAAGGAAAGATACAATCACGAAGTAACAACCAACACTACTTAAGTAAATTCCAATACATATACCTAAGTCACCAATTCCAGTTCGACACCAACATCCGAGCCAAATTTCAATCTAGTCCACACAGGATAACACAACCAACCCACACAAGATAACACAACACAATCCATATAGGAAAGCAAGACAATCATATTGGAGATATTGATTGAAAATCAAGACTCAGCTCACACAAGTATACTTCTTCGTAAGATGATAATGATGATCAAATGTAGCCACTTATTCATCTAATCTGGGACCCACGTAGGATACAATTATTATAGTTATCACCGCCGAACCCACAGAGGATTCCAGTACGATAGTCTTCACCGTCAAACCCATGGAGTATTCCAGTACAGTTGTAGTCATCATTGAACCCGCGGAGGATTCCTGTACGATAGTCTTTACCGTCAAACCCATAGTTGCTGGGGAACTCCTCCTCAATCGAGTACAGTGGGCCTGCCACTACAACAAAGCACTTCCCACTAACTGTGGACTCTCTTAGTACTCCACATGTCGAGTACTGTGGGCCAGCTACTACAACCAAGGGCTATCGACCATGGGTCTGCCGCTACAAACAAGCACTCCCCCTCATAGCCTACGGAGGTACTCATTCTGTTGAGTACCGCGGGTCTGCCTCTACAACCAAGCGCTCGTCTACCATGGGTCTTCTCCTACAACCAAGCGCTCCCCACTGGGCTATTGAAACACTCCGAGTCAACCGGACAACAGTCGTCATGTCTCAGCCAGCTCTAGGGTTTCCGCACATAGCATGCTCGTTCTGGGAGGGTCAGCTCCATGAGCCAAGGGGTCGATACATCAACTTTCATGTAGACCAGATTTGATGTATCACAAAGTTCCTTCATGCCAATAGGAACACAACGTGATAGACGACACGTTAATAAGACGCCCGGTCTGAGAGTTATTGGCTTTTTCATTCTAGGAGCCCAGTTGGTTTTTAAGTCAAATCCAACCCGACCGTAATCCAACTACATCCAAACATTGATCAGAGTAAGAAAAAATGTCCATCTCACTAAGAGGAATCCAACAAAGTCAACGACACGTCAATCGGACATCTGGAGCTCAAGTTATTAGTGTTTCCGCTCCGAGGGCCCGGTTGGTTTCGTGTTCGAACCAACCCCGCTATACCGCAAGTTCTCAGTAACATTAAGTTTAATATACAAAAATGACCGCCTCGATCAAAGGATCCCAATGCAACTAGTGGTGTGTCGATCGAAGGTCTGAAGCCCAAGATATTGGCAAATGATTGCAAATAGTCCAAAATGGGGGGTCTGGACCCGACCCGGCCCGGCCTGACCCCCTTCGGTCGGCCCGAACCGGGCGACCCGACCCGGGTCCGGGTCCAACCCACCGGGGCGCGGCCTGACCCGGCCGGCCTAGTGGGGGCGGCCTCGCCCGGCCTGGGCGTCCCGACCCGGTGCGGCCGGTCCGGCTCGGCGGGTGTCGCGCGCTGAGCGGACGCGGGGGGGGGGGGGGGGGGTGGGGGGTTGCAATGCCCCCTGCTAGCGGCGAGGTGCTGGTCGCCGTGTCTCCCCCGGATCCCGCATGTCCATGATATCCAGTCATCCCGCCTCGTCCGGGCGGCCAGCCGGTGCCGGCCCCCGCCACGCCGGCGTGGCGTGCAGGCAGTGCCTTCCGCGGACCATCGGACGGGCTCCGGTGGTCCGTTTTTCCCGCTGTGTGCACCTACGGCTCTCCCGAGACTGATAGATTACTGTGAAGGGTTCAAAACGCCTTTTCGGCCCGCTTCATCATCGCCAGTCGATCCGTACACCAATAAACAAATTGCGAAGTGTTGTCGGGCCGTGTTTATTCGGCATGCACCCTCCGTGTTAGGTGTTTTTCAAATGGCAATCTTTAAAAGAAATGCTCTAAACAAGGGCATAATTTATTCAAGGTAAAATTATTCAAACACCCTAAAATTAATATACTCATGCATGAGGGGATAATTCCCACATACACTTTATTCGAAAACCCCATAACTTGATGAAGTCTTCGGATGAGGTTCGTCACGGAAAAAGATGTCGCGGAAGACGGCGTCGCGGAAGAGGATTGTCGGCGTCGCGGTACATGGTGTCGCGTCATCGATCTCCGAGGAAATTGTGTTCTTCATCGTCTTTCGTCAGAGGCCGGTGTTCTTTGTCGTTCTTCGTGTTCTTCAATGAGGAAGAATTTTCTTCAAGAATAGACTAATTTCTCTCCATATCGTCTCGCACAACACATCAACAGTAATAAAATAATGCTTTGCCTTATTTTATTAGTCATGCCATCCCTTTTTGAAATCCAAAATTAAATCACGATTTAATTAACGTGCGTTGACCAATTAATGAGGCGTTTAATAATCCAATTAAATGCAAGAGTTGACTTGGAATTTAATAAGGGGGGGGGGGTGCGGTTGTGTTACACAAAATTAATGGGGGTTTTCCAACTTAATGGGATGTTTGAGGAAGTTGAATAGGTGGGGATCGTGTGGGGCCCACCACACTAATATCCTATCAAGAGGGGTTAGGATTTAGTGGGTCCCACCTCAACTTCCATATGTAGGTTTAAACTACATAGAAAATAAAATAAAAAATGTTGAATTAATTTTATTTTATTCATTAGTTAACCCATTTTTTAATAACCACACCCGAGCAAACACAAATCCCGAAAAGGTGTTGTTAAGAAAATATCGGCGTTGCGGTTTCAATGGTGGCCTCAGATTTTGATTCTGAGCACCAGTTCAATAGTTAGAAAAACCAGCTCGTTCGTTCACTGAACGTACACGAGCTAATAATTGGAAATTGATTCTGGGTACATTGGGACTCGGAATCAGGTGCCGTCAGAAACTACGTACTCGTAAAATTCCACTGAAAATTAAGAAAAAATTTCACTTGAAATTTATGGGTCTTTACAGAACTTTATTTATATTCTCCATCATAATATTTATCATGTCTTATGCCTAGGTTGGGGATTGATTTGGTTTATCAGATACAACCGAAGTATGAAGGACTTCATCCAACAATTCATAGAGAGGAGGTCACCATCCAAACTAATAAATATCACAAAGGATGATTCCTAATACATTATGGGATATACGATTTTTTAGCATTTGGACTCTGTGTGTAATCATATATCTATGGCATTCCGATTGATGATATATGAATAAATAGTAAATACTTATTTCTTCAAAGAGGTGGATGTCGTTTAGTTGATATTTAAATTCGGAGAGACACTTCCTAACATGGAATGACCATTCCCATTCATTAGAGATGCTACCACTAGGACACATGTCCCACATTAAACTCTATATAGTTATCATATTTTTAAGGAGCACTGCTGTATGTTTAGGTAACTCTGAGAAATCGGTTGATGAGAGGGGTCGAGAAAATCTGGACCTAGAGGGGTGTTATCCAACCTAAAGGAAAAACTCTTGAGTGGTTCCACATTCGGTTGATTATATGTATAAAATTTGATATGAATGAAATAAAGAGAAGATGACAACCAGTGAGATATAATATTATATTCATTGTAAATGGATGATGATATCATCTAGAAGGATGAATCTATAATGAGGTTTTTTGTTTGGGAGATGGTTGTTCTAACGTTCAGTTAGATGAATCCTCTTAAAATCCTCATTGTCTAAAGATAACCAGTTCCATGGGTCAACATTGTCATGCATGAAAATCATATCCCTTTGGACAACACAATTAATAAAAAGAGGAGTATTTTAAGCCTTATATATAGCACAAGAATCATATTTCAGATTGGAAATAAACCTTTCCAAAAGGATTTCATATCCCAAAAATCATTCAAATCACATAAACTATTTAAGGGTTCGTGATCACATAAACTAATATAGGACACACAAATAGACTAACCCATGAACCATCCCAGGATGGTATGGTCCATTGTATGTATTAGTATTACACGACTATGAGGCTATCACATGAACTCTATAATGATCAAACAGTCACGCGATATAATCATAAAATCAATAAAATTGTATCCAATGACCATGTGGATGATAAAATTCATCATGGATCAATAAATTAACATGAATCGGTTTGGTGATTTTTTGATAATGTATTGAAACACATGTGATTATATGATGAGGTCTCAGGAAGAACTCCCTCGGAATGGTAATGCGAAGAACTCTTAAAAACAAATCAAGGATGAGATGAGATCTTAAGAAATATGAAGGTATGAGTCAAAGGTTAAATGAAAATCCATATTTCTCCCCAATTTATAGAGTTCCTCATGGATTTCCAAATGTCACACAAATGACCAAAAACCTCTTGGAACACTATGAAACTGAATCCGAAAGTACTCAGGTGGGTATTTACTTTTTAGAGAACTGAGAACATGTCCCTTAAAAACTCACTACTGATGGGGGGGGGGGTCAATAATTCTTACCCAATGATCTGAAAATATTTTTTGAATCAATTCTATGCCAGGCGAATAGGTATTATTTTCCCCAAAAAATAAAGAAATTGGAATCATGGATTCATGGGGAGGAGATGGTTGTATCATGTGAATCTTATAACCCCAATGATGAAACATGGTTTAAATACCCTTGGTGTTTCATTCACAAGATGACTTGTCTGGCATAATATGATAATGATCATAATAAGCAACTTTAGTGAGTCCTTCTTATTCAAAAAATCCCCTTGACACAACTCACTTTGACATGTGAATCCCTTCAGATAAGGATTCCAAATTATATAAACCTCTATCAGATGACTTCCTATAATTATGTGAAATGTCAATTGATATATGACTTAAAATCACTTAATTCACCTATTAATAAAAAATTACAAAAGGCATATTCTTTAAGTAATGTATGATACCTTTATTTTAATGTGAAGGGATTATACAACTCATCCAATTGATTCAACGATCATGCGAAATCACTATCTTTCTTTCAATTGTGCCATAAATAATACAATTGGTACATAACCTTCATCATGGGATGGACCTCAAACACATTCATTCAATCGTGAGATTCATTGACGGTAAATTAGTGGGAAAATGATGAAACTATTTTCAAATAAATAATAATATTTGAAAAAAAGTTGGAAGAATAACATGAAAAATAGTGACAACATTTTTCATGTTGATGGTAGTTGAGGTATGAATGATCGGTCCATTTATTACAAGAAATCACGACATACATTCCAACCTCATCACGTGATGGCCAATGGACGCATCATGTGAAGGATCTCAGACATGCCAATTGGATCATGCACTACCCTGATGGACAATCATTGGGAGATCAATATAAGAATTAACAAATTGAAGATAAAAAACATAGAATCTTCACGCGACATGTATTTATTCTATTTTTCTTATCGAAGGTTGATTTGTTCTATATGATCAATCCCTTGGTCACATTAAAACCCCACTTCTATTCTACCCTCATTATATTAAATCCACATGAAATGTCACCTCTATTATGTGAATGATCTCTTACATATCAATTTAATCTCTCAATTCCCTTATAGTAAATAGATGGATAAGTTCTATAGGACATATAAAATAAAATATAAAAAATGGGGTACACTAAAGTAAAGGATAATCACCATTTTTTCATTTGATGGACCTTTAATGAGAAAACATTATATAGTAATAGTCCCCAAAACAAGTCTCCCACGATCATGTGAATACTATTTTATATTCATAAGGATATCATTTAGTCTTAATTACATGTCAGCCTAATATTATGAATTCCCCATAACATGTTGATTTGATTAGGAGAAACCCATCTCAAATTCTTTGGGTTCATCATATATTGTGATGATGGAGTGATAACACAGTCACTATTTATGCCTCGACATAAATACGACACCCGATATGACCCATGATAGGTTCATGTGAAATTTGTGATGCTATAATGACTCTAAACCATATTAAAGATATACCCACCATGAGGGGAACCATAGATCTGGGAATGTTCGGCCTATAAATTACTCCCTCGCATGAAAAGAACAAACACGTGGGAGCACAGATGCCAAGGAAAAACACTTAGAGTGGAAATCCACACAATAAAAAGGTTCTTCCACCATGTAAACCAAATGAATGACTTTATGGGTTATTTTGAATGTATATACACATAATGTGGTAACCCTATTAATTATTCAAAATATTTATGTTATACGGCCATATTATACATATGATTTTCTGCATATCAATATGGTTTCATAAGTTCTGAATAGGCCAATGCATGGAATATAGTGAGGACCATATACTATAAATTCTAAAACATAAGGTATCATTAAATGACAACATATATGTAGATTATAATGTAAAGAGTTCATGATCTTTGTGTTACCTATGCCTTAGTCATAAGAAAAAACTATGAAATATAATACTAATCATATGAAAACACTTATGATTAACATACAATTCAAAAAATCCCATTATACATATCATTCATGTCACAAAATGTCCTCTGACATTATCATCCATGTTATGGGGAGTCCTCCAGACATATGATCCTTCATCATAAAACACCCTTGGATTTCTATGAACTGATCAAACAACATAGCATATAAAAATCCAATTGTATCATTTGAAAACCCTTTGACATTTCTTCATTTATATTGAAAATCTCCTTGGATATGTAAGCTTTGTCAAGGGTAAACCCCAATTAAAGTGATAAAAATCATTTTAAAGGACATTATAATGTCATAAAATTTACATGAACATTAATGGAAATGTCATACAATTTATATGATAACAATTTGATATGTCAACCATATCATGTGGAAGATATCTGACATGTCATCCTTCATCACATGATAGCCTTGTATGTTTCTACAATGAAAACATGAAAATTCCTCAAATAATGAAGATGGATCACATGACCATCCTAATACATATCTACAAAAAAAAACTAGGTCATGTCCAGAAAACCTAAAATATGTCATGTAGGCTATCGATACATTTATGGAAGACATCCCCAACATGACAACCCTGTCCGAAATAAACCCTCCAACCTGTCAAACATGTTAGGAAGACACACCATAAATGTCAATAGACAATAAAAAAATTAAACAAGAAAATGAAAAAATGTTATTCAAACACCCCAAAAAATCCTAGACTTTTCCAGATGGAGTACATGGTCATGTTCCATAAAAACATGTAAACCCAAATACATGATTTTTTGGGTCAGAGCTCCCCTTTCATATCATAAGTGTTCATCATGGGTTAGGGATTTATAATCATGCAATTCATGGGTATTATTTGACCTTCATTCCATCCAAACATGCTAATATGGCCACTCAAAGTACATACTCTTTATCCTCTAGATGGTAAGGGACGAATAAATCCCAATGGGAACCCAAATTAGAGTAAGTCCATCCATATCACACACACCTTTAAAACCACTCTAGTGAATTAGTCCTATATCCATATGCAGAGAGTCTAATCACTATCTATCCCAAATTTCCAACACTGATCATTCGTTACACAAGATTAATTATATTCAATGATAATATAACTAACATAAAAAATTTACCCCAACCAAAGAATCCTTGGTGGGTAATCTGCATTCCGTGACAAGATACAACTTCCCCCATATAAGGGATTCCACCTAAGTAAATTTCCCAAAGGCATTAAATTATTAGTAAAAATTGTGTTAATAACTCGTATGGTTATCGATCTTATATCAAAACCCATTATCATGTTAATGGTATATCATACTCTATAAATGTGATTCTGTATTGAAGTAGGATACCTAGGATGCCTCCCCAAGGCCCAAGTTTCATACACAGTACTTAAGTGTCATCATATACGTTCTTCCCTTTAGATTCATGACTTAATGGACTGGAATAAGACAAACTACATGGGTTTTGATATATGAAATAAATAGCATACATATTACAACTAAAAAAAGGATCAATCCAATTTGAAAAACAATAATAGCCTCTTTAAATGAATGTAAACATTGTAGTGTTTGGTGATACAACTTCAAAATAAAAGAAGATACCCATTTCAATGAAATAAAAGGAAATGAATTGTGAACCTAAGATAAATACATGTGGAATAATTTATATAAACCATTTATTCTTTCATAAGTATTTATCACCCAATATTTTTATTATGGTATACAGTCACATATTGGGATATGGAACAGGTTCGTAACCCTTTTTTAAATCTATAAGAGAATACTAAAATTGGAAATAATTCCCTACAAATAGGTGTGATGAGCCCAAATTCTAATCCCCTCGATAAATGTGAGTTCTTAAGTTTAATTGGTTTTGAACACCAATTGACTTCTTACCTTTTGTAATAAGTTTTATACAATGTTATGGATGTGGGAGTTATTGGGAGTTTCCATGAGAGATGAAAATGGAGAACCTAATGTGAATGACTGTGAAGCCATGAAGTAACTTCGAACCCCACACACAATGATTATACCACAATCATCAAATGGGAGACAAAATGTTGAACCCATTATGAAACCATGTAGTGAAAGATAACTGAATCGTTGTCGATGTTGGTTATCTTCTTTCCTTATCATGAAAACCCATACTATTCTGATGGATAATGTTTTTTGAAATAAATATATTAATAAAATTTCTCTTGAAAGTTATAAATTCCTATTAAAATTTTTAATCATTAATTTTAGTAATTTACTATACTTTTATTACTTACATCCACATTATTTTTACCATATGATGTTAGCAATTTGGATTGATTCACCCAGGCCTTAAACCGTAATTGTTGATTGATGTTCATATATAAAAATTTCACCATTAAATTATTATACAGGGTCATATTATATACTAATTTTATTGACATTTAAGGATCTAAATTCATTATATCTTATGTTTAGTAATGGTTTATGTAGAAAAATTCATAAAAAATGTTATTTTTTTATTTTTTGTGAATAAAAGAGGCTTTGTTAATAATTGATTCATTATTAATATAAAATTATCAAAACATTTGAACAATTATAATTTTATATGTTCCCATTATTTATTATTTAATATTCATCCAAGATTGATATTTATTTAATCATTCATGAAAGAGAAAAAAACAACCTAAACAAGAATATGTTTTTAATTGATGAGGGAGTATTGTTAAGAATGTGATTCTTTTCACATAATATAAGTATTAAAGAAGTATACTAATATTATATATAGGATTTCAATAAGGTGAATAATATTTTAATAGGGTTTTATAAAGATTAAAAGACAATTTTTTGAACAAAATACACAACGTCATGGATGTGGTAGTCCACATGTACCCGCAGATATCATTTTAATTTTTTATAGAATGTAAAAAATTATGAATATTTATATATGCCTAAAATAGTAACAACGTTATAAATATCATATTTATTCATTAATTTTAATGTCTTAAACATAAATTTAATGGGGGTAAAAAAAATACCATATAACAACCCATACATTTCATACATAAAAATCATATTTTATTAGATGAAAATTCCATGTATAAAATTACAATCCATTTTAGAACACTTTATTTATGATACCTTTGGAAACATGTATACATAAACAACACATTAATAATGTATCTACATCATCTAACATGATGTTCATAATAAATAGAACCATTATTAGATATAAAATACATAAAATCATTCATCATAAACTTGGAAAAAGAAACATAAGAAAGGGTGAGGTCTAATGATCAATAAGAGAATATAAGGGAGAATTATATGATAAAAAAATCAGAACATGAGCATTTGGGTATGTGAAAATGAAAATAAAATTTTAAATTAATAGCATCCATATCATTGAACAAAATATTGAATCCTATTATAAATCATGATAGTTCATAAGACATGAATCATAAGGTAATCCATGAACATGACATATGAATTGAATAACATATCCATAAGCCATAACATTATAGAACAGACATAATAATGGAAAATAATTTTCATACACAGTGATAAATACCATGACTATAATAGTGTATTAGGTTCACACCCCAATACATTGTATATTTAGTCAATTTTTATTTCCATTACTTTTATAGTAGAGAGTCTCTCTTATATAAATGGTTACACTCTATACAGCAGCCACTATTATATAATGAGGTATCCATTTTTATATAATGTTTTGGAGGAATATATTCATTTATATCCCTAAGTTACATAATGAAAATCATAAATATTTGTTCCATATGATTATAAAATATTCAATATTTCATTACTTGTGTAATTTAAATGGGTTTTATGAACGTTTTATCACAACAACATAACATTATAACATAACCAATGGATTTAAATTAGGCTTCATAAGGTTTCACTATCACATAATTATCCATTATGAAAAATGTTTCATAGAACCATCCTCAAGTTATATTCATCACGTTCCATCCAATAAAAGAATATGATTATATCATTTCATCATATACAATGTAAAATATTAGTAACATCAAGGATTTTATCATAGATGAAAATCTATATAAAAGATAATGGGAAAATTTTACAAGGAAGATAGCATTTTAAATTTTAAATATAAAATTTAATTTAGATAAAATTTCCAAAATATTAATAAAATCGTTTTCATTATAACAAATTAATGAAACTAATAATGGAATAAACAATTCATTAAGTGGTATGACGATGTGATTTTTTTCTTATTAGGTACAATAAAACCATTATTCCTTTATCAATTTCAAGAAAATGAAAAAATAACCCCATTTAGAAAATGAAAATAACAACAATTTTACACAATTAATTAAAATTCATTAATGTGTAAGGATGTATTAACAAATCAAAGGATTACATTAAATCCATCCTTAATATCTTTTTTATAAAATATGGATTTGAAAGAATAAATATTTTAGTTGAAAAGAAAAAATATATTATTTGGATGAATTAAGAACATAATGATATAAAGATGAATAAAATACATGTAATCACTAGAAAAAAATATCAGAGAAGAAAAATTTTCTGATCCTTCAGGGAAAGGTATTAATATTTCATCAGAAACATGAACATAAATCATCCTTATATGTAATGAGATTCTGACATAGGTTTCTTATATGAAGTTATAATTGATTTGAAAGTGATTTATCATCCTATTGAATAAATTCAAGTTCAATAAATTTTTTTAAAGGAATAATTTACTTACTTATAATATCATATATGATCAATTTATTTAATTTAGACACCATTTAATTAATAATTCATTATTAAATTCATTTGTTTTGGTGTAAAAGATCAATTTTTTGAGTATTTAAGTTCAAAATTTGTGGTCAATTTAGATTGATCATGGATAAATCAGCAACTTAATTATAACAATGATATAAATATAATACATATTCAATATATGTATCATTAGTGTAATCTATAAATTTTTTTTATAAAAATAATTAAAACATTCACGGTGACTGTAGGCAGTATGAACTCATGAATGTTGTTTTGGATTTTCAACGGATGAAAAGAAAGAAAGAAAATAATAAATAATCATTAAAAATAAATATAATTTTATATATGTCATATGTTTTCACAAATGAAATCCTTATTTTCATCCACGAATAACTAAAATGAATAAATAATCACATCGCTTCATTGAGGTTGTAGTCCACACATATGCACGAGTCACGTAATAGTTTTCCAATGAAATTAAAATATAATAAAATAGATATGATATTATAATTTTGAAATATTATTTATATATTAAATATCATATATTATCTTTAAAGTGATTTTAATAACAATCCATGAAATATTGTAATGGAAGAAGAATTGTATCAATATGTGGGTGTGGTACTCCACATGAATACCTGATAAATATTTGATATCCTATTTGATAGAATATAGGGGGTATTGGTTGTTAAAAAATCATAAAAAATAATAAAAAAATATAAATATATTTATGATACTATATTTATTTTTTTATTTATAATAACAAATATTTATAAAAGGTTTAAGAAGAAATAAATTTAATGAAGCCGAGTATGATGATGACCTATTCTCCAATGGACATCCTATAAATCCTTAATTAAGTACCCTTGGAATTATTATTTAACTAAAAAAACCACTAATTGGTTTATTGGAATTTTTACCTGAAAATTTGGTAGGTTTTGTTCATTATATATGGCTCAATGTGTCATAAAGAAGAGAAATTTTGAGTGATCCTTTAAAAATGGTGGAGAGGTATGCATGAAATTTCACAAAGAATAAAATAAAATAAATTAATTCATAATAAAAACACTTCCAAATCAAAAGATATTAAAATTTCGGATAGTAGGAGATCTAAATATGTTCATAAAATATGATTTGGAAATATATAGATTTTAATTACACCCTTATATCTTGGTTTAACCCCCTGTAAACCCATATTAACATTAACTATAGTGACAATTTTTTACTATTCTATCATTAATTATAAGAATATGATTTTCAAATAAATAATAATAATGATAATTATGATTCCAAATATTGTATATATATTGTTAAACTAAATCAAAAAATGTTTTATTAATGAATTTTCTAACAAACATTCAAAATGCAGTAAAAATGGTTTACAAGAATTTTTTTCTAAGTGAATAATGTTTTTATACCAAAATAACCATAAATATAATTTAATTTAAAATAATGGTATTATTAATAATATTTATGAAATTATTTTAATTTTAAAATTATTTTAAAAATATCAACCATTGTAATTTTTTTAAATAAAAATGCAGGTTTCAATAAAATTTTACATTTTTGACTTTTCATCGAAATATTAATATTTTTAGAAAATTATCCAACACTAACTTGATGATTATTTTAAAATATTAATTTTGGAATCAAATTTCATATAAAAAATCTAAGAAAAGAATAAATTATTTATTTTATTTGTTCACAAAAAAATAAGAGCTATTTCATTTCAAGGAAAAGTATATTTTGAAAATAAATAATGACAATACAGAAAATATTTTTTCATTATCTGAATCCATTATAAATATTTTTAATATTTTGATAAATTTATTCATTCCACTAATTTATTAGTTGGGGTATAAAAATATATTATATTATAATTCATTTATACATGGAGTTATGGGTCCCTGAAGTTATCTACGAAATTAAATTTTTTCAATGAGAAATATATCATAAAATTTCATGGTGTTACATTATACCCAAATTAAAATTATTTTTTCCCATGAAATTTTATCACTCTAATACCGAAAAATGATGATATCTTGGATTCATCATATCATATGGCTCACATGTATGTTTTTTGAATTTCTATTTTCTCTAGAGAAAATTATCATGTGGATTAGTTTAATTCCATTTCAATTGATCTCAACAATAAATGATTTGTAATATTTTTCATTCATAGTAATGGTCATGATCCATCGAAACAACCTCCATTTTCATTACATGTTGTTGATTTAGTTTTTTATTTCTCGTGAGAGGAACTAGGAACAAATCATGGACTATATAGAAGTATAGGGGAATCACAAATCATAAACATACCATTCATACATGAACAATAATCTTAAAGTGGAAAATATTCATAGGGGTTATATTTCCTTTATTTTTTGAATCTCACAACCATCTCATATGGAGAAATTATTATGAATACAAAAAAACTAACATCAAATTCTCTATCTTTCAAATGAACATCATCATAACTTTTATTTTGACTATATTATTCTTTAATATGTTTCAAAATGTCCCTATATTTATCTTTTTTTTAATTATCTATCATTGGTACCAATATATTTTATTCTACAACTTCATTCCATGATGTTTTAGTTCTATACTTATTTCCATAGAGGGATCCTTTAGGATCTATTTGAATGATGATATTCCAAAACTGCTTTGATATACATATACAGTAACTCATCATATCCTATAGGTGGTGAATATTTCTCCTAGGATAAAAATATTTATAGGGATGATATGTAGTACTAAAACACAACTATGAATCAAGTCATTTCTGAAAACATCCCTATAATAATAAGGTAAACCAAACATCATATTAGGATAAAATAGAATATGATAATCCATCAAAAAAATTCACTTATATAAGATATATTTTAGAAATTTGATCAAGAGTGAGATATTCAATGATATAAATGAAATGTGAGAAATTTATATGGTGAACAATTCTATAAAAAATACAATTTCTGAATTCATCTTTTCTGGGATTACGGATGAAAAAAACCATGTGGTTTTTTACATTTCAATTATGGAATATATAATGGTGGTACTATTCCAATAGAGTTTTAACTCTCATTCTTAACATGCTAAAATTCCTTGAACTGAAACACATACAAATTAATCTAACATTTCATGTTGTCCCACCCAAAATACTCTTTCATAGCTCTATACAAATTTATACTTCTTGGATGAATAGAGAATTATGACCTGTGATATTTATCCAATAGTTCCTTCTTCAATCCTATTACTAATTAGATAGATATATAGTTCCTAAAAAATATAATTCCATCACTACCATGGTTGTTCTCATTAACATTTCAATCCATCATTTATATTTTTACATCATCCATTTTAACCAATTTACCTGTGTTGATAATTGAAAAAAATATTATGAAATATAAGATCTTTCCCCTTCCATCATTATTTTAACATCCATTCATTTAAAATCATGAAATATTGGAATTTTTTTATCCTTGTCATAGCCAATATTAGATAATCCATTGGAATCAAATCACCATCCCGTCTGTTCACATTCCAATCGTGGTACTATATTGAGAATTCATAAACATTAATCTACTCCATCCATCTTATCAAATGTATATTTGACTATTTTTGAGAGAATATATACTTTTGAAATTTTATGATAATTCTATATATAACACCATTATTTATAAATATATTGCCTATGTATATTAACTGATAAATTACAATATATAACTCCAATTCCTGCGTTTGGTAACAATACTCATAAACCTATCAATTTTGTGAGTCAGAGTCTATTACATTATAATTATTTAAGAGGATGCATCCTGATATCTTCATTGGTGAATCAATATAGATCATATACCAATCTCTAGAAAAATATGTTTAATATTTAGTTTTTTAACAATCCTTCTCTTTAGATCCTTGAAATTATACACATTTTCATATTTAAAATGGACCTTGGATCCCAATCTAGTAAACAAGGTGACTATATAGGGAAACTATGAGAAATATTCCATAAAAAAAAGATAATACATAGAAAAACCATTAAAACAATGTATCCCAGTTATAGTTGTTAGTCTTTGATAGCATTCAATGACAATGTCTATAATGTATTAAAAAATATACCCTTAAATGATATTATATGGTCCAAAAAATAATCTTTTTGTACCCAAAATCCAAACCTTATAAATTTAACATATAAATTTTGATTCCTTATATTCTTAAATATAATCCTCATGTGTTAATAATTATCATATATTCTCTTTTAACATATAAGAATATCATCTATAATAGAAACCCCAAACAAATCAAGGTAACCTCAAAAAACTAGATTACTTATATCCATGATAATGTAATGGAAATTAGTAAGACCAAATGATTTCACTATAAATTCAAAGTGTCCATAACTTATAGTGTCTATTTTTATGGGTATATAGTCCTTCATGTTCGTATATATAAAAACAAACATCATAATTTAATGGTTGACATGGTAACTCTTCTGTAAAGGAATCAACAAAATTCCACACATTTAGCATATATTTTATGTTGAGTTTCTTAATATACATATTAGACACATATACCATTTAAATAAGAGTCTAGACCCAAATAATTCATTTTATTTCCATTATTATCTTTTATTTTTCATTGCACTAATAGATGATCAATGGTTAGATCAAAATATAAAGTTTTACTTCTCTTAATCAATATTTATTATTGATATTATTTAAATAAAGACTACACATTCAAATTATAACATCAAAATACTCTCTGTATAGAATAATTATATTTTTAGGAATCCCATTTAGAAAATTGTAATACAGAGAAGAAAACGAGACTTGATATGTGATAATCATACTAGTCAGTTATTTTTACAACTAATTAAACATCTAATATTTTTAGAGGAACTATGATACTGTCAAAAAATTATTCATATATAAAAGAGGGGTAGATCCAGAATCAAATAAAAAAATTTATATTCAATAGTGAAATTTAATTATACAATTCAACACTTCATTGTGATTCCCATCATCCACAATAATAATCATTTATGATCTTCAATTTTCTCTAGTATTAATAGGATTCTAACATCGATCATAAATATAAAAATTAAATTTGGTAACTATATATAAAATAATCCACACTCCTTGAATTTTCACCACCAGACATCTGGTGGTGAATTCTATTTTTATTTTTTTTCTATTCATCTAATTTCTTAACTTATTCCCATCACTATTTAATTCAATTTCTCGATGAACATCCCTTAAACACCAAAATTTTTCCCGATTAACTTATTAAAATCCCCTCCATGTTTCCTTCCACATTTCAATAGTAAAGGAAATCTCACATTCTTATGTCTAGGTTTTCTAGAATTTCCATTGAGTTCTATATTACATTTCTTATCAAAATCATGATATTTATGGGTATTTACAATCGCTATTTCAACCTCGACAGCACATTGAACGATTTCTTTATATCTACTAATATACTATATGGATTACAACGTTTATATACATGGAATTAAAAAAAATAAATAATCAATAAAAATTACATTCATGTAAGATGAAAATAACTAAATCATTACTCAAAAGTCATGTAATGTATTCCCCATATATTCTAATGGATTAATTATCATTCTATTTTACAACAAGTAATTTCATATTAATTTTAATATAAAAAATAAAGAAAATTACTTATTTAAAAATTAGATCTTAAATTGATCACATTCCACGGTGTCAATTTCGACTCATTGCCTCGTGTTATTGATTAGAGTCCACTATTGATTTTATTTACCTTACAAAAGAAAATTATCTAAAATTACATTATCCTATTTTGAACACTAGATAATGGAAAATATATTTTTAGTTGTACTGATACATTGCTTAGTAAAATAGTGGATCGGTATACTAACTAAAAGAAGGAGAATTCCACCTCAAAAAAGACATAATTGAATATTTCACCCTTATTTACTCATTTGAATCCTAAATATTATTCATATATTGAGAATGATTTATAATAATGAAAATTATATTTCATTCATTATACTCCCATAAAATATGGTTTCATGGGAGTAAAATCATTGTATTGTTATCCAGATTCAATATGCACATGGTTCCTAGAGGTTCAAACCACTTAGTATAACCATAAATCATTATGAGAGAAATTCTAAATGTAGTGTGAAACAATTGAAATATTAATAAAAATATTGGATGTCTAAATTATAGATTGTAAGGATCTGCTTGTGTCCACTGAGGGAGGGGGGTCAATTAGTGGTACCCATGTTTTATGAAATTAACACACTTCTAAATTCAACTTCAGGAAATAGTTGAATTTCTTGATCCTCCTAATGAATTTTCACAACATAACCTTCAGGTGAATTAACAATGAATACATTTAATCCCATAGTTTTAACATTGTTTGGTTGTTAGGTATACTTCCTTCCATATTAGTCAGAAATCCCTACGTAGACTGTTCAGTATGCATCATCATGAATAAAATTAGTTAGAATCCTCCCTTAAAATATATTTAAAATTTCATAGAGTCCCCAACTACTATTCTTAATTGATTCATTAGGCACACAAATCAATTTTCATCACTAATTATTTAGACATGCCAATCACAAGATTCCAGTAGCATGTTAGACACCCCAACCACAAGATTCCTCTTTTTTGTTGATGAAGATATGAAAATAAATTCTTCATAGACAGACTTCCTCCAAAATGATGTTTCATTCCCCTTTACTGGGTTACCTCCCCATGAACATTATAGATGTTGGTTTAGATATTCCTTTGAGAAAATCATTTACTACTATTTGAGATTAGCTCCACTAGTCTCAAAATTCATCTTCATTCTTCAATACAATATATATCATGGACTCAAAGAACATCCTATATAATGGATGAAATGTCTCTAAGTAATTACTCCCTCAATCAATTCTTCATCATATTAATTTAAAATTTTTATACAAAAAAAAATATTAATTATAAATGTTGTAATATCTTGTTTATTTAATAATTTAAATTTGTTAATAAGTAATAGATTTATTCCTTGATAAAAAATAAATTCTTAGTATTTATTTGGTTATTATTTTAATCTATATAAATACTATATTAATATATTTGTGAATCTTTCATCTCCATGGACTGTATCATAAATGAAAATGGGGTACTCATATAATTCAGTTTTCACATTCAAATATCGGCCTCAAAGGCTCAGCTTGGGTTTTTACCTAGTTCACATTCACATGACAAAAAAATCATCATCAAGTGATATCATTTTTACAAAAATAATAATAAAATAGATCATCTTGAATACCTAATATCTTGATCTTTACATTCCTAATTATTTCCCCTTGTTTCCTTATGAAAAATATTCATATAGAATACATAGGTCATAAATCACAATATACCCACTTCTCATGTTTTATGAAGTATTATAATAAATTCCTTTTAATACTAATTTAATATTCCCACTAGGAATCTCTTATTCGTTTCTTCATATTTTTTTCATGTAGTTTATGAAAAAAATGGGGGATACATAGAAAGATACAAAAATATTTATTTCATTATTCAATGTATTTTAATGAAAATAATATATTATCTCGATTGTATGAATGCATTAAATTTGGTGTTTGAATTCAACAAAATAACAGTCTTCAAGTTGTGATGACAAAACATGAAATATTATGTACATGAATGTATACTACAAGAAATTAATGGGAAACATGAATCATGGACTGTCATAGATATCAAGGATTCATCATAGACATCTCTACAATGATAACTCAGGGGGGTTATTTTAATTTACCATGTCATTTGTTTGGTTTTGTCTATGAGGATTATAAAAAACATTATGATTCAATATTTTTTAAATAATCAAAAATGTAACACACATAGAGACCCCACATCGAATGTAACACCCAAGGTAAATAAAGAATATGATATTTCATATTTATCCATATTTGTGAATAAAATATTTAAATTACTTTAATGGGGACGCTATGCTCGATGGAGTACCCAACACGCAACAACGAGTTTCTTGGGAATCTTACGTTGCACTCTAATAATAAAATAATATTATTTTAAATGGTAGTTAACATGTAGCCGTTGTAATGGCAGGAATGGATAGAAATAACTAAAATGTGATTATATATGTTTTTAAATGTTTTTACATTTATCCAATAAAGGCTAGAGGCTTAAAATACGGAAAGAATTCAATTTTAGGCATATATGCCCTAGTTTTCACTAAAGGTTCACTTATCGACTTTTGATGGCGAACCGTCATTAAATATAGTTTTGTTCACTCTTATACATTCTATTGGACCAAATAAAACTCTTCTTAAGAATCGGGACATCAGAATTTACTTTGTGTAATGTTTTGGTATCTTTCCGATAATGTTCATTTTTTTAATGAATAGTGTAAAATGATGTATTTAATTCAAAACATCTTTTTAATCTAATTTATTTATATTATTAGATTATATTTTGAATTGGTTTTAAAGTGAAATTAGAAAATATTTTTACCATTAAATCCAATAGTGGTCGTTGGAATTAATTTCACTTTGAAATCAGACTTAAACTAGTGTCAATCTTTTCATACTTATTGTTTTATAAAAACACGCTATTTGCTCTGACAGCGGGAATTAATTATTAAATTATTTAATGTGACTAATATGTTTTGAATTATGTAAAACGGACTTCATTTTTGAATTCGGAATATCAAATAAAGCTTAGGGTGAAGTTTTGGTATTTTTCTGAAAAACTCCAATTTTTGATGAATAGTGAAACCCCTAAGTGGTAATCAAGCAAACTGATTTTTCAGTTAAATGAAAGTTTACCACTAATGTGTATTGAATTTTGAAAATCCGACATACATGGTTGTCATTAGTATGTAAAATGTGGTTCAATGGGATGAAAATAATTTTTTGGTGAATAGTAACTTATTAAGTTTCTAATCGCGATTAGTGGTAATTAGTGTAATTTAAGGTAAAAATGATATTATAAGAATGTGAAAACACCATGACACTTGTCCTAAACCTATTGGGTGAGTCATGGCCGACCAAGAAAAGCCATGGGCCAACTTGGGGACCCCATGGATCCACTTTGGTTGGGAAATGACATAAATAACTTTTTATTTAATGTAAAAGTAAAAATGACACAAACATGATATGTTTTACTAAAACAATTTTTAAGTGGGGTTATACAAGTCATCATTTTGATTATAAATAGTCATTGGAAAGCTAAAAAGATTTCATACATCATAGTATTTTTTTTTATAATTTTTAGACTTTAAATAAATTAAATTATGTATGACATAATAATGATGCAGCGATGACATCATTATTTGACGATTTAAATAAAATGGAAAGATAATGTAAAATCTATGAACTACACATGTCCAAAACTTATTGGATGAGTGTATTTCGAAGCCTTATCACCTTATCCACGAATTATATCAATGTGGGACCTTCTAAAACCGAAACACATTTTCAAATAAAGTAATATTTCTTACTTTCCAAAAGTGCCCCTCCTCTCCTCTTATAAAAGGCCCCCACCTCTACCTCATTTCACACCCTCCTCAAGCCTTTGGCTCGGACAAACCCTGCCCATTTACTCTCTCCACATCCCTATCCTCATCCTAGAGTATTCCCTTTGGGCAGAATCCATTCAAAGGAAGCCTTTAGGATCAAATCAAAAGGAGTTACACTTTTAAAGGTAATTTATTCTCTCATGTTCATTTGTTTTATTTTGCTTCTCCAACCCCCTAAACTCTTTTTATTTATTTCTTTTGTAACAACACCAGTATCTTAAATATACTAGGATGTTTTTATATGATTTATTCGAGCTACAGTCTCACACAACTACATCAAATGGTTAAAGAACATACAGTTTCTGTGGATGGCGAAAATTGTGCCTCCCGAAACGATGATTGTTCAATACTCATTTAACACCTTCAAAGGTGGCCATTATGATGTCACTATTTTTATATATGATATAAAATATGTCTATGTTTTACTTATTCTTCTTTATTTTTCATTTGTGTCTTACCTTTATGGATTCCATTATGGGTATACGCGATATCTTCATTTTAGGAAGTGCGGACTACCGCCCCCTCAAAGTGATTTGATTCTTTAAATACCATATGTGGGATGTATAAAGGATGGAACTATGATATTATATATGATATTATACTGGAATTATAATACACCTTTATATCATTATGATTCCATTCTATAAAATACCAAATAGAAATGAAAGTAGCGTTCATGCGTACGTACGGATTACCGTCTCCATGAACGGTGCATTTCATTTCTCACCTCTAAATGATTATGTAATGATATAAATGCATGCATGTACTGGATATATATTACATATATGATATATAAATGATGAATACAATTCTGTATATAATAAACATTTGGCCACACGAAAAACATGTAATTGTAAGAAGTCCACTTTCGACTTAAGAACCAAATATCGGAAAAACAAATATTATTAACTTAAATTATTACATAATGTTTACGACATGGTAATAAGTGATATAAAAGGAATAATGAACTTGAAAAATGTTCTTAAGGATGTAGAAATTAACTCATGTTTATTATTCAGGATGTTAAGGAACGATCGAGTCAAGTCGGACCCGAGGTAAGGGATCCTACACCTCTCTTTCTTTTTAAGTACACTCTTTTATGTCATTCCTTTTAAGCTCATATTTCTTATGATTGGGGATGTTCATTTATATTACTCCTACTTTACTTATTATGTTCATATGATGAGAGACCCTATTACCTCTCATCAATCCATTTTGGAAGTTTTGAGTGGCGCCGTTAGGCTGCCGAATTTTCGTAAGGGATTTTTCATCTCACTTTTATTCTTGTGAGATTTATGGTACATTTGCCACAAATTCCATTGAGTGGTGTATTTACTTCCCATTATTCTACTCTTTGTGTAATATAATTTCTTTTATGAGTATTTACATCAATGATATATTGTCCTTCTTTCATGTGGTGTATGTTTTGAAAGATACCCAAGTCGGTAAGGGAACCTTTCACCCTCCTCTTTTTTTAAAAGACTTCTTTTGTTGGGTCTTTTAATTTACATATTGTTATGTTGGGATATGTTCTCATATACCCTTATTAATGTAAATTTTATTTCCAAGTGATGAGATACACTTTTTATCTCTCATGAACTCATTTTGATGTGATGCCGTTAGGCTGTCAAGTGAACTTTTTAACCCAATTTCGATTTCTTTGGGTTCAACATGTAGTCATTGAATATGTCATCCATTGAATATGTGTGAATGAACTTTTATTGTTTTACACTTAATATCCACTTATATCGGGTGTATTTATATTTGTCACACATATTTTTGAGATTGATTTGTCCTTAATTTAAGGATTCCTTCTTCATAAGGGATTTCATCACATTTGACATTTCTATTGAGGGTTCATTGTTGTTATGCACCAATTCACTCTTATATGGTGTATATACTATCCTTTGGAGTATTATATCATGAATCCATTTATTCTCATGATATTATAAAGTTCTAACTAAATTTTATTCCTCAATTATTGTATTCAAGTGTCACTAATTTTGGTAAAACCCCTTTAACCAAAATATCGTTTTAAATGTTTTAATTATTTGTTCTTATTAATATCCATGTTTTCAAAATGGTTTTAAGGATTTATTTATATGGATATTAATGGTTTAAAATTTTAATCTTCAAGGTGGTATGGGACACTTTGATTCAAAAATCTCTTTATTAAATGTTTTAAATGGTTTTGAAATGGTTTTTTAATGGATTCATTATTTGAATATCCTAAAATGTTATATTGTGATTGAAATGTGGAAATGTTATGTTTCCTTTATACATGTTTTATGTGATACGATTATGTTATGGTTCTTGGGAATTGTTATGAAGAACGGGTGGTTCCGTGATAAACTAAGGGCGGGTGAGCCCGATATAGCTCTCCAATGTATTGGGTAAAGCGAAGGAGTAAAACGTTAAGGTTTCTCCGAAGAGATTTAGGGAATATACTGTGATGGGTATTCCATACGTAACCAAGAGGGTTACTCCCTACGTAAGAATATTATGAATGCCTCAAGTTTCCTTTATGTCTTTTGTTTTCTATGATTTATTCATTATTTTATATGCCTATGTTTTATGGGTAAAGTATGATTTCATTCTAATGTATATATGAACTCATGTTTCCTTTCCATATTTTTTATAACTCTTACTGAGCTTTTTATGCTCATCCCAAGTTTTTGAAATGTTTTTCAAAGGTCAAGGGAAAGGTACATGATAAGATGATAGAGTCAAGGATGAGTCAATAAAGAATCCATGTTTTATTTTAAATATGTCTCCGTTGTTTGGGAAGAATGAATCATGTCTTTTATGTAACCACTTTGTTTAAAGGTGGAATGTAATGCAAGTTTCAAGATCAAATTCTCTAAAACTCTAAACCTGAAAAGATCCTCATTGTGTAATCTTGTGATAACTCAAGATTATGTAAGGTTTAAGGCCGGGGCCTTATAGTTGGTATCAAAGGTCGGTTTAGATAATTTTAGAGGTTAGGGTATTCTTTAAGCATAAGTGACATTACCATAATGGTTAGGATTTCAGAAAGAGTCCTAGTTTTAGATAAAGTGAATGAGTAAGTATATCTTAGTGTTTATCTTACTCATTAGTACATGATGGTTTTGTTGATATACTCACACTGACCTTTTTGGTTTTAGTAAATGGCTGGATCTAGCAGGCACCAAAGTAACAATGGATGTGAAGGAAACTGTGACAGTTGTTTGAGCAAGCAACTGAATGATATGGGAGCTGCAATGAGAACTCTGGTGATTTTCCTCAACCAACTATCTGGAGTCATGATTGACCACCTAAACCTTGGAGATTTCTCTAAGGCATCATATATGCAAGAAACAAATCCCTACGGATGTACAAGTAATAATCATAAAGGTAAGTGTGTTCAAAAACCTATGTGTCAAAGATGTGGAAAGAAACACCTAGGAAAATGTTTCAAAGGGACAGAAATATGCTATAGATGTGGAAATGAAGGTCATAAAGCAAGAACCTACCATGGAAAAAGGAAGCATCCAGTTTACTCGAGGAAAGGGAAAGAAGTTATGTCTGAGGGATCAATTGAATGTTTTAAATGTGGTGTGCATGGTCATTATGCAAACACATGTCATATGAAGAAGTTTCGTGAATGGGGTCACCAAGAGCGTACCAATATTCATTTACCAATACCTAATGCCATTCTGATTAAGGATGAAGAAACTGATAATGACCAATCAAAGGTATGTACTATTTCATGAATATTGTATTCCTATTTTGGAATCTTAGGATATGATTCATGATTTTGTTTGTAGGAAAGAGGTATTTCAGAATAAGTTGTAAAGGAATGGATAATGGATCATGAATAATGTTGAATGAGTAAGATGTCAACATATAAGGGATTCAAGAGTTATGGTGAAATTCTTAAGAGTATTAAGTCTCTTTTGATGATGGGGTTACATTAGAAGACTTTTTATATTATGTGTAACCCTGATGTTTAATATAGCAAAATTTTATTCAAGTAATAGTTATCTTTTCTTTTGTGGACATAGTTATAAAGAACCATTTGGGCTTATATGATCCTTACTTTTGAGGTAATTATGGGTTACTATATTTTATGATTGAAGTGAAAGGCATGAGATAAATTGAGGTTAAATTATGTTATGGTTATTTTTGATGATTTTATCCCTTTTTGGGGAATGATTTGAGAATTATATCGTTTTGGAAAAAGGACAACACTTAGACCATGTGACTACTCATCGCGTCGGACAAAGCTGCGGGAATCGAACCCACAACCAAAGTGCGACTGGTATTTATCGCCTACCACTGGACTACGTGAAGTCCCTGGTTAGTTTGACTGACTCTTTTTAGTTATATGATTTTATTAATTAAGAATAAGTTAATTTTGGGTTATTTATGAAAATGATTAACCTATCATGGAGGATATGTGATTAGGTTAATTACTTTTCAATACGAGACTTTAGAAGCAACTGATATTGTTTGGAGATAAATGTTACGATTTATCTTGGAAGACTATGCGACTAAATCCTTCAAATATTTGCGTTTCAATCTTATATTGGTTTACTTTGAAGAACTTTATGGAAAAAATGATTATAGAATGGTCCTCGTTGAACTTTGGGTTTTGTTGGAAAAGTTTTGGAGATTAAGAATATATTTTCTTTTTATAAAGGGTTTTCCTTTTCTGGATTATTTGATCTTGTAATAGCCTTTTTGGTTTTGGTTTTGGATAAAGACATTGGATGTATATAGTTCTATTTTGTGGATTAGGTGATTCTCCAGAAGTTGATTATAGTACTCTTAATGTGAACAAGTCTTCCTAAATACTCGTCTTTTGGAGAAAATATGAGTTTGTGTAAAGAATCTAATAAAAGTTGAAAGTCAATATGATATGTGATTATGTTTCCTTATGAATAAATTCCTCAATAAAAAATAACTTAAAACAAAAATGTTGTCTATTAACTTTTCCTACTTGGGAATCGAATACCGTTTAACCCATCAAAAGGTTGTGATTTTCTCATGGTTAACTCTCTCTTAAACATGTTTTCTATCACTCTCCATCAAAACAAGACCCTTTGTTTTTTCCTCCATGTCCATATTTTCATTCATGGAATCCTAGTATGGGTTAACTCGGGTGACCTCTATTCTTATCTTTCTTTATTTTAATGTGATTGTTTTACCGACTCTTGTTCCGATGTGGGACTTTCAAGGATGTTTCCTAGCGCAATTTTAAAATTGCGAGGACGCAATTCCCAAAAGGGGGGAAAGATGTAACACCCCAGGTAAATAAATAATATGATATTTCATATTTATCCATATTTGTGAATAAAATATTTAAATGACTTTAAAGGGGATGCTATGCTCGATGGCGTACCCAACACGCAACAACGAGTTTCTTGGGAATCTTACGTTGCACTCTAATAATAAAATAATATTATTTTAAATGGTAGTTAACATGTAGCCGTTGTAATGGTGGGAATGGATAGAAATAACTAAAATATGATTATATATGTTTTTAAATGTTTTTACATTTATCCAATAAATGATAGAGGCTTCAAATACGGAAAGAATTCAATTTTAGGCATATATGCCCTAGTTTTCACTAAAGGTTCACTTATCGCCTTTTGATGGAGAACCATCATTAAATATAGTTTTGTTCACTCTTATACATTCTATTGGACCAAATAAAACTCTTCTTAATAATCGGGACATCAAAATTTACTTTGTGTAAATTTTTTGTATCTTTCCGATAATGTTCATTTTTTTAATGAATAGTGTAAAATGTTGTATTTAATTCAAAAACCTCTTTTTAATCTAATTTATTTATATTATTAGATTATATTTTGAATTGGTTTTCAAGAGAAATTAGAAAATATTTTTACCATTAAATCCAATAGTGGTCGTTGGAATTAATTTCACTTTGAAATCAGACTTAAACTAGTGTCAATCTGTTGATACTTATTGTTTTATAAAAACGCGCTATTTGCTCTGACAGCGGGAATTAATTATTAAATTAATTAATGTGACTAATATGTTTTGAATTTTTTAAAACGGACTTCATTTTTTAATTCGGAATATCAAATAAAGCTTAGGGTGAAGTTTTGGTATTTTTCTGAAAAACTCCAATTTTTTATGAATAGTGAAACCACTAAGTGGTAATCAAGCAAACTGATTTTTCAGTTAAATGAAAGTTTACCACTAATGTGTATTGAATTTTGAAAATCCGACATACATGGTTGTCATTAGTATGTAAAATGTGGTTCAATGGGATGAAAATAATTTTTTGGTGAATAGTAACTTATTAAGTTTTTAATCGCGATTAGTGGTAATTAGTGTAATTTAAGGTAAAAATGATATTATAAGAATGTGAAAACACCATGACACTTGTCCTACACCTATTGGGTGAGTCTTGGCCGACCAAGACAAGCCATGGGCCAACTTGGGGACCCCATGGATCCACTTTGGTTGGGAAATGACATAAATAACTTTTTATTTAATGTAAAAGTAAAAATGACACAAATATGATATGTTTTACTAATACAATTTTTAAGTGGGGTTATAAAAGTCATCATTTTGATTATAAATAGTCATTGGAAAGCTAAAAAGATTTCCTAAATAATAGTATTTGTTTTATAATTTTTAGACATTAAATAAATTAAATTATGTATGACATAATAATGATGCAGCGATGACATCATTATTTGACGATTTAAATAAAATGGAAAGATAATGTAAAATCTATGAACTACACATGTCCAAAACTTATTGTATGAGTGGATTTAGAAGCCTTACCACCTTATCCACGAATTATATCAATTTGGGTCCTTCTAAAACCGAAACACAATTTCAAATAAAGTAATATTTCTTAATTTCCAAAATTGCCCCTCCTTTCCTCTTATAAAAGGCCCCCACCTCTACCTCATTTCACACCCTCCTCAAGCCTTTGGCTCGGCCAAACCCTGCCCATTTACTCTCTCCACATACCTCTCCTCATCCTAGAGGATTCCCTTTGGGCATAATCCATTCAGAGGAAGCCTTTAGGCTCAAATCAAAAGGAGTTACACTTTTAAAGGTAATTCATTCTCTCATGTTCATTTGTTTTATTTTGCTTCTCCAACCCCCTAAACTCTTTATTTATTTCTTTTGTAACAACACCAGTATCTTATATATACTAGGATGTTGTTATATGATTTATTCATGCTACACTTTTACACAACTACATCAAATGGTTAAAGAACATACGGTTTCCGTGGATGGCGAAAATTGTGCCTCCCGAAACGATGATTGTTCAATACTCATTTAACACCATCAAAGGTGGCCATTATGATGTCACAATTTTTATATATGATATATAATATGTTTATGTTTTACTTATGCTTCTTTATTTTTCATTTGTGTCTTACCTTTATGGCTTCCATTATGTGTATACGCGATATCTTCATTTAAGGAAGTGCGGACTACTGCCCCCTCAAAGTGATTTGATTCGTTAAATACCATATGTGGGATGTATAAAGGATGGAACTATGATATTATATATGATATTATACTGGAATTATAATACACCTTTATATCATTATGATTCCATTCTATAAAATATGAAATAGAAATGAAAGTAGCGTTCATGCGTACGTACGGATTACCGTCTCCATGAACAGTGCATTTCATTTCTTACCTCTAAATGATTATGTAATGTTATAAATGCATGAATGTACTGGATATATATTAAATATATGATATCAAAATGTTGAATAAAATTCTGTATATAATAAAAATTTGGCCACACGACCAACATGTAATTGTAATAAGTCCACTTTCGACTTAAGAACCAAATATCGGAAAAACAAATATTATTAACTTAAATTATTACATAATGTTTATGACATGGTAATAAGTGATATAAAAGGAATAATGAACTTTAAAAAGGTTCTTAAGGATGCAGAAATTAACTCAAGTTTATTATTCAGGATGTTAAAGAACGATCGAGTCAAGTCGGACCCGAGGTAAGGGATCCTACACCTCTCTTTCTTTTTAAGTACACTCTTTTATGTCATTCCTTTTAAGCTCACATTTCTTATGATTGGGGATGTTCTTTTATATTAATCCTACTTTACTTATTATGTTCATATGATTAGAGACCCTATTACCTCTCATCAATCCATTTTGGATGTTTTGAGTGGCGTCGTTAGGCTGCCGAATTTTCGTAAGGGATTTTTCATCTCACTTTTATTCTCGTGAGATTTATGGTACATTTGCCAAAAATTCCATTGAGTGGTGTATGTACTGCCCATTATTCTACTATTTGTGTAATATAATTTCTTTTATGAGTATTTACATAAATGATCTATTGTCCTTCTTTCATGTGGTGTATGTTTTGAAAGATACCCAAGTCGGTAAGGGAACCTTTCACCCTCCTCTTTTTTTAAAAGACTTCTTTTGTTGGGTCTTTTAATTTACATATTGTTATGTTGGGATATGTTCTCATATACCCTTATTAATGTAAATTTTATGTCCAAGTGATGAGATACACTTTTTATCTCTCATCAACTCATTTTGATATGATGTCGTTAGGCTGTCAAGGGAACTTTTTAACCCAATTTCGATTTCTTTGGGTTCAACATGTAGTCATTGAATATGTCATCCATTGAATATGTGTGAATGACCTTTTATTGTTTTACAATTAATATCCACTTTTATTGGGTGTATTTATATTTGTCACACATATTTTTGAGATTTATTTGTCCTTAATTTAAGGATACCTTCCTTATAAGGGATTTCATCACATTTGACATTTCTATTGAGGGTTCATTGTTGTTATGCACCAATTCACTCTTATATGGTGTATATACTGTCCTTTGGAGTATTATATCATGAATAAATTTATTTTCATGATATTATAATGTTATAACTAAATGTTATTCCTCAATTATTGTATTCATGTGTCACTAATTTTGGTAAAACCCCTTTAACCAAAATATCGTTTTAAATGTTTTAATTATTTGTTCTTATTAATATCCATGTTTTCAAAATGGTTTTAAGGATTTATTTATATGGATATTAATGGTTTAAAATTTTAAGCTTCAAGGTGGTATGGGACACTTTGATTCAAAAATATCTTTATTAACTGTTTTAAATGGTTTTGAAATGGTTTTTTAATGGATTCATTATTTGAATATCCTAAAATGTTATATTGTGATTGAAATGTGGAAATGTTATGTTTCCTTTATTCATGTTTTATGTGATATGATTATGTTATGGTTCGTGGGTATTGTTATGAAGAACGGGTGGTTCCGTGATAAACTAAGGGCGGGTGAGCCCGATATAGCTCTCCAATGCATTGGGTAACGCGAAGGAGTAAAACGTTAAGGTTTCTCCAAAGAGATTTAGGGAATATACTGTGATGGGTATTCCATACGTAACCAAGAGGGTTACTCCCTACGTAAGAATTTTATGAATGCCTCAAGTTTCCTTTATGTCTTATGTTTTCTATGATTTATTCATTATTTTATATGCATATGTTTTATGGGTAAAGTATGATTTCATTCTAATGTATATATGAACTCATGTTTCCTTTCCATATTTTTTATAACTCTTACTGAGCTTTTTATGCTCATCCCACGTTTTTGAAATGTTTTTCACAGGTCTAGGGAAAGGTACATGATAAGATGATAGAGTCAAGGATGAGTCAAGAAAGAATCCAAGTTTTATTTTAAATATGTCTCCGTTGTTGGGAAGAATGATTCATGTCTTTTATGTAACCACTTTTTTTAAAGGTGGAATGTAATGCAAGTTTCAAGATCTAATTCTCTAAAACTCTAAACCTGAAAAGATCCTCAATGTGTAATCTTGTAATAACTCAAGATTATGTAAGGTTTAAGGTCGGGGCCTTATATCGAATGTCCACATAGTAAAGTTATTCCTTTAATTAATTTGTGTCCAATATTCTCCAAAAATGTTATCAATAGGGTCTATTCCTGATAGCTGACTATCACTGACCCATGCCAATACCCATACTTCTGTACTTCCCAACATGATGGAATAACCACTATGAACCTATGTAACTAAATTTGTACCCACATATCTCGGAGCTCACCCATACCAAGACATTCTTAGAATTGGTTGACTCTTGTGCCCACTACTGTAGTGGTTTCCCCTGATTCCCTCATGCATCTTTTTATCTATAGTAATTTTTGTGGTAAACTCTCAAAAATGTAATCAAATTCTAAAATATGAATTGAAAATATCAAATTATACTTCTTGTAGTATTCATGCAAATCTGAAATAATTATTCTTGAAATAAAATATTTTTTCATAAATTTATAATTCAACTAATATTTCATCATGTATCTAAATATAATAATGGTATTAGTTGATCCTCTTTTATGTCTATATTATCATGGTATTATTTAGATTATTATAATAATGTTAATTTCATAATCTTCCTTAACACCAATTTTATCCATTCAAAATTATATTCAATAAACAATAATATTATATATATATTTTTTCATACATGAAATACAATGACAGAAAATGATTCCATTAAAATTATCCATACATCACCACTTCACATATTTTCCCCTTGAAAAAAATTGAAACACTTTTTTCAAATAGTACCATCCATTTTCTCTTGATGTAAATATCTTATCAAACCATTGAATTCATTATGTTTTTTTAAATTATTCACTCCCACATTGATATTCAAATTCCATGGTTATGTGGTTTGTTATAATTTATTTTTAATAGGGCTCTTCTCCCTTAAAAAATGAATGACATCACAAGATACATGGAAAATATCCTTTTGTTAATCAATTATAAGTCTACATGGGTTATCCTGATGTAGAAAAAAGAAACATTTAACCATGGTTATATAATCTATCCATAAGATACACACATTTAATACCATTATCAAAAATCATAAAATCTACTTTATGGGTTTTAAATAAACTAATTTATTACTGAAAAGAAAAATGTTATACACACTACAAAAAACCAAAAAAAGTTTCTACTGCACACGAATAACTCCACATTTTCCTTTTATTTTCATACACCAAGAACTACCCCTAAATGAATAAAATTTTGAATTATATTCAAAAGTATGATCGGTATACTTTAATTCTCAGTAATTATCCCCCTAAAGTAGTGCACTAATGTTATGAATTATTGAATTTTTACAGTAACAAATATCTATAAAAGAATATATCAAGATTTCTAGAAATGAAAGCTATATACTTCTCCATCAATGACTAAAAAATTAGTACAAAACAATAATTGAGAAAAAGGAGTAACCACTTATCTCACAATTAGAAACATTAATGGAGCGATTATTCTCTCATACTCATTTTCATTTTCAGTCTAAGACAATTATGGGATTTTCTATATTTTTATATAGTCTTAATGAATTGTATAAATATCTATATCCATTAAATATGATTCTCATGTAGAGTAGTTTAATACTTCTAAGGCATTATAGAATGCCTTATAGGATATAGTTCATACACCTATTTTCCATGATTCATGGATCTTATTAGTGAATCTTAATTTTTTAATCATGTACAATTGGTTAAGACTACCGAAACAAAAAAAAATTTATTTACTATAATCTTTTGGTTCTAACATTTATTCTAATATTATATTATCTATTCCTTAGAATATCTCTCTCATGGTTCCTAACAATTTTAGGTAATGGAAATATGAATAAATAAATTATAATATTTTTTTAGAAACCTTCAATAAAAACAAAAAAATTTAAAAAAATTGTATTAATGGGTGGATTCTTGATTTTTCATTTTATGGCGTTCTTATCTTGATGTCAAGTAAGACATCTTTTTCTGGGTGAGTTTTGATCTTATTGGATTAATCCCCTATTTTTTTGAATAAGAATAATTCATTTAATATTTCTTTTCCCAAATAGCATAAAATTTATTTTTAATATCATCATTGTTAGAAAAAAGATTTAGTTTTTTTCTATGTAAATTTATTCTCACCTACAAGTGGTTTCTTGACTTTTTATTTTAAAGAATTGGTATAGTATCCAATATTTATAATAATCTAATAAAAAAAGAAGAAATATTAATGTTATCAAGAAATATATTATCCTATTATTTCCATTTATTCATCATATATTTGATAAAATATTCTTATTTTTCTTCTCTGAACTTGTTCTTCTTCCATGGTGTAGAAAAATATCAATTTATAGAAAAAAATATCTACCATATTACTTAATTAAAAGTATAGATAATATAGAATTGAATAATTTTGCTCAAATTCAATATTTCTTTTGATTTCAAACCATCTATAACACAATTAAAATTTACAGCATTGGATTCTTATTATCATAAATTCTAAAACCAGTGGCATTTGGCTTTTCATTTCATCATTATATGGTGTAATTATCCACGAGTCATTATATTACATTTTAAATTCATAATATCATACAAATTACTAAAATCATGGGAAAATAATTATTCACATTGAATATGTTTATACCTATGGATTTTTATAGAATTATAGAGTTTCTTGTATATCATGTAATTTCATGCAACATTACTTTCTTCATGAGTATGACCTTTATAATTTATAATTCTTGTATCGTATAATTGTAATTTATATTCATGAAATTTATAGTGTAGGAGTATTATTTTTATCTTAATTATCAATTTATTTTGTGTTTAACTTCATTTTAAAACATATATTCATTATGAAACAACACAACTTGAAATATTTGTTTAACTAAATGAATATTCTTGAAAATCATGTGAAAAAAGCATCTCAAACTCGCCTGGATATTTGGATGTCATTATATAATTATTTAAAGTGAAAATTAATTATCGACTTATTTAAACAGACCATGAAATCATTTTGAACTAATGTACACTAGATACAAAATCACAGTGTTGAACTATTGATGGTTGAGTATGGGTTTGGTCGATAAAGGTGACGGGTCATGTTGAACGGATGATCCACAATGATTAAATCAAGAAACTCTCATTATTATATTTGTTATAATATATTATACAGTAATGATAACATAGTGATCCTAATATAAATCTCTACATATTCAGACACTAAATATTATTACTCAACATCCCGTTATCTCAACCGAATTAAGTACCAAGGTCCACTTCAGATCCCACAATGGCACAGACCTATGTTAGATCCTCTATAACCGTGAATCCCATAACATTGGTACTATAACTCTATTAAAATTTTCCTTCGTATGATAAAATTGAAATTTCTATATAGGAAGTCCACCATTTTATTTCTTCGAGTCTTTGGTCGACACGAGTTCCCACCTTAGTAGTGGATTCACCTAGTTCCCTTCATCATCTTATTGGATATCCGTATTTTTATGGTAAACAGACAAATACGATTCTTATTATCAAGTTGAAAAAAAACTCCCAATGTATTATTCCCATATTCTTCATTAAATTTTTGATGAATTATTTTCTAAATAATAAAATTTTACATATATTTCTCTTGCTTAAATAATTCTTCATGAAAATAATTCTTTTCAAGGTTTTCATTAAATCCTTAGGTAATCCTATATTAGAAATTTCTTCTTTACTATCTTTTGAAAATGTGAACTTTATCAAAATCCATAGATCTTGTATTTTTCATTTAATATCTACTTAAAACAACATTATAATTTCATGGAGAATTATTCGTCCACGAAATCCAATAAAAATAAATAACTCTATAACAATTCGTAACGTTTAACAGCTTCACACATTGATCCATTAAAAAAATTAAACACATGGTTTATATTAATATCACAACATATTCATTTCATTCTTAACACCTTATATTTAATATTGGTCATTTACAGTAATGTTCAATTCAAATCCTTTATAATTATTCCTAAATAAAACTTTCCATTTCCAAGAATATCCTTCCTAGGAATGTAAAAATAGTTGTGTAGTAAGGACACACTCACCATACACCAAAATTATGATCAATATATACTCAAAAAACACTTTTTGGGGTTTTTACCCTTAGATGAATCTATGAATGAACCAACATTATGTATAGTAACTAGACTTGGATGTTAATCTCTGAAAAAAAATTTATTCTTTACCATAACCTAAGAAATTATTTTTTACATCGGATTATCCTAAGTGCTATTCAAATTTTTTTCTCATATTTGTTTCCAATGGTAACTAAATTATTATTTTATACCATGTATAATTTTCTATAAATTTCAAAAATAAATAACACATTTAATTAGCTGAATATTTAAAACATGGAATTATAAAACACAAAAAAAATTCATATAGTTCATGTATTTTGGATGCATAGATTAATTATCAATAACTTCTTACGTGATCCAATTAATCTTCCACTACGTCCATTATTATTAGCACCATTCTTAAAAAAACATACTTACAACCTTTCATAAAAATTTGGGAAAAGGAAACATAACAAAGTGTGAGAAATAATGTTTATTAAGGGTAATGAAGGGAAATATCAATGATCACATAAGTATAACATGATCGAAAGGTTATGAGAACTATAGTGTAATATTCGACTTCCATAACATTCATATTAAAGATCATATTAATGATTCAAAATATAATAATTCGGGGTTCATAATTCTTGAATCTTATTGGAATTAAAGAAAAGTACCCATTATAGAATAATACTAGCATAAGACATTCGTTTTTGGAATATACATAAGCATAGAAAATGATTTCCTTTGTCATGGATCATAACAATGAATATCATTATAGATTGATTTCAATGACAATTCCATAAGATATTTATTCAATGTTCACTCATAGTAATATCATTATAGATTAATTACCTTACAAAACATAGTACACTACCCATTCAATTAATTATTGTCACATGAGATACCCATCATTGCCAAATTTATTAGAGAGATATATAATTATATGAAATCACTACACAATGTGAAATTCATATATTTGTTCCTACATGGTCATAAAAATCATAATTTCGAAACATTTAGAGTGTAAAATATGTTCTCAAACATATTATCCTAACATAATAATGGAATCGAGTATTTTTATTACATAATATTTTTATTACATTGAACAAAACAAATGATGTAATGTCCCAGTTCCGGAAGCCACCCAGAGGCGCCCCGTACCCGGTTGGTCACATGGTTTCATGTGAATTTCCCCGAATTCCAGAGTCTAACAACAAGTAGCGATGTCCTTGGGTGTGATAGTGGAGATACTATGCCCCCATTTTAAGAGTAACACAGGGGAATTAAAACAGATAGCAATAAAATAAATAGTAATAATACTATACCAAAAGTTAATAATTAAAGTAATAAAGAGCTGGAGCTCACATATAAAAATGATGAATGACACATATGTCTAGAATGGCATCCAAAAAAATTACAATGTTTTAATATAGTATAGATCCAAAGTACAAATGAAAATAAGTAAATTTCTCCACAGCATCGCAAGCCTCTGTTTAGTCACACGATCTCCTACTCAACAACAATCAAGAACTTGAAGTAGAAGGACACTTGAACTTATCTAGATCTGCAACAATATAATATGTTTGGTCCCAAAATCATGACCCAAATAGGGTTTGATAGGATCCCTATAAGTAAAACACCCAATGATGTGTGCATAACAGTCAGTGAATATATATGGTAAGAAATAAAGAAAAGGAAGAAGTAAACAGGGAAGTACACATAATTACAATCCTACAAATTCAATTGAATTCATTTTCATATATCATATAAGAACCTAATCACAAAAAGGTAATCCTCTGGGAAATACTCATAACCAATACCCTATGGTACAAACAAAAAAACACAAGAAACCATCTGGGAAGTAACCACAGTCTAACACCTTTCGTTCAGCTTTAGCAAAGACACTCTGAGGAAGCACTCAATGTCAATCCCCCTTGTGGTCTTGTATCGAATTATAATAGGAACTCTGAGGAAGAACACAATGTCCAATTCCCCATATGTCCCATATTGAGGAAAATATAGACACTATTTGGGAACATGATGTTTATCCCACCTATGGTCTCACAATGTAGTAGTAAACTGGCACTCTGTAGAAGCCCTCAACATCCATTCAACATATGGTCTACTACACTAGGTTATCACGACCATGTGTAAGTCAGTCATGCATAATCGATATGTGGCATCCAAAGTAAACCTCAAGAACTAATTGAATGAACAATATACATCATCTCACAACATGTCAGATAATAATCACTTCATTCAATCAATACTAGGCATGGAAAGAATGTATCCTAACCAGCAAGCTAGATGAAACGGTTAAAACAAGAAATCATGAGAAAAACATCCATATAATGGATAATTTAACACTATTAACACAAAATTAACCTTTATCCAGATGAACAAGTCATAATAAGAAATAACAGGGCTAAAAACCATATACACACAATACACCATTCTTGGGTATTGTGAACTTTTTCACATAAAATTCAATGACTATCTATGATAAGGCACAAACCACATACCTCATCGTCGTGAGATTGATATACAAGAATGTATGAGCTTGAATTTTCATAGAATGTTGTAGATCTACCAAAATTTTAAAAACGTTCAACCAAGAAAATCTCATAAAATAGATGAAATCAGAAGATTAAGTTATAGAAGAAGGAAGAAATCACTGTGGAGATTCCAATGCAATAAACGGTTGTAGATTCAGAGAATTAACGGAGAGTAGGGGTCTCATGGAATATTTGTTTCCATACAGATGCTCCTAGATGAGATAGACGGAGAAGAAGTACATTCTGTGTGTCAGACGCGACCCCTATATATATAATGAATAAAAATAAATTACACGACATGTTCTTTAAAATTACATGAAATGGTCTTTCCTGTTTCGGCCTCCGCTTTAGGCAGTCTCCAGGTTTCCACACACAGCAATGTACTCAGCCATTACACGTCTAGTACATGGTCACCCGCATCCACCAAGTACCTAGTATGTTCTTAAAGTACATGGCATGTTCTCATAAAATTTAAAGAAACCTTTATTGTTCTAACAAACAACCAGAAAAAAACGTACCTAAAAAGAAGATCCAGGTTATTAAAACTCCCTCGTAAAGATATTCTTCCATGAATTTCCCCATCAAGGGGAGTAGAAGAAGAATCCTCGAAAATCTCTTGGCACTACGATCGTATGCTGGAATCCCTCTCCCATGTCTAGTCCTGCACCCACCAGTGGTTACATTGAACACGTATCAGAGGAAAAGACCAGCCACAGAGAATCAATGAACTTTGATTAACAATCAAGATAGAACTCTGGTAAAATGAGGTTTCCACCTCTAACTCGACCTATCCAGGTTGAAAAACATGAGACAGGTCTGAGAAGTAACCCAAAATCTATGAAATGTGAAAGATGTCGTGCATAGCTTGGTACCTCTGAGGTAACTACAATCTATTGGAAACTACCCCGAATCTCTCCAAAACCACAAAGGGCCCAACATACCGCTGTAAAAGCTTACCCTTCCCTATAATCCTCATATGTCTATCCTTTGTGTTACCAGTAGGAAAAACTAATCTCTGACCTCGAACTCTAGAGGTCGTCTCCATCGATCAGTGTAAGACTTATATCTTGATTGTGTAGTATCAATCGTCTTGAAAATAATCTCTATCTTCGTGGTGGTCTCCTAGACAGGGCAAGGCCCCAATATAGATTCCTCTCCAACCTCCAACAAGCATAAGGGTGATTTACATAGCCTACCATATAGGGCCTTGTAAGGTTCCTTTATAATAGTTTCATGAATACAATTATTTTGGGAAAACTCCACAAGAGGTATGTTCTTCTCCCAACGACCTCCAAAATCTTGTATGCATGCTCGAAGAATGTCTTAAAAAACCTAAATCGTACACTCAGACATGACATATATCTGGGGATGGTATTCTGTACTCATAAGTACCTGTGTACCCAAAGCCTTCTGTAATCCTTCCAGACCCGATAAGTAAAGCGTCCATCCCTATCGGGAACAATGGAGTGTGGAACAACATGAAAATGTACAATCTATTAGATGTACAGGATCACATGCTCCTAAACACTAATATTCTCCTTGATCAACAACATTTGAGAAACCTTCATGAGATTATCTATGACAACCTATATTGCATCATTCTCTCGAGGTGACCTCAACAAACCTGTCACAAAATACATTGCGACACTATTCCACTTCCACTCAAGAATGGGTAAATATTGTAAAATCCATACTATTTCATGATGATCAGCCTTCAACAACTGATAGGTGAAACACCTCATGAAAAAACCAGCTAAATATCTCTTCATACCTGGCCACCAATACTGACGGTGTCGATCTCGATACATCTTGGTGACACTAGGGTGAATTTCCCAAACTGAGGAATGAATTTCTTCCATCAGATCCTTGCATATGTCAAATGGAACCCACATGAATCCATGAAAACACATGATCTAATCCTCTCATACGATCCATCCAGGTATAGGGTTCTCTCCTGAAATACTCTCTCATACGACTAGGCCTTCTAAATCTGATAGTTGCCTCATTAGAACTCGTTCAAGAAGAGTAAAGTTAACAAATAAGAAGATTGAAATGTCTGCCCTTGTCTGTCATGCACCTCCAAATGCATCTCAGAGAATAGAGCCATAAGCTGCCACTCTCTACTGGACTCCCGAACTACCTGTTTCCGAGTCCTCCTGCTCAACGCATCCTCCACTGTGTTGCCTTTCCTATGCATGTACAAAAGCTCAATTTCAAGGGACAGAAGGTACTCAACCCACCTTCGTTGTATCAAATTTAAAACACTATGAGTGATGATATACATTAGACTTTTTTTTCTTAGGGATACCAAAAAAATGATCTCCTAGAATGTAGTGTCTCCAACCGCGTAATGCATGGACAACTGCAGCCAGCTTGAGATTGTGCAACATGTAATTTCTCTCATGTGGCCTCAACTGTTGAGATCTGTACTAAACTGCTCCTTCTCCCTATATAAGCAATGTTACCAGCCTGCTACCTAATGAATCATAGTAATAAATATAGCTCTTGCCCGATACTGGAAATGCTAGTATTAGTACTGAATTCAACCTCCCTTTCAGCTCGAGAAAGGCTGATTCCAAAAAATATGACAACAAGTACTTCACACCCTTCTTAGATAGGCATGATAGTGGAACTGCTAGGAGTGAAACGTCCTAAATAAAATTTCTATAGTATCAATCTATCCCTAGATTACTCCATACCTCAATGAAATTCTTTGGATGATATAAAGAAACCATTACTCTCACTTTCTCTAGGTCTATTGATAATCCTGTATTTGAGATAACATGGACGAAGTTGTGAAATTGGTCCATCCCAAAGTGGAATTTTGAGGGCATAAAACATAACTAGTTATCTCTCAATGAACTCCAAATGATCTAAATATGGGTAGCATGTTTGTGTCGAGTGTGAGAGTATACCAAGATATCATCCATGAAGATTACTATGCATGAATCCATGTATGTATGGAACACTCGGTTCATCAGTTCCATGAAGACTGTAAGAGAGTTTGTGAGAACGAATGACATAACCACATACTCTTTAGACCATAGTTACTGTGAAAGGTTGTAAGAGTTACATCTGATTGTCTAACGTGAAAATAATGGAAAGAATACCTCATGTAAATTTTCACGAACACTTGGGCTTCATGAAGTATATCAAAGATATCATTACTCCTCAGCAAGGGAAACTGATTCCTTACTATCAACATGTTAAACAAATGATAATCCACAGAATTTCTAAGGGTAATGTCTACCTTCTTCGTAAATAGGACCGTCGAACCCCAAAGAGAAGTAGTGGGTCAAATGAAACCCATTGACTGCAACTCCTCCAACTACTTCTTGAGCACCCACAAATCTTTTGTATCCATATTATATGTATGAATAGACACCATGGCCACTCCTGGAACAAGATAAATAGAAATGTGAAGCTCTCACTACGGAGGAAAACTTGTAATTTCCTTTGGAAAGACATCCCTGAAATGATCCACCGCTGGAGGAAATCTCATATGTTAGGTCCCATGGTTTTCCAAATATATACTACAAATCAGGGTTGTAATTCTTCCCAACCCATGATGCACGGGTCCTAGTCTACTTTCCTAGATATCCCACTCACCCTTATAAAAAATGATCTACCATTTGGTGATATAAAACTCACCCTACAACAATAGAAATTGACATATTCCTAGAGGGGAACTAAACAATCCTTTCTAAGAATGATGGAATAGCCTGTCATCTTAGTGATATATAGGTCCCATAAGATTTTCCACCCACCACCCTCTAGAGGTAACTCCTTGAACTACCATACACTAGTCATTCTTGTACCCAATGGGCTATCTAACGTTAGGAAATCATCATAAGAAAGGATATAGAGCTCAAGGCTCTCCACAATAGAAACAGATATAAAGCTATGGGAAGCCACTTTATCCAAAAGAGAAAAAGCTAAAACTGATGAAAATATGATCGTACCTCGAACTGTTGAGGGTCCAGGATCATGCTCCTGCTGGGTCTACTCCACCACAATAGTCTAACCAGCACCATGAACCTATGACCCTTACTGACAACCCTGTGTTGATCCACCATTCTGTCGCTAAAATCCTAGTGATTGGATACCCCATTTGCGACCTCCACCTCGGCCTGAATGACCAGATGAACTCCAATTCCCTAGCTGATGTGAAAGGGGTGGTGATGTTCTTAAATGAGGAGTCATAGGATAACCCCTATATCCTGCTACCAGTGAAAAAAACAGAAAAAAACGATGAGGATGACCCATCATGTCGCAAGATCGACACTCCACCGGGTCTCTCACACAATGTGGCCAAGTAAGCCAGCTCATCCCGCACTAGTAGAACACCCCCTAGAAACCATAATACATATCTTGTTTCCTCGTATCTCTATCCATAGACTCCCAACGGCGCTTCCTACTATCATTAAAAGGGATTGCAACTCCGTATGTCAAACCCACTAGCTCACAACTCATGAATCCTTAACATTGCACTCCGTGATCTGCGCCTGTCTGACTATAGAAGGGATAGAAGTAAACCTGAAGATGTTCACCTAAGATCAGATGTCGTTCTTGGGACCATACACAAACATCCTTTCCAAGAATATCTAATCACCTCCTTGGATATGCATGAAGCACTGCAACTCTCGGAAACGAGAACAGTACTCCATTAATTAGGGAGTAACCTATTATAGACTCATGAACACTCGGGCTTGATCGGACCTCAATTTTTCTGGGTAGAAGAGGTCATAGAAGGCATGTTGGAACTCATCCCACAACATAACCTGCTGGCACCCCCCTATGAGATCACATCCCATCATCTCTTTACAGAGTCTCGTAGCATGTATGCAGAAAGATTCACCCTCCTCTTTGGAGGCATCTCCTGTTGGTCGATGACAGAGATCATGGTTTCTAACCATGACTCTACAGCCTGAGGTCCCCTATCACCTATGAAGGTGGGAGGATCATGCTGCTAGAAAACCCACATCAACTCTTCCATAGACGGGGTATGATATGGTACTCATCAAAAGTTCTGCATGAACCTCATAATTACCTCTTGGAACTATGTGTCAGAACCTGTGTCTAGAATCATGGCTAGTGCCAAGACAATCACAAGTGGAGAATCTATTATTAGTCCCTGATCATCCATATCCGATGTCTGATCATTTCCCTGCAACTGGCGGACAACCGGAGGATGTCCCGGTTGCATGACTATACAAGGTGAAGAGGAAACCTTAGACCAACATTAAAAAGGACTGAAACATAGAAGTGTAATATAATAAAAAGAGAAAGAAATTTTTTTTTCAAACAAGGATATATGGTGTGTATAATTCCTACATGGCGTGTTCCCTTAATCCTTCACATTAAGTGTACTTTTTCCGACCCAGGTCGTGTAACACCCCATACACACATCAGGTTGTCCTAACACACACCAAAAACATGAATCATCTTTACCAACCCAAGTTCTTCCACACGGCTAGGCCACATGGTGTTCCTAGAACATGACTACATGGTTTTTTAGTTCTAGAAACAACATGTAATAGATGAAATTCACCAGCCCGTGTTGTTATTCAGATAGACTGTTACACATCTTACTCTATATGGAGGGTTCCAGATAGACCCGACATGCTTAAACTAGGTTTTGTCCCTATGGGTCGTCAGTCACATGGGTGGACGCATAGTCTACACAACACGACATGTACAACAAGTACACATTATATTCCCCCAGATATTTACCAACCTCATGTCTCTGACCTCACAAACAATGAAACAATTAGAGACTACATGGTGTGTACTTACAGTACATGGTGTGTACTTATGTAAAACAATTCCTTCCTGAACAGAAGGACAAATGGCATTTATTCATCGTTACATGCCATGTATGTTGGTTTTTTTCCAGACAGTAAGCCCCAGAAACTACTCTGGAACCCAGAAAACACTGAAACAAACAATGATGTGCCAAATTTTGATCATTGGGGGCCCATACTCCATGTGAATCAAATCTTGGCATCTTATACATGTTTTATATAAACATAACAGAGTAATGATCCACCAACATCTGGTCCATGAGTGCCCATAACACCTCAAGAGCCAATCTATGGAATTCATTCAAAATAAATATTACATATTATTAATACCCTATCAAATTTTAGGTATTTTATCAAGGAATCTATCAAAACATCATGCATATCTAACACAACATCTATCAAAACAACATGAAATCCGTAATGCACCATAAATGGCATGGGAAGAATGCATGATATGTGATCTCTAGGAAGAGACTATATGATAAATGAGATGGAATACTGTCATCTCATATGATTGATGTAGAAATAGAACCTCAATAAATTCAACAGTAACTTCACAAAACTTGTGAATCACCCAATGGTGAAATAGAATCAAATGTAAAATAGAAAAACTAGAAAAAATAAAATAGCTGAGGTAAATTTTCATTTCCATGTACATGGGTTAGATACTCCCAGGAACAGATTATTACCATATACCTATTTCCTTCTTATCACTGGCTATAGGCTCCAAATAGTACATGAAGAAGATAATAATCCCTCTGATACCACATTGTAACGTCCATGTTCTAGAAGCCGTCCAGAGGTGCCCCGTACCTGGTTGTTCACATGAATTCATGCGCATTTTCCCGAATACCAGAGGTTGCTGAATAGGAGTGAGGGACTTGGGTGTGATAGTGGGAAAACAATGCAGTCATTGGCATAGTAATACAATGAAAGTTAAATGGATAGTAATAGAGGAAGTAGTAATAATAACATACCAAAAGTAAACAGAAGAAGTAATAAACATCTCAAGCTCACGAATATAAATGATTCATCATACATATGTCTCGGAAAGAAGCCAAACAAATCACAATTTTTGAATACCGTATTAACCCAATGTACAGATGAAAAGCAGTAAACATGTACACAACATCGTAAGCCTCATCTTAGTCTTGTGTTCCCTATCTCTACACCAATCATGTACCTGAAGTAGAAGGTTGATTTCCCTTGTCTAGACCTGCTACAATATAATCTGTTCGGTCCCAAAATTATGACCTAAATAGGGTGTGAGACAAATCCCAGTAGGCATCGACCCAATGATCAATTCTTAACAGTTAAGGAATATTAATTTCAAGCTATAAACAAATGTAATTAGTAAACAAGGAAGTACACATAGTAACAATCCTACAAATTCAATTTCATTCATTATAATATATCAAGAAAGATGCTAATCAAAATTAGGTAACCCTCTGATATTTACCCATAGACTAAACCCTCTGGTTCAACATAAACAAACACATGCAACCCAATGGGATGTACACACAGTCTAACCCCTCTGGTTTACATTTAGTAAAGACACGTTGAGGAAGCACTCACCGTCAATTCCCCATGTGGTCTCGTATCGGTAACTAATAGGCACTCTGAGGAAGAACTCCAAATCCAATTACACCTATGGAACGTATCACGGAGACAACAGACACTCTGAGGGTGAAAATATCTTGTAACATCTCAGTTCTGAAGCCACATAGAGGATCCCCCTACCCGGTTGGTCACATACACTCAATTGCATTTCCCCGAATGCAAGAGGCTTCCAAAAAGCATTATGGTCCTTGGGTGTGATAGTGGGTACACTATGACCTCATTTCTAGAGTAAAATAGTAAATGGAAAATAGATAGCAATAGTAGAAGCAGTAATAATATCATACCAAATGTAAACTGCAGATGTAATAAAGAGTTTGCGCTCACATATATAAATGATTCTGGATACATAAGTCTAGGAAATAAGTTAAACAAATCACACTGCAAGAATACATTACTAAACTGATGTAAAAATTGAAATTATTAATCTACTTTACAACATCGTAATCCTCATCTTGGTCCCATGTTCCCCAGCTTCACATCAATCGAGTTCCTCAAGTAAAAGTGCGTTTTCCCTTATCTAGACCTTCAAAAATAAAGTCTATTTGGGCCCAAAAGATGTAATGTCCTAGAAATTTTGGATTTTTTTTAATTGTATAAAATTTTAATAAGACATCTAAATCTGAGGACGTGCGATTCTGAGGCCGAGAGTGCTCAGAATGATCTGTCGAAGTTTTTGTTACGCATAAATTTGCGTGCGTAAGCTATTTTCAAGAAAAATTTGTATAAATCGCAAATTTTTTCCCAGATCAGAAATCTGAGGCCACCGTTGCATTCAGAATGGCGGGTTTACCCTAGGCGTGACATCTGCTTGCTCAGTGCAGGCCTCCTGTGAGAAAACCCAAAAATGGCATAATCGTAAATAAAATACTTATATAAATTATTTTACTTAAATGCTTATAACATAGAAACGGTAACTCGGATTGAAAATATGAGACAACCACTGAACTAATGAGGCTATGCTTTATTTAGGAAGATACTAGCTTTGGCTGGCAGGGGCCACCAGTAATGGTTAGTTTTTGGTCATAAAAAATAAATAAGTGACAATTATTTTATTGTAAAATCCATAACATTTAAACTGTAACTCGGATTGGAAATCCGAGAGTACCATTGGGTCCGTTAGGGTATTTTTTACCTTTCAAGATCCCAACCAAGACCGTCATAGGTCGGGGTGACTGATAATAATTTTCCAATCTTTTTTTCAGTTACGTTCATTGAACGCAAGATCGTCATTTTTTATCTTTTGAAACGTTTCATAGATTAAAAATCCGAGGACACCATTGAACTTGAAGCATTGGGTTTTTCTTAAAAGAGGTTTACCCTTGAAAATAGCTGGTTGAGAGAAGAAGTTGTTTTTTTCATTTTTCATGGAAGATTAAAAAAAATATTTTATTTTAAATATACACCCACTGTAGAGACCCGAAGCCCAACGTACATGGAAATTACATTACTTTTGCGGAATACTTAGTACATAACAAAAACACACACACAAGGACCGTAATAGTTTAGTTTCTTTGGAAACTCGGAATATAATAATCTAATCGTGGTGAAAGATCTTCAACATCTCCCATAAAGATCTTCTTTTTTTTCTAAACCTAAATCCTTTCTTTATGTCCTGGGAAAAAGAAAACATAAAAGGGTGAGCTCAAATGCTCAGTAAGGGTAAAAAAAAGAAATATCAATCACATCATATTCATAAGAACATATCTTTTGAAAATCTTAACCTGCAAAAGAGATCATAATTTCATAACATGGGATAAATCATAATAGTGAAATGTAATCCCAATAATCATAACATAAAACATGAAACTTTGTGGCATACACACAAAATCATAGAGAATCATTTCTAATTAGTCAAGACACATTTCCAAGAATATCTTAGTGGACAAAGTCCCTTTCTAAACCGAGTTCATTCCTTGTTTCAGTCCTGTTTCACTGAACCGGTATAACCTACCATTCCAACCATGTCTATCTCATGAGATATAAAATCTTTACCCAATGCATTGGAGGGAGATATAGGTCCCACCCGTCTCATAATGATACCATTATTATGTGTTCCAAAAAATCTTAAATCATACATCATTTCATAACCCATGTAATAAAAATGGGATTCTTAAAAAACATGACATCATAAAACAATTCATATAAGATAAAGGAATTCATAAAAATATTTCCATCACAACACAATCAAATCCATGTAATAATAGGGATAGAAACAGAACCCTATATTTTCTTAGATGGAAAAGAATTTTGATAAAACACTTGAACTCCATTCTTGAGGAAAATATCCTTTCTACTTCAAAAACATTTTCCTTTCTTAACATGTCATACAATTGTAAACTAAAAGAAGCTGATTAAAAATAAACATGAAAACTTGTAAAGGAATCTTCTTGGAAATAATGTTTTAAAAATCCATTCATGCCGTATAAGTTAAAAAAACATTCTTCTCGTACTTATTTCGAAAAAGTCAAAAAGTACCTCGTACGAAAAACGACAAAAGAATCCTTTCATATCATTTACTAAAAACTCACCGAAGGATAAAATTGGATTTAAACAATTTTAGGTGGATGGAAATAATATTACATATTGAGGAAACATGGATTTGGATGATAAAATACACCCCAGTAAATACTAAAGTATAAACAATCTCGGATAAAAATGAGATTGTGATATTTTCCCTTACCTTAAGTCAGATTTGCATCGTATGTGTCCGAACCTCCTGTATAATGATTTAAATAATGTCAATAACTTATTATAGAATCATATTCATCGTTATGATATCATATATGGTTCACTTATGACTTTATATTACCCGTTCTTTTGTAAATTCCATGTTAAAGAAGCGTTTTGGGTAAAATTGTTTCATTTATCGTAGGTGTTTGGAATTGTTGTTATTGACATTATTATTACTTATATCACGATTTACTTACTTCCAGAATATAAAAAATGATTTATATATCATATATATTCAGTATATATATATATAATATATAGATAAATGAAATGAAACACACCGTTCATGGAGACGGTAGTCCGTACGTACGCATGAACGCTGTTTTCCTTTCCTTATTGTCTTGAATGGAAGTAAGTAGATGACATATATACATAAATCCAGTATCTTTATAATTTCATATATTTCATTATTAGTGCTTATATATACTTTATAATCATTCTTAAAGGGTTAACATGGAGAATCAATCTCATCGCGTCGTGGAGACGGTAGTCCGTACGTACGCACGAGGGATGATATCGTTCTCATGATCGTGAAATTGTGTTGAAGTGTATGTACACACGCGGTGATTTCCTTTTTCCGTAGGAGGGATAAAAGGTTAATTACAGTTGTTTCATATTTATATTAACATATCAGTATATAATAAATACTTATGTTATTACATTATCATGAAACAACTAAAGAAGAAGAAGTTGAAGAAGAAAGAAATTGAAAAAGATCGGCAATGGATATTACCGCTTTTGACACGCCTTTTCTTAACCTCAACTTAATGAATTAAGGATGGTCCTTGAAGAAGACCAGGACCTATAGGATGATAATAGGGAAGTGGAGAAGAGATTTTGGCAGGGTTTGGCCGAGCTTGAATTCTCAAATTGGTGTGAGGAGGAGAGGGAGGAGGTGCCCTTTTAAAAGGGAGGAGAGGGGCACCTTTGGGAAAACTAAAAATATTATTTTATTATAAAGTCAAGTTCGGTTTTAAATAACTCCAAATTAATATATTTCGAAGATAAGGTGGTTATGGGTCGAAATAATCTCATCCAATAGATATTAGACAAGTTTAGGTATCAATTTTAACCTTATCATTTAGATTTAATTTTAAGTTAGATTATTTAACTTTTACCGTGTCTTCTTGTTTTCTTACACTATAAGGTCAATAAACATACTATATCAAGCCAAACGAACCACAAGTTGTTTATTATTAATATATATATCCTTATATATGTCATTTGGACGATACATATATTTTTAGGAATTAAATAACAATTAATAATATAATATTTGTTTTAAAAACTAATTTATGTCAATTTTGGCACTATTTGGTACCTGATTTTATGAAATTCATAACAGAATGATAAGTTCCAAACAAGTTACTTATATCAACAATAAAATGTCATATTAACCTAGAAAATTATTTTAAGTCATAAAAAGTCTCAAAATACATTTATTTGGGCATTTATAACATCAAGTATGTCAATATTTCATTAATAAGACAATTACTGCATCATCTTTGTGTCATAATAAATGATAATTATTTAATCCCTAAAAATTCTAAATAAATTTTTATGATGTATATAATTGTATTATATTTATTTATACTATTCATGTTCGAAGTTTCATGAAGTTTATCACTAAATTAAAATTATTATACTTATAAGATTTAAGAAAGTGACATGTTGTCACATTCTTTGGTTTTAATAATAATTAAATTATTTTCCTGGAAAAAAGACCATAAAATGAATCTAATCCGACCCTTAGGTTATATGGGTCTACTTTTATCCATCCAATAGGATTTTTCCAATTGTTAGGGTAATTTTATAATCTTATATTTAACCTTAATTACCTGATTTACCTTTAACTATAGTAAATAAAATTTACCGTAGTTACTATTCGCAATGCCCAAAAATAAATATTATCTTATTAACCTAATTTGGACCCACTGATTCCAAATATGGAATCCATTTTTCCAAATTCAATACAAAAAATATGCAGAAATTAAATTAAAATTAATCTCGTTGTCGAAAGAAAATGAGTTTTTCTTTAAAACATTTCAAAAGATTGAATTGTTTTAACCTACGAATTCAAGGTAAAATCAATGATAATGACATACATTATATTAAATGGTAAAAATATATTCTATTTATACTTTAAAACAATTCAATATTATAATTTAGCCACATAAGATATTACTATGAAAAAAGTTGTTTTTAATTAAAATATAGCGTGTTTTTACTATTCATTAAAATATGAAATTTATCGGAAAAATATCAAAACTTTATCTAATGTAAATTTTTATATCCTGATTCAAAATAAGAATTTTATTTTTTCAAATTAAACATATAAAAATTTAAAAAACAAGATTTAATGTGGGTGCGCCATCAAAAGGCGGCAAAACTGCATTTTTTTAAAAATACTTATTTTACCCGAAAAATTTATATGGTTCTTATACAATGTTCTAAAAAATGTGTAAGATGAATAAAAATGTTATAAAATTAAAATTTTAGTTAATACTATTCATAACAGCTAGTTCATGACAATATTAGAATAATATATCGTTGTTTATTAAAACCCGGTATTGCGTACAACACACGCTATCGAGGAAGGTCGGGATTGCGTGTAATGCAAGCCAAGTCAGGGTTGCATGTTGTGAAAGAATCCTTCATTGTTTCGTATAACAGAATCCAACCATATTTCATTTATACATTGAATATATATATATATATACTCAATGTTTCGTATAATAACAATTATCAAAATTGTGTGTAACACGATCCAAGAATAGTGTTGCGTATACTGCAAGATAATACGGTGTTTTGTATAGCGTAAGGTAATCTTGGTGTAGAATACAACACATGAAATTAATGAAATTAAAAGAATAATTTTCATAAAATATTGGGGTGTTACATTCTACCCCCCTTAAAATGAATTTCTCCCTCGAAATTCGTCGGGGTTATAAATGGTTTACTATTTGAAAGTTTGTTTAATAGAAACCTACATCTTAAAAAGGAATACCAAAATATGGCTTTAAAAACTAATGTATCAAATGTAATGGTTTCCCAAATTAACTCATCACCGGGATTCCACATAGGAGAACATAGGTGAAAATATGGATATGGAAGAAAAATCTAACCATCATGTTCTGATGGAGAGTAGTAGAGAACATGGCTATGAAAAAGCCAACAATCGCAAAGTCATAAATTTGTGATGATCTAGGGTACCATCTGATTCATCAGATATAAGATCACTATGACAACATTTTTGGTTTTCAATATCATTTCCCTAATGTTGAAAATTTTCAATTAGAAGAAATATTTACTTGATTTTGGTACAGTCTCACTGTTGTTCGTGCATTAAACAATTTCCACTTCATCACTTAAAGAAATGAAGTTGAATTTGTTATTCGTGAAGTGTTAACAGATCATGTGATAGAATGATCGGTCATTCCATCTGTTTCAAACAAAAGTTTAGCAATAGTTATCAAATATACATAAGTCCATCTTTGATGAGGTTAATCATATACGATTCCAAAAATTAACTTATACATCATATATCATACCTCTTAATAAAATAAAAGTATTTTATACTAACTAGGGACTTTTTGTAGGCCAGTGGTATGCGATAAAGGCCCGTCGTACTTTAGTTGTGGGTTCGATTCCCATAGCCTTGGCCGATGCGATGGGTTGTCGCACATCCTGCAGGTTGTCCTTTTTCTAAAACTACATTATTATAACATCCCATTAACAATATCAAAAAAAGTTTTATCCTTAAACAATACTAACTTATGTCCAACATAATCCATTCCAATCTTTAGGCTTATCTAAAATACTTCCTTCCAAGCTCATAGTATAGAGAAAATGATCACGTGAATGCCATCATTTATCCCTCATATATCTTGTTCGTCACATTCAAGTCATGTGAATACCATAATCATATAATCTCTTGAAAAATGAATACCCATTGAATATTAGTGAAAACATGAGTTTTGTCAAAAGATAACTCTTTCCACATACCAAAATCCTCAAAATTCTATATACTTAGTCCTTATGAGCTCATGAATACTGTCAAACATTTCATTTTTTCCTTATCCCTTCATTATGCGCATATCATCTTTTTTAAAAAAGTATCTCAATCACTTTCCATGGTTACCGGTACCATAAAATTATTTAAAACCACAATAGACTAATACAAAAATATTCTAATAATCCATAAAAGTACCTCACCAACATTATTCTTGAATAAAAATACATAAACACTTCAATCCATCCTCTTAAATGATTGTCTTGGAATAATTGCTTCCCTGATTTAGAAGTAACTTTTTACGTCAGGGCATTGAGTTGGGTAATGCCCATGTTCTCCACTAATAAGACATTGAACTCCATAACAGTCTATCACTCTATGACCCTTTTCTCCACATAGATAACATATGTCCCTCCATTTGTGGTATTTCTCGAGGTTCTTCTTCCCTTCTTTAGAAATCTCAATCTTCCTTTCTTTATGCTCCTCCACATGCGAACTTGTATAAAAGTTTATCTTCTCTTATTTGATGAATTAGGAATACCACTAAATTTCACCTTGTTAATCATATATCGCATTGACTGATTCGGCATAATCACAATATCTTTCTCTATAGGCATTACACAATTTTCTTGGACATACCTTATAAATATCTCTAGGGATCTCACTAACGTTTTCACATCCTATTTTCCAAAGGTTGACTAAACCTTTCCTCTGATACCAACTGTGGAGACCCGAAGCCTGACGTACATGGAAATTACATTACTTTTTCAGAATACTTAGTACATAACAAAAACACACACACATGGACCGTAATAGTTTAGTGTCTTTGGAAACTCGGAATATAATCTTCTAATCGTGGTGAAATATCTTCAACATCTCCCATAAAGATTTTTTTTCTAAACCTAAATCATTTATTTATGTCCTGGGGAATAGAAAACAAAAAAGGGTGAGCTCAAATTCTCAGTAAGGGAAAACAAAAGAAATATCAATCACATCATATTCAAAAGAACATATCTTTTGAAAATCTTAACCTGCAAAAGAGATCATAATTTCATAACATGGGATAAATCATTGTAGTGAAATGTAATCCCAATAATCATAACATAAAACATGAAACATTGTGGCATACACACATAATCATAGGTAATAATTTCTTATTAGTCAAGATTCATTTCCAAGACTATCTTAGTGGATAAAGTCCCTTTCTGAACCGAGTTCATTCCTCGTTTTAGTCCTGTTTCACTGAACCGGTATAACCTACCGTTCCAACCATGTCTATCTCATGATATATAAAATCTTTACCCAATGAATTGGAGGTAGATATAGTCCCCACCCATCTCATAATGATACAATTCTTATGTGTGCCACAAAATCTTAAATCATACATCATTGCATAACCCATGTAATAAAAATGGGATTCTTAAAAAACATGACATCATAAAACAATTCATATAAGATAAAGGAATTCATAAAAATATTTCCATCACAACATAATCAAATCCATGTAATAATAGGGATAGAAACAGAACCCTATATTATCTTAGTTGGAAAAGAATTTTGATAAAACACTTGAACTCCATTCTTGAGGAAAATATCCTTTCTACTTCAAAATTTATTTCCTTTCTTAACATGTCATACAATTTTATACAAAAATTAGTTGATTAAAAATAAACTTGAAAAATTTTAAAGGAAGATTCTTTGAAATAATGTATTAAAAATCCATTCATGTCGTATAAGTTAAAAAAACATTCTTCTCGTACTTTTGTCGGAAAAGTCAAAAAGTAACTCGTAGGAAAAATGAAAAAAAATTCCTTTCATATCCATTACTAAAAACTCACCAAAGGGTAAAATTGGATTTAAACAATTGTAGGTGGATGTAAATAATATTAAATATTGAGGAAACATTGATTTGGATGATAAAATACACCCTAGTAAATACTAAAGTATAAATAATCTCGGATAAAAATGAGATTGTGATATTTTCCTTTACCTTAAGCCTGATTTGCTTTGTATGTGTATTAACCTCCTTCATAATGATTTAAATAATGTCATTAAATTATTTCATAATCATATTCATTGTTATGATATCATATATGGTTCACTTATGACTTTATATTACCCGTTCTTTTGTAAATTCCATGTTAAAGAAGCGTTTGGGTAAAATAATTTCATTTATCGTAGGTATTTGGACTTGTTGTTCTTGACATTATTATTAATTATATCATTATTTACTTACTTCCAGAATATAAAACATTATTTATATATAATATATTTTCAGTATATATATATATATATATTAGATAGATAAATGAAATGAAACACACCATTCATGGAGACGGTAGTCCGTATGTACGCATGAATGCTGTTTTCCTTTCCTTATTGTCTTTAATGGAAGTAAGTAGATGACATATATACATAAATATAGTAGCTTTATAATGTCATATATTTCATTATTATTTCCTATATATACTTTATAATCATTCTTAAATGGTTAACATGGAGAATGAATCTCATCGCGTCGTGGAGACGGTAGTCCGTACGTACGCACGAGCGATGATATCATTCTCATGATCATGAAATTGTGTTGAAGTGTATGTATACTATTTCAGTATCAATATCACTTTATAATAATCATATATAGTTACTCATTACACCATTATACCCATCCAATTATGGGGATGGCGGAAAATAGATTACACCACGGTGTGGAGACGATATTCCATACGTACGCATGCGCGGTGATTTCCTTTTTCCGTAGGATGGATAGAAGGTTAATTTGAGTTGTTTCATATTTATAATAACATATCAGTGTATAATAAATACTGATGTTATTACTTTATCATGAAACAACTAAAGAAGAAGAAGTTGAAGAAGAATGAAATTGAAAAAGATCGGTAATGGATATTACCTCGTTTTGACGCGCCATTTCTTAACCTCCACTTAAAGAACTAAGGATGGTCTTTGAAGAATACCAAGACCTCTAGGATGATAATAGGGAAGTGGATAAGAGATTTTGGCAGGGGTTGGTCGAGCTTGAATTCTCAAATTGGTGTGAGGAGGAGAGGGAGGAGGTGCCCTTTTATAAGGGAGGAGAGGGGCACCTTTGGCAAAACTAAAAATATTATTTTATTATAATGTCATGTTCGGTTTTAAATAGCTCCAAATTGATATATTTCTAAGATAAGGTGGGGATGGGTATAAATCCTCTCATACAATAGAATTTAGACAAGTTTAGGTATAAATTTTAATCTTATCATTTAGATTTAACTTTAAGATAGATAATTTAACTTTTACCGTGTCTTCTTGTTTTCTTACACTATATGGTTAATAAACTTACTATATCAAGCCAAAAGAACCCCAAGTTGTTTATTATTAATATATATATCCTTATATAAGTCATTCTTCCGAACCATAGATATTTAGGAATTAAATAACAATTAATAATATAATATTTGTTTTAAAAACTAATTTATGTCAATTTTGACACTATTTGGTACATGATTTTTATGAAATTCATAACAGAATTATAAGTTCGAAGAAAGTTACTTATATCAACAATAAAATGTCATATTAACCTATAAAATTAATTTAAGTCATAAAAAGTCTCAAATTACATTTATTTGGGCATTTATAACATCAATTATGTCAATATTTCATTAATAAGACAATTACTGCATCATCTTTGTGTCATAATAAATGAAACTTATGTAATCCCTAAAAATTAAAAATAAATTCCTATGATGTAGATAAATGTATTAGCTTTTTGGATACTATTCATGTTCGATGTTTCATGAATGTTATCACTAAATTAAAATTATTATACTTATAAGATTTAAGAAAGTGACATGTTGTCACATTCTTTGGTTTTAATAATAATTAAATTATTTTCATGGACAAAAGACCATAAAATGAATCTAATCATACCCTTAGGTTATATGGGTCTACTTTTATCCATCCAATAGGATTTTTCTAAGTGTTAGGGTAATTTTATAATCTTATATTTACCCTTAATTACCCGATTTACCTTTAACAATAGTAAATATAATTTACCGTAGTTACTATTCACAATGCCCAAAAATAAAAAGTAGATTATTAACATAATTTGGACCCACTGATTCCAAATATGGAATCCATTTTTCCAAATTCAATACACAAAAGATGCAGAAATTAAATTAAAATTAATCCTGTTTTCGAAAGAAAACAGGTTTTTCTTTAAAACATTGCAAAAGATTGAATTGTTTTAACTTACGAATTCAAGGTAAAATCAATGCTAATGACATAAATTATATTAAATGGTAAAAATATATTCTATTTATACTTTAAAACCATTCAATATTATAATTTATCCACATATGATATTATGATGAAAAAAGTTGTTTTTAATTAAAATATAGCGTGTTTTTACTATTCATTAAAATATGAAAGTTATCGGAAAAATATAAAAACATTATCTAATGTAAATTTTTATATATTGATTCAAAAGAAGAATTTTATTTTGTCAAATTTAACATAAAAACATGTCAAAAACTAGATTTAAAGTGGGTGCGCCATCAAAAGGCGGCAAAACTGCATTTTTTGAAAAATACTTATTTTACCCGAAAAATTTATTTTGTTCTTATACCATGTTCTAGAAAATGTGTAAGATGAATAATAATTTTATAAAATTCAAAATTTAGTTAATACTATTCATAACTTCTAGTTCATGACAATTTTATAATATTATATCGTTGTTTATTAAAACCCTGTATTGCGTACAATACACGCCATCGAGGAAGGTCGTGATTGCGTGTAATGCAAGCCAAGTCAGGGTTGCGTGTTGTGAACGAATCTTTCGTTGTTTCGTATAACAAAATCCAACCATATTTCATTTATACATTGAATATATATATATACACTCAATGTTGCGTAGAATAACTATTATCAAAATTGTGTGTAACAGGATCCAAGAATAGTGTTGCGTATACTGCAAGCTAATACGGTGTTGCGTATAACGCAAGGTAATCTTGGTGTAGAATACAACACAAAACATTAATGAAATTAAAAGAATATTTTTCATAAAATCTCTGGGTCTTACACCCACCTCTCCTTTAAATCATGGTGGGGGGGGGGGTACCCAAACTCACCATTAATGTGAGGAAACCCTTGGAATTATACCAAGTTAATGAGAAAACAATTAATTGATCTACTAATTAATTAAGTGGCTCCTCACCTCTTCATTGGTCGGATCGTTGGAAAAGATAAGCTTTTGGGGAGAGCCTTTGGTAGAGATTTTTGGAGATTTTGGTTGATGAATGAACATCCTCCAAGGAATCATGTCCTTCAGATCAAGAATGAGGAAGACACATGAGCTTGGATTGGGAGCATGGTGCGTGAGCAATGAACATCGACATCTTCATCTCCTTCCTCTCGACATCTCCAATGAACATCAAGGTAGGGGTTTTATTTTAAAGTACGATAAATATCTATTTATTGATTCCCCATATTATTTATTCTAAATGATGATATCCAAAGAAACATGGCCATCGCTCTGCACATATACCATGATCTTTTTATTTAGTTCTTCGTGTTTTCTTCATGCATTCTTCAATGACTAATATTTATTGGTGCGGGAGACATTCTGTTTTGCTGAGTGCGATATATGGAAAGAAAAACCTCGACGCAAGGATCTCAAATATGCGATCGTTTAATTTTTTGGGCATAGAACAAAGCCATAATGACTCATGGAAGGATGCGGCCAAATATTTATTAGTGATGGAAACAAAATATTCTATTTAGCGTGACATATGGACAGGGAGCCCTCGAACCAAGGATCGTGAATATGTGATAATTTTATATTTCGGGTATAGAATGAAGATGTAGTGGGACGCAGAAGGGGAAACATTACTCTGTGATTCCGGCGAGTCTTCAGTGTGCGGCTTCGGGTGAGGTAGACGGTGCGATGTGCTACAACAGTCGAGGGGAGGTAGCAAGGCTGAAGGGTTCAGCTGGTGCGAGTTAGGGGAGGCGGCTAGTGGCTGAATAGGTGACCAAAGCGTCAGTGCATGGTTCAGGTGAGTGAGGCTGGAGGCGAAGGATCTGGTGGATGCATATCTTGTGTTTGGTGGTAGAATAGGCGTGAATTTGAGGGGGAGAAAAAAATGTGAAGGAGTTAACTTGGAGAGAGAAAGGGTTGAAATGAATAAAAGTAAATTAAAAGAGAAATAAATAAAGGATGAGATAATTGAGCATTGTGTGGTGCACATGAGTAATTTGGTAGTTTGACCGTGGGTTTTAGGATAAAAAAATGGATAAATATAAATAATAATAAAATAATAATGTTATTATTATTTTGGTTTTGAAAACCTTGTTTCGATTGTAACATATCCGGGTGACCTCAGTTTCACAAACCCCTAGTGGCAATTTGACCCAGACATCGAGACAGAAATTATGAGTCCAATATTGGATGTATTTTTTAGTTTTTCGGATCAGGTACCCGAAACGCTGAAATAATAATAATATATTATTGTTATTAAATATTCGACCCTCAATAGCTCCTGCGTGCAACGCTCGATTGACTTACTATCCATTGGGATGTGATCCTATCATTATGATGGTCAATTTAGTTCTAATATAGATTATTAAATTCTGGTATGTGGCTCTCATCCATGAAACACCCAATAATATTATTAATATAATTGTTCGGGATATTGAATTCGACATATCTCCCTCATATCGTGTTGAAATGAAGAACCTCCAGCGGCGTCAGAAACCATGGAGCAATATGGACCTTTTGGTATACCCAACATGTGTTTTGGATAATTTTACGGTACGGCCTGGTGGGATCTAACATGAATCCAACTGGGCCCTCAATACTAAAATTCCAATAACTTACAGACTGTGCGTCCGATTGACGCATCGTCTATTGTGCTGAGACTCCTTTTACGTGGAGGTACATTGGGAAACTTCTTTGTGGGACTTCGTTGCAGTTGTAGTATTGACCTATGGCTTGAGGAGTGAATCCACCCAGAATCAGGCGAGCTTAGTGTAGGAACCTTGTAGCTAGCTATAACACGAGAAAGGGATCCTTCGTGGTTATATGCTCGAGGATCCCACATGGATCCGCTCTAGGAATCCATGTGGGAATACTCTAGGATCCTATGTGGGACTGCTGAATTAGGATCCTATGTGGGTCTGATGATGTACTAGGATCCTCTGTGGGTCTGCTATACTAGTATCCTATGTGGTTCTAATGATGTAATAGGATCCTGTGTGGGTCTGATGTATTAGGATTTTGTGTGGGTATGATGATGTACTAGGATCATTTGTGGGTCTTCTGTATTAGGATCCTGTGTGGGTCTGATGTTGTACTAGGATCCCGTGTGGGTCTGATGATTTAAGATCCTATGTGGTTATTCATTTTAATAGAGTAAGATGATTTAGTAGTTAAATCTAATCATTTCGAATATTGTACATATGTTATACCAGGTGTGAGACGAGTCCTTACATTCTTGGTGACACCTTTGTGGTATTCTTCTGTGTGGCGTAACTCTATGGTACTTTCCTTCATGGTGATACCTTTGTGGTATTCTTCTGTGTCTCTTACCTATGTGGTGATTACCTTCAAGGTGATAACATTGTGGTATTTTTCTCTGTGGTGTTACCTTTTTGGTTCATACCTTTGTGGTGTTACCTTCATGGTATTTTTTCCATAGGGGGAATAGTTGATCCATGGTCTATGGATTTGGGACTTGTGTTTCATCATGAATGAGATGGGTATACATGATAACTTAGGTATATGTATGGTCATATACCTAAGTAGGGTTAATAGTTTTTTTCATTCTTATCGGTTTACACTTTGTGGATTTTGATAGACCGTTGGGGGGGGGTATCGGGGTCCCTACTAAGTATCTTTATACTCACCACTACACGGGATACATCCGCAACATGTTGCATTTCGTGTAGACGACAAACAATGATAACTAAATACGAGGGTACCAGGACTGGAGGTCGCTCGAAGGTGGACCATAGATAAAGCATACCACAGAGATGACCGCTCGAGTGTTGTACCAACCCTTTAGGTTGGATCCTTGGAGGGTGTTCACAAGAGCTATTTAGTTTACTTGTACATTACATTTTTCTCATACTTTCTAGTTGGACATATATTCTAGCCCCTTTTACTTATTGAACACACTATTTTTAATATTCGGTTTACTTGTGTTCGAATCATTCTGTGTGCTTGGTTGTGTGATTTATATTTTATAAAGGAAATTCCTTCTCAGTTTTAGGGAATACGCCATGGGTGCTAGTTTCTAGCCCCTAGCCTATGAAAGGCGGGCTTGGGGTAGTCATAGCACGGGCCCCGAGGGATGGGTCATGGAAAATTGGTATAAGAGGAGTCAGTTCTACCGTATAACATTGGACTCTAATCTTTTTAACGGCAATAATGTTAAGTGTAGTGAGTGTGGTTATATGTTTTGGGAATCTAGTGTTCGTGTGGCGGCCGACCTATCCATACACCAAGACCCTGACTTCATGATTTCTGACTCAGGGCACCAAAACATTGATTGCTTGTGTTTTTTGAAAAGGTTTCTTGTGTTTTATTAAGTCAGCTCACCAGGTATATCTAAATGACTGTGGAAAACCTATTCCTTATCAGGATGTCACTGCGTAGACAGCTATCTAGGATTCCCGAGAGAGTACACGATGATGGCCCATCGAGCAACGAGGCTCTAGTGTAGGGCCCTCTTACAATGTTGGAACCTTCGGGTGGTGCACCAGCAGCAGCACCACCTGTTGGGTAGTAGATAACACCAGCCGCACTAGAAGACAATGCATTCTCACTGAATGTGTTACACAAGTTCCAACAGAAATGGCCTCAGAGGTTTTGTGGTGAGATAGTTTCCCCCGCAGATGAGGGCTTCCTGGAGGTGATTTCTAGATGTTTCTACCTAGTTGAGACACTATTAGAGCATATAATGATCATAGCTTCTTGAAATTTTCTGTGAGTGACCATGTGGATGGTCCGCATAGTGTTGGGGCTTTGATACATGGACCATTACATGAGATAGTACCTGCGGGTAGTGTGTCAGCTATATCACTGCCCGATGGTTAGTAGTTACAGCTGGTGGTACCGGTAGAGGACACATATATGCTTAGTTCTTTAAGAATGATTTATCATTAGATACCCCTCAGGTTCCGAGGTGAGCCCGACTCACAGGCGGTAGAGGACTGGATTGAGGATGTTTCTAAGAATCTTTAGAGCTTCTACAGCTTCGGCAGGATTACATGTCAGTAGCTAAGTATTCTTCTAGGAATACCGATCATTCCTGGTACTCGATGAATACGATACGATCAGTACTTCGGTCTCATACATTCGAGAATAGTGTGTTTAAGGATGTCTGAGCCAGCACCATTCCTATTTTCATTCCTACTTATGTGGGGGTGATAGAGAGTACCTTTGTGGTTCAATGTTCTTTGGTTTAGAGGATACACTAGAAAATGTTAGAAGTTGGAAAATAGGAAACTGGTACCGGTCTTAGAGACATGGGTGTGTAAAAATCTTTTGTGATGAATAAGTTTTTGGGATAGTTGAATAAGCAGGGCTGCAGACATCGAAGTAGAGCTATGAGATCAGCTTGTGGATGTGTACATTTTGACATGTTACAACCCCCCCCCCCCCACCATATGTGGTCCTCACTAGGCTTAGGGAGCTAGAGGACAAGATAAGGGAGTATCTACATTCAGTCAATGTTTGAGATCTAAGGGCTCTCGAAATGATTCTAGGTACGGTCAGTGTCTACTACTATCTGTCGTATCAATATACAAAGGTACCAATCATTCATTCATTCCATGAATCATGTTCAAGACATAGAGTTTCTGGTTATGATTTTGACATGACCCTCACGTCTAAAGATACCTTTGGGAGGATAATAGATAATCACACTTACGATAACGGTGTGATATGACCCATGTGGTGAGAGTTTCGGTTGGAACTTCTTGGTGGTAGTACTTAGACCTTACGACGTTAGTTTGGTTAGGGAATGTACATCCACAGTTCAGACTCATAATGAATGTATTAAGAAAAATGGTTTTGGTTTCTGTAAACTATTGTAATAGTGTTTAACATGGTCAGAGAAATGAAAACCCAGGAAGCATAGGATGGACTCGTGCATAGGTGGGTGCAGCCGATTACTCATGAGTGGGCCAGACATACCTTGGTGGCTGTAGAAGTTTTGATTTTTCTGTTCCAAACATTAGTGGCAGAGCATTGGGACATATTTTCGAAAGTTTTTTCCAGGATTACATCCCCAAAGGGAGAGGGACGTCTGATTAGACTAGGTACTACCAATGATTTATACCCGACTTCCCTAGTGTAGAGGCTCCTTTGTTAGATTTGATGAAAAAGGTGGAGACTTTCTTGTGGATTGAGAAGTTTCAGCAGAGCATTCAGAAGCTGAGACAGATACTGACAGGTAGAATTATTCTACCCATGACCTAGAGTTAACAACACTGGTCTTCATGCTGATGGTTTGGGGCATTACGTTATGGGCTAATGTTTTATAGTATACTCTGACCACAAGAGTCTAGGGTATATCTTCTCTCAGTAGGACCTGAACCTAATACAAACAACATTGTCTCGAGATCCTTCGGTACTATGACTTTGAGATAATACAAATTCCTCGTAAGGGGAACATTATAGAAGATGTACCCAGCAGGAGATCTGGTATACAACTGCTAGGTGAGGCGACGGAGCACCTGGATGCTTTATGGGTATCCTTTGTGGACCGAGATAGAGTAGTTTTTCTTTAATCTATCACAATCACTCCCCTACTTCTTCAGCGAGTCAGGGAGGTGCAGTGTGGTGACACTGACTACGAGGCTCAACGTGTTCAGATATCCTCAAGGTCGGAAACTGATGGATTTTCTGATAGTGGGGATCATGTCAACCTATTTAGAGGAAGTACCATGGTACTAGGACCTTCAGCATCAGTACTGGTGGCCAATCATGAAGAAACTAGTGGAAGATTTCGTATCACAATGCCTCACTATATAGAAAGTTAAAACAGCTCATATTCGGTAGAAGTCTTACGCTGACAGGTGGTGAAGGCATCTGGAGTTTGAGGATGGTGACCACATATTTCATCAGGTGTCACCTTGACTAGGTTTGCATAGATTTGGTCGGGGCCACAACTTATCTTTGAGGTTCATTGGACCCTTTAGAGTTCCTCTGCATAGTTGGTGAGGTGGTTTACCGCCTCTCACTTATCTCTTAGTTGAATCGTGTGCACGATGTCTTCCACATATTCTAGATGAGGAGATACGTGCACGACACATCTCACGTCGTCGACCACGGAGAGCTGAACATCAAGGATGGGGTGACATTTTCGGAGGTTCCAGTAGAGATTGAGGATCGACACGAGAGAGTACTTCATGGGAAATCAATACCTTTGCTGTGTGTTCAATGGAAGAACAGGAACCTCTAGGAGAGCACATGGGAGCGGGAGTCTCAGATTCGTGCTCAATACCCCCACTTGTTATCCTTGTTTTTTGTAATGTGGCTTTCGAGGATGTGAAGCCCTAATGTGGGGAAAATGTAATGTCTCATAAATTCCACACACAGATATATATATATATATATATATATATATATAATTATATGCAATTATTATGAGAATTTGAAATCTGATGGCGCGTGATTCCGAGGCATGAAGTGACCAGAATGATTCGTCGAAGTTTTTTTTATGATTAAATTAGCGCGTGTAAGATGTTTTCCTAAAAAAGTGGTAGAAATCTTAAAATGGTTTCCCAGATCAGATATCTGAGGGATCCGTTTCATTCAGAATGGCGGTTTTAGCCTAGGCGCGACTTCTGTTTTGTCGGTGCGGGCCTACTGTGAGAAAACCCAAAAAATGGAATAATTGTAAATAAAATAATTAAATAAATTATTTTACTTTTAAAATTCTTATAACTCATAAATGGTAAATCAGATTGAAAATCAGAGAAAACTGATTATCTTTTTAGGGTATGCTTTATTTAGGAAGATACTAATTTTTTCCGATAGGGGCCACCAATTAATGTTTGTTTTTTCCCGCAAATAAAATAATTATGTGACAATTATTTTATTGTAAAATCCATAACATTTAAATAGTAACTCAGATTAGAAATCGGAGAGTACTGTTGGGTTTTTTTGAGGCATTTTCCACCTAGTCAGAGACTATCCTCAACTGGCGCAGGTCGAGGGTGGCTGATAATAATTTTCTGAAATTTTTTGTCAGGGTGGTTCAGTAAACACGTGAGTGGTGTTTTCTATCTTTTGAACTGATTCTCAGATTAGAAATCTGAAGACACCGTTGAACTCGCAGCATTAGGATTCTTTTAAGGGATGTCTAACACTGACATTAGTGTGTTGAGAGAAGAATTTGTTTTTCACTTTTTTTTATGGGATTAAATATAATAATTATATTTTATTTTTAATATCCTCCCACCTCTCCTTTTAATTTTAGGTGTTGGTGACCACAAAAACTCAACATTAATGTGAGGAAACCCTTGGAAATTATCTGAGTTAATGAGCTAATAAATAATTGATCCACTAATTAATTAAGTGTCTCCTCACCTTTTAGTTTGGATGATCATTGGAAAAGGGGAGCTTTTGGGGAGAGCCTTTGGGAGAGTAATTGGGAGAGATTATTAGTGTTGTTTATTTATGGAAGAACATCCTCCAATGAATATTGTTCTGCAGAACAAGAATGAGGATGACAAACGAGCTCAGTTTGGGAGTGTGGTGCGGGAGCAACGAACGTCGACGTCTTCATCTACTTCCTCAACACATCTCCAATGAACATCATGGTAGAGGGTTAATTTTGAAGTATGATAAATATATATTTTTTGATTCCCCGTATTCTTTATTCTCAATGATGATGGCCAAAAAGACACAATCATCAATCTGAACATATACCATGATCTTCTAATTTCGTTCTTCACTCTTTCTTCATGCGTTCTTCAATGCCTAATATTTATTGGCGCTAGTAACACATATTTTAATTGAGCGCGATATATGGATGTGACGCCCTCGATGAAAGGATCTCAACGATGCGTTCCTTTAATTTTTTGAGATTTTAAGGAAGCCATAATGTCTCACGGATGGAGGAATTAAAATATTAATTAGCTCTAGAAACAAATTATTCTGCTCAGTGCGACATATGGACGTGGATCCCTCGACCTGAGGATATAGAATATGTGATCATTTTAATTTTTGGGTTTAAAAAGAAGATGATGTGGCCCGCGGAAGGGGAAACGTGACGATGAGGTTCCAGTGATTCATTAGGGCGCGACTTTGGTCGAGGTAGACGGTGCGACTTGCTGCAGTGGTCGAGAGGAGGCAACAAGGCCAAAGGTTTCAGTTGGTGGCAGTTAGGTTAGGTGGCCTATGGCTGAATGGGTGACCAGCGCAGTGATGCATGGTTCAGGTGACCGAGGCCAGAGGAGGAGCATCTGGCGGATACGACACTTGGTTATGGTGGTAGAATATGTGCGAATTTGAGGAGGTGAAAAAAATTTAAAGTAGTAAGATTGGAGAGATAAAGGATTGAAATAAAATTAAATAAAATTAAAAGGGAAATAAATAAAGTGGAGTGAATTGAGTGTTGTGTGGTGTGCACGAGAGATTTGGTAGATTGAACGTCTGTTTTGGGATTGAAAAATATCATTAATAAATTAATAGTAATATAATAATAATTTTTTTTTGGGAAAACCGTGTTTCGATTGTAACTTATCCGCGTGACCACAGTTTCATGAACCACCTATGGCAGTGTGAACCAAACATCGAGATGGAAATTATGAGTCCAATATTGGATGTCATTTTCAGATTTGTGGATATGGTACCCAAAATGCTCTTATAATAATAATATATTTTTATTATTAAATCTTTGACCGTGTATAAATATTGCGTGCGATGTTCGATTGACTTACTTTCAGTGGAGATGTGATACTGTCATTAAGACGGTCGATTTATGTCTAATGTTGAATATTAAATTATGGTACATGGATCATGTCCACGAAACACCCAATACTATTATTAATATTATTATATTGGGATCTTGTATTTGACATATCTCCCCCATACGGTGTCGAAATGACGAACCTTCAGCAGCACCCGAATCCATGGAGTGAGACATAAATTTTGGTATTCAACACATGAGTTTTGGTTAATGTTGGGGTAGGACCGGGTGGGATCTAACCCGAATCCAACCTTGCACTCAGGAATAAAATTCCAATAACATACAGACCAGGCGTCGGATTGATCCAATGTCTATTGCATTAAGACCCCTTTTACAAGGCTGTCCTTTGGGACACTTTTTTATGGGACTTCGTGGAAGTTGGAGTATCGACCTATGGCTTGTGGAGCGTATCCTCCTAGAATCAAGAGAGCTAGTTGTGGAAACCCTGTAGCTGGCTATAACATAAGAAAGGGATCCTTCGTGGGTCTGTGCTTGAGGATCCCACATAAATATGCTCTTGGAATCCATGTGGGACTACTGTCGGATCCTGTATGGTCTTCTTTACTAGGATCCTCTATGGGTATGATGTTGTACTAGGATCCTGTGTGGGTCTTCCATACTAGGATCCTCTGTGGGTCTGATGATGTACTATGATCCTGTGTGGGTCTGTTGTACTAGGATCCTCGGTGGGTCTGATGATGTACTAGGATCCTGTTTGGGTCTGCTATAGTAGGATCTTGTGTGGGTCAGATGATGTACTAGGATCTTTTGTGGGTCTGATAATTTGGGATCCTACATGGGTCTACCTCTTAACAATGTAAGACGATTCAATAGTTACATCTAATCATCTCTACTACAGTACCTAAGTTATAACTAGTGTGAGATGAGTCCTTATCTTCGTGGTGATAACATTATGGTATTCATTTGTGTGGCGTACCTGTGTGGTACATTCCATTGTGGGGAAACCATGGTGGTATTTTTCTTGTGTGGCATACATGTTTGGTACTTAACTTCATGGGGATAACATTGTGGTATTCTTCTGTGTGGTGTTACCTTTCTGGTACATAACTTTGGGGCGTTACCTTAACGGTATTCCTTCCTTTTTGGAATAGTTGAGCCTTGGGCTATGGATTTGGGCCTTATGATTCATCGTGAATTATATAGGTATACTTGATAACTTAGGTATATGCAAGGGAATATACCTAAGTAGGTATGATAGTTGATTTCAAGATTTTTGGTTTACCCTTTTTGGATTTTGAGAGACGTTTTGGGGCTCTTGGAGTCCCTATTGAGTATCTTTATACACACCACTGCATGGGTTATGCCCGCACCTTGTCGTGTTTGGTGAAGATGACAGACAATGCTAACTAACTATGAGGGTACCTGGACGGGAGGTATCCAGGAGGTGGACCATAGATGAGGTGTACCGCATAGATGACGGTTTGAGGGCTGTACCTACCCTTTATGTAGGATCATTAGCGGTTGTTAATAGAAGCTGTTCAGTTTACTTTTACATTCCAGTTTTCTTGTACTTTCCATTTGGGCTTGTATTCTGGACCATTTTACATACTATACACACTCCTTTTTACTATCCAGACTACCTGTGTTCATATCATGTTGTCTGCTTGGTTGCGTGAGTTATAGGTTATAAAGGAAAAACCTTCCCAGTTTTTGGGAATATGCCTTCGGTGCTAGTCGCCAGCGCCAGGCCTATAGAAGGAGGGTTTGGGGTAGTCATGGAATTGGCCACGGGGGATGGTTCGTGAAAAAATCATAAACCAAACTGGGTGTGAGATGAATATGAGTAGTAAAACACCCAAATATATGATCTGAACAGTCAGTGAATATATATGGAAGGAAATAAACAAAAGGAAGCATTAAACAATGAAGTTCACATAGTTACAATCCTAAAAATTACATTTCATTAATTTTCATATATCAAGTAAGTAGCTAATCGCAAGAAGGTAACCCTCTGGGAAGTACTCATGGGCTAAACCCTCTGGTTTAACCAAAACAAATAGAAGAAACCCTCTAGAAATTATACACAGTCTAACAGGTTCTTCTTTAGCTATGAATCTCTGAGGAAGTACTCAACGTAAATTCACCATGTGGTCCTATATAGTTAACAAATAGGAATTCTAAGGAAGCCCCCAATGTCCAGTTCCCCCTGTGGCCCATAACAAGGAAACTTCAAACACTCTAAGGGAGCATAATGTCCATCCCCCCTATGGTATCACAATGTAATAGTAATGAGACACTCTGGAGAAGCCCTCAATGTCCATTCTCCCTATGTTCTACTACATTAGGTAATCACATCCCTGTGTAGGTCTGTTGTGTAGAAATGATATGTTGTAGCCAAATTAATCCTCAAGAACTACATGTTTAAAGATTCTACAGAATATCATTCCATGTGAGATAATAATCATTCCATCCTAACAATACTATGTGTGGAAAGAAAGCTACATAACAGGAAAGCTAGACCAAATGGTCAAAATAATCAATTATGGAAAAAACATCCAAAGTATTTAAAAGTTAAATTTATTCACAAACAATTAAACTCTATCCATTATAACAAGTCATAAAAGGCATTAACAGTGATAATAACCATAAACACGCAATACCCCAATCATGGGTATTGAACACTTTTTCACATAAAATTCAAATGCTATTTATAGAAATGAACAAAACACCTACCTCAGCATCATGAGATCGATATACGTGAACCTCAGGCATTGAATCACCAAATAAAATTGTAGATCAACAGAAATTTGAAAAATGTTCAACCGAGAAAATCTCACCAAAGAGTAGAAATATGGAGAAGAAGTTCTAGAAGAAGGAATAACTCACCAGGGTGATTCCAACACAATTGAAAATGGTCGATTCAGAGAATGGATAGCGAGTTAGGGGCTTGGTGAAGATTCATGGTCATACATATGGTCTTGGATGAGACAGATGATAAAGAAGTGTGTTCTGTCTGTGAGACACGACCCCGATCCATTTAATGAAAAAAAGTACATGATGTGTACCTGCATTTTCCGGCCTCCACATTTGGCAGTCTCTAGGTCACCACACACAACCATGTACCCGAATGTTACACAGCTAGTACATGGTCACCGATGGTAATAGGGTGCATGATGTGTACATAAAGTAAGCGGCATGTACTCCTTAACTTCCCAAACCTCATCTTTTTCTCAAAAACAACCATAAATGAAAAACGTACCTTAAAAGAAGATCCAGGTTATTACAAATGATCTTTTAATGTTTGTTTTCATGGAAATAATGAAGATAATACATGAAAACATACATAATTATTCTAATACAGTCAATTGAAATCTTCATGAATTTCTCCGACGTTAAAGTTATTAAATCTCATAACATGAATAATTAATTAAAATTAATGGGGTGATCATGAGGACAAATATAGAAATAAGCTTGGGAGAGAAAAATTAGGTGATCATGAGACAAATAAATAAGAATAGAAGAAATAAATGGATTGTAATGACCCAAAATTCGATTAATGAATTTTACCTTCTTATAATTAAGTCATATATAAAAAATCATATAAAATCACATAAAGAAAATAAAATAGACATTATAAATTAATACCGAATGATAAAAGAGTGTTTTTTTATAAATTGAGGAACTTATAACAATAGAATATTAACATTACCATTGGAGTAGTAATATTAGCCTAATGAATAGTAAACTAGACAATTGCAGAGTAAACCCACCAATGAGTGTATGAATAAATTTTATATATATTTTAAATGAAAAAATTATATACATTTATCACAATATATGTAAATAAATGTTTTAAATATGATAAATTATGTTTTTTTTAAAAAATTTATAGTTAATATAATGATATAAAAGAAAACTTACCTTCATAACATAGATACACATATTAATAATTTGTTGTCTTAAGATTATAATATAATTTTATGATATCGTAATTAATATTTCCAAGTGTTACAAATTCAGTTATAATTTTCAAATTGGTATTTTTTGAAAAAAAAAAGATTATTTTGAATAAAAACTAAATTTCGCTAATTTAGAAAATTATTTCCCTTAAATTGAGTCCTTTTTCTAATTTTACACATCAGAAAAATGATTTGGTAAATTTATGGGGTTTTTATAAAATTGGTGAATTTTTTGTGAATAGTGATATTTCGTAATTTATGGTATTAGCTAAATATATGAATTATAGAGTAATGGATGATTGTAGACCCCGGAAAATGTGTCACCAAAATTTTCCGAATGCTTCCATACACGAACCTAGATCATAGTCCATTTCATACTCTTCGATTTGGTAGGTCGCAAGGCCCGAACGGAGCTACGGATTAGGAGTTATGGACATTTGATGTTGGGCTAGAAATCTGGTTTGTGAAGCCCATTCGCGAATCCCCCTCCGTGACCGTGGAGCGCCTCCATGAAGTAATGAGGCGAGAGGCTCTGTGAATCCATCTGACATTTGTGATGCGCCGCGAAGACCCACCGTGAAGTAGAGGAGGCGGTGACGCTCCGCAAACACCCTGACGTTCGCGAGCCCGCCGTGAAGAACAGGAGGCAGGATGCTCTGCGAACGAATTTGACATTCGCGATGCACCGCGAAGATCCACCACGGATCAAGATCCATCATCTCGCTGAGCGAGCTTTTCTTCACGGCACCCCTTGCCTAGAAATACCCAGCTCACCCCCCTTCTCCAGACGGACGGCCACGACCACTTCGTCCCTTGGGCGGCCGAGCGGAGCTCCGCATTGCGGCTCCGCGAGGCAATGCTCCGTGAGAGGCTTCCTTCGCATTGCAGCTCCACGAGCCGAGGCTTCGTGAGCCCTTGCTCCGCGAGCCCATGCTCTGCGATGGTGCTCTGTGAGACCAAGCTCTGTGAGACCCCTTTTCTCTATAAGACCCCTTTGCTCCGCGAGAGACCATTGCTCCGCGAGGCCATGCTCCGCGAAGCTACTTCGTGAGGAACTCTCCTTCGCGAGGATCCTACCTTCGCCCCCAACCGGTCCATACCGCGGGGCCTCCGCCCCCGCACCCCCACTCCGGGTCATTGCCGGGCTGCAGTCCCGGCCCTCTGGGCCGGTCCCTTCGCACCCGTCATAGACCCCCATGAATAATGGAGAGTCGCACCGCGAACTTTTCGGGCCGAGACGTCGGGATTTTTTTTTGGCGCCCATCTGCGCAGACTCCTTCCACTTCTGGAATACCATGATTCGAGAGACTCCTCTACATGCCGTGAAGAACCTTGAGTCCACATATTCCTCTCGGTCCCATTCACATGTCCTGAGTTGAGATCTTTATCATCAATTCCCCGAGTACCTTGAGTCGAACCATTCCATAGGCAACTCTTCCAAACCCCATAACTTGGCTCCCATGGCAGGATGAACCAAAAAGGGCCGCCCTTGTATAAGTCCCGACACCAACCATTTCTAGGCACCTTCTACACAATAATCCTATCTATATGACGTTAAACTGTAGTACTCCCTATCTAATAAAAGATAGGATGCCTCTTTCTCCAAGAAAGAGATTCCTTATCCTCCAAGCATGAGATGACAACAATCCTATCTATATGACTTTAAACTGTAGTACTCCCTATCTAACAAATGATAGGATTCCCCTTTCTCCACGAGAGAGATGCCTTATGCTCCTAGCATGAGATGCCAACAGTCCTACCTACATGACTCTAATCTGTAGTATTCTCCCTATGTTCCAAACATAGGATGCCTCTTCCTCTAAACAAGATATGCCTTATGCTACAAGAATAAGACTCCTAATACCATTATTACAGTGGCATAATTCCAACACTCCTTGGTGTTATCCCACTTGTGAACTAGCACATAGGTGTAGAATCGTAAACCACAACCCACCAGGGAGTCGGGATGCCCTCATGGCCAGACATGAGGAAGACATTATGGGCCGCTCCTTGCATAAGCCCCATTCACCAGTGCCTCTCCATAGCGGCACACAGGCAACATCTTTGCGTAATCCCCATTCACCATTACCGCTCCATAGCGGCATCCGGGCAGCTCCTTGCATAAGCCCCTTTCACCATTTCCACTCCATTGCGGCATCCGGGAAGCTCCTTGAATAAGCCCCATTCACCATTGTCGCTCCATAGTGCCACCCAGGCAGCATCATTGTGTAAGCCCCATTCACCAATGCTGCTCCATAACGGCACCCTAGCAACATCCTTACTTAAGCCCCATTCACCATTGCCACCTCATAGCGGCACCCTGGCTGCATCTTTGCGTAATCCCCATTCACCATTGCCGCTCCATAGCATCATCCGGGCAGCTCTTTGCATAAGCCCCATTCACCATTGCTTCTCCATAGCGGCATTCGGGCAGCACCTTGCATAAGCCCCATTCACCATTGCCTCTCCATAGCAGCACCCAGACAACATCTTTGCATAAGCCCCATTCACCATTGCCGCTCCATAGCGTCATCTGGGAAGCTCCTTGCATAAGCCCCATTCACCATATGCTACTCCATTGCGGCACCCATGCATCATCTTTGCGTAATCCCCATTCACAATTCCTGCTCCATAGCGGCACCCGGGCTGCATCTTTGCGTAGGCCCCATTCACCATTACTGCTCCATAGCGGCATCCGGGCAGCTCCTTGAATAAGCCACATTCACCATTGCCGCTCCATAACGGCATCCGGGAAGCTCCATGCATAAGCCCCATTCACCATTGCCGCTCCATAATGGCACCCAGGCAGCATCTTTGCGTAAGCCCCATTCACCATTGCCGCTCCATTACGACATCTGGGCAGTATCTTTGCGTAATCCCCATTCACCATTTCCACTCCATTGCAGCACCCGGGTAGCTTCCTTGCATAAGCCCCATTCACCATTTCCGCTCCATTATGGCATCCGGGTTGCATCTTTCTGTAATCCCCATGCACTATTGTCACTCCTTTTCTGCGGTAAGCCATTGACATCCCTATGAAGCGGTAAGCCGTTGACAACCCTATCCAGCGGTAAACCATTGTGATCCTATCCAGCGGTAAGCCGTTTCAACCCCATTCAGTGGCAAGCCGTTGACATCCTCATCCAGTGGTAAGCCGTTGTGATCCTATTCAGTGGTAAGCCGTTGATATCCTCATATAGTGGTAAGCCGTTGCAACCCCATGCAGTGGAAAGTCGTTGACATCCTCATCCAGCGGTAAGCCGTTGCGACCCCATCCAGCGGTAAGCCGTTAGGACCCATTCTAGCGGTAAGCCGTTGAAACCCCCAATCAGTGGGAAGATGTCATCAGAAGAAATACGTGGACTTTTCTTCCCTGCCACGGGGATACGTAGGAAGCCTCTTCAAGGCTCTAGCCCGAAGCTATCGTCATTCTTTTCTTCGGGCCTCCATCTTGTAGTAAGTCCCAACACCATGGGCCGCCTAATGCGTAAGCCCCTCTTCGCTTCCCACAGACGCACCCTTCGCGGCATGATTGTCTGGTCCTTGCTGCATATTTTTTCTCACACCGAGCATGAATCACGTGGGATTAGGGTTTGCATTGGCCATGAAAATACCTCTTCCATCAGGACATTGAACTGTATACCCTCATCCAGCATGACGTTAAACTGTATGCCCTTGTCCCGCATGACATTAAACTGCACACCCATTTGAACTACGAGGTCTTTGATCCATGTCAAGGCATGGTACGTAAGAAGCCTCCCTGAGTTTCAAGCCCATCTCTCATTGGACCAAGGTCCACCTTCACGTCAGTTCACTGACGACTTCCATCATATGAACTACGAGGTCTTTGATCCATGTCAAGGCATGGTACGTAAGAAGCCTCCATGATGTTCAAGCCCACCCATCATTTATTCACGTCGAGTTCATCCTCGTCTAGCATGACGTTAAACTGCAATTCCAGTCCGACGGTACGCCGTTGTGACCAACCCGAACTACGAGGACTTTGATCCATGTCAATTAACGGTATGTAGGAAGCCTCTCTGAGGTTGAATCCCATCTACCATCAGACCAAGGTGCCTTCTTCACGTCGGTTCGCCGACTCCCACCTCAAGTGGACCTCCGGGTTCACCTTCACGTCGGTTCGCCGATGAAGCCCTCTGAACTACGTGGTCATTGAACCATGTCATGGCATAGTACGTAGGAAGCCTCCACGTGGTTCAATCCCACCTTTCGTCCTTTATTCACGTCAGGGTTCATCTTCATCCTGCACAACGCTAAACTGCATTCTGGTCCAGTAGCAAGTCGTTGTGACTAACCTAAACTACGTGGTCTTTGATCTGTACTAAGGCATGGTACGTAGGAAGCCTGCATGAGGTCCAAGCCCACCACCACTAGGACCCCCTGGTCCTCCTCAATCACGTCAGCCTTCTGGCGTCCAACCTGAACTATGTGGTCTATAATCCATGTCAAGGAATGGTACGTAGGAAGCCTCTCAGAGGTTCAATCCCACCACCAATTGGTCACTCGGACCTTCTTCACGTCAGGTTACCGGCACCTGGGCGGCCCAGTGTGTAAGCCCCACACCATCTGGACCAAGGTCCTCACTCACCTCCATTCTCTGACACACCCTTTGAACTACATGGTCTTTGATCCATGTCAAGGCATGGTACGTAGGAAGCCTCACGAGGTTAAAGCCCACCACTCGGTCGTTCAGACCTCATTCATGTCGGTTCACCCCCGTCCCGCATGACATTAAACTGTATTCCACACCTCATTTGAACTACGAGGTCTTTGATTCATCTCAAGGCATGGTACGTAGGAATCCTCTCAGAGGTTCAAGCCCACCACCCGTTGGTCACTCCGACCCTCTTCACGTCGGTTCGCTAGCAATACCGTTCGGACCAAGGTCCACCTTTACGTCGGTTCGCTGACGACACCATCCATCGGACCAAGTTCCACCTTCACGTCGGTTTGCTGACAACATCCATAGGACCAAGGTCCACCTTCACATCGGTCCACCGGCACCATCCTGAACTATGTGGACATTGATTCCCCACCACGGGGATACCTAGGAGGTCTCTTGGAGGCTCAAGACAAACTTCACCGCCGCCCCTGCGATGGTCCCACTTCATTCCCCCTCCACTTCATTCATCCATCCATCACCCATCCTGATTATCACCCAGGCCACCGTATCCCGGTTGGATCATTCCATCCACCTCCTCACTACTCCTAGCGGCGCATGGGCCGCTTTCCATGTGTAAGCCCCATCATATCACGGGGTCGTTGTCCACTGTGTACACCCCGATTCATCACCCCTTCGAACTATGTGGGTTTTGATCCATGTCTTCTACACAGGGTATGTAGGAAACCTAAAAAAGGTTCAATCCCAACCATTGGTAATCCATGGTGTACCCCATCCTGGGGTGCACATCCCCTGATCCACCCTCAGTGGTGTTCAGATCAGCCATTACGGTGTGACATCCCCCCTCCTTGGAGATCACCACCTCAGATCTGTCCTCATTGGGCATCCTAATCTATCCATCATCTAGGAATTCCCCCCTTGGGATGTACCAATATGATCCGTCTCTATGGGACATTCTGATCACCCTCATTCAGTCTCCGAAAGACTTTAAGCTCACGACCTACCTCGTGATAAACACGAGTTGCCTGAGGAAAACCTCGGATGACACGCCTTTGGCATAACTATCTCCACAAGAAGTTAATCTCGCGACATACCCTATGTTAAACATGGGAAGTTGAGGAAAACCTTAGATACATGCCTATGGCATATGATTCCCCGCACTCGATGCGGGATGCCTCAGGTTATGCACCCTTGAGATGCCCTCTCATGAGGAAGAATACAGGTTCCCCAATGTCCACGCACCCAGAGATGCACTGACATGCCTGATGTTGTCATCTACTCTGACCGAAGGTTGCTACCATGTCAAGACCCTATGGAAAGACTTGATGGTAGTAGTGTAATTAACCGACGTCCATGAAGATATGGCACCCAGAATGAGATTCACGAACAATTTCTTAAATTTATGAGGGATAACCGGAATAGGTTGTAGAGACCCGAAGCCTGACATACATGGACATTACATTACTTTTGCGGAATACTTAGTACATAACAAAAACACACACACAAGTATCATAATAGTTTAGTGTCTTTGGAAACTCGGAATATAATCTTCTAATCGTGGTGAAAGATCTTCAACATCTCCCATAAATATCTTCCTTTTTTCTACCTAAAACCATTATTTATATCCTGGGAAAAAGAAAACATAAAAGGGTGAGCTCAAATGCACAGTAAGGGTAAAAAAAAAGAAATATCAATCACATCATATACATAAGAACATAACTTTTAGAAATCTTATCCTGCAAAAGAGATCATAATATCATAACATGGGATAAATCATAGAAGTGAAATGTAATCCCAATAATCATAACTTAAAACCTTAAACTTTATGGAATACACACATAATCATAGAGAATCATTTATTATTAGTCAAGACTCATTTCCAAGACTATCTTAGTGGACAAAGTCCATTTCTGAACCGAGTCACCCTCGTTTCAGTCCTGTTTCACTGAACTAGTATAACCTACCATTCCAGCCATGTCTATCTCATGAGATATAAAATCTTTAACCAATGAATTTGAGGGAGATATAGGTCCCTCCCATATCATAATGATACCATTCTTATGTGTTCCATAAAATCATAAACCATACATCATTGCATAACCCATGTAATAAAAATGGGATTCTTAAACAACATGACATCATAAAACAATTCATATAAGATAAAGGAATTCAAAAAAATAATTCCATCACAAAATAATAAAATCAATGTAATAATAGGGATAAAAACATAACCCTTTATTATCCTAGAAGGAAAATAATTTTTATAAAACACTTGAACTCCATTCTTGAGGAAAATATCCTTTCTACTTCAAAAAAATTTTCATTTCTTAAAATTTCATATAATTTTAAACTAAAAGAAGTTGATTAAAAATAAACAAGAAAACTTGTAAAGTAAGATTCCTGGAAATAATGTTTTAAAAATCCATTCATGCCGTATAAGTTACAAAAAACAGTCTTCTCATTGTTTTGTCGGAAAAGTCAAAAAGTACCTCGTACGAAAAACAACAAAAGATTCCTTTCATATACTTTACTAAAAACTCTCCAAAGTGTAAAATTGGATTTAACAATTATAGGTGGATGGAAATAATATTACATGTTGAGGAAACATGGATGTGGATGATAAAATATACCCCAGTAAATACCAATGTATAAACAATCTCGGATAAAAAAGAGATTGTGATATTTCCCTTACCTTAGGTCCAATATGCTTTGTACGTGTCCGAAACTCCCGTATAATGATTTAAATAATGTTATTGAATTATTACAGAATCATACTTATTGTTATGATATCATATATGGTCATATTCTTAGCTTCTTATTAGTAATATTTCATTACTACTTGTTATTCGGGAGTTTACTACTTTTTGTTCTTATGCGTGTTTTGTCGAATAAATTCTTATTCTTCTCTTTAGGTTATAGATACCACATTTCCATAATGTTATTAGTGTAATATATATCATATTAATTCATTCAATTCATTTATATAATCATTATGATACGAAGATCATGTAGAACGAGTCGCATCACATCGTGGAGACGGTATTCCGTACGTACACACGAGTGACGATATCGTTCCTATGATCGTTGAATTGTATTGGAGTGTATGTATACTATTTCAGAATCAATATAACTTTATAATGGTCATATATAGTCATTATTTACACCATTATACCCATCCATGTAAGGTAATGGTGGAAAATAGATTACACCACGGCGTAGAGACGGTATTCCGTACGTACGCACGCGCGATGATTTCTTTTTCAGTAGGATGGATAGATGGTGAAATAGGGTTGTCTCATACTTATAATAACATATCAGTATATTAGTGATACTAATTTTATTACTTCATAATGAAAAAAACCTAAGAAGAAGAAGTTGAAGATGAAATAAAGTTGCAAATCGGTAACGGACATTACCTCTTCATTGAAGTGCTTCTTTGAGACCTCCTTTTAGGGCACTAAAATAGGTCTTTGAAGAAGAACAGATCCTTTAGGATGTTTCTATGGAAGTTGAGAGAAGAAATTGGCAGGGTTTGGCCAATCTTGAAGGCTCAATGTGGTGTGAGGAAGAGCGGGAGGAGGTGCCCTTTTATAAGGGAGGAGAGGGGCACCTTAGGAAAATCTCAAAATTTTATTTTATATTATGGTCAAATTCAGTTTATAATGGTTCCAAAGAGACTTATATAGAAGATAAAGTGGTGATGGGTCGAAATCGTCTCATCCAATAGGATTTAGACAAGTTTAGGGTATTATTTTAACCTTATCAATTAGATTTAACTCTAAGTTAAATAATTTAACTTTTACCTTGTCTTTTTGTTTTCTTACACTATATGGTTAATAAACATACCATAACAAGACAAAAGAACACCCAGTTGTTTATTATTAATATATATATCCTTATCTAAATCATTTGGCCAAACCTTATATTTTTAGGAATTAAATAACAATTTATAATATAATATTTGTTTTAAAAACTAATTTATGTCAATTTGGACACTATTTGGTAGATGATTTTTATGAAATTCATAACAGAATGATAAGTTCTAAAACAGTTACTTATATCAACAATAACATGTCATATTAACCTAGAAATTTAATTTAAGTCATAAAACGTCTCAGATTACATTTATTTGGGCATTTATAACATCAATTATATCAATATTTCATTAATAAGACAATTACTGCATCATATTTGTGTCATAATAAATGATAATTATTTAATCCCTAAAAATTCTAAATAAATTCCTATGATTTATAGAATTGTATTATCTTTCTGGAGACTATTCATGTTCGATGTTTCATGAAGCGTATCACTAAATTAATATTATTATACTTATAAGATTTAAGAAAGTGACATGTTGTCACATTCTTAGGTCTTAATAATAATTAAATTATTTTCATGGAAGAAAGTCCATAAAATGAATCTAATCCGACCCTTAGGTTATATGGGTCTACGTTTATCCATACAATAGTATTTTTCCAAGTGTTATGGTAATTGTATAATCTTATATTTACCCTTAATTACCCGATTTACCTTTAACTATAGTAAATAAAATTTACCGTAGTTACTATTCACAATGGCCAAAAATAAAAAGTAGCTTATTAACATAATTTGGATCCACTTATTCAAAATATGGAATCCATTTTTCCAAATTAAATACACAAAAGTTGCAGAAATTAAATTAAAATTAATCCCATTGTCGAAAGAAAACAGGGTTTTCTTTAAAACATTGCAAAAGATTGAATTGATTTAACCTACGAATTCAAGGTAAAATCAATGCTAATGACATAAATTATATTAAATGGTAAAAATATATTCTATTTATACTTTAAAAACATTCAATATTATAATTTAACCACATAAGATATTTTGATGAAAAAAATTGTTTTTAATTAAAATATAACGTGTTTTTACTATTCATTAAATTATGAAAGTTATCGGAAAAATATCAAAACTTTATCTAATGTAAATTTTTATATCCTTATTCAAAAGAATAGTTTTATTTTTTCAAATTGATCAGATAAAAATGTCAAAAACTAGATTTAAAGTGGGTGCGCCATCAAAAGGCGGCAAAACTGCATTTTTTGAAAAATACTAATTTTACCCGAAAAATTTATTTTGTTCTTATAACATGTTCTAGAAAATATGTAAGATGAATAATAATGTTATAAAATTCAAAATTTAGTTAATACTATTCATAACGGCTAGTTCATGACAATATTATAATAATATATCGTTGTTTATTAAAACCCGGTATTGCGTACAACACACACTATCGAGGAAGGTCACGATTGTGTGTAGTGCAAGGCAAGTCAAGTATGCGTGTTGTGAAAGCTCCTTTTGGTATAGCATACAAAACAAGACATTAATGTAAGGAATATTTTTCATAAAATCTCGGGGTGTTACATTCTACTCCCCTTAAAATGAATTTCGCCCTCGAAATTCGTCGGGGTTGTAAATGCTTTACTACTCGAAAGTTTGTTTAATAGAAACCCACATTGTAAAAAGGAATACAAAAACATGGCTTTAAAAACTAATGTATGAAATGTAATGGTTACCCAAATTATCTCATCACTGGGTATCCATGTAGGAGAACATTGGTGAAAATATGGATATGGAAGAGAAATATAATCATCATGTTCTGATGGAGAGTGGTAGAGAACATGGCTATGGAAAAGCCAGCAATCACAAAGCCATAAATTTGTGACGATCTAAGGTACCATCTAATTCATCAAATATAATAGCACTAGGACAACATTTTTTGTTTTCAAGATCATTTCCCTAAAGTTGATGAAATTGGAATTAGAAGAAATACTTTCGTGATTTTGGTACTGTGTCACCGTTGGTCATTCTTTGGACAATTTCCACTTCATCTCTTAATGAAACGAAGTTGGATTTGTCATTCATTAAGTGTTAGCAAATCATGTGATATAATGATGGGTCATTCCATATGTCTTAATCAAAAGGTTTAAAAAGTTATCAAAAATAAATAAGACCATCTATGGTGAAGTTAATCATATACGATTCCAAAAATGAACTTATAATTCATATATCACACCACGTAATAAAATAAAACTAGTTTCTACTAACCAGGGACTTCCCGTAGGCCAGTGGTAGGTGATAAAGGTCAGTTGCACTTCGGTTGTGGGTTCGATTCCCACAGCCTTGTCCGACGCTATGGGCAGTCGCCTGTCCTGCAAGTTGTCCTTTTTCTAAAGCTATATTACTATAACATCCCATCAATAATATCAAAAATGTTTTATCCTTAAACAATACTAACTTATGTCCAAAATAATCCATTCCAATCTTTAGGCTTATCTAAAATACTTCGGTCCAAGCTCATAGTATGAATAAAATGATCACGTGAATGCCTTAATCATGTATTCTCTTGAAGAATGAATACCCATTGAACCTTAGTGAAAACATGAATGCAGTCAAAATTTAACTCTTTCCACATACCAAAATCCAAAAATTATATATACTCAAACCATGATATAACCTTCTCCTTATATCATTCATGATCTCATGAATACTATCAAACATTTAATTTTCTCATTATCCCTTTATTATGCACATATCATCTACATTCCAAAAATATCTAAATAACCTTTCATGGATACTGGTACCATTAATCATACACTTTCAAAACACAAGGAAAGACAATAGTGTATCAATCCTTAGATTTCTCTTTATTCCATAGAACCATGATATTACTTATACAACATTACACATGATAAACATGTAATCATTCAACTACATTCTTAAACCATTGACCGAGCTTCAACAATTCCTTCATCTCACATATCGTTTGTAGTCTCTTCATCGTCATCAACATAAATACTACCCATACGACCATACTGATTCTCTTCATTAGACTTTCCCTTAGTTCATTGGTTTGAATAATGCCCGTACATTCCACATTTAAAACATTTAACCATTGTTGATGTCGTAGCAATACCATTATCCTCATCCCTGGTGTTAACTGAACCTTTTCCTTTGCACTTACTGGATTTGTGTCCTTCTTTTCCACACCCAAATCATTGTCCAGTTCCTTTGAAACATTATCCTTGATGCCTCTTCCCACATGATTTACATAAGGGAAATTGAACTTTTTTCCCCTATGATCATCATGAAACTCTATCTTTCTCTTATTAGCTGAGTCAGGAAACTTACCAAATTTTACTTTATTGATCATATTATGAGATTGATAATTCTGCATAATAATGATGTTTGGACTTCCAAATCCCATTTCATTTGGTTTCTCATGAAGAATATCATTCCATTGTCCATCATATCCTCCATTATTGTGAATCATCGTGTTTACAACCATTTTCTAAAACCCAAAAAGAATAGTGTGAGAGGAAAAAATCATAATAAAAGGGGAGTAACTTCAATATCTAACATCTTTGGTTTAATCTAATGTCATTACCATAGTTCTAGGACTATATCCTATTCGTATACTTATCCTTAGGGACATCCCTAGACATACCTTAGAAATATCTCTAGGGATCTCACTAACGTTTTCACATCCTAGTTTTCAAAGGTTGACTAATCTTTTCCACTAATACCAACTGTAGAGACCCAAAGACTGACGTACATGGACATTACATTACTTTTGCGAAATACTTAGTACATAACAAAAACACACACACAAGGATCGTTATAGTTTAGTGTCTTTAGAAACTCGGAATATAATATTCTAATCGTGGTGAAAGATCTTCAACATCTCCCATAAAGATCTTCCTTTTTTTTCTACCTAAAACCTTTATTTATATCCTGGGGAAAAGAAAACATAAAAGGGTGAGCTCAAATGCTCAGTAAGGGTAAACAAAAGAAATATCATTTACATCATAGACATAAGAACATAACTTTTGGAAATCTTATCCTGCAAAAGAGATTATAATATCATAACAGGGGATAAATCATAGAAGTGAAATGTAATCCCAATAATCATAACTTAAAACCTAAAACTTTGTGGCATACACACATAATCATAGAGAATCATTTCTTATTAGTCAAGACTCATTTCCAAGACTATCTTAGTGGACGAAGTCTATTTCTGAACCGAGTCACCCTCGTTTCAGTCCTGTTTCACTGAAACGGTATAACCTACCATTCCAACCATGTCTATCTCATGAGATATGAAATATTTACCCAATGCATTGGAGGGAGATATAGGTCCCACCCATCTCATAATGATACCATTCTTATGTGTGCCACAAAATCATAAACCATACATCATTGCATAACCCATGTAATAAAAATGGGATTCTTAAACAACATGACATCATAAAACAATTCATATAATATAAAGGAATTCATAAAAATAATTCCATCACAAAATAATCAAATCAATCTAATAATAGGGATAAAAATAGAACCCTTTATTATCTTAGATGGAAAATAATTTTGATAAAACACTTGAACTCCATTCTTGAGGAAAATATCCTTTCGACTTTAAAAACATTTTCCTTTCTTAAAATGTCATACAATTTTAAACTAAAATATTTTGATTAAAAATAAACTTGAAAACTTGTAAAGGAAGCTTCTTGGAAATAATGTTTTAAAAATCCATTCATGTCGTATAAGTTAAAAAAAACATTCTTCTCATACTTTTGTCGGAAAAGTCAAAAAGTACCTCGTACAAAAAATGACACAAGATTACTTTCATATCCTTTAGTAAAAACTCACCGAAGGGTAAAATTGGATTTAAAAAATTTTAGGTGGATGGAAATAATATTACATGTTGAGGAAACATGGATGTGTATGATAAAATACACCCCAGTAAATACCAAAGTATAAAAAATCTCAGATAAAAAAGAGATTGTGATATTTCCCTTACCTTAGGTCTGATATGATTTTTACATGTCCGAAACTCCTGTATAATGATTTAAATAATGTTATTGACTTATTCCATAATCATACTTATTGTTATGATACCATATATGGTCATATTCTTAGCTTCTTATTAGTAATATTTCATTACTACTTGTTATTCAGGTGTTTATTACTTTTTGTTCTTATGCTTGTTTTGTCGAATAAATTCTTATTAGTCTCTTTAGGTTATAGATACCTCATTTACAGAATGGTATTAGTGTAATATATATCATATTAATTCATTCAATTCATTTATATAATCATTATGAAATAATGATCATGTAGAACGAGTCGCATCACATCGTGGAGATGGTATTCTGTACCTATGCACGAGTGATGATATCGTTCCTATGATCGTGGAATTGTATTGAAGTGTATGTATACTATTTCAGAATCAATATCACTTTATAATAGTCATATATAGTCATTAGTTACACCATTATACCCATCCATGTATGTTTGTGGTGGAAAATAGATTACACCACGGCGTGGAGACGGTATTCTGTATGTACGCACACGCGGTGATTTCTTTTTCCGTAGGATGGATAGATGGTGAAATAGGGTTGTTTCATACTTATAATAACATATCAGTATATGAGTGATACTGATGGTATTACTTAATAATGAAACAACCTAAGAAGAAGAAGTGGAAGAAGAAATAAAGTTGAAAGAATCGGTAACAGACATTACCTCTTCTTTGAAGTGCTTCTTTGAGACCTCCTTTTAGGGAACTAAATAAGGTCTTTGAAGAAGACCAGAACCTTTAGGATGTTTCTAGGGAATTTGGGAGAAGAAATTGGCAGGTTTCGGCCGATCTTGATGGTTCAATGTGGTGTGAGGAAGAGGGGGAGGAGGTTCCCTTTTATAAGGGAGGAGAGGGGAACCTTAGGAAAATCTCAAAATATTATTTTATATTAAGGTCAGATTCGGTTTATAATGGTTCCAAAGGGTCTTATTTCGAAGTTAAAGTGGGGATGGGTCGAAATCCAATCATCAAATAGGATTTAGACAAGTTTAGGTTATTATTTTAACCTTATCAATTAGATTTAACTCTAAGTAAAATAATTTAACTTTTACCGTGTCTTTTTGTTTTCTTACACTATATGGTCAATAAACATACCATAACAAGCCAAAATAAACCCATGTTGTTTATTAATAATATATCTATCCATATATAAGCCATTTGGCTGAACCTTATATTTTTAGGAATTAAATAAAAATTAATAATATAATATTTGTTTTAAAAACTAATTTATGTCAATTTTGACACTATTTGGTACATGATTTTTATGAAATTCATAACAGAATGATAAGTTGAAACCAAGTTACTTATATCAACAATAACATGTCATATTAACCTAGAAAATTAATTTCAGTAATCAAAAGTCTCAAATTACATTTATTTGGGCATTTATAACATCAATTATATCAATATTTCATTAATAAGACAATTATTGCATCATCTTTGTGTCATAATTAATGATAATTATTTAATCCCTAAAATTTATAAATAAATTCCTATGATTACGATAATTGTATTAGAATTCTAGAGACTATTCATTTTCGTAGTTTCATTATGTTTATCACTAAATTAAAATTATTATACTTATCATATTTTAGAAAGTGACATGTTGTAACATTCTTTGGTTTTAATAATAATTAAATTATGTTCAAGGAAAAAAGTACATAAAATGAATCTAATCCGACCCTTAGGTTATATGGGTCTACTGGTATCCATAGAATATGATTTTACAAGTTTTAGGGTAATTTTATAATCTTATATTTACCCTTAATTACCCGATTTACCTTTAACTACAGTAAATAAAATTTACCGTAGTTACTATTCACAATGCCCAAAAAAAAGTAGCTTATTAACATAATTTGGACCCATTTATTCCAAATATGGAATCCAATTTTCCAAATTCAATACACAAAATATGCAGAAATTAAATTAAAATTAATCCCGTTGTCGAAAGAAAATGGGTTTTTCTTTAAAACATTGCAAAAGATTGATTTGATTTAATCTACGAATTCAAGGTAAACTCAATGCTAATGACATACATTATATTAAATGGTAAAAATATATTCTATTTATATTTTAAAACCATTAAATATTATAATTTAACCACATAAGATATTACGAAGAAAAAATTTGTTTTTAATTAAAATATAGCGTGTTTTTACTATTCATTAAAATATGAAAGTTATCGGAAAAATATCAACACTTTATCTAATGTAAATTTTTATATCTTGATTCAAAAGAAGAATTTTATTTTGTGAAATTGAACAGATAAACATGTCAAAAACTATATTTAAAGTGGGTGTGCCATCAAAAGGTGGCAAAACTGCATTTTTTTAAAAATACTTATTTTACCCGAAAAATTTATTTTGTTCTTATACCATGTTCTAAAAAATGTGTAAGATGAATAATAATGTTATAAAATTCAAAATTTAGTTAATACTGTTCATAACGGCTAGTTCATGACAATATTATAATAATATATCTTTGTTTATTAAAACCCGGTATTGCGTACAACACACGCTATCGAGGAAGGTCGCGATTGCATGAAATGCAAGGCAAGTCAAGGATGCGTGTTGTGAAAGCTCCTTTTGGTGTAACGTACAACACATGTCATTAATGAAAAATAAAATTTTTCATAAAATCTCGGGGTGTTACATAGGTGACGAGTTCCGAGGAGGAATCCACGGAAGGAAGAACCGACATCCCATCATCCCGTTTTGATCAAGGAGCAGATGTACCTGAATAAGGAACAATTGTTGCCCGCCTTTGGAAAGCGGGAATGCGGGGCAACAACTGTGCGTCCTCACAGACGGATGTACGTGCCCCAGTGAAAGTGTCAGAAACAATGATTCTTAGATTATATAAGAATCATTTATTATAAATTAAATGCACTATTCATTGTACATATTCTCAGGAATCCATGATATTAATATTCTTGAACCAAAATAAAAATCAAATGAAAAAAATATTCAAAACACTCCCCACCCTCCATTATAAATACCCCCCGCACCACCACATCTCCTCACTCCTATTAACCCTAAAAACCTATCAAAATACTTTACAATTCTCTTCCCATTTATCTTTACCACATCCATGATGTTCTCGCCTCAAAAAAAGTCAAAATAGAATTTCCCTTAGGAGGTTCTCAATGAGAATAATTTAAGAGGTAAAATCCTCTACAACTTTCTTTATATTCTTTTCACTTTCGTATCGTATATTATTATATTTTCACCAACATTATCAAAACATGAATGAATAGTCCAATACCATATATATAATAGAATTATATTATGATAAAGTAAAATATACAAACAATTCTCCCATTAGATTCTTTTCGTTAAAAAATGGAAAATATAGTTTGTGAGTTAATGATTTATCACCATCGAGGATGAAAAGTTTTTATCAACGTTAACCACCTTCAATGTTGAATATAAAAACATTATAATGTTTGGTAAAAACTTTGAAATTTATATTAAAACCCCTTTTATGTTCTAAATCCATCAATTATACACCATAATTAATAATTAAACAAAATAAATTTGTGATGGTAAAAAAACATCCAAAATAATCTAAATTATTATCACCAACTTATTATCTAATGATTCATCCTCATCCAAATTAACCAAATGAATTATATAAAAAATTAATCTTATGGATGATCATAAAAAACAAATAACATAATTTTTGGATATCTATTCCTATAATAAATGACCTTTCATACATGTATATTAGTGAACATGTCATGAAAACATTGGAAATAAACACTCTATAATGAACAAAATAAATCAAATAACTCATAAAAACTATTTAGATGAATGTAAAAATTTTATAATAAATCAAATAAATTTATATACATTCTTAATAAATAAATTAATGGATTTAATTTTATTATGTAGGAAATTAAAATCATTTGTAGAATATTTTTGGACATAAGATATGGGATTCGTTCCAAACATCAATTTTTTCTTTTGTGATACACTTAATCTCCCATTAATCCAATTTAATTTATATTTATTATTATTAAGTCATAAAATTTTCTTTATTTATATTTTAATCATTTGTTCCTATAAAAAGTATTCATTCTAGGATTGGGAAAAACATGTTTTCTAAAGGTTCCTTTCTAAAAGTTTCTCCATAAGAAAGCCCAATTATAGTGAACTTCCTAATTTCTTACCCATTATTATGTGCACTAAAAAATATGTTTCAAACATCATTTGTTTATAAAATAACCCATTTCATCCTGAAATAATATTTTTTTATTTCTAATTTTATGAAAACAAATATTTCTTCATCTATTTAAATGTTTATTATTATTTTCCTCAAATTTAAATAAAATGATCCATTTCTAATTAATCATAAACACTATTTCCATATGTTTTCACTTTATTTTGACACCACATTTCATAATCTAAGACTTTTATACTTTATGAACGTCTATGTATGATTAATACACATTCTTTCTTGAACACCATTATAATATTTTTTATTTAATATGAAATCATCTTGATACCCAATTATTTCAAGGGGTAACAATTATTCTGATTTCATCATTTGAAACACGTATGAATAAATATTTCATTACGGGCCAAATAGAATGTCCTCTAATGAAATGTATAATTTTATGTCTCATGATATGTAATGTTGGGACATGTAGTGAACTAGATTCCTTTATGGGACTTTTCCCCAGTGTGCAATTGTATTGGAACTTATCCTTGACTCATTCTTATGTCATGTTGTGTGTTCTTGACCATTTAATATGATTCCATTATTAAATTTCCCCATTATCTATATGTTATACCTCATTTGTTTATTCATTTTACATATATTTTTTATGTCATCATATTATGACCTCTATCCCAAGATCATGTCTTTATTCCCATGTTAAAACCCTTACAAGTATTTTTAGCTCGTCCCATTTATTTATGTATTCCTTAGGCTATCCTATGATGATGTAGGATCTCAATGGATGTTAGGATATATTAATGGATGATTAAAATAAATATGATATATTATATTACACTAATTTTAGTATTATGTTCCAAATCATCCAAATAAACTTGTACATATGATCCTCAGCTTGTAAGTTGATGGTTAATTATGATTAAAATGTTGTAATAATATATGTAAATGTTTAGGTTCACTTTAGAAGGTATCAGATAAATTTCTAGTAACTTTTGATGATTAGGACTATATAACTTCAGTATAAATACATGGGATAATTCTACAACCATTGTTATCCTTGATTGAGACATTGTGTATCTTGTTTTTGGATATCCTTTTTTTACAAGTTCGTCCTTCTTTTTTGATGTTATATTTTTTATATTATTATTATCTAAGAATTAAATCCCCCAAATTTTACATTACTTTACATAGATAATTTTTGGAAATAGAATAACCCAATCCAAAAAATCAATGTGATCTGAAATATTATTGTTTTCCCAATTATATTCTTAATATGATGGGAAGGAATTCTCAAACCATAATGAAAGTACTTGCTCAACTAGATCATGTTATGAATAATAACATGAATCATGTGAAACCACAAACTTATTTTAATAGGGATAATTTTTCAGTACAATACTACATGAGAATATGGCCTCCCATGTTAAGTGAATATTCTTATACCCTCATTATAGAACAGTGGATTAACTCAATTGAGAAGTTATTATCTACCCACCAGTTCTTAGAAGAAGATAATTTTGTTCTGTCATTCTATTGTTTTTATGGAGAAGCTAATTAGTGGTGAAAACTGATCAAGAGCACAATGTACAACATTGAAATTGATTCCAAAGAATGGTAAGATTTCTTGATAATATTTTTTAATAAATATTTTCCCTAAACCCTCCGAATTAAGATATAAAGAGAGTTCACTTTTCTAATGAAAATAGATGATGAGTATAGGGCCCCAGCCTTAAACATTACATAATCCTGGGTTATGTCCAATATTTATATTGAGGTTATTTTTAGGTTTAGTGTTTTAGAGAAATAGGTCATAACTATTAAGTTACATATCAAAAATTACAATGTAGACACTTATACTCTATCCATTTTTTCACAAAAATAAAACTCTTTAAATAAAACAAGAGTTATTTTCATGATATAAATCTTCTGTAATCCTTCCTTTCTCTTACCCTTCTTTATATATAGTGAAAATCATTTAAAAAACAAGGTATATGCATAAAAAGCTTATTAAGGGTTATAAAATAAGGAAAGAAAACATTTTCCAATCAATAAATACAAATCAATGAAACCATACATTTCAATCATAATATACCTTATGAAGTCATAATATTTATAGATAACACACCTAAATCATAAATCATAAAGGTAACTTGTTTCATACATGACATACTTACATTGTAGCTTCCACAGCTACATTGGGAGTTATGTTTGGAATAGCCATCACAATATATTCCCTAAATCGTTCAGGAGAAACATTAATGTTTACCTCCGTCAGGTTACAGAATGCATTAAAGATCTATTCTGGGCTCATCCTCCATAGGATTATCACGAAACCTCCCATATATGTAAAAAATTCCCAATAACCATAACATAATAATAAAAAATAGAACAAGCATGAATTAAAGATAAAATTTCCACATTGTAATCACAATATATCATCTCAAGATATTGATAGAATCAATGATTTTTTCAAAACTATTTTTAAAACAATTTAAAACATTTAATAAACATATTTTTGAATCAATGTGTTCCATACCAGATTAAAAATTTTAAAGTAATTAACATTTAAAACATTAATGTACATATAAATAAATCCTAAAAAACTTTTTTGATAACATGGACATTTATGAGAATAATTTAGAATAAGATACCTTTAAAACATTATAAATAATGTTTCAGTTAAAGATTTCCTTACCACCTGAAAAAATACTTGATTTAAAATAGATAATGAATAAAATTAAAAATAACTTACAATATCCTTAAAATATGGAGATTCATGATAAAATATGTCAAATGGCTGTGTATATACCCTATAGGATAATAAAGCTTCCCAAGATCAAGATATGCCTCAAATGAATGGATATTGAGACATAATCCCTTACAAATATTCGGTAGTCTAACGACATCACATTGAAATGGAAAAAATGATTTAATGAGATCAAAAAGGATCTCACCTCACATAGACTTAGAATCTATTGAAATAAGGATAGATAATAACATATCTCAACATAAGAAAATGGAAATTAATAGGGATAATATAATGGATGTCTTTGTGTAAAATATGAGAGTGAAAGGTTCCCCTACAAAAATTGTATCATTATATTAATGATAAATAAATGATATAATTAAGTGTGAAAAGTATAAATACACCCAATATAAGAGGATATTAATCATAAAGCAATCATAGTTCATTCACAAATAATAAAATTACCACATAATGAAGAAGTAATGGTTTATCCCAATGAATGGAAATTGGGTGAAGATGTTCCCTTACCTCATGACTGACTTGGATATTTTGATCTTTAATTTCCTGATTAATAAACTTATGATAATTTATTATTTATTAAAATAATTAATTTTTATTATTCCTTTTATACAATTTATTACAATGCAATAACAATCAGTTATTTATTTGAATTCATATCGGACATTTTGGCAATGTTCATAATTTGAGTTAAAATGATCTTGTTATAATTACAATTGGTCCATGTGGTCAAAATTCCATTATATCCAGACTGATTTTCATGATTTAGATATCATATATATCATATATCTCCATTATATATTTATTTACAATAGTCCATATAATTTTGATATACGAAATGAAATGCATCGTTCATGGATACGGTAAGTCGTTCGTATGCCTGAACGCTACTATCATTTCTATTTCACATTTAATGGAAAGATAACATAATGATTAATAGGTATATGATAATTACATAATAATATGATATGATATATATGTGTTACATAATTTCATTAATTATTTCGTTTATACATTTCATGTGTGGCCTGAACAAATCATATCCCCTTGAGGGCATGGTAGTCTGCGCTTCCTCAAATGAAATTATCGTATTTACCTGATATGGAAACAATAAAGGTATTCTATAAATGAAAAATACAGAATCATATAGATACTATAAATATAATATATAAATTATATAAATACAGTTCCACCATAATGGCCACCATGAGAGGTGGTAGGACATAATTCAATAATCATCTTTTCATGAGGCATTAGTTCACCGTCCACAGAAACTGTATGTTCGAATCAATTATATTGAGCTTTTTGGATTTGTAGTTATAGTCCTCCTAATAAAAACATTCTATATTATTGATGATACTGGTTTTTTATAAAATAATGGAGGAAATTGTGATTAGCTGGTTTGAGAAGGAAAATAAAAGAAAATAACTTTAGAGATGACGTTACTTTTAAATCGAGTAACTCCATTTGGATTGAAACAAAACGATTTTTTGAATTTCCTTCTGACTAGAGGAAGGATTCTAGGGGGAGTATATGGTTGTTTAGAGTTTCTTGGATCAGTTCTTGGATTATCCAAGTGGCTTGAGTGGTGTGAGTAATGGGTTAGAAGTGGTAGCATTTTATAATATGGAGGGGGTTCTCTTTAGTAATGTTTGGAAGTATTATTTTATTATTAAACTATTTTAGGTTTGAAAAGGTCCAAAATTTGTTTAATTCCAATATAAGGAGTATATATGTTGACATAAAATCATCCAATAATAATTGGACCTCATTTGGATATTTTTTTAATCCTTATCTTTTTTATTTAACCCTTTGTTATCTAATTTATCTTTTTCCATGTCTTCTTATAAATTCATACTATATGGTTAATATATTTAAAATAAAATTTCTTGAGACCCAAAATAGATCCTTAATGACATTTTTAACATAATATATGTCACTTGGACAAATCATAGATTTTTAGTACTGTATTATTATTTAATAAAGTAATACTTTATTTTAAAACATATTTAGGTCAACTAATGTATTATTTACAACAAGAAATTTTAAACAAACTTAAAACACAATTATTTAGAAAAAAATACATTAAATAAAAGATAAGAAGTTATAATCATCCAAAAAATTAGTTAATAAAATCAAAATTATCAAAATAAAAATATTTAAAAAATTATAATCTCATTTATTTAAATCTTTAATCAATAAGGTAATTAGTACATCACCATTGTGTCATAAATAATTTAATTAATGTGATGTGTAAAAATTAAAAATAAAATACAACGATTAAGTAAATCATTTTATCTATCGAATTAAAATTTATGGTCGAAACTATATATTATATTACACAATATAAAAAGTGTTTTACTAGGAGATATATCTTTATGTTTCATTTTCCATAACATTAAATTAATTTTATAAAAGTGTAATTTTCAAAAACAAGTGGCTCTATGGGGTCCCAAAATAACCCAAGGATGTCAATAGTCGGACATGTATCATAAAAAATGATTAGGACACATGTTAGTGTAATTTAACATTATTATAATATTATTTAATTACACTTATTGACCAGATTTACCCTTTATCCTAGGTAAATAAAATATTTACTGAAGATACTATATAAAATGTCTAAAAATAAAATATACCTATTTAAAAAATTTGGACATCATGATTGTAAATATTAAAACCATTTTCCAAATTCATAAGATATAATTTATAAAAATTAATTTAAAATTAATTCCCATTATAAAAACAAAAAAGTGTGTTTTTATGAAATAATAACCAACAAAAGATTGACACTTGTTTTGGATCAATTTCAAAATAAATTACTTCCAATCACCAAAATTGGATAAAATGGTAAATATATAATATAATTAATATTTTAAAGAAATTAAAAATATAATAAAACCAAATAAATAAATAATATTAAAAGGAATTTTTGAATTGAACTGCTGTATTTTTCATTATTCATAAAAAATGAACTTATCAGAGAAATAAAAAAATTTCACCCAATGAAAATTTTGAATTGACGATTATAAAGAAGTATTTTATTTTTTCAAGTAGAAAATTCAATAGTAAAAAAATAGATTGAAAAATGGATCGCCATAAATAGGCAGTAAATCGACCATTTAAAGAATATTAGAGTATTTGTGCATAAAATTGGACTCCTTCAAATTTGAAGCCTCTAACATTTATTTGGTAAATGTAAAAATAGTTAACAAACATGTGTAGTCATATAGTTTTTAGTTCTATTCATTCCCTCAAATAAAATGGCAAGGAGTTATCTACCATTTAAAATAATAATTTTGTATAATTATTTTTCAGTATGACTCAATGTTGTGTGCAATATAAGATGTCAAAGAAACTCGTTGTTGCATATTAGGTACCCCATCGAACATATCATCTTCTATAAACTAAAATTAATATTTCATTCAAAAGTATTAATAAATATGAAAATGTCATTTTCTTTATTTACTTGGGATGTTGAATCCATCCTCCTTTTGGAAATTGTGTCGTCGCAATTTAAAAAATTAGACTAGGAAACTACATTGAATGTCCCATATCAAAAAAAAATCAACAAAACCATAAAATTAAATGAAATAAAGAGAAATACAATGTCCACCCAAGATAACATATATTATGATTTCATGTAGGAAAACATTTATATAGATGAAAAACGAACCATTAAGTTCCAATGGAGAGTTATAATAAACAATATCATGAGAAAGTAAACCACCAGAAAACCAAAAACTTGTGTTAGGATAAACAGTCATTTATTCCTTGGTATTTAAATTATATAGAAAATATTTTTATATATTTACTTTTATAATATTTGAGAATTCATTAATGATATTTACTATGAACATAAGAAAATATACTTTATTTTCACGTAATGTTTCATCCTTTAATATCTTTCTACCAAAATATTATCTTTTCTCTAAATGATTACTATTCATGATGACTTGGTCACACCTGAATCTCTAGAATCCAATCCTAGAGAATCACATGATCCACAAAAAATGAACCACATATTTCATGTTTCTTTATTCATTACGAAAAACCAAAAAGGTTAGTACATGATCATATATTCCCCAAACATGAATGTCTTTTTTAAATATAAATAATACTCTTAACCTCTAAAATTTAACAAAAAATATTCAATGTTCAATAAATACCATTTAATAAACAAGATTCTTAAAAATCCTTCAACATAATCCAAACTAATTTTGAAACCCAAAACTGAGAAAAATGTAATCACATAGTCTTCCATATTAAATCATAACATTTATCTCCAAATAATATTGAATACTTTTAAGGTACCATTCTAAAAAGTAACTAACCAAAACACATATTCTCTATGATAGGTTATTCATTTCCATAAATAACCCAAATTTCCATATGTCCACAATTATAACAAAGATTCATCCCAAATAAAATTTCAACAATAACCCCACAAATGAAATCCCATAGTATTCTATTTTCCATAGGTATAGATTGATCCCCAAATGAGAGAACATCTTCCAAAATAAACATTATCACTTAATCATAAAATCATTTTTCTATAATATGGTAATCCATTTGATATGACATAAGATTCCAAAATCAAGTTATTCTTGATCCATAAAATCATTTAACTAGAAAAATCAGTCTTACTAACCAGGTAATTTTTGAAGTCCAGTAGTACGTGATAAATCCCAATTGAACATTGGTTATGGGTGTGATTTCCACAGCTTTGTCTGACATGATGGGTTGTCCCACTGTCTGCGTGTAGTCCTTTTTCAAAAACTATAAAATTTTATTGAATTCCCAAAAATGAGATAAATATTGAAAAAAATATAACCATAACATGATTTAACATCAATGGTTGTCTTATACCTCTCATTTTCATCCCAACTCATAATAACATCAATATCGTATGGAAGGAAATTTCATTTTCCCCCATAAAATAACATTACTCCCTAAGAAAGATCATTTTACCATGATCATGGTGTCCACCTGGTTTCATAATCATCTTGCTCATGTATATAGATGGTCAACTCATTGCAACAATGATTTAAAGATCCATAAAAATCAGCAGCTTCCATTATCCAAATACACCTCATACAAATTTGGTCATATAGGTGCTCACAGAAAAAAGGTTTCAGAAAATTATCATGTATGACATATAATTTCAAAACATCTGATAACACTTTTTTTTAAAAAATAACCAAGACCAAGTTTGAGGTGAAACCTTCAATCAATGGTACTTTTAAAATAACATATGTATGTGATTATATATTATAATTTAAAATCAAATGTAAATAGTTTTTGCAAGGGTCTCCTACTTCAACACATATTTCAAAATCATAATATGATTCAAAATCTTGTGATAAGGTAAGATATTTGAAAATTCCATGATAATACTTACCTTTCATGAAAATATAAAAATAATGGGAAAATATGATTTGGTTAAATACAACCCATGATATACGAACGTATCGAGGTATAGTGGAAGTATTTAATAACTCAAATAAATTCATTCAAGTGAGTTGAATGTTAGAAAATGTTTCAAAATCATCTGGACACGACTTTGAAATAATTATTACAAGAATTTAATAAAGGAGAGATATGAATTTTTTTGTGGATCCTTCTCCATCCATTTGTAATAGATTTTCCTTCATCTGAAAAAGTTACAAAATAAGGATTTAACTTAATGAGTAGACATAAGGACTAACTGTGTGTGAAAGAAAACTCGTAATCACTAATGTTGTCCAAACTGACTTCTGATACCAACTATAAGGACCCACCCTAAATTATTACATAATCTTGAGTTAATTCTAGAATTCACATTGAGTATATTTTCATTTTTATAGTTATAACGAATTAGGCCGTAACAATTAGATTACAACTAAAAAATTATAAAGTAGACACTTCTACTCTATCCATTTTTTCACAAAAGTAAAAATCCTAAAAAAATAGTTATTTTCTTAATATAAATCCATTGGAATAATTTTTTTATTACCCTTCCTTATTACCTGTGAAAAACATTTCAAAAACATGGGATGAGCATAAAAATCTCCGAAAGGATTATAAAATAATGAAAGAAAACATTATCCAATCAATAAATAAAAATCAATGAAAACATAATTCTCAATAATAACATACCACATGAAATCATAATATATATGAATAATAACCAAAAATCAGAAATCATAAAGGTATCTTGTGGAATACATAACACACTTATATTGTAGATTTCACAGCTACATAGGGAGTTACGTTTGGAACACCCATCACATTATATATCCTAAATTTCTTAGGAGAAACATTAATGTTTTCCTCCATTATGTTACCCAATACATGGGTGAGCCATATCGGGCTCACCCACCCAAGGTGTATCACGGAACCACCCATAAATGTAAAAAATGACCAAAACCATAACATAATCATTAAACATTGAATATGCATGAAGGAAAGATAGATTTTCCACATTTAAATCACAACATATCATTTCAAGATGTTGACCTAATCAATGCTTTATCAAAACCATTTTCAAAAACATTTAAAACATTTAATAAAGAGATTTTTGAATCATAGTGTCCCTTAACACATTAAATCATTTTAAGGAATTAAAATTTTAAAAAATTAATGTCCATTTAAGTAAATCCTAAAAACCATTTTGAAAACATGGAAATTAATGAAAACGATTCCGAATAATAAATCTTTAAAACATTTAAAACACGGTTTTAGTTTAAGAGTCACTTACCACTTAAGAAAATACATGAATAAAAATAGTTAAAAATTAACATTAAAAAATATAATATCATGATAATATGGATATTCATGATATAATTTTTCAAAGGGAAGTATAAGCACCATATAGGATAATAAAGGTTCCCAAGATCAAGATATGCTGTAAATGAAATGAGATAGAGACATAGTCCCTTACAAAAATTCGGTAGCCTAATGATGTCACCTAAAAATTCAAAAAAGTGTTGATGAAAGAGTAAAGGATCTATCATCAAATGGAAATAAAATTTATAGAAATAACAATATATAATAACATATCCCAACATAATAAATTGAAATTAATAGACATTACATAAAAAATACTTTGACAAAAAGAGGTGGGTGAAAGGATTCCATACAATGATCGTATCATTACATTAATGATAAATAAGTTTCATAATTATGTTTGAAAAATATAAATACACCCAATATAAGTGTTTCTTAATATTAAAAAAATCATAGTTCATTAACACATATTCATATTATGACATAATAAAAAAGTAGAGGTTTATCCCAATGAATAGAAATTGGGTAAAGAAGTTCCCTTACATTGTGTCTATCTTAACTTTTCCATCTATAATTTATTGAAAAATAAAATTATTTTAATTTATAATTGATTCAGAAAATATTCATTTTTATTATTTCTTTTATATCACTTAATATAATGCAATTAGAATTAGTAAATTATTTGAGTTCATATCGGACATTTTGTCGATTTTAGGAATTTGAATTCAAAATGAACCTATTATAATTACAAATTTTCTATGTGGTCAAAAGTCCATTATATCCATAATTATATTCACGATTTAAATATCTTATGTATCATATATATACATTATATATTTATTTATTTTAGCCCATATCATTTGGATAAAATAAATGAGGTGCACCATTCATGTCTACAGTAAGTCGTACGTAAGCTTAAATGCTAATTTCATTTCAATTTCGTATATAAAAGAATAAATAACTAAAGATAAAAAGGTTTATTATAAATAAAGTATAATATAATAGTATATATGTGTGTTAAATATTTTCATTAATGCCGTCCTTTTTATGTTCCATGTATTGAATTAACGAATCATATCACCTTGGGGGGGAGGTAGTCCGCATTTCCTTAAAGGAAATTATCATAATTACCTATTACGGAGACCATACAGGTACTATATAAAAAAATAAATAAGAATAGAGACAATATAAATATAATATATATATCATATAAATATAGTTACATCATAATGGCCACCATGAAAGGTGGTATGATATAATTGAACAATCATCATTTCGTGAGGCAATAGTTCGCCATCCATAGGAATAGCATGCTCGTATGCATTTGATGGAGGTGTGTGGATGTGTAGTTTGAATAATTAATAGAAAAACATTATTTAATATTTATGATACTGTTTTTCTTATAAAAAAATTGTATAAAGAGAGTTTAAGGGGTTGGAGAAATAGAATAAAAGAAAATAACTTGACAGAAGGCATTACCATTGAATCTTTTAACTACCTTTGGATTGAACCAGTATTATTTCTTGAATATCCTTCTAACTAATGTGTAACACCCCAAGATTTCATAGTATATTATTTCTTCAATTTAATTCCATAACTTGCACTACACGTAACACCGAGTTCAAGCATACCATGACATGCCAAACTAGCGGTTCAAAAGAGGTTATTAATATTATTAACTGAATTTTGAACATTATATAATCCTAATAATTTTATAATCTATATTTTTAGTTTCTTAGACATAATGTAAAACAAATTCACTTTTTTCCGATAAAAGAAGTATTATTTCATAAAAAATGCAATTTTAACACCTTCTAATGGGAAACCCTATTTAAATAAAATAATTGAAACTTTTATATATTAAATTTGACAAAATAAAATTATTCTTTAGAGTCAATAAAAAAAATTAGTTTCAATAAATTTTTGGTCTTTTTCTTATAACTTTCATATTTGGGTGAATAGTGAAAAATAATAAAATTTAACTGAAAACAACTTTTTATTCAAAATAATTTGTAGTGTTCAACAATACATTTGATGGGTTTGGAAGTATAATTAGATTATATTTTTACCACTTAATCCAATGTTGGTCATACAAAGTAATTTCACTTTGAAATTTGACATAAACAAGTGTCAATCTTTTGATATCTATTATTTCTTAAAATACGCTTTTTGGTTTTGAATACAAGAATTAATTTTAAATTAATAAATAAAAATTCAATGACTTTAATTTGGAAAAATAAACTTTGTTTTGGGATTCTGAATATCGAAAATAGCTTATGGTTAATTTTTTGTATTTTTCTGAAAACATTCAATTTTTGATGAATAGTGAAAACACCGAGTAATTGTGCAAGAACTTTTTTATAAATAAATAATTATTTATTTATTTTAAATTTATTTAAGGAAAAAATTTATAAATAATACCTATATATGTTCAATTTAATTCATTGGAGTCAGTTTATAATAATTTTAGATATACAAAAATTTTATAGAAATTTTCAAAGTCTTTTACCCACCTCCTATGAGCATTTGTAAATTTACATAAAAAGTAATTTTACTATTTCATTTTGTTGAATTTCAAAAATATAAGAGACACGGTTTATATCTGTAAGTAAAATTTGGTTCAATGAGATGAAAATAATTTTTGGTGAATAATAACGTTTTACATTTATTTACCACGGTTAAAAGAAAATAAGGTAGTTAAGGGTAAAAATTATATTATTGTTACCCTAACACATTTTATAATACTATTGGATAAGTGTCATTCTACCAAAACAACCTTAGGAATAAAATATGATACTTTAGGTCCACTTGGATTAGATTAGGACATTTATTATTATTTAATTCAATGAAGAGGTCAAAGTGTTAAATTAAAAGTTTAATAACTAAAAAAATTTTAATATAGGGTTACAAAAAAGTTAAATTCGACAATAAATATTCATTAGAAATATAAATCGATTCATACATAGTGGTATTTTATTTATATTTTTTATACATTAAATATTTAAATTTATTTCTGTCATAATGATGATGTAGTAATTACCTAATTAATGAAATATAAAAATATGTGATCTTATAAATATCCATAAAAAAGTAATTTTAGACTTTTTATGAATTCCAATAATTATATAGGATAATATTATATTTTATGGTTGTTTAGATTAGTTTTTTTTGAAGTAATAATGCTGTTATGAATTTAGCAAAAATAAAATACCAAATAGTGTCAAAATTGACAAAAAGGAGTTTTTAAGGAAAATATTATGTTATTAATTTATATTCTATTCCTAAAAATATAATGTGTGGCCAAAAGACTTATATAATGATAGTTGTATCATTAATGAACCACTTGAGATTCGATTATAAGTATATAGTATGTTTATTAACCATATAATATAAAAATACAACGAGACATGGTTATTGTCAAACTATTTAACTAAGAGTTAAATCTAAAAGATAAGGTTGATATAGTGACCCAAAAGTATCTAAAACCTATTGTTTGAGTGGTTTTAGACCCATACCCAACTTATCCTATAAACAATTCATTTTGGTGCCATTATAAACCGAAAATGATTTTATTATAAAATAATATTTCTTGCTTTTCCTAAGGTACCCTCACCCCTCTTATAAAAAATATCTTCCCATTCTCTCTAAATCACACCATCAAAGCCACTTGGAACGGCCGACATCATCCCAAATACCCTCTCAACAGTCATACCATCATCCTAGTGGCCATTTTTTAGTCATAAATCCAACCTATGGATCCATTTTGATCAAATCAAAATGAAGAACCTGGTGAAGAGGTAAAATATTTCATCACTTCTTTCAAGTCCCTTTCTTCTTCCACTTCTTCTTTATTTGTTGTTTCCACCTAAAATAATAAATCTAGTATATTCTATATACATTGATGTTATTATAAATATTGTACAACCATATTCATTATTCAATCCATCTTTTGAATGACTTGTCACCATACGTGCGTACATACGGCATACCTTCTCCATATCGTGGTGTAATTGATATTCAATACATTATTATTTGGATGGTTATAATAATGAAATGTAATTGATATAAATCATAAATATAATATGGTAATGATTCAGTATATATGATATAACATCAAATTAAATATTATTTTAATATCAAAAGAATGATATTGTCGCTCGTGCATACGTACAAATTATAGTCTCCACGAATGCGGTGAGATTTACTCCCCAACGTAATCCATTCAAGACTTATTTTCATTAGATGATTAAAAATAATGTTAAAATACATAATATCATTCTGAATATGATTAAGATATATCCTATACATAACAATAATTACTTACGTTAAAAAGAATATAAAGGAAAACGAATTAGTTAACACCCAAAACGTTGATAATACTATGATATTATTAACAAAGCAAGGTTAAAAGATAATATATGATATCATATTTATGTATATGATTCTAGAATAATTTAATAACAATTATTTCACCATTATATAGGAGGTTAACCTAACCCGACCAAGGAAATGTACAAAGTAAGGGTTAATTTCACAATCTCTTTATTATCTTAGTTTGTTTATAAGTGAGTATCTACTGGGAAATATTTCTTATCAATGTATATGATTCATTAAAAATGTTTCCAAAGGTATTATTTTACGGGAATATTTTACTAAAACATCATTTTAAATGTATTAAAGATATATTCTTCAAAACCATTCTAATTAATGTCAATGATTTCTAAAAAGATTTATGGATTTATTTATACAAACATGAATGTTTTTTAAATGTTAACTCTTTTCGAAGGATTGAAAGTGGTATGTGACCATTTTATTCAAAAATATTTTTAAATGCCTTCTTTTAAAAATTGTGTGACTATTAAATGTTTTCATGAAAAAGGGATTTTTCTCTCAAAGATTATTAAATATAATTTTCAAATATGTCAACATTGTTTTTGAATATTATTCTTAATTGAGGATTATTTATTATACATTAAATCTTCAATATTTTATTGAATGAGTTATGATGTGTTTGACTGTGGATGTGTTATTGTTATACCATTCATGGTTTATGGATAAAGTATTGAAATGTTTATGCTATTTTTAATGAAAATGTATATGTTATGTTTCAACTATTACAAATGAGTAATATATTGGCCTTAGTATGTGACTGGTAGAGCCCGCTATAGCTCCTCGATACAACGGTAGGTCTCATGAGACAACTAGATGTAGAATTGGACGAGGCCTTTCCCAATTTGAAATATGGTTTTGGTCGAGGCCAAAATCATTTTTAGATGTCTTGGCCGAGGCCTTGAAAAAATGTTTCAGAATGTCCAGTATTAAACATTACCTCATTATGAAAATAATATTGATGGTTAATGTGGTTGTTCAACTAGAATAATACCCATGATTATGTTTTATTATGGGATTATTTACTAAGATCATATTCCCACAATAAAAGTATTCATGTTTATTATTGGTAAAGGCAAGTGGTTTTTATTATTCAGTATTCTTAATATGTATTTTTTCTTCCGCTATATTGCATACCCTTACTGAGTATTGGAACTCACCCCTTTATTATGTTTCATTTTCTTATGATATGATGAAGTTAGATATGAGTGAATTGAAGGCATAATCTAGGAGGTTTGTATATTTATATTGGAATAAATTCGTGTTGTTATTATTTTCAAGTTGTAAAGATGAACTTATGTATGAATACAGTTTCCAATAATACTAAACTGATCGGTCTTTCAAGACATGATTTCCTTGTGATTATGCCAATGTTATGTAATAATTCACCAACTCTGGGTAACTAAGGTCAATGTGTTATAGTTGTTTCAGTGGAAGTTTAGTATAATACTTGGAAACAATATTTAGATAAACTCTAATTAGAGAACATTGCCAAAAGATTGACTTCGAAAATTAGTATAGATAAACTTACTAGAATTTTGGTACTATAGATAATTTGTGAGTTTTCAAAGATGTACATCCCTGTCTGGATACAAGCTGGTAGCGGTGTCTTTGGCATAGATGTACCTAGGGGTAAAACTATAAAACAAATCTTTGAGATAGACTCAAACAGAAATTAGTGCACAAAAAAGAGCCTTGCTGCACTCTTGGTTACGACACTCCCAGGGGATATACTTAGGATAATTCACATTTTCATTACAATCCATTATTAAGGATTTATGAGTAAATACTTTGTCATGGAACACATTTTTATGATTATGGATTATATATGTATACAGTTCAATTTACATTAGATATTTTACAAGTTTTAAATTATTTATTGCAATTCATAAACTGACATAGTGTATGCCATTGTTTAGAAATGTCATCCAGTAGAAGGAATGAGAACTCCAGCTATTTGTATGATCCAAATAATAAGAAGGATCAAATCATTCATGGTATTGAGAAAATATTTAGAAGGGAAATAGTCTCTCATGCATTTTCAAAATATGAAGAGATAGTATCATATTTTAATAAGATAACTAGAGAATTATTTGAGTCATATGGCTTTGAAGGGTAGTAAGAGACGAAAATGATGGTAGTGAGAAAGATGGATAAAAGGAATAAGGGAAAGAAGAGTTTTCCCATATTTTATAACTATAGAAAAAACCGACATGGATAATGTTTAAAGGGAATGGGATGTTGTTATAAGTGGGGAGAAAAAGGACACCATGTACGTGATTTCAAGGGTGAGAAGAAGGTTTGAAATGTACAATGATTCTTCTGCAAGGAGTTGGGATACTATGTGAATCAATGTCAAAATAATCATAGTATACCCCTAATGCTACTATTGGATAAGATTCATGTTATGATACCGTCGACGATTAAAATTAATGATTAAGAGTTATTAGGTTGTTGTTAATGTATTGTTTCATTTTGAGTGTTGTATCAACAATGTATGGGTTATATGAATTATAGAAATAAATAAGGAATATACTGCAGTACTATTTCATTAGGAATTTGAGATTATATGTTCGTAATACTAAGGTAGTAATTTTGGAATAATAGATGGTCTATTGGGATAAATTAAATTTGGAAATTCTTGAATATCTTAGAATTGATTAATGGTTTGTTTATTTCCACATTATTGGAATATTATAAAAATTTGGATATAAGGAATATATCCAGTATTATATAATTTATAAGGGAGAAAGAATGTAATCAATACGATTTTATGGTAATTCAGGGTGTTACCATGAATTAATGTAATACATGATGAAGGTGTTCACATGTTATTAAATGGAAAAAAGGAACTTAACTGTGTTTAACATCCTTATAAATTTTGAATTGTGAGTTTGGATAGAAGTATTTTGGATAAGTCTAATGGTTGGAATGAATTGTGTTTGAATTTGGATAATATTGTTCAGGTTATTTTTTTATTTGTATAAAAAGGCTAACACACAGACTGTGTGATAACCTGTCGCGTCAGACAAAGCTATGGAAATCGAACCCACAACGATAGTGTGATTGGGATTTATCACCTACCACTAGACTACATGAAGTCCCGGGATTGTATAATGTAGTTTTTTTAAGAAATGGTCTGAAAGGTGAATTATAAATTAATTTTTTTGGAACCCTATATGATTAGGATAAATAGAATATTTTTTGAAATCTATTGGAGTGAAATATGAGTTTGTGGTAGGAATTAGTTGAAAGATTAATCTATAATTGTCAATTATATATATATATATATATATATATTCCCTCTTACTCTATGAGTAAATTAATTCTTAGCGAATAGTGAAGGGATCTTCAAAAAATGTGGCATCCCAATACCCGATGTTTTGTTGAACTGATGGTATTTCAAATCATTATTGATTGATGGATTTGAGGTCCTCAATTTTACCCTTGTTTGTGATTGATGACCTCAATAACTCCCTATAAATATTTATGTTTTCCTCCATTTATTTTTCTCTAATTTCCACCAAATTTCTAAAAAACGATATCATCATTTGGTGGGGACCCTTTCATTTCCCTTTTCCTCTTATTAGGACTAAATTTTATTAACCCAATTTCATATGTAGGTTTTCCCACAAATGTATTTTCTATTTTCAACCTTTTATTTTCAATAATCAATTTCAATTTGTGAGGATTCAATTTATTGAACGAGGGAAGAATTTAACACACCAATATTTCACAGTGCATTATTGTTTCTAAGTAATTCAATAACTTGAACTATATGCAACACCAAGTTCAAGGCCACCACATCTTATCAAACAAGCCGTTCAGAAGTGGTTATGAAATGTATTAAATGAATTTTTACCATTATGTAATCCTTATATTTTTAGAATCCATACTACGAGTTTATTAGACATAATGTAAGAACAAATTCAATTTTTCATATAAATGAAGTATTATTTTAAAAAAATGAAATTTTACAGCCTTTTAACGGTGAACCCTCTTTAAATCCAATATTTGAAAAATTTATATATTCAATTTTAAAAAATTAACTTCTTATTTAGAATTGGTACATAATACTTTAATTTTAATAAATATTTGGTGTTTTTCTGATAACATTCATATCTGGTTGAATAGTGAAAAATACTAAATTTTAACTAAAAATGACTTTTTTATTCAAAATAATTTATACTATTCAAATATATATTTGAATGGTTATGAAGTATAATTAGATTATATTTTTACCATTTAATCCATTTTTGGTCATTGGAAGTAATTTCACTTTGAAATCGTAGACAAAAAAGTGTCAATTTTTTGATAGTTATTATTTTTTAAAATATGTTCCTTTGGTTTTGACAACGGGAATTAATATTAAATTAACAAATGAAATTTATATGTTTTGGATTTGGTAAAATAGACTTCATTTTTGGATTTGGAATATTGACATTATCTTAGGATGAATTTTGGGTATTTTTATGAACACTTTCAATTTTTGATTAATAGTGAAAAACAATGAGTTATGGTTTAGAACCGACTTTTTATTTAAATAATTATTTATTTTACTTATATATCTTTTAGGTCAAAATAGACACATAATACCTATATATGTTCTATGGAATTCATTGAAGTCAGTTTATAATAATTTTAGATATATAAAAATTTTATTGAAATTTTCATAGTCTTTTACCCACCTCATAAGAGAATTTTCTAATTTACATAAAACATAATTTTATCACTTCTATGAGCTTATTTTCAGAAAACCAAGAGACACTGTTGATATGAGTATGCAAAATTTGGTTCAATAAGATGAAAATATTTTTTGTGAATAATATCTTTTTAATTTTATTTACCACGATTGAAATTAAATAGGGTAATTAAGGGAAAATAATATATTATTATTACCATAAAACATGTTATAATGTTATTGGATAAGTGTAATTAGACCAAAAACCACCTTAGGAATAAAATTTGAACCTTTTGGTCCACATGGATTAGATTAGGAAATGTATTATTATTTAATTCAAAGAAGAGTTAAAAGTGTTAAATTAAAAGTTTAATAACTAAAACGTTTTCATTATAGGGTTAAACATATGATAAGTTAGACAATAAATATTCATTAGAAAGGGAAAAATATTTAATACATAATGGTAATTTATTTATATTTTTTAGAGATTAAATATATACATTTATTTATGACATAAGGATGATACAATAATTACCTAATTAATGAAATGTTAATATAAGTGATCTTATAAATATCCAAATAAATGTAATTTGAGACTTTTTATGAATTACAAAAATTTTATAGATTAATATGACATTTTAGGGTTGGTTAGATTAATTTTCTGAAAAGTAAAAATGCTGTTATGAATTAAGAAAAAACAAAATACCAAATAGTGTCAAAATTGACAAAAACGAGTTTTTAAAACAAATATTATATTATTAATTAATTATCTATTCCTAAAAATATACGGTTCTTCCAAAAGACTGATATAATGATAGTTGTATCATTATTGAACCTCATGGGGATCTCTTAGAATAAAATATTTAGTTTATTAACAATATAATATAAAAATACAAAGAGGCATGGTAAATTTCATACTTTTTAACTAAGAGTTAAATCTAAAATATAAGGTTAATATATTGACCCAAACCGTTCTAAAACCTATTGGTTGAGTAGTTTTAGACCCATCCCTTTATTATAGTTTAAATAATTCATTTTGGAGAAATTATAAATTGATGATCATTTTATTATAAAATAATATTTCTATCTTTTCCAAAGTTGTCCATCACCACTCTTATAAAAGGGCACTTCCCCTTCTTTGTAATTAACACCTTTAAATCCATTTTACCCGGCCAAACTATGCCCAAATACCCTCTATAATGTCCTACCTTCATCCTATAGGCCTTCATGTAATCATAAAATTAACATAAGTATCCCTTTTGATCAAATCAAAAGGAAGAACCCGAAGAAGAGGTAAAATATTTCATCACTTCTTTCATGTTCCTTTCTTCTTCCACTTTTTCTCTCTTTGTTGTTCCCATTATAAAATAATAAATACAGTATATTCTATATAATATAACGTTATTATAAATATTTTACAACCATATTCATTATTCTATCCATCCTTTGAATGACATGTCACCATATGTGCGCACGTATGGCTTACTGTCTCCACGTCGTGGTGTAATTGTTATTCAATACATTATTATATGGATGGGTATAATAATGATGTCTAATTTATTTAAATAATAAATATAACATGATAATTATTGTTTATATATGATATAACATCCAATTATATATTATTTTAATATCAATAAAATGATATTGTCGCTCGTGCGTACGTACGGATTACCGTCTCCACGAATGCGATGAGATTCATTCCACATCACAATACATTCAAGAATTATTTTCATTAAATGATTAAAAATAATGTCTAAATACTTAATATCATTCTGAATATGAATCAAATACATCCTATATATAACAATAACTACTTATGTAACAAATCATATATAGGAAAATGAATTTGCTAACACCTAAAATGATGATAATACTAAGATATTATTAACAATGTAATATTAAAAGATCATATATGATATCATATTAATATATATGATTATAGAATAATTTAATAACAATTATTTCACCATTATATAGGTGGTTAACCAACCCTATACCAAGGAATATTACAAGGTATGGGTTAATTTCACAATCACTTTTTTATCTGAGGTTGTTTTTACGTGAGTATCTAATGGGAAATATTTATTATCCATGCCTATGTTGTATAAAAAAGTTTTCCAATGTATTATTGTTAAGGGAATATTTTACTAATATATCATTTTAAATGTTTTAATGATTTATTCCTCAAAACCTTTCTAATTAATGTCCATGATTTCAAAGAAAATTATGGATTTATTTATGTCGACATGAATGTTTTTATAATGTTAATTCCTTTAAAATGTTTCAAAGTGGTATGTGACCCTTTGATTCAAAAATTTATTTAAAAATATTGTTTTTCAAAATTGTGTGTCTATTAAATTTATTCGTGAAAAAGGGATATTTCTCTCAAAGATTTTTACAAATCATTTTCAACTATGTCAACATCCTTTTTGAATATTGTTCTTGATTGAGTTTGATTTATTATAAATACAATCCTCAAAATGGTATTGAGTGTGTTACGATATGGTTGAATAGGGATGTGTTATTGTTATACCATTCATGGTTTATGGTTAATGTATTGATATTTTTTATGATAGTTTTAATAAAATTGTTTATGTTATGTTTTAGCCTCTTCAAATGAGGAATGTATTGGCCTTAGTAAGTGACAGGTGGAGCAGATATTGTTCCTCGATGCATCGGTATGTATCATGAGAGAACTAGACGTGGAATTGGCTGATGCCTTTCCGAATTGGATATATGTTTTTGTCCGAGGCCTTAATCATTTTAGATATCTTGGTCAGGGCCTCGACCAAATGTTTTAGAAGGTATGACATTATAAATTCCCTCATTAGGAAAATAATTTTGATGGTTCATGTGGTCATTCGACTAGCTGAATACCCATGATTATTTTTTACTATGGAATTATTTACTCATCTCATATTCCTGCCATAAAATTATTCATGTTTATTATTGGTAATGGTATGGGGTTTCAATTATTCACCATGCTTAATATTTATGCTATATTCTGCTATATTTCTTGTCCTTACTGAGTGTTTGAGCTCACCCCTTTCTTATGTTTCATATTCCCAGGATATGAAGAAGTTAGTTATGAGGGACTTTCTGGAATAATCTTGGAGGCTTGGATATTTCTAATGGAATAAAATCATGTTTTATTTCATTTAACGTTGTAATGCTTAAATTTTTTATGAATCATGTTTCCAATAATACTAAGCTGATCAGTCTTTTGAGACAATATTTCCTTGTGATCATGCCAATGTTATGTAATAATGCACTGACTCTGGGTAATTAAGTTTGTTTCCGTGAAAAATGTATGAATTCTAGAAGGAATATAGGAATGTTGGGAGTTTCTTGGAATAGAATTTGGATGAGCCATGGTGCTTGAGTGGTGTGAGTTTGTGTCCTTTTATAAGAGGGAGGATAGTCTCTTTAGGAAAGATTGAAAGTATTATTTTATTATAAAATGATATTCGTTTTCAAAAGGTCTAAAAATTATTTAAATATAATATAATGTGTATATAAGTCGAAATAAAAACATCCAAAAAGAATTGTATAGGTTTTGGATATTTTTTAATCCTTATCTTTTTTATTTAACCAATTTCTAAATTATCTAACTTTGACAATGTCCTCTTATATATTCATACCATGTGGCTAATATATTTACTATTAAATTAAAAGGGACCCAAAATGATTAATTAATGAAAATTTTGACATCACATATGTCATTTGGCCAAATCATCGATTTTTAAGACTATTTAATCATTTAATAAAATATTAATTGATTCAAAAACTTATTTATGTCAATTTATATGCTATTCATATCGAGACTTTTAAAAAAACATGAATATTTCTAACAATTTACATTAATTAAAATATAAAAAGTTATAATCACTCATAAAATTTATGAATTTTAATAAATCTTTCCAAATAAATTTATATTAATAATTATATTCCAATTTATTTAAATCTTCCATTAATAAGGTAATCACTACATCACCATTGTGTCATAAATAATTTAATTTATTTGGTGTCAAAAAATTATAAATAAAATAAAATGATGTATGAAATTTATTTTATCATTCTAATGAATATTTATAGACGAAATGATAACTTATATAACACTATATAAGAATTGTTTACTAAGAGATATATGTTTATGTTACATTTTCATTATCTTTAAATTAATTTTTATAATTTTTCATTTTCAAAACAAAGTGGCTTCATGGGGATCCAAAATCAACCCATGGATTCCAATTGTCATACATGTATCTTCCTGTAGAATCAGGACACATTTTAGGGTAATTTAATGTTATTATAATATTATTTTTTACCCTTATTGACCATATTTACTATTTAACCGTGGTAAATAAAATAATTACTGACATGACTATTCATAATGTGTAAAAATAAAAATTACCTTTTTACACAATTTAGACCTCCTGATTCTAAATATGGAATTAATTTTTCCAAATTCAAAACACAGATATGGGATAAATTAATTTAAAATTAATTCTGGTTGTCAAAATAGAAAGTTTTTTTAAGAAATAATAACTAACCAAACATTTACTCTTGTTTATGTTCAATTTCAATGTTATATTATTTATAATGACCAAAATTGGATTAAATGGTAGTAATATAATTTAATTAAGGTTTAAAAACACCTAAAAAGATAATCTAACCATAAAAATAAAATAGATTAAAAGACTGTTTTATATTAAATACATTATTTTTCACGATTCATAAAAAATGAACATTATCATAAAAATACCAAAATTAAATCCAATGTAAATTTTGATATATTGATTATAAAGATAGATTATATTTTTTCAAATAGAATATATAAAATTTTTAAAAAATATATTTAAAAACGTTCACCATCAAAAGGCGGTAAATGGACCATTTAATCAATATTAGAGTATTTTATCTACAAAATTGGATTCAATCTCATTATAGGCCTATAACCTTTATTGGATAAATTTAAAAATATATAACAAAAATGTTTAATAATATTTTAGTTAGATCTATTAATTCTCGGCAATACAACAACTGGGTGTTAACTACCATTTAAAATAATAAAATTATATGATTATTTTTCAGTATTACTCAACATTGTGTACAACATAAGATTTAAAAGAATCCCATTGTTACTTATCTGGTACACAATAGAACGTAGAACCCCTTTTAAAGATAAATTAATATTTAATTCAAAACTATTAATAAATATGAAAATGTCATATTCTTTTTTTACCTGGGATGTTACAATTAGTCTATTGGAGTATTCAACACAAACTTCACATGGATTGCATTATAAACCTATGGATATTTCATGAACACTGAAAGAAATGAGGAACAATTATTTACCTGACTAAAAATGAGTCAATGAAAACTGTTGGTGATTTGAGACTTCGTAAGATAAGTGGGTGTTTAAAATTGTTACATGTAGGTTGAAATTGAGATCAAAGACTCTAAGTGGTCGCATGGTCCTTGTGAAAAAGTGTAAAATTGAGTTTAATAGGTTTAGATCCATTGAAAATATGATTTTTTAATGAATACCAACCATAAAAAATGTCAAATGTTTGGGAAGAAGAATCCTAGAAATAGATAAAATAAAACCATGAGATGTTTAAGATGTGGAATGGAGGGGCATATGGATAATAGCTACCAAATGGATATAAAGACTACCAATAATGGAGAATAAGAATGGAAGGTTCACATAAACACTCATCTTATAGTGTTTCATTTCAACTGTAAGAAATATGGGAATTTTAAAATCCAAATTTCTAATCCAAGGGATATTGGAGGAAATCAATAACAATAACCTCTAAGGTAAAAAATTCATATTTTATCACTACTATAGAGGTAGAACCATAAATTGTCATGGTGAAAGGTAAAATAGTTATTCATTCAATAATATATAATTTACTATTTTATTGGGGTTCTACAACTTCATTCATTTCATTTAAGTTTAGTATGACTATTAAATCACTACAACATAATATAGGGGTTGAGTTTTCTTTGAGGATGTAAAATGGGGAAGTTATTGAATCCAATGTATATAACTCCTCCCGGATTAATGTTTGTGGACTAAAACTCCAAAGAAGATTATCTTACACTTTTTTTAGTAGAGTTTGATGCTATATTGGTCATCTATTGGATATATTTATGGCAAACCAACATTAAATGTAATGAAATGGAGAACACTACTCGCATACTAAGGAATCAAAAAAATTTGTACAATTGTAAAGTGAATGTTAAATCTTCTTTAGAATTATCATCTCAATTGTGGATGTAATTTTCTTTTGTGAAATAATATCTATTTAAAATTATTGATACAGTGGAGATAATCATGCTTGAATACATTCCCATTGAGAGGGACTACACAGATGTGTTCCTTAATGAATTACATAGTCATCCTTCAGACCTAGAGGTTGAGTTATTAATTGAACTTTTTTTCTAGATCACATCATATTTCAATAAAACCTTACAGAATAAGAAATGTTGAGTTGAATGAACTAAAGAATCTATTACAAGAGAATTTTATGAAGGGTTGATTACATCCAAGTGCTTCACCCTAAAGGGTTCCAATACTCTTTATAATGATGATGGATAGATAAATATTCCTTTCTATTGATTATGATGTGATAAAAAATTATTATAAATAACAAGTATACACTTCAATTTATATATTACTTGTTTTATCTTACATATGGGGCCAAATATTTCCATAATGCAGTCATTTAGTTTGTTGATCACCATTTAATTATGTGGAAGGAAGTTACTCCCAAGATTTACATTCGAATGTGGTATGGATTCTATGAGTTCTTAGGGATTCCCTATCAGACTCAATAAATATTCAACAATTTACATGGATTTAATGAATCTATTATTTTGTGATTATGTAAAAAAATTAGTAGTATTTATTGATGATATTTTTATATACTCTTTGATATATGAGGAACGAGAGGAGTATTTGAATACAATTATAAATAATTTGTGAAGGGATAATCCTTATGAAAAGTATAGTAAATGTGAGTTTTGGGTGGAGGTAGAATCCTTCATGGGATATGTTATTCCAAACAATGGAATTTGTTGGACCCTTCCATGATAAAGGAAATTGAGGAGTGGCCCATACCAACATCTACAATGGATATCTATAGTTTTTGGGTATATTTAATTATTAATGATGATTTGTGACTAAATTATCACTATTGTAAGATCCTATGACCAAGATGATGAGGAAGGGAGTGATGTTTTTCTGGAGAAGTGAATGTGATGATTTCTTCAAAGTTTTAAAATAGTGGTTTATCATTGCACTAGTGTTCACACTACCAATAAGTGGGTAAGTCTTTGTGGTGTATAACGATGCATAAAACAAGGTTTTAGTATGTCTACTGATGAAAAATGTTTAATTGATAGACTACACCTCATGGATGATGAAAAATCATGAACAAAACTATCCCACATATGATATTAAGTTGATGACTATAATATCTGTGTTGAAAATAAAATGGAATTATCTTTTTGGGGTGTTTTTGGAGATATATACTGATCATAAGTGCCACATATACATATTCACATAGAAGGAGATTAATTTATTCCAACAATGATGTTTAGATCTCATAAAAGATTATGAATTATCAATCTAATATCATCCTATAAATGAAAATAAGGTGGAATATTATCTAAGTAGATATGATTCTGCATCTTTTCCAGTGATGATAATTGATAATGACCAAATATTCTTATACCTATAAAAACATATATGGGAATCGTTAGGTTGTGAACACCATCAATCATTCTTAAATAATCCCTTAAACATACCTTATGGAGGAAATAAAGGCTGCTCAAATAAATGATGTCAAAATTTAATAAAAGGTGGAAGCTATCAGAAACCATAAAAAATTTGAGTTTAAAATGGAAAAGGAAGGAATCATGATATTTGGGTCAAAATTATGTATACCATCTATTCCATTGATTAAGAAAGATCTTTTGACTGACACACATTTCTCAACCTTCCCTATTCCCCCAGTGTGAAAAAGATGCATTAGGATATCTGAGAGAACTATTGGTGGAAAATCTAAAAGGGGGATAACTGAATAAACATCAATGTTCCTAGTTTTTAAACAAGTAATGTTTCCATTGAAAAATTTAAGGGATGATTCAGCCATTACCGATACCTGTACGGAAATGGGAAAACATTACCACTGACTTCTACACTTGACATCAACATAAATCTAGAGGAAGAAATTATATAGGGGTTTTTGTGGATCATCTCAAAAATAAATATCACATTATAGAAATTCGAGTGGACTTTTCAATACTACATGATTTATGAATATTCATTACAGAATTGGTAAGGATTAATGGTGTACCACTGTCGATTGTATCCGATCGAGATATTAGAATCAACTCTATGTTCAATAAATGTCTCAAACATTCTCTAAACACTGATCTAAACTATGTTATGCATTATCATCCTCACACATATTTCCAATCAAAATTTAATATTTAGACACTAGAAGATATCTTTAGTTCATTTTATATATAAATCAATCGATGGTGGTACCAAAATCATCCTATGACCATGTTATCTTACAACAACTATTTCAACAAAAGTATAAAACTAGGACTATATGAATCCCTATATGGGGAAATATGAAGAACACCAACATTCTGGTTTGATATCAGTGAACGTAAGATACGAGGACCTGAAATAGTTGAAGAAATGATATAAATGGGGAAAACCATTCCTCATCACACTAAAGTATGCCAATGTGGATAAAAAAGATATGAATAAAATAAATATTGGGACTTAGAGTTTAAGGAATGAGACATAATATTCCTTTATATCTCTAAGGTAGAGGATCATGATATTAGGGAAAAAAGGAAAACTAAGTACAATGTACATCAATACCTTTGTGATTTTTGATTGTGTAAAATTTGTGTCCTATAAAAAATAACTTCCTCCATCCATGTCTCATGTAAAAAATTTCTATCTTGTATCCATATTGAGAAATTACATACGAAATCCCCAACATTTTCTAAAATCAGTGTTAGTATAGTTGGAAAATGATACCTCTTACAAGGGGAAATCTGTTAAGATCATAGGACATATAGATAATTCTCTAAAAAACAAGAATATACACATTTCAAATTACTATGGTGGAAACATATGTACTAAGAGGAAACATGGGAACTAGAGGATGTAATGAAGTTGGTGTACCCTCAAATATTTTCCACATATTTTGTAAAATGTAATTTCGAGGGGTAAGTTAGATATAGGTGGAATAATGTAATGTCCTATATTTCTATCAATTATGTATTACTTCATTTTATTATGGAATATATTAAAAATCTCATAAAATCACAAAATGAACCAGAATAAAACCTTATAATTGAATAATAAATTAAATAAGTGGAATTTATTGAAATTAAAGAACCTTTACCAAAGGAATGGTAACTTGACATTTGGAGTTCCAATATAAACCTTATGAATAGTAAAATGTTCTATAGAATAGAAAACTAAATAATTAAATTATATATAATATTAAGGTTTCTTATAGATGAAAATATTAAACAACTATAGCATAGTATAGGTAAATATATTTTCCCAAATTATTAATTAATGTTTAGTATTTTTAGTATCAATTGATGTTTATTAACTATTTTATAATTAATATAAATATTGAAAAGAAAATTTCATTTCATAAAATATATTCATTAATTAAAATTTTTTGTCTTATTATTATATGTAAATTTTATGATACCTAAATTAGTTTTTCAATTGGTTATAAAATAAATTATAATTTTCAAATTTGTACATTATTAGTACATAAATATTTTAATTAAAAATTATATTTCTAATAATTAAAAAATTATATTAGAAATTAAATTTCATTTTTGAATTCTATACCATGAATTAATGTTATGGTGATTTTTTTAATTTTTCTAAAATAGTTTATTTTTAATTAATAATTAAATATGATAATTTAACATATAAACAAAATACTAGAATTAATGAGACATGGATGAAGTTTGGATGATCTAAGAACCATTATTTAGAACCAACATCAATAAGTTACCGTAAATAATTTATGAATCCAAACTATTCATTATATTGAGACAGAATAACAAACAAATGATAAAATAAAAAAACTCCCCTCTCCTCCCCTATAAATACCACCTATCATCACCTCTTCTCCTCACACCTCTTATGAATCTATGCTTCTATAATTCCTAACCAATTACCTTCCCTAGAATCTTCTCCATTTCATGGATGGTTTGATTTTAGAAAAAGACAAAAACCATTCTCCATAAGGTGGTTCTCAAGGAGAAGAACTCAATAAGTAAAATCGTATTTTCTATTTCATTATTTTTATAAATTTCATTAATTTTATTAAAATGTCATAATTTACTCTATCCATGTAACGCCCCGACCCCAGTTACCCAGAGTCGGTGCATTATTACATAACATTGGCATGATCACAAGAAAGATCAATTCTCGAAAGACCGATTGGTTTAGTAGCCTTGGAAACACTAGATATATTCATAAGTTTTACATTACATCATAAAATGAAAAACTACTACATCAACATAATGTTTCCACAGTCCACACTATAATCCCCTCATAATATCCCTGCAGGTCATTCATAACTTATATCTTCACATCCTGGGAAAAATAAAACATAGAAAAGGGGTGAGCTCAAATGCCCAGTAAGGATAAAAATATAGCGGAACATTCAAAAATAAGCATAAACATTTAAGGCAATGAATTACTAAAACAAAAGCCTTTTAAACTTGAACTTCAACATAGTATGGCAAAAGTAAAATGAAATAATGCCATTTAATTGTTCACATGGATATTCTACTAATCGAATAATCACATGAAAAATCAATAACCACTTTCATATTGTTGGAATTCATAATGCTAAACTTTAATTACTTTTCAAGGCCTCGTCCCAAGACCTTGGGGCTAACTGTAACCGGAACCCAACCCGGAGTGCCTCTAATAACCGGACACCAACCCGGAGGGATTACTTTTACCAGTCCCTAACCTGGAGGGCTTACTTTTACCAGTCCCCAACCTGGAGGGCTTACTTTAACCAGTCCCCAACCTGGAACATACTTGTCCAACACATTCATATGAAGTAAAGATTGAAATATAACATAAACATTCTTATTGGAACTAGCATACGAAATGTCAATACTTTCACCATAAACTATGAATGGTATAAAAATAGCACATCCACAGTCAAACATATCACAAAACCTTCAAAACAATATAGAAGTTTTGTATCATAATAAATCAACTTCAAATAATCTTAAAACCCATCAAAGGATGTTGACATAGATGAAATCAAAATTCTTTTTAAAGAAATATCTCCTTTTATTTTGAAATCATTTAAGATCCATATAAAATCAAACATTTTCTTTGAAAATAATCTTATAAGCTTTTAAGGAAAGCTTTGAAGATTTTATAACGGCATAAAATAACCGCACCCGCCGTATAAGTTAAAAAAAACATTCTTACCTCAATTCTGTCGAAAAGGTTAAAAAGGACCTTGTTTTGAAAACGACGGAAAGATTCCTTTATAAACCTCTTATAAAAAGTCAAACAAGGGTATAAATGACTTTAACCCATATTATTGTAAATAGTAAAAATGTTTTGAAATACATTTTTAAGAAACATGGATGTGGATGATAAAGATATCCCAGTAGATTATTACGTATAAACAACCTCGGATAATGAAGAGATTGTGAAATAAACCCTTACCTTGTACTTTTCCTTTGTTGGGGTAGGTTAACCTCCTGTATAATGGTGAAATAATTGTTATTAAATTATACAAGAATCATATACATTAATATGATATCATATATGATCTTTTAACATTGCTTTATTAATAATATCTTAGTATTATCGTCGTTTCAGGTGTTAACTTACTCATTTTCTTTTATATGTTTTGTTACATAAGCCATGTTTGTTGTATCTTATTCATATCTAGAATGATATCAAGTCCTTAAACATAATTTTTAAATCATCAAATGATAATTATACTTGAATGGATACGATGGAGAATGAATCTCATCGCGTTCGTGGAGACGGCAGTCCGTACGTACGCACGAGCGACAATATCATTCTTTTGATATTAAAATAATATATAAATGGATGGTATATCATATATACATAATCATTAACATTTTATATTTATTATTTACATGAGTTACACATCATTATTATACCCATCCAAAAAATAATATATTGAATAACAATTACACCACGACGTGGAGACGGTAAGCCGTACGTACGCACGTATGGTGACATGTTACTCAAATGGTGGATAGAATACTGAATATGGTTGTACCATATTTATAATAACATCACAGTATATGTGATATACTGGAGTTATTATTTTAGAATGGTAAGAACAAAGGAAGAAGAAGTGGAAGAAGAAATGAACTTGGAGAAGGGTGGTGAAAACATTACCTCTTCTTCGGGTTGTTCCTTTTGATTTGATCAAAAGGGCTCCTTAGGTTGGCTTTCTGATCAAACTAAGGCCTCTAGGTTGTAGTGAGGGATGTTGGGAGAGTATTTGGGCAGAGTTTGGCCGAACCAAAAGGATTTGAAGGTGTGAAGAAATGAGAAGGAGGAGTGCCCTTTTATAAGAGGGGTGAGGGGCACCTTTGGAAAATCTAGAAATATTAGTTTATAATAAATTAATATTCGGTTTAAAATGGCTCAAAAGTTTACTATTGAAAGGATAAGGTGGGTATGGGTCGAAAACAACTCAACCAATAGAATTTAGACAGGTTTGGGTACTTATATTAACTTTATCTTTAAGTATTAACTCTAAGTTAATTAGTTTCACTTTTACAATGTCTCTTTGTATTTTTATATAATATGGTTAATAAACTTACTATATACATCCAAGAGACCCCCAAGTGGTACATTAATGATGAACCTATCATGATATAAGTCTCTTGGCCGAACCTTAGATTTTTAGGAATTTAATATCAATTAATAATATAATATTTGTTTTAAGAACTCTTTTATGTCAATTTTGAAACTATTCAATAGTTGATTTTTGTGAAACTCGTAACAGATTGATTACTTCGAACAAAGTCAATTAAATCAATTTTAATATATCATATTATCCTAGAAAATTAGTTTAATTCATTAAAAGTTTCATATTATATTTATTTGGGTATTTATAATATCAATTATTTTAATTTTTCACTATTATAGTGATTACTGCATCATCATTGTGTCATAATAATATAAATTATTTAATGTCTAAAAATTATAAATAAAATATCATTATGTAGGAAATATTTTTATCTTTCTAATGAATATTTATAATCTAAAATCCAACATATATAACCCTATGTAACAATTGTTTTGCTAAAAGATATATGCTTGTGTCATTTTTGTATTCATTTTAACTTAATTAAAATAAAGTGTCATTATCACTTACAAGTGGATCCATGGGGTCCCAAAATAGATCCAAAGATTCCCATGGTCGACCATGTATCAACCCATTGGGTTATGACACGTTTTAGGGTAATTTAGTATTATTATAATATTATTTTTTTAACCCTTATTTACCGGATTTACCCTTAACCATGGTAAATAAAATATTTACCGCAGTAATTATTCAAAATGTCTAAAAATAAAAGTTACCTATTTACACAATTTGAACATCCTGATTACAAATATGGAATCCATTTTCATAAATTCAAAACATAGAAGTGGCAGAAATTAATTTAAAATTAATTTCCGCTGTCAAAACAAAAAGCGTGTTTTTAAGAGATAATAACTATCAAAAGATTGACACTTGTTTGTGTTCGGTTTAATTGTAAAATTATGTCCAATGACCAACATTATATTAAATGGTAAAAATATATTCTAAATATACTTTAAAACCACTCAAATTCACAATTTATCACTATTAATTATTTTGATTAAAAAAGTTGTTTTTAATTAAAATTTAGTAATTTTCACTATTCATCAAAATATGAAAGTTATCCGAAAAGTACCAAAATTTCACCTTAGGCTAAATTTTATATTTCTAATCCAAAAATGAAGTCCATTTTAAAATATAAAATATATATAACTTCAAAAAGTAGGAATTACTATTCATAACAGCTAGTTTTATTGGTTACGTTGTGTTAGAACTCGAAGTTGCGTACAACACACGCTACTGTTTTATTCAAAGGAAAGCGTACCGTGGAAGCTTGGGATGTTTCATTTTAAATTTTTGATGTCCCCATTTAGTCAAAAAGTTTAAAATATTGTATTTAAAAAGGTTTCACTATTAGAAGTTGATAAAAGTGAAATACTGAAAATGAATCTGTTCTTGCAATATGACTAAGAAACTCATAATAGGGATTCTAAAATTATAAGGATTATATAAAGTTCAAAATGTAGTTAATACTATTCATAACCTCTTTTGAATGGATTTTTTTTAAGTCATGGTGTGATTGAACTCCGTGTTGCGTGTAGTGCAAGTTATTGAATTATTTTGAAGAAATAACACACTATGAAATCTTGGGGTGTTACATTCTCCCCTCCTTCAATAAATTGCGTCCTCGTAGTTTGAAATTGTTTTTCGAAAATAAAAGGTTGAAAATAAAAAATATCTTTATGGGAAAACCCACATCGGAAATTGGGTTACTAAAATGTATTCTTAATATGAGGAAAAGAGAAATGAAAGGGTCACCACCAAATTATGATCTCGATTAGGAGAACATTGGTGGCAATTAGAGACATATAATTGGAGGAAAAACGTAAATATTTATAGGTAGTGATTGAGGTCATCAATCACAAACAAGTATAAAATTGAGGTCCTTAAAATCATCAATCTATGATGATTTGAAATACCATCGGTTCAAAAAAAACATAGGGTATTGGGATAACACATTTTTGACGTTTCAAAATATCTTAGTTGAAATCCCACATCGAAAAATTAATTAATGAGGCCTCTATTTTAAATAAAGAGTGGAAAGTATGAAGATTACCGAAAATAACACATACTAGGGTTCCATGTAAGAAAATATGGATATGGAAGAAAAATCTAGCCATCAATTATCTGATGGAGAGTGGTAGAGAACATGGCTATGAAAAGGCCAACAATACCAAAGCCATAAATTAGTGATGATTTAAGGTACCATCAAGGACAACATTTTTGTTCTAAGTTCCTTTTATTAATGATGAGGAATTTATTTATGAGATTGGCTAAGATCATAAGGAGATATACTTAGTTTATAATTAGAGTTTTATCCATTAATAAATTTCTACCAAAAACTCATCATTCACTCGTAAAAAAAATTCTATTTATACTATTCATAGAGGGTTCCAAAATAAACGAATTTATAATTCATCTACCAGATCTTATAAAAAACTACTTTATTTAATCCAGGACATCTCGTGGGATAGTTGTAGGTGATACACCCTTGTCTCCCTTCGGTTGCGGGTTCAAGTCTCGCAGCCTTGCCGGACGCGACGAGTTGTCGTCCGACCACCGGGTTGTCCTTTTATGGAAATCCAAAATAATCCAAACTAGAACTATCCAAAATACTTCTGTCCAAACTCATAGTCCAACATTCATAAGGAAGGTAAACATAATATAGATCCTTTTTACCCCGTAATAGCATATGAATACCTTCATCATGTATTACCATATTCCTTATTGATTACATTCATGCTCCCTTATTCCATATAGAATGCTGGATATACTTCATTAATCCAAAAATGTTTTAAACCCCAACAATGATGGAATATACAAATCATTAATAAGTTCCAAGGTAGTCAAGAATATCCAATATAATTTATCCAAAACAATCACATATTATTCCAAAATCACTACCTCAGTATCAGAACTATATTATGGGTTATCATTCTCTCAACCATATATTTTCCAAAAATCTATCCTGCTATTGAGTCACTTTTCTTTGTTCCACACAATCTCAAGTCCTTAATGAAATAGTACTACAGTACAATCCTTATATACTCCATAATTATTATAACAAGTACATTGTTGATACAACACTCAATTGACATAATCAACATAAGAACTCTAATCATTCCTCTTCATCTGTGGTAGTATCATAACTTGGTTATTATCCAATAACATCATTTGTGGCATAGTCTGATGACTGGGACATAGGTTCGCGTAGTGTCCAAACTCCTTGAAAATGAAGCATTGTACATTTAAAACCATTTTCTTACCCTTGTAGTCACGCACTTTGTGCCCTTTTCCTCCACACTTATAACAAACTCTCATTCCTTTCAGGCAAGTTCCAGGGTGTTTCTTTCCACAGTTACCACATATGGGAAAATTCTTCTTTTCCCTCATCCCTTTATCCATCTTTCTCTCTCCCATCCTTTTCTTCTCTTGCTTCCCTTCAAATCCATTGTGACTCATTAAACTCTTTACTTATCTTATCAACACATTATATTATTTCTTCACATGATGATAATACATGGGAGACTATTCCTCTTATAAATTCTAGCTTAAGACCATGAAAGATAAGATCCTTCCTTCTCTTTGGATCATGTGCATTTCTGGAGTTCTCATTTCTTCTACTGGGCGCCATTTCTAAACAATGGCATAAACTAGATCAGTTTATGAATCAAAATACATAATCCCATACTTATAAAACACTTAACATAAATTGAACTATTTATGGATATATTCCATAATCATAAGAATGTTTTCTTTGAGGAATTATATACTCAGAATCCCTTCATAATGATTTGTAAAGAAAATGAGAGTTATCCTAAGCATATCCCCCGGGAGTGTCGTAACCAAGAGTGCAGCAAGGCCCATTGTCGTGCACCAGTTCCCGTTCGAGTCTAGCTCAAAGCGGTGTTTTCGGGTTTTACCCCTAGGTACATCTATGCCAGAGCCGCCTCTACCTGCTCGTATCCAGACAGGGATGTATTGCTCGGAAAACTCACAAAATCTCTACAATACAAAAATTCTAGGAAGTTCTTCTATACTAATCCTCAAAGTTCATCTTAGGTCTACGTGCTCTAATCAGAGTTTATCTAAATCTAGCTTCCAAGGTTTGTACTAAACTTCCTCTGATACCAACTGTAACGCCCCGACCCCATTTACCCAGAGTCGGTGCATTATTACATAACATTGGCATGATCACAAGAAAGATCAAATCTCGAAAGACCGATTGGTTTAGTAGCCTTGGAAACACTAGATATATTCATAAGTTTTACATTACATCATAAAATGAAAAACTACTACAACAACATAATGTTTCCACAGTCCACACTATAATCCCCTCATAATATCCCTGCAGGTCATTCATAACTTATATCTTCACATCCTGGGAAAAATAAAACATAGAAAAGGGGTGAGCTCAAATTCCCAGTAAGGATAAAAATATAGCGGAACATTCAAAAATAAGCATTAACATTTAAGGCAATGAATTACTAAAACAAAAGCCTTTTAAACTTGAACTTCAACATAGTATGGCAAAAGTAAAATGAAATAATGCCATTTAATTGTTCACATGGATATTCTACTAATCGAATAATCACATGCAAAATCAATAACCACTTTCATAATGTTGGAATGCATAATGCTAAACTTTAATTACTTTTCAAGGCCTCGTCCCAAGACCTTGGGGCTAACTGTAACCGGAACCCAACCCGGAGTGCCTCTAATAACCAGACACCAACCCGGAGTGCCTCTAATAACCGGACACCAACCCGGAGTGCCTCTAATAACCGGACACCAACCCGGAGGGCTTACTTTTACCAGTCCCTAACCTGGAGGGCTTAGTTTTACCAGTCCCCAACCTGGAGGGCTTACTTTAACCAGTCCCCAACCTGGAACATACTTGTCCAACACATTCATATGAAGTAAAGATTGAAATATACCATAAACATTCTTATTGGAACTAGCATACGAAATGTCAATACTTTCACCATAAACTATGAATGGTATAAAAATATCACATCCACAGTCAAACATATCACAAAACCTTCAAAACAATATAGAAGTTTTGTATCATAATAAATCAACTTCAATTAATCTTAAAACCCATCAAAGGATGTTGACATAGATGAAATCAAAATTATTTTTAAAGAAATATCTCCTTTTATTTTGAAATCATTTAAGATCCATATAAAATCAATCATTTTCTTTGAAAATAATCTTATAAGCTTTTAAGGAAAGCTTTGAAGATTTTATAACGGCGTAAAATAACCGCACCCGCCGTATAAGTTAAAAAAACATTCTTACCTCAATTCTGTCGAAAAGGTTAAAAAGGACCTTGTTTTGAAAACGACGGAAAGATTCCTTTATAAACCTCTTATAAAAAGTCAAACAAGGGTATAAATGACTTTAACCAATATTATTGTAAATAGTAAAAATGTTTTGAAATACATTTTTAAGAAACATGGATGTGGATGATAAAGATATCCCAGTAGATTATTACGTATAAACAACCTCGGATAATGAAGAGATTGTGAAATAAACCCTTACCTTGTACTTTTCCTTTGTTGGGGTAGGTTAACCTCCTGTATAATGGTGAAATAATTGTTATTAAATTATACAAGAATCATATACATTAATATGATATCATATATGATCTTTTAACGTTGCTTTATTAATAATATCTTAGTATTATCGTCGTTTCGGGTGTTAACTTACTCATTTTCTTTTATATGTTTTGTTACATAAGCCATGTTTGTTGTATCTTATTCATATCCAGAATGATATCAAGTCCTTAAACATAATTTTTAAATCATTAAATGATAATTATACTTGAATGGATACGATGGAGAATGAATCTCATCGCATTCGTGGAGACGGTAGTCCGTACGTACGCACGAGCGACAATATCATTCTTTTGATATTAAAATAATATATAAATGGATGGTATATCATATATACAGAATCATTAACATGTTATATTTATTATTTACATGAGTTACACATCATTATTATACCCATCCAAATAATAATATATTGAATAACAATTACACCACGACGTGGAGACGGTAAGCCGTACGTACGCACGTATGGTGACATGTTACTCAAAGGGTGGATAGAATACTGAATATGGTTGTACAATATTTATAATAACATCACAGTATATGTGAGATACTGGAGTTATTATTTTAGAATGGTAAGAACAAAGGAAGAAGAAGTGGAAGAAGAAATGAACTTGGAGAAGGGTGGTGAAAACATTACCTCTTCTTCGGGTTCTTCCTTTTGATTTGATCAAAAGGGCTCCTTAGGTTGGCTTTCTGATCAAACTAAGGCCTCTAGGTTGTAGTGAGGGATGTTGGGAGAGTATTTGGGCAGATTTTGGCCGAACCAAAAGGATTTGAAGGTGTGAAGAAATGAGAAGGAGGAGTGCCCTTTTATAAGAGGGGTGAGGGGCACCTTTGGAAAATCTAGAAATATTAGTTTATAATAAATTCATATTCGGTTTACAATGGCTCCAAAGTTGACTATACAAAGGATAAGGTGGGGATGGGTCGAAAACAACTCAACCAATAGAATTTAGACAGGTTTGGGTACTTATATTTACTTTATCTTTAAGTATTAACTCTAAGTTAATTAGTTTCACTTTTACAATGTCTCTTTGTATTTTTATATAATATGGTTAATAAACTTACTATATACATCCAAGCGACCCCCAAGTGGTACATTAATGATGAACCTATCATGATATAAGTCTCTTGGCCGAACATTAGATTTTTAGGAATTTAATATCAATTAATAATATAATATTTGTTTTAAGAACTCTTTTATGTCAATTTTGACACTTTTCAATAGTTGATTTTTGTGAAACTCATAACAGATTTATTACTTCGAACAAAGTCAATTAAATCAATTTTAATATATCATATTATCCTATAAAATTAGTTTAATTCATTAAAAGTTTCATATTATATTTATTTGGGTATTTATAATATCAATTATTTTAATTTTTCACTATTATAGTAATTACTGTATCATCATTGTGTCATAAATAATATAAATTATTTAATGTCTAAAAATTATAAATAAAATATCATTATGTATGAAATCTTTTTATATTTCTAATGAATATTTATAATCTAAAATCCAACATATATAACCCTATGTAACAATTGTTTTGCTAAAAGATATATGCTTGTGTCATTTTTGTATTCATTTTAACTTAATTAAAATAAAGTGTCATTATCACTTACAAGTGGATCCATGGGGTCCCAAAATAGACCCAAAGATTCCCATGGTCGACCATGTATCAACCAATTGGGTTATGACACGTTTTAGGGTAATTTAGTATTATTATAATATTATTTTTTTAACCCTTATTTACCGGATTTACCCTTAACCATGGTAAATAAAATATTTACCGCAGTAATTATTCAAAATGTCTAAAAATAAAAGTTACATATTTACACAATTTGAACATCCTGATTCCAAATATGGGATCCATTTTCCTAAATTCAAAACATAGAAGTGGCAGAAATTAATTTAAAATTAATTCCCGTTGTCAAAACAAAAAGCGTGTTTTTAAGAGATAATAACTATCAAAAGATTGACACTTGTTTATGTTCGGTTTAATTGTAAAATTATGTCCAATGACCAACATTATATTAAATGGTAAAAATATATTCTAAATATACTTTAAAACCACTCAAATTCACAATTTATCACTATTAATTATTTTGATTAAAAAAGTTGTTTTTAATTAAAATTTAGTAATTTTCACTATTCATCAATATATGAAAGTTATCCGAAAAGTACCAAAATTTCACCTTAGGCTAAATTTGATATTTCGAATCCAAAAATGAAGTCCATTTTAAAATATAAAATATATATAACTTCAAAAAGTAGGTATTACTATTCATAACAGCTAGTTTGATTGGTTACAGTGTGTTAGAACTCGAAGTTGCGTACAACACATGCTACTGTTTTATTCAAAGAAAAGCGTACCGTGGAAGCTTGGGATGTTTCATTTTAAATTTTTGATGTCCCCATTTAGTCAAAAAGTTTAAAATATTGTATTTAAAAAGGTTTCACTATTAGAAGTTGATAAAAGTGAAATACTGAAAATGAATCTGTTCTTGCAATATGACTAAGAAACTCATAATAGGGATTCTAAAATTATAAGGATTATATAAAGTTAAAATTGTAGTTAATACTATTCATAACCTCTTATGAATGGATTTTTTTTAAGTCATGGTGTGATTGAACTCGGTGTTGCGTGTAGTGCAAGTTATTGAATTATTTTGAAGAAATAACACACTATGAAATCTTGGGGTGTTACAATCCAAACATGAATTATAACTAAAATATATAATATTATCTTTAATTTTATTATTTCAATAAAAAATCAACAATAAATTCTCTTCTTATCTTTCTTTTTTTTACTAAAAATGAAAATATCAACCGCGAGGTGTTGATTTATCAGCTTTGAGGATTACATGTTTTCAATTTCTTTTATCTCCTGAAAGGAATGAAATTATACCATTATAATTTTTCATACATATAGATAAATTTAGTTTATAACCATTTTTTGTTATGAAACTATCTTTTATACAAAATAATGAATATTGAAAGAAAAATAGTGTGTGATGATAAAAAACCCGGAAAAATAATATATAATTTTATTCCTAATATATTAACTAATGAATCATCATAAACCCAAATAAAAAATTACTTATATATCCATTTCATATTCTTGATGTTCATTAATATCCTATTACTTAAATTCTATATATTTTTTCCCAATTAAAAAAAATCATTCATACATTTATACAGGTGAACCAATCACGAAAACCAATTAAATGAACACTCCTGAACAACGAATTTGAATCTTATACCTCATTAAAAAGTTCATAAAATAACATAATAAAATTATAATAAATAAAATAAATTTAAAAAAAATTCTGATTAAACAAAGATTTGATTTAATTAAAATATCTATATCATCAAATCAATTATAAAACAATTTCTCACATAAGGTAAATGATTCTTTCTAAAAATCCATGTTCCCTTCAGGATACACTTACTCTCTCTTTACCCCAATTTTATTCTTAATTATTCTTACATAATATTATTATGTTAAATATTTATGATTCTACCGAATGTTGCATCTCTATTTATTCTTTTTTGGGTAAATTAATGATTTAAAAAGGTTCAATTGTCAAATGACCGCGATAAGAAATCCTTATTAAAAGGAATTTCTCAATTGCTTACACATTTTTATGTACCCTCCATAATAGATTTGATGCCATTTTTATTTTTTATTTAAATTCATTTTCATCATGATAAACCATATTTCATAATTTTTGGTTTTATAAAAACAAATACCCTATTTCTTCATTTAATGAACTTATATATTTTATTTAAGCCGCACAAAAATGTTTCATTTCTTTTTAATATTAAACAATATTTTTAAATGATTCCACTTCTGATATATATAACTTATCATGAAATATTCAAATTTTATCTTATGAATATCTATTTATGATATAAATCTATTGTTTCATGAACTCTATTATGATATTCCATTTTTATATGCCTTAAGACATGATTATGATACCCAATTCCTTGAATGGGTAAAACTTTTGCTGGATTGTTCATATAAAACATATATGCATAAACATGTCATGATGGGTGAACCTAGATATTTCTACAATACCTTGGGTAATGATTAGAAACATGAGATGTATTTTTGGGATATGGAGTGAACCTGATTTGTTTATGGGACTTTGTCCACCATGTGTAATGGTCTTAGGAGTTTTCCTTGACTCAAGCTTATGGCTTATTGTGTTTTTTTGGCACATTCTTATGATTCTAGAATTACATGTCACCATTATCAAAATTTTATGCTATATTATGTTTATACCTATTTCATGATTTTTTTATGTCGTCATGTTATGTCTTATAAACCATGTTATTTGATTTTGTCCTATGTTTATACACATAATGGGAATTTTTTATGATCCCATTTTTTTATGTAATCCCCAGGTTTTTATTTGTAGATATATGATCTTAATGAAAATTATGAGATCTTTATGGATTATTAAAATAAATTTGAATTTTTCAATTTCCATGTATTTAGTTTTATGTACCTAATAATCCAACTACACTAGAGTTTATGATCCATGGATTGTCATTTCATGGTTCATTATGATAAAATTCTTGTAATAATATCTATAAAATTATAGGGTATAAATATTTTGTATCTGAGAATGTCCTAGTTATTTATGGATTTTTGGACTAGAGTAATTTATTAAAATCCCTAGTGATAATTATATCACCATGGATTACATAGATTGTATCTTCATGTATGACAATATTGGAAAAACTTTTAATTTTAAAGTTTATCCTTATATTCTTAGTGTTTTCATTTTAGATTCCAATTTTTTATGTATTCAATCCCACATAATTGTAATTTTTATCCTAGTTAATGTCTTCAAATATAGTCACTCATACCAATAATCAATGTGATAGTAAATATGATGATTCCTAGAATGATATTCCAAATAAGATGGGAAGATGATCACAATACTTCATGAAAGTACCTTCTAAACTAGATCATGAAATGAATAATAACATGAATAGTGAGTAACACAACCATTATCTTAATAATGATAATGTTGAAGTAGAATCATTCATGAAAAAATATCCTCCATTATTTATTGGATATTGTGATCCCCACATCATTGAACAAGGGATTAACTCTATTGAGAAGATATTCTTCACCAATTAATTCTCCAAAGAAGTGAATGCTATGTCAGAAGTCTATAGTTTTGAAGGAGAATCTGATCTGTAGTGGGAACTAATCAAGAACACCAATTCCATGGAGGAAATTTGATCTATGGAATAGTAATATTTTTGGAAAACAATTTCAATAATTATTTTCCCTAAAACCTTCATCTTAAGACGGAAGGGGTGTTCCATAGACTAAAGAAAATGGGAGAAGATTCTATTTTAGAATACAATGAATATTTCACACGACTTGAATTATACGACTCTATATTTTTCATGATCACTTAATGTAAGGTGTATGTATTATTCATTGGACTAAATCTGAGAATAACAAGAGAAATAGAGATTTTAGACTCAGATAATTATGAGGATATTTTCAGTTGTTCCCCTAAGGGTGAATTCGAGATCAGAGACACTCAGTGGTCTCATGGGCCTGGTGAAAAAAGTGGAAGATGAATTTTTATATGGTTGGATCAATATATAAATACAATTCATTAAAAGAGACCCAAAATCCAATGATTAAAATGTTTTTGAGGAAGAATCCAAGAAACTAAATAAAGGGAACCAAGTTATTCTTAAAATATGTAAGAGAAGAGAATATAGATAATAACTTATACATGTATATGATAAATCCCACTAATGATAATAATGAAAGAATGTCTCATATCAACACTCAACACATAGTTTAGTGTTCCAACTGCATGGAAGATGGGAATTATGAAAGACAATGCCCTAAGGAAAGGGTTATTAGAGGTAATGAAAACAAAAACCACCAATAAAAAAATAAGGGAATATGATATCACTAATACTATGTTTGAACATAAAAATGTTGTTGTGATTCATACGATAGTTATTCGTTCAGGAATAGTGAACATGCTATTTTATTTTGTTTCTATAAATTATTTTATTTCATTCATGTTAAATAGAATTATTCCAACACCACTGCAAACTATGGAGGTTGAGTTTTCTATGTGAAAACAAAATATTGAAATTATTGTATCCATATAACATAATTTCACCCCTATTAATGATTTTATACTTATACTTACAAGAAAGCTAGTCTTACTTCATTTGGTAGAGATAAATGCTATATTGGTCATGAATTGGATATCATTATACAAAGAAAACATCAATTTTTAGGAAAGGTAGATCACTCTTCACATTCTGATGTATCCTCTAATTATGTAAAATTGTAAAGAGGATGATTAATCTTATTTATAATCATAATCACAATTTTGTATATTATTAAATTATTGGAAAGAGTTTTTTTCTCAAATGATAGATACAATGTATATAATCATGCTTGAAGACATGCCCATTAGGAGGGATTACACTGATGTGTTCCCTGAAGACCTTCATTGTATTCCTCTAGATTGAGAGGTTTATTTATCAATTGAACTTATTCTTGGATAGTTTCAAATATCAATGATACATTATAGAATGGACACCATTTATTGGAAATAACCGATGAAATAGTTGGAATAGAATCTAAATAATGTTTTTATACACCAGAGTGCTTCAACATGGGTTGCCATATTCTCTTCATCAAGAAGAGGGATGGATCAAAGAACCTATATATTAATTATAATGATCTCAAAAAAATAAAGATAATGAAAAATTATCCCCTTCCATGGAGAGATGACTAGTCCGATCAACTGCATGGGTCCGAGTATTTCTGTAAGGATGAACATGAGTTAGGAAATAAAAACAAAAATGTGAGGAGGAATATATTCCCAAGAATTCGATTCAAAAGTGGTATGGAAACTATGAGTTTGTAGTGATTCCAATCAGTATCACTAATTATATATAAATTTTCAAGGATTCAATTTACATTGAACTTAGATTTTACCTCAACAATATTTTGGTAGTATTTGTTGAAGATATTCTGATATACTCTTAGAGTATGTTGGGTCATTGAGTAATATTTGAATACTATATTAATGTCTTTGTGAAGGGATATTATTTTTTCAAATTACAGTTAATGTGTGATCTAGATGGAGGAAGTATCTATATTGGAGCATGTTATCACCAACAAAATAATATATGTGGACCATTTGAAGACAATTAAAATTGAGGAGTGTCTGAGGGAAACATATATAATAGTGATTCCAAGTTTCCATGGTCTACCAGGGTTTTATAGATGACTTATGAAGAAATTACCTAGATTTTTAAAAATAATAAGCATGTTTACTTGGATGAAGGTGGCGTTTTTCTGGATTAGTGAATGATGAGAACGCTTCAAAGAGTGGAAAAAGTGGCTTATCAGTACACCAGTTCCCACACTAATGACATATGGGGAATGCTTCTTGGTTTATAGTGATACCTCAAGGATGGGTTTACACTGGGTATTGATGGAAAGATATATATTGATAGACTACCCATCATGGTAGTAGAAATTTAAAGAGAAAAACTATCCCACCCATGATCTTGAGTTGGCCGTTGTGAGCTTCCCATAAAAAATCGGGTGACATTATCTCTATAGAGAGATGTGTGAGATAAATAGGGATCATTAGAGTCTAAAATATATATTCACCTAGATGGAGCTAAATATGCACTAATAATGATGGTGAGAGTTTATCATGGGCTATTATTTCACAATCATGTACCATACAAATAATGAAAATCTGGTGGAAGATTCTCTAAGTAGAAATGATGTTTCATCTTATCAATGTTGATAATAGAGAGGATCCCTTCTTATTATAACTACAAACATTGTACATGTGTATCTTTAGGGAGGGAAAATAGTCAATCCTTTCTCAAATGATTTATCAACCATCCCTTATTGAGAGAATAGTGGATGGTTAGATAAATGATGATGAAATTCATGAAATGGTGGAAACTATCAAAAATTGGAAATCCATAGAGATTAAAATGGACAAGGAAGGAGTTATGATATTTGGTCCTACTTATTTATACAATCTAATCCGAAGATAAATAAAGAGCTTCTAAACGACACACATCACTCAACCTTATCAATTAACCAATGGAGAATAGAGATAAATTATGATATCCTTGAGAAATATTGGTTGGAAAATATGAAAAATGAGATTAATGAATATAAATCAAAGTTCTAGTTATATCAGTATGTGAAGGGTGAATGGAAAAAGTAAATGGGTATGACAAAAAAATTTCAAATAACTACATATGAATGGGAAAATATCCCCATGGACATTATCACTGGACTTCCCAATATATCCAATGTAAACAATTCTATTTTGATTTTGGTTGATCATCTCAAAAAGAAAACTCGTATTATTGAAATTCAAGTGGAATTATCACTAGATAATATTTCAAAAATATACATTTGAGAGGTGGTAAGTATTCATGGGGTACCACTATCAATTGTATCTAAAAGATATTTTAGGTTTGCCTCCATGTTCTTGAAATGTCTCCAAAATGACCTAAAGTCTAAGCTAAAATTTAGTGCAGTGTATCATCTTCAAACTGATGAAAAATCTAGATGGGATATTCAGACACTTGAATATATGTTTATATCAGGTATTATATACATCAATTGATAATGCTACAATCATATACCTCTGGATGAGATCTCTTACAACCACAGTTTTTTCCCGATCATCCAAATGGATCTATATGAATTCCCTTATGATAAAAGATTGAGAAGACCAGAATACATGGATGAACATGGTGAACATAAGAAGATAAGACCTTAAAGGGTTGAAGAAATTGTAGAAATGGTGAAAACCATTTATAATAAAATTTAGGATGAATGATTTTGATTGAATATTTTTACAGAATACCATCGATGATAACAAGAAGTTAAGGATGGAGATTGTGTATTCCCATGAAAATCTATATGGAAGAGGATCATGATATTTGGGAAGAAAGGAAACAAGTTCTAGGTACACCATAAACTTTTATATTCTTGAACATATCGACATTGTTCCCTATAAAGTAGCACATACACACACCCTTATTCAAGTAAATAATGTATTCCATGTATCCATATTGAGAAAGTACATACCACATCCCTCACAAGAACTGAAGTCCAAGGTGGTATAGCTTAAAAATGATCTCTCACATGAGAATCGTCCGATGAAGATCTTGGACAGTATAGATAATTTTCTATGAAAGAAGATTTATAACCATGTAAAAATACTATGGGTGAACCATATGAATATAGAGTCAACATTGGAAACATAAGAATCCAAAAAGGATATGCACCTTCACTAGTTTTCTTCATAATTTTCAAAAGAAAATTTTGGGGGCGAAATTTCATATGGGGGGATGAATGTAATAACCCCTAAATATATTATTGATGTTTCCCTTCATATAATTTTTTTGATATGGTATAAATCACATAAAATCACATAAATAAAACAAAAATAACCTTCTAATTTATGATTGAATGAAATTAAACGCCTTTTTAGTGATTAAGGATACTATACCAATAGAATAGTTACATAAATGTTGGAGTAGTAATATGAACCTTATGAATAGTAAACTAGCCAATATAATTGTAGACACATTAATAAAACTATAAATAAAAATTAACTGTCTTACAAATAAAAATATTATACAATTATATCCATGTCAAATTAGAGATATTTTTTGAAAATGATTATTTATGTATTAGTATTTTTTATGAAACATAAATGTTTATTTACAATTTTATAAATAATATAATGATTTAAAAAAGTATTTAATTTTTTAAAATATAATCATAAAATAATTTTTTTTCTTTTGATTTTAGTATAAATTTATCATACCTTAATTAATTTTTCACGGTGTTATAAAATCATTTATAATTTTAAAATTGTTATATTTTTAATAAATCATGGCCTTAATTAAAAATTAAATTTTTCATATTTAGAAAATGAATTTAATTAAAAGGAGTTAGATTCTAAATTATAAACATAAAAAAATTCTTATGGTGATTTTAGGGATTTCACTAAAATAGATGAATTTATGGTGAATAGTGAAATACAGTAAATTTTTGTATAAGGTAAATACAGGAATTAATGAGCCATGGATGATTTTTGGCTGATGTAATTACCATTATTTCGAATTCACATTAAATAGTTTCTATAAATAGTCATGATAAGAAACATTATTCATAATATTGATCCTATATAATAAACAAATGAAAAAAGAAAACAAAACACTCATCCCCTCCACTATAAATATCACCCACACCACCTCTCATCCTCACACAACTTATGCATTGATTCCTATCCAATTTTCTCCCAATATAAATTTCAATTGTCTTTGAAACATCCAGAAGACTTTGGTATTAACAAAATTCCAAAACGAATTTCCCAAAGGAGATTCTCAATGAGAATAATTATAGAGGTAAAATCCTCTTTCAATTTCATTATTTTATTTTTTATCATTATTATATTTTGTTATAATATCCTCAAATACTCCTCCCAAACATGTATGGAAGCTATAATATGTTATATATATTAAAATTTTATTATGTTAATGGAAAATCCACCAATGAGTCTCCTATCTTTATAATTTATTCTAAAAAATAAAATATCTTCTACAAGGTGTTGATTCATCACATTCAAGGATAACAAGTTTTTATTTTCCTTTAGCATCTTCATTTATGGACATAAAACCATTATAATGGTTACAAAAGATTTCAAAATTTATTTTATAACCCTTATTTGGTTTTGAAACTGGAAATATACACCATAATAAATTGTGAAACAAAACAAGTTGGTGATGAGGAAAAAAAACTAAAATAATCTAAACAATTATCAATAATGTATAATCAAATGATTCATCCTCAAACAAAATAACAAAATGAAATATATTTCCATTTTATCTTCTGTATGTACACTGATAACATATAACATCAATTTTGTATATATATTCTATAATGAACCAAGATTAACATACATTGACATTACATTACATTTTCATATTACTTAATACATTACACACAGAAATTTTCAATGTCATTATTAGATTAGTGTCACTAGAAAATGCGTATCATAAAAAAAATCTTGCCTAAACATCTATATTATCTCTTATATTATAATTCATAACTAGAACCATTTTTGGACACATCATACATAATACCCTTCATCAGAACCTGTGGAAATGAAAAATAAAAGGAGTGAACTCGGATGCTAAATTAGGGTAAAAAATAGATGTATGTAAACATAAACATGAGAATAAATGGTATGAGAATGTGATCATAGCATTGAAATTTCATACACTACAAATCAAAGGAAAAATGTATTCATAATAATAATGAAAGATCATAATCCCTAATATCATAATATTAATATAGAAAATGAAATTTTGGCATAAAAATAAAATTATAACTTCTTGAAAATTTATAAATAGTAAAAGGTTCACTCATTAAATTATGTACATGAAATTAGGCCCATGAATAAACTTATGGACATAGAAACCAGGTCCAATAATAAAAATATGGATATGAAAAGTAGGCCCAAAAATAGAATTTTGAACATGTTAATAGGTTCACTCAAAACATACATACATCCTGAGTTATCAATATTTTCCCACTTTATTGGAGGGATAAAAATTTCATACCCTTCATATAATAAAATCATTGATACGTGTGACACAAAACACATAAATCACTATTATTAGAATAACCCAAGGGATAAAATGAGTTTTGTAATCAACTTTATATTGTAAAATAATCCATGAAAAACATATGGATTTAATAAATATCCTAAATAAAAAAACATATGGATTATATGGATATTATTAAATGATGTCATCTTTAATACAAATAAATTTTTATAAAACACTTTACTTTTATTCTTGAGGAAAATATCATTTCTGCTACAAAAAAAGTTTTCTTTAATTAAAATTAAATGATATTTTAATAGAAAATAATATAATTGAATATCACCATGAAAACATGTAAGGGAATCTTCATGGATGTAAGGCTATACAAATACATAAAAATATTTTCAGGGTGTATAAGTTAAAATAAATCATTCTTCTCCTACTTTTGTCATGAAAGTAAAAAAGTACCTTATTTGGATAATGAATGAAATATTATTTTCATACCATTAGTAAAAAAGAAAAAAATGGGAATAAATGTATATAAATATCTATTGTACAGTAGTAAAAAAATTTGAATTTCATTTTTACAAACATGGAAATGGATGATAAATAACCCCCTTTAAATACTTGTGTATAATCAATATCAAATAATAATGAGATTCGAAAATTATCCCTTACCAATTTATAATTAGTGGAATAATTTGAATAATAAGACAAAAGAAATTATAAGAATAATTAAATATAATACACTTCATAATAAGAATAAAAAAACAATCATCGGACACATAAACACAACACAAAATAAATTGGTAGTGTATATAGAATATGACCCATATAAATAAATGAAAGGAAAAATAATCTCTTACCTTAGGTATGAAATCCTTTGTATGTATCCAAACCCCCATTATAATGATTTAAATAATTTCATTTATTTATTACAGAATCATAGTCATTTTTATAATAACATATATGATCATATTATTGTACGTTTTTAGAATCATTTCATTGTTACTCATTATATGGGTATTAAGGACTTAATGTTTGTCTATATATTTTTTCTAATAAGTTATGTTTCCCCTATTAGATCATATTTATATCATTAGAAAATAATTTTAACGTATTATATACTGTATTTATCTATTCGTTACATTAATATAATAATTATTTAATGGATATCTTGATGAATTAATCACATCACATTGTAGAGACGGTTAGTCGTACGTACAAATGAGAAACGATATCATTCCAATAATTTGAAATTGGTATGGATGTGTATATTAAAAATTTCATTATAGAATCAATATCATGTATTAATAACCATATATAGTTATCATTTCTATTATTATGTACATCAAAGTATGTTGGTGGTGAAATTCTTATTACAGCCCAAGGTGGAGAAGGTAAGCCCCACTTACACACACATAGTGATATTGTTTTTCATATGATGGATAGATAGTGGAATATGGTTGTTCCACTTTTATAATAAAATATAAATATATAATTAATTCTGTATTAATTACTTCTGAATAGAACAAACTCATAAATATGATGTCAATGAATAAATATGTTTGACCGAATTGGTAGAGGAGATTACCACTTCTTTGACGTCCTCCATCTAGATCTCCTCTTCAAGGTTAAAGAGATAGCCATTTTTAAATACCAAAACATAGAGATTATCACTAGGGAAGTTAATAAGAAAAATTTCCTTGGGATAGATGATCATGAAGTATCAATATTTATAAAAGAGGTGAGGGAGGAGGTTCCCTTTTATAATTTAGGTGAGGGACACTTTTGGGATCTCCAAGAATATTTATTTATAATAAAACAAAAACCCATAATAATATTTGAAATATGAAGTAATTTTGGATATGATAATATATAAGGATGTAATATAATCAACTAATAAATTTTAGAAACTTATTATTATAAATTTAACATTATCCTTTTAATTAACACATAGTTATTCTATTTAATTGTAAACTAATGTGAAAAATATTTCAATTTTAAAATGGTACAATATTTACATATTAGATGTCAATTAGACCCCAAATTAATATTTTAGAACATTTTACATCATATAATTATTATTATATTTTTTGAAAAACTATTTTATAATATTTAAATATTTAATTATACATTATTTGATAAACAATACATAGTGTCAATTTTGACACAATTAAATTTATTTTTCTTAAAATAAAAATATTAGATTATATCCTAGAAAAAAGTATTTTATTATATACCTATGGTCTCAAGTACATCTATAAAAATAATTTGATATATTAAATATAACAAATTATAAATATTTTAAAATTTTAAATATCATATGTTAGATATTTTAAGTAATAAAATGTTTCCTTCATATGTTTTATGTAATTATTTAAAACACATATTTTCTGAATATAAATTGGAAATAAATATTTATGATGAACATAAATACACTAGATTTTCATGTAATAAATATAGTTGGATATATCATCCGTATAATCCATCATAAAAAAAATTATATTTATTAAAATATGAATGTGACAACATTAACATCACACTAAATAAAATATTATAAGTTTCATATACGTATCCATATGAATCTAAATGGTAAATAACTTGCCAAATGGGTGATTATGGTCATTATATACTCGAACAATAACATTTGGTCAAGTGTATTGATCTTTTAATGGTTACTACAATTTTTTAAATAATATTTTATTGATTTTCATTCAAATAATTAACTTCTTCATCATCAATGTAGAAGCATTTATGATAATTATTTATTTCATAAAAATTATAAAAAAGTTATGATGATAAATAAAATCATTTTATATTTAAAATATTAATATTTAGTTGAATTTATCTTATGTTCATTGTTATTTTAAAAATGATTATGTTTTTAAAATCGGAGTAAGTCATATTTAGCTTCTCCTTAAATAAAAAATATTAAATGTCCAAATCTCATCCAAGTGGATTCAAAAGGGAATAATATTGACCCAAGGATGATTTAGATCGAACGACCTCATCCAATCATGTAAGGAAAAGTGTTAAAATAATTTTATTTTATTTATATTTAATAACCTGATTTACCTTATTTCTGTATTAATAAAAATTACTGAAGTTACTATTCACAATGCCTAATTATTAAATAATTATATTTTAATAATTTGGACCTACTAATTCCAAATATAGAATCCATTTTTAAAAATTAAAAACATAGAATTTTCATTAATTAATTTAATATAAATACCATTTTCTGAAAGGGAAAAAATAATTAAAACTTTAACACATTGCTAAAGATTGAAATGTTTTTACATCTAAATTCAATTAATATTTAGTGTATTTTAAATTTGAATATGATAAAATATATCATAAAAATTAATAAAATTTAAATTTTTGTATCCTTATACTAAATAACTTGTTTCTATTGTTAAAAATACTTTTAAAAGTGTTAAAACAATATTTAAAAAGAGTGCACCATCAAAAAGAAGCAAACCAGTATTTTTAAAAAATTACCTCTTTTATCCGAAAAAACATTATTTGTTCTAATATCATGTATAAGAAACAAATATGCATAATTTTAAATAGTAGACTAAATATATCAATCTTATATTCCATTAAATTTATCATGAATACATTTTCATAAGAAATATAATATTTTTCAAACCCTATAGTATAATTACTTGGTTATAAGTAATTATAAGAAAATTTAATTGGTCACTTAATCATGGTATTGCGTGAAATGAGTTATATCAAAAGTACATTAAACTTTATATAACACAAGACATGAATATGTTTTTTGTCTGCCGCAAACTATGTCGGTGTTCCTTGTAGTGGAAGCTTATCATGGTGTATCGTACAACCAAATACATCGACGAAAAAACTCTATCTTACAAAAAATCTTGGGGTGTTACATTCAACCCCCATAAATTAAATTTATCCGAAGAAATTCATCTTGGTTTTTAATGGATTTATTATTTGAATGTTTATTTCACATAAATCCATGTCATAAAAATATGGACTAAAAGATCCTTTTAAAAATAAATAGTAGGAAAATAACAGTTACCTAAAGTAAAACATAACTAGGTCTCTGTAAAGAAGAACAAATGTGAAGAATGGGAATTGAGAAAAAGAATATTTAATAATAGTGATTTATAAAGATCACTAATCATAAGAAATTTGGTGATCTAATGAATGTTATAAATAAAAAACCATTATCTAAAGAATCATAATTGAGGATAATAATATTATAAAAAATGATGATAATAATACTCCCTTTTGCATCATGATCAATTTTCCTAATGTTGAATAATTATCATGAGAAGATATACATACCTATTTATGATAAAATATCACAATTAGTTATTACATGAACAATTTCACCTTTATCTCATATTCAAAAAAATGATGTTGATTTTTTCATTCATGGGGCTTTATCAGATGACGAGATCCAAAAATAGAATGATAGTTCATTCAATAAATTTCTTTCACAAAAAAATTCATAACAAAAGTAATAAAATATTCTTAATTCCACCTATTGTGAGATAATACATTAATCTAAAAAAGTACATATGAAGTTGAGAACATAAATTCCATAAATTTATAATCTATAATCCCTCTAAAAGATTTAATTCAAAATTTTTCAAAATAAGTATCACTAACACTGCTTAACATTTATCTCCCATATATGATAATGATGATCATTTTATGACATTCCAAATGTGTGAATACCTTAATATTGTATTCTATTTAAATATAGGAATAACATGAATTAACTTATATCCATTTTTATAGCATGAATGTTTCCTTTATCTAAATACTATTGGAAAAATTTCTTAAGTCTTAAAAACAACTATATACTTCATCTGTGATAATAAAATCCACATAAAAATAAATCATTTATAAATTATAAGAAAAAAATTACCACGCAGTATAATTATTCATGTCAAATATATCCTTATCCAGTATATACATAATTATCTCCACGTATTGGTAACAATAAGGTTTACCTTCCCTTAATCAAAATATTACCTTTCCCTTAAATCACTTTTCTAAGTCTTCATCACCAGTCAACATATCCTTTTCAATCCATAATAAAAAAATATAATGAAAATATATATAAATAATCCCTAAATTCTGAATGATATACACTTCAATCATCAAACCTTTTTTCAATCCAATTATTCAGGTTTTATTGTAGTATTCATACATAGAATAGTAAATGCTTATCTTTTATTAAGGTTCTTTACACTTATTTAATCACGATTCCAATGTTTAGGGTAAATGATATGGTTATATAATCTCATACCTTTTATATATCGTTTTCAGTCTATTTATCCTCAGTTTTATAACCAATACACATACCACGTTCCTGATTATTTCTAAGAGATTTCCACATAGGAAATATAATTACCATGCTTTCCATATCTATCCATTGACTGTGAGCAGAAAGAAATTTTTGAGAAATACATATTATAGATTAAAATGAATAAGTAAGGGAAATTCCATATAATATTTCAATATATTTATCATATTTTTAATACAATGTTATTCATGATGATCATAATAACACTAGTATTGTACTCTATACATATAGATATATTTATCACATCACTATACACATCCTTATAAATATCCATAGGGGTCTCACTAATGTTTTCTCATTCTAGATTCAAAAGGTAGAATAATCCTTTACTCAAATACCATATATAATGACCCATGCATGACGTACGTAGAAATTACATTATATTTTTATAATAATTAATAAATTAAATAATAATAGCCCCAAAAAAAGATTTTATTTGTGTCATTCGAATATATGAAACATAAACAACTGGTTTATGAAACATTTATATCATCGTCTGCTTTATCCTTCATAACTAGAACCCCTTTTAGCCAAATCTTACATAATACCTTTCTTCAAATACTATGTAAAATAAAAATAAAAGGAATGGGTTATTATTCTCAAAAATCCTATATAATGGTGATATGTAAATAAAAACATGAACATAAAGGGTATGAGAACCTGAAAATTACATTTGAAGAACAAGACTTGCAAATAGAATGAAAACTTGAATCATAAGAAAAATGAAATATCATAATCCATAAAATAATTACATTAACATTAAAACTAAAATTATGGAATAAAAAAAACATATAACATTGTGAACATGTATATTTAGTAAGAGGATCACCCATTAAATAAATTACATGAAATCAGGCCCTTGCATAAACTTATGGACATGCAAACTAGATCCACTCATAAAATTATGTAAATGAAAACCAGGTCCACACATAGAATTGTGAACATGAAATAAGATTCACAGATAACAATAATACCTTATGAGTTATCCATATATACCCAATTAATTGGAGGAAGAAAAAGGTCTCACCCATTTCATAATATAACTTTTCTTAGGTATTCCCCTGTAAAACATAAATCCCTCATCCAAGTATACCCCAAGGGATAATATGGGTTTCTTAAACATCATTCTATTGTAAGAGAATAAGGTCTGAACAACTGAATTTTATAAATATAATTAATATAATAAAGCCAATGGAATAATATAGATATTATTAAATAATTTCATCTTACATGATGCATATTTTTCGTAAAACACCTCAAAATGATTCTTGAGGAAAATACCCTATCTTCCTCATAAACATTTTCATTTATTAAAATTCCACACATTTTTAAATTAAAATAATTTTTTAATGATTAATATTAATAATTAAAATAGAATATTCAGGTTAATAAGGTTTCATGGAATCAAAATAGTCATTTCATGTCGTATAAGTTAAAATAAGACATTTATCTCGTACTCTTTGTTAGGACATTCAAAAAGTAACATATATGGAAAATGAAATTAATAATCCTTTAAAAAATCTATTAAAAATCCAAACATGTGTACAAATAAATTTAAATATCCATATGTGAATATTAAAACATTTTATAATATCATTTTTAGCAAACAGTGACGTTGATTCTAAAAATACTCCATTAAATACATACAAATAAACAGTCTCAGATAATAATGAGATTTCAAAATTATCCCTTACTAATTAATAATAATTAGAATTTTATGAATAATAAAATAAGGAAAATTATAATCATATTTAAATATCATAAACTTCATAATAATAATCATAAAAACATTCATGGTAAACATAAACATCACATAAAATAAATAGGTTATGTCTAAGGAATATTTCCCCCAGAAATAAAATGGAGATAAAAGAATCCCATACAATTGGTATGATATCCTTTTTTTGTATTAAAAACAATTTATAATGATTTATATAATTTAATTGATTTATTAGATAATAATATCCATTTTTGTGATATAATATATGATCATATTATCATCTATTTGTTAGTAGCATTTCATTTTTACTAATTATTAGGTTATTAACTACTTTATGTTCATATGCATGTTTGGTCGAATAAGGTATGGTTCTACTATTAGGTTATATTTATACTATTAAAAGTTATAATAAAATAATATATACCAAATTTAGCCATTATCTACATTAATATAATCATACATTAAATGATATAACGGAGAATGAATCACCTCGCATCATGAAGACGGTCGATCGTACATAATTGATGTCATTTCGATAACTGTGGAATGGAATTGAAGTGGATGTTATATTTTTTTTCAGAATCAATACAATTTTATAATAAAGATATAGTTTTATTATTTCCATCATTATATCAAACCATATAATGTTGTGGTTAAAAACATATGATACCACAAGAGGTAGACGTCAAGTCATATGTACGCACATGTGGTGTTTTAATTTTTCATAGGATGGATATAAGCTGGAATATTTTTGTTACACAATTAAAATATAATATAATAATATAATTAATACTTTAGTTATTACTTTATAATTGAAAAAAATAATGAAGATGAAGTAGAAGAAGAAATATGTTTGAAAACATCAGTAGGGAGTTTACCTTTTCTTCAACATGCTCTCTCTAGAACTCCTCTTGATGTAAATAAAGATGGAGTTTTGAGAAGAAAAAAAAAACAACTAAAATATAACTAGGGATGTTTATAAGATAAATTGTACTTGTATGGATGAGATTTAATGCACATTAGGAACTGAAGAGTTGAGGGAGGATGTGCCATTTTATAAATGAGGTGAGGGGTACCGTTGGGATCTTTAAAAATATTAATTTATAAAAAAATAAAAAGCATCGAAAAACCTCGAAAATATACTAGTGTGGAATATGAGATGAGATAATGACGTAATATCATCAACCAATAAATTTTATACAAGTTTTTCTATCAATATAAAAATTATCCATTTAATTAACACATAGAATTCTATTTAAGTTTTAAATAAGTTAACAAATATTTCAATATTAAAAGGGTAAAATATTAAACTACTACTTGTGAATTTGTCCATAAATAAATATTTTAGAAAATTTTACATCATATAATAATTATTATAAATTTTTAGAAACTATTTTTATGATTTTAAAATAATTTAATAACACATTATTTTGATAAGAAATCAATAGTTTCAGGTTTCACACTATTTAATTAATTGATTTTTTAAAAAATTTAGATATAAATTTATCAGAGAATTTTTTTTATTATATCCCTATGGGTTAAGGTCATATTTATAATTAGATTGATATATTTATTATCACAAATTATATATATTTTAATATTTTTAATAAAATTCATTTGATATTTTCATAAATAAAATAATTAATATGTCAATTCTGAGTAAATATTTAATAAACTTATTTTTTGAATAAAAAATAAAAAAAATATACAACGATGAATATTAATCTATACGGTTTTTAGGAATATATTTAGTCTAATATACCTTCTGCAGTATCCCATAGTAAAAATGTTATATTTATTAAAACATGATTTTGGCAACTTTAACATAACATTAAATCAAATATTATAAGTGTCATAATATTTTAAATATGACCCAAATTAGTCAATAACTAGTCCTATGTATTATTATTTTAGGTAAATACTATAACAATTATATTTTGTCAATTTTTTTTTGTCTTGTAGTGGTTATTATCATTTTAATAAATAATATTTTTTTTTCCATCAATTAAATAATTTATGCATCATCAATGTATAAAACATGAAGGTAATTATTTATTTCCAAAAACATTACACATAAATTATCACGATAAAAAAAATCATATATTTCAAATGAGCATTTATAATCAAATTTCAATACTGCTAGAAATTATTTAAAAAATCACTAATTTATTAAAGAGATATTTAACATTTCCTTAACTAAAATATATTTTCTGTAATAAACTCATCCAAGTGACTTAAAATGGTATAAAATTGAACATAGGTGAATTAGGTAGAAAATAAATCATATAATCATATTTGGACATGTGATATGATAATTTAATAATATTTACCTATAATTATCTGATTTACCATTTTACCGTATTAAAAATATTTAATAAACTAACTATTCATAATCCCTAAATATAAAAGCACTCTATTTACATTATTTCAAAAAAAATATTAAAAATATTGAATCCATTTTTAAAAACTTCAAAACATATAAATTTAGTAATTAATTTAAATTTAATCCAACTGTCAGAAAGAGAGAATGGGTTTTAAGAGTTAAACAAATTGAAAATGATTGAAATTTTTTTCATCTGAATTCTATGTAATATTAATTCAAATGAAATACATTATATTTAATGATAAAAATATATTCTATTTATACTTTAAAACAATTAAATATTAAAATTTATCCCCATAATATATTTGGATGAAATACTACTGTTTTCAATTAAAATTAGCAATATTTTTAATATTCATCAAAAGTTTAAATTTATCTGAATTTTTTAAAAAAATCATCTAATGTAAATTTTTATATCCCAAATCCAAATAAAATGTTTATTTTGATAAATATAATATATTAAAGTGTCAAAAAATATATTTAATATGGGTGAACTATCAAAAGGCGACAAAACAATATTTTTTTTAAATTACTTTACTAATCTGAATAATTGAATTTTTTATTATATCATCTAAAAAAATATAATATGAATTTTAAACATTATATTTAATATATTCAATGTATATTTAAATAATAAAATTCATCAAGAATAGTTTTTCTAATGGAAGTTAATACTTTTCATTCTCACCATTATAATTATTACGTTATAAAGTATCATAATAATATTTAGGCCTATTCACATAATAATGGGTTTGGGTGAAATGAATTATATCAAAAATACATTAATTTTTTTAACTAAATCGAATCATATTGTATCATATATCGCAAGAAATGTCATTTTTTCGTGTAACCAAAATATATCATGGTGTAACGTACAATAAAATACATCATATAAAAAATATATCACATAAAAATCATGGGGTGTGATATGTACCCATTTTACATGATCATTCATACATTTATAAAGGTGAGCCAATCAAGAAATACATGGAAATGGAAACACGTAAATGATGAATTTGAATCCTATATCACATTAAAAAGGTCATAAATGAAGCATACAATAATAAATTAATATAAATAACTGTAAAAAATGTTATTTATTAATCAATTAATGGATTTAATTTGATTTTCCACCACATTAAGATTATATAGAGATCACTTTTAGACATATGTTAATAGATTATTTCCGAACATTGATTTTTTCCTTCAAGTTATGTGTACTCTAACTTTAAACCATTATAATTCTCAATTATTATTATAGAATCTTCATATGTATTATATATATATTCCAGAAATAAGTTCCAAACACCGTTATTCTTTATTTTATAGGTAACTGAATGTTTTAAAAAGGTTCCCTTCTCAAATGTCCTGGATTATCAAGCCTGATTAAAGGGGACTTCCTAATTTTTTACTTATTTTTAATTGTACTCGATAATAATTTTTATAAGACATTATTTTTATAAAATCACCCATTATGTCATGAAAAAATATCTTGGTTCAGTTTTATATTTATGAATAAAATATTCTTTTACATGTTAAATGACATTTAAAATTTTCCATAAACCGCACAACAATGATTCATTTCAAGTGTCACTAAAAATTTATTTTTGAAATATTTCACTTGAGATTGATATCACATATTAGCATCCATTTTTATTTAAACCAATAAATTTCCATTAATTATTTATATCCATTAAATCATGGAAAAAATTAGGATATTACCTTGTTCATGCATTATGACTTGATTATGATTCCAAATTCTTTCTATAGGTAACTATTATTCATGATGCTTCATGTGGAACATGTATACAGAAACCTTTTATGAGGGGTGCACCCATATAGTACTCAAATTCAATGGATAATGATTATCCTCATGAGATGTCGTGCTGGGATAGGGTGTAAAATGAATTCCTTTATGGGACATTATCCACCAAGGGCAGTGGTCATGTCAGTTTTCCTTGATGCATGATTATGTCTTGTTGTGTATTGTTTCCATAATTCTATACTTATATGATTACATGTCCCCAATCTCTATATGTTATGAATCATTATGTTTATAAATGTTTTGTTCATTTTTATATCATTATTTTTTTCCTTCTATCCCAATTTATTTACTTTATAACTATGTTTATAATCATATTGGGATTTTTTACTCATCCATTTTTCATATATTCCCTAGGTTATCCTATTTTGATATAAGATCTCAATGAATTTTTTGATATCTATATGGATTTGTAGAATAAATATGTGTTACTCTATTTCTATGTTTTTAGTTTTATGTAAATAATCATCTATTGAAATTAGGCATTAAAATTATAGCATTGTTATTAAATAGTTAATTATTCTTAATATACTATAATAATATGTATAAATGCTAAGGGTTTTGATAAATATTGTTTTTAAAAGGGATCATGAGTCATATAATAAAAAAAATGAAAAAAAATATAAAATTGAAACGTGAATAAAAAATTTAAATGAGTTAATCATAAGTATATAACCAAGGTTTATAACCAAGGTGGAATAAATAAAATTACCATGGTTATTCACCAAGGAATCATACAATATATCCTATATAAAGATTAAATTACATAAAAGAATCCATTGATGAGATATAAGGGAAAACCCTTTATATGTATTAATTAATTTGAGTCACATATTTCATAAATATTCATTTCATTAATAACCAGTGTGGATGAAATAAAGGGTTTATGACCAAAATCATGGTGTATAAAAAGTTCTTCAAGACATTATCATTACATCATTTCTAGCACATGAAGTGGGAATTTGGGCTTCTTATGTATAAATAAGAAAATAAAATAAATAATATAGTTTAATAAAATTGGATGATAAAGTGTTTAGGTATACATAAAAACAAAATAAAAAACAATTTCATATGTATAGAGAGATATTTGAGAATTAAATTCATCTGCATGGCTGGAATAAAACATTATTCTAAAAAAGGGTAAAATGACCGGAAAAAAGTGTCTACCAATGGTAGAAAATAATTAGGATGTAAGGGTATGATAAAAATGGATAAAAGATAGTAACAAAAACATTTAGGATACATATACAATAACAAGTTCATGAATTGAATAAAAAGGTATGATAATTCACTTACATTGAAGGGTTACTCCTAGATCATGGGGAATGGATCCATGGGGGACTTAGGATATATTTTAGAAGATCCTTCAGAAAAAAACAAGAATATCATTTTTTATGGATTTGAAGTGAATGTAAATGAAAAAATGGGTTGGTATTTATAGAAAAAGGGAAGGATTTGTTTAATAATTTCAAAATGCCGGCCTATGAAATATAGGTTGTGGAAATTGATGAACAATTTGCATATATATGGTGTTTTAAAATGGTTTTGGAAATTTAGGACACATTTTAGGTTATTTATTCCCACCAGAACCATGAATAAATTTTAATTACTAATTTTGGAATAGAAAAGTAATGTTTCCCCAAAGTAATGGTTTTAATGACAAGGTTTCTGTTTTACACTTTGGATAGTCACATTTAGGTTTTGTAAATTGACTAAAATATATTATATTAATAATTATTATTAATATTGTTTATGTCTTATACTGTGGATAATTAAATATTACCTCCTTTTAGGAAAAATATGTGGTCATTAAGCGTACTAAAAACCTAAAATTGTATTTTCACTGTTCATTGAAAAAATAGTATGATAGAAAATTCTAAAAAAATACAGTGTAACCTTTTTTGACAATAATATTTCAGGTATATTATTTATTTTATGATAAAAATTATCTAAAAATTAAAATTTTAACATATAAGTATCAAAATTCATGTTTATTTAATAATTGATGTTTTAAGATATGGTAATGTTTCTAACACTTATAAAAAAATTTCTTGGAATTTATTCATTATATTATTGTTTTTATTTTTGTGAGAGTATCTTAAAAGTATATCATCTAAAAAAATTATTCAGAATAATTTAGTTTATTTAAAAAAAATTTATATTTTTTTGGAAAAACAATTATGATTCTTTTGCATCCAAAAATAAATTTATAAAATTAACCTCAATTTAAAATTTATTTTATTGAGAAAAAATATTCTCAAAAATAAATTGATGGAAAAAAAATTAATTTATATATTTTAAATAAACACATTATTTAACTAAGGAATGGACACATTGTAGCTTATTACACTCATATAATCCCTAAGGGTGAGGTGTTTGATGGTCGATGTTTCATGGGGTGGCTCAGCTAACTTAGAAGGAGTGCTAATATCCACTAACATGAATGTCTCCCACATGATATTTTTGTTTAAGAATCACTTTTTGATGCTTTAATAGGTTTTGACCAAGAGAGAACCCTAGTGACAGTACCTCCCACCCGTGTTTCGACATAAGGCCTTAAAATGACACGAATATACTAGTTGAGGCCATCGATCATCTATTCGAAATAAATTATACTTTATCATAATTATTTAAACAAACTAATTTTAAATAGTAAAATTGTTTATCATGGGAATAGTTTCCTGTAGTCATATTAACCAGCAATTATATTTGACCAAAAGTTATATAATGGTCGAATCCCAATGGTCACATTTCCCTTTATACCTTCTAAACAACACTTCATTCATTCACTCCAAATTCCGCAAAATTTCTCTCTATTGGTATATTTTCATTCCATATGGTGTTTAATAGTTTACTAATATATTTTTTTTCATTTATATAGGGTTTTCATTTTTGATAATCATTATAGAATATTGGTAATATCCAAATTTTATATTTTTTGTTTTTCAATTTTTCTTATTTAGTTGTAATGTTTGGAATTTTAATTGGTTTCATTTAGAAATAATGTAATGGTCTTTTTTAATGGGATAAAATGTTCTCAATATATATATATTTATATGTATTAAATTATTTAATTTTTAACAAATATTTGTTCAGAAATAAATATCATTTAAAATGTCTGGGTGTTTAAATTATTTCCCCATATGAAATTTCATCCAATAAATTTATACACACTCTCTCAGTTGCAAAAAGACGCAGGTAATTAAATATCATTGTATCCTATTATGCCACATATCTTCTTCATATCAAGGTTTCCTACAAAACACTTAGATTAGTTGGGTATTGTTTTATTATTAGAACCTTGTCTTTAAATTCCAAGATCTCCACTAGATGCTCCTTATAAGAGAGATTATGCTACAGTTATAAAACCAACGGATTCATTACATCTGATGGATTAGGTATGTAATCATTAATGGGATATATGGAATACATCATGAACATTATAATTATTTGGTGGGAGTGGTATCTAATATTACAATACTCCTAGGCGATCAAGTATTTTAAAGGGGAAAATGTTCTTAGGGACAAACATCCATTTGATTTCAAATTACATGAATCTCAACATTGGTGATATAATACGGAAATATTATCGCCAAATTGAAACTCTAATTCCATTTAATAGGTTTCGACATAACATTTATATTGACCCTAAGTAGCCTTTATATGTTGTCAGATGACCAGAACATGTTCTACCATTTCTTGCACAAGATCGCTCCCTAAGAAACTTTTTATCACTAACATCATGCCACCAAGTAAGTTTTTCTATATATATTTATATGTAGATCTTCATATGGTTTCATTTGAGTACTTTAGTTGATTTTTTTGTTATAAGAGAACTCAAATATTTGGTGGAGTTGATCCCATAAAACATTAAATTAGATAGACACTGTTCCTTGCATGTCATCATGTTTCCAAATAGCCATTTCTGATTTTCCATTAGATTTGGCGTGATAAGACATACTGAAATTAAATTCATAATTTATATCATGGTAAATACACCTCCAAAATTTAAATTTGAAACATGGATCATGAGCCAAAAAATTTAATGTGGCTCCACATGTAACCTCACATCTTTTTTTAGGTATATATTGGATATTTTTCTTAGATATAAATCATCCTAAATAGAGATTAAATGCGTATTAATGTTGAGTCTATCCAATATAACCAATATCACATTGTTTCTTTTAGATGTTATTGGTAGAAAAATTAAAAATCCCATAGTGATATGGTTCGACATCAATTTTGGTATTGTTAGTGGTTATAATACACCTTTAAGAAGCTTTCAATATTGCTTCACTTATTGTTACACCATAAAACATGTAGTGTAGTTTATAGTCAACATTTTCCTATTTTCCCACCAATATTGGTCATGATGTCTGCTAAACATTTTAGTGATTCTAGGATGTATAGGGAGTGTTTATCTATTAGAATCATCCATAAATTCCTTCTATATCAACAGGTTAAGAGGAAGACATAACCATGTATAAAATTTCAATATTCCATATTGATCAATTTTGATCTTTGGAAACATCCCAGTCTTATAAACCTCTATCTAACTTTTTGAAAAAGGGATCTTATCATAGAGGTATATTAATATTATCTTGTATGGATTTTTGAGAAAACAATCGGATAGGGTTAAGGATTTCCATTACCATAAGATTCCCATATCTAATTTTACAAGTCCCTTTATCAAGGTATATACCTGAATTATCCTCTTCATCAAAAAATCATGGTAATTCATTATTAATGAATCAAAAAAATTATATTCTCTTCTGTGGTGATAATGAAGTGAAATTTCATTGTCCTAAAAGATTTAAAACCGCCTCCTTTGTCTCATGTTAAATTCTATTCAATTGAATATTTTCATTATACTTTGTTTGGTTGTGTATATATCACATTCTCCCCATAAAGATATTTCCTTTGAATTTTTTGAGAAAATATTAATACACCATATTCTAGGTTGTGTGTATGTTAATTATATTAATGAGTTATTAAATTTCATGATTCATAAGAATTCATCATTTCATATTTCATGAGGACGCTCCAATGATATTTTAGAGATTCATGACTATGAGGAAATAATCATTATCTAAAATATGATAGGGTTAAGGTATGTGTTGTAACAAATCATTTCTTTAATTCATGGAATCATTAATCACACTACATTCAAATGAAATACATCCTTTTTGGAGTCAAATTGATTATTAGATAAGAAATTCATGATTTTTTAAAAACCTCCTATAATTTCCTACCAAACCATGTTAAGTGTTATTATATATTACTATTATTGGATGAGACCACTATTCTAAAACCATTATCTTCACTGGGTCCACTAATATATCTTCATTGGTTAATATGTTCCAAAATATTGAAACTTTTTGTAACAAGAATTAACATTTTCTAAATTTTCCAAATAGCCTATCCATCATTAGAGTTCCCAATATAACCCATATAAAATCCTAATGCTCCTAGTAAATATTATAGTATATTATAATATCTTCAATAAAAACTACCATGAATTTATCATTGTAGTACTTAATGACCATATTCATCAAATTCAAAAATTATAGTAGGAGCATTAGCTAAGATGATGGTCATAATAATAAACCGTTAACACCCATAAATATTATAGAAGGTAGTATTTGGGATATCTTCTTTCGTCACCCTTAAATTATAATAGCTATAATGGAGTTCAATCACAGTGAAGAATTTCTTTGAAAAAATATGGTCAAATAAATCCTCAAACCAATGGATAAGGTATTGGTTTTACATTATTATCCCATTTAGTTCCCCATACATAATTCATAGCCACATTGATCTATTCGTAGTCTTTGTAAAGATAATATGTGTTCTCCATGGTGACATTATTTCTCATAAAAATTATATGTAAAAAAGAACATGATGTATTTTCTTTAATTCGACATTTTCCATATTTTTCATTCTATATGGGGCCATCGATATCAGCTTGGATCTTGGCATGAGTTAAGTGATTAACTATACTTTCCGTTCTATGGGAGGTACAAGTAACTCTTAAATAAATGTGTCAATGTATTCCAAAATGATAGGAAAATTTTCTATTTTTATACGTTCATTTGATTCTGCATTATCATTGATAATGTCCATAAAGATGGATGTTGGAGGTGCTTCTCGAAATAGATCAAATATTGATATCACTATTTTGAAATGAACTGTCGCTTTTCAATTCAATACTAATAATTTTTTTAATTATTCAGTTTGTCCTAACATTGTACTTTGAGAGCCATTCCATACCAAGTATAATGTAAAATTATACCATGGGAATGCCGACTATATTTGTAATGAGATTGTACTCTCTGAAGCTAATACAATAGTTTATATATATTATTGATGCTAGTAGAATCCCAATAAGACTCATGAATTATTACACTACCTCAAGAATTTTAGGTAATTATTATATATTCAATGAAAACATTTTTGATAAAAAGAAATGTTTTGAACAAGAAATAGAAAAACTACTTCATATCTTTGAGTGAAAAATTTGTGTATCTGTAACCACATTATTCATTGACATTAATTCAGTTGTTGGGATAGAAAATTCCTGACTTTTATATCTTGGGATATGTTGTGGTTGATGGTCATTTACCTCCATTATCTTCTGATTTGGACATTTATTAGAAATTTCCCCATGCAGTCCACATATTATGAAATGATCTTCTGGATGGACCTACACCATCTACACTTTTTCATTATTAATGTGATGTTAAGGATTCACCTCACCACAATAGCATCGAATAGTATGGAAATATCTTCAACACATATATCAAATTAAACTACTTTGATATCATTCCATGAATGGTTCCTTTCACACTTCCTACATGTGTGAAGGTTCACATTATCTCATCTCATTCCATAATCATTGTTCTTCCTTTAGGTTCACTCTATTTCTCTCTTCATTTAATATGAACATTGTGACCACTGCGTCACTCCAAACACCAATCCACTATTCATGGATCTCCACACTATCTCCTCGAAGATTTCATTGTTTCAATTTTCTAGATTCCGCCATAGACAGGGTATTGATCAATCGAATAATCTATCATTCTTTCCCTCAGGATCAATAACGAAGCTAGAGTCATATCGATCAAGTCTTTTAAGGTTCATATAATACCTTCCCACTGAATCAAGCTCTTTATTCATGAGCACCAGAAATAACTTCTCCATTTTTATTCACCTAGAATAGGGAGAATAATTATCCCAAAACATTCTCTTGTACTCTTCCCACACCATTTCATTAATATACCTTTAGGATTCATGTTTTTAATCAGCTTCTACCACTAATCATCTAAATCATTTATGTGGTATACATCTAGGGTGACTCTCTAATGCTTTAAAAATGGTCTATAGAAATTATCTTTTATATGGAGCTTATCCATTGTTCAAAAATAAATCAATTAGAATATACATTAAATGGTTGTGGTCACTAACATATAAAAAGATGAACATAATATTGTTCCCTTTTGAGTCAAACACATCCACTAAACTTGATTAAATTTTATTTTAATAACTCAAGTTAGTTGATTTATCATTATCATAATGTTTTTCATTCTATATTATTTCAGAACTCCATCAGTGCATAATCCATTACACTCATCATTTACTAGATTCTTCATATTTCCCACCATTTTTATAAAAGATGAAAGACATATTGAGAAATATGTTTTTATTATGAATAAAAAAATTTTTAAATGTTTGTTAGCCTTATAATATCATGATTAAATATGTTACTAATATATTTCAATAATAATTAAATTTTATATGTATCCTTTATAATGCCTCATAAGATGATTTTGATTAACCAAACATATCTACATGGAGTGTCAATCTAGGGGTGGAGTAAGGAACATTATCCTGTAGTATTTCCCATTTATGTGTAGATCAATGCATCATTTTCATGTGTTTCCACTATGAAAATATATTCCAATTAAACATCAACATGTTTTATCTTGGGAATGAATTTTTTATTAGATAAAATTTACTAAAAACATAATAAAATACCATGATCTTTTTACATACCTATACATGTCAATAGAGTTCATTATAATTATTTGATGTCCAAATTTCCAAAAATTACTAAACCATCCTTCGATAAAATATTTGGAATCCATACTTTTTATTAGACAAAATTTTTATTACATTGAAAAAAATTAATGATATTTTATAGTTTCATTTCTTATAAATAAGAAACATAATAAATTAAAATAAATTATTTTAATCTCCATGAAACGATTCTTAATTGGATTTTCCTAAGTTATATTTATTTAATCTCATAATGTGAAGACGTACATCAATGGAAAGTGGTGAGAATGGGGCCTAATAAATGAATGACTAAGGAAGAAAAAAAATTCATGTGATGAACAGACATATCTATAAGATCTTCATTAAAAAAATTATCTTGATCAAGATATCATGAGGAATATCATAAAAAAAATTAAAATGAATCATTTCATGGAAATGTGGCTAAATTTTCTAAATGATTCATACCTATGAATATCTTCATGGTTTCTTATCAAGGCCTCATAAATGAATTACAATGGTTATTAACAAATGTATCATAAAACATATCATATCTAGAGATTAAATTTCTTAACCAATGCCTTAAAAAGATATCATGGTGAACCATTAATATGAAATAATTAATATTATCCAAAATATCATAATATATAATTTAATTAATAACTTGTGGAGAATAATGAAAATGTTAATTATCAAAATCATGGTGTTTTTAATGTTCTTAAAGATACGATGAATACATAATTTTTATCTAATAAAAGGGAATGTGGGTTGTTATATGTAAATAACCCAATTATATAAATCATTTTTATATTATGGTGAATACCCTTGTGCACATTGGATGTTTGGGTATTAAAAAAAGAATTCATAAGATAATATCTATATAAAACAGAGACAATTGGGAAGTAAATTCTGCCACATGATTTGTATAAAACATGGATTTAAAAAAGGGTAAAATGAGAGGTTACATGGTTATCCCTTCAATAGAAAATAATTTTTCAATAAGGGATTGATCAAAAGTGTAAAAATATGCTGTAAACATAACATTTATGAAAAATATAAAGAAAGCGGTTCCTAAATTGAAGAGAAAGGAATGATAATTGTCCTACATTTTAGGGTAACTCTTACTAATGATGATTGAATCCTTGAGGGAATTAATACACATTGGGAAGAATCCATGGGATTAAAAAACACCAAAAATTAATATTTAATGGATTTATATTTAATGGAAATAGTGAAATGGGTTATTATTTATATATAATGTAGAGGATTTATTTTATGATTTCAAAATATAATCATTTGAAATCGAGGTTTTGGAAAATGAAAAACCACTGGCTTACCCATGTGTTTTTTCCTTGGTTTTGGAAATTTTTTATATATTTAAATTTATTTCAACTCCCCATATATGAGTATCATCTTTTATTACTTCTTTTGGGATTAAAAAATAATTATTCTCTAATGTGATGTGTTTAAAGTCAAAAATTACACTTTAGGTTTGTAATGTCACCTATAGGTTTTGGGAATGGATAAAAATATGTTAAAATAAAAAATAATAATATCATTATTTTGATAATATATTGTTGTTATCAAATTATAACATCATTATGAAACAAATATTAAGGCCTAAAACATAACGAAAACCCGAAACTGTAATTTTACATTTGAAGGGAATGTTATTGTATTTTAGAAAATTTAAAAAAAATTAACTATAAAAAAATAATTATTTTATGATTTTAAATTAATTTTTAATTTCATTGTAATAATTTTATAACTATGATATTTTTAACATTTAAAACCAAAAGTAATTATCTAATTAAAAATGAATAAATTTAAGGCCAATTAAATTTCTAACATTTATAATAAATTTTAGGGACCATTATAAAAATATGTTATCATTTATATTTTTGATAGATTGTATGAAAAAAATATTATTTAAAATTTATTATTTATAATACTTGATTTTAATAAAAAGAGAAAAAAATTTCTATAAAAATAATATTACTTTACGTTTGTACTTAAAAATCAAGCTATCAAATTCATATCAACTGAACATATATTTTATTAAGCGAAGATAGTCTTAAAACATAATTTATGGAGGAATCATTTTATTTATACAAAAGAAATTAAACTTTATGTAACTAAGGTATATAAATTTAACCCCTTATTATACTCACATAAAACCTAAGGTTGAGTTGTGTGATAGTTTTGGTTCCATGTGGTGGCTTCATTTACATTAACCAAGTGGTTGACTACAATAACATGAACTTATCTTTAAGACCCAAAAATCCTGTGGATTTTTAATAAAAACATGTAATTTTTACAAGTCTGTGAAAAATTACGGTGCTTGATTCTGAGGCCCATTGTGCCTATAATCAATTTCTAATGTTTTGTTTGGGTACGTTCAGTAAACGTACGAGCGGTATTTTATGACGTTTGAACCAGTGCTCAGAATTGAAATCTGAGGACACTGTTGAACTCATAGTGCCGATATTTTCTTAATAAGGCATTCACTTTGATGGCAGTGGGTTGAGTTTAAAAGTTAGTTTTGGGGTCTTGTGATTAAATTAAATAAAAGTAAAGTGGGGGATTTTTTTTATTTATTGTTGGTTAAAACCTCTACTTGGGAGTTGTAGGTGGGACCCCACACCCTAACCTCCCATTACTGGTTGGTGATGGGGCCCACCCGAACATAACCTACCACAAGAGGTTACGACGTGGGGACCACCCAAGATCATAACCTCTCAACTCTCCCTCATTTTTGTAGAGGAGCCTCTCCATCTCCCCTAGTTTTTGAATTTTTTCCAACTCCACCATTAATGTGCCAGCTTTCGTGGATTAATTAAGGTTAGCCCACCTAATTTTATTCTCCCATTGAATTATGTTCCAACATCTAAAATAATAGGCACTATATTTTAATTATTTTGGTGGAAATTCTCTTTTGTGGGAATTTGGGGAGAAGGGAGAAAAGCTCCCAATGAAGAACGAAGAACACGTTCTTCCAAAGAAGAACGCGGACGACGATTATTCTTCGACCTATTCCCTGAATCATCAACTGACGTAGAGAATCTTCTGCAAGCCGGAACAGTTAGGGATTGGTAGTACGAGGCGTATGTGACAAACGACGAGCTCATTCATCTACCATCTGCAGCTCCGTCGACAAACGATGAACGAAGAATCAAAGGTAGTTGGTTTATTACTTGTTGACGTTGTACCTTTTTTCTTACCTTCTTCAATGAATAATAAGGGGGTGTTATGGATGTATTATTGATCATATTCTTCTCATGATGCTCCAAATGATACATCACCAAATGCAGAGGGAGCGGGCCAACCTAACATGGCCTAACATCCTCTATTGCTCTCACATCATGTAACATTCTACGGCATGGCGACATATCAATGACGAGGTGAGAGAGGTGACAAAAACCAAGGTCACGCTACCTGCGGACTCCGTGATTCGCGACGCCGGCCCGCGCTGACCGTAGCTCTGCCGAACAGGCCTGCCCGCATCCTCCCAGTGCGCTACCCGGTGATATGGCCGCCTGCCCCCCCCAGCACCCATCTACTATCCCATGCCCCCATTCGTGCTCCCAATGCCAATCCACCTATCCACAGCCTCCCGGCACACTGCCCGATGCCCATGACAACTGCCCCTACCCCCCACTCATGGTGCCCTGCCCGACACCCCTCCGCTTACTCCCCCTCCGACGGGGTGCCGGGTGTCCGGGCCGCCTGCCAGCAACCCGCCCGACGCCCAGCCTCCTGCCAGCGGCCCTCTCAGCGCGATGCGAGGTGCCCAGGCCGACTTCCCTCGGCCCCCCGACGCCCTTCCTGGTGCCCCACTACCTTCCTGTGGCCCTCCCGGCGTCCTTTATGGTGCCCTGGCCTCCCCCCTGGTGTCATGCGGCGTCCTTCATAGCCACCCCCGAACCGGACTTCACACGTGCCACCCCGAACAAGCCTCCCCTGACCCGGCCTCCGTGCTCCCGCATGCTCCCAACCGAGTCGGAGTCCCTTCTCCCTCACTCCCTCTGGGCTAATCAGTGCCCTCGCAATGCTCCTAGCCGAACTGGCCCAAACCCTGGGCCGAACCTCGCCCGCAGTCCGTTGGGCCTGGCCCAGTGGACCGGGACTAACATATCGGGCTGACCCATCCAAAGGGCTGGGTCTGACAAAATGGGTATGTCCGAGTCGACCCAGATCGGTTATGCCCAGTCTGGGTTGGGCGGAGTCGGTCCGACTAGGTCATACCAGGCACATGCCCATTAACAGAACTATTACTTCCTTTGGCCATAACATTGGAAACAGACGACTGTTTGCAAACCGTCAGTAGCGTTGGTATTTTTCATAGAGTGTGACGGTTCCTTTGAATATACCCAACTAATGTTTAGGGTATAGTTGAGATATGGTCTGGTAGGATCGTAAAGAAATCCAACTGGGCCCCAAGGACTAAAACTTAATAACTCGAAAATCGGGCGTCCGATTGACACACCGTTTGTTACGTTGATACCCCTATAAAGAGGCGGACCTTCGAGAAACTTCTTCTTGGGAAATGGTGGTAGTTTATGTGTTGAAACCCGGATTTAGTAGAGGAACCTCTCTGTATCATGTTTGCTTTGGGGAAACCCTATGGCTGGATGTGCTCTGACAACTGTTCCTGGATCATGTGTGGGTCTGACCGTTCTGACTTCTGTTCCTGGATCCTATGTTGGTCCGATAGAACAGCTGGTCCTGGATCCTATGTGAGTTCGACAGCTTAGCAGGTCCTAGATCCTGTGTGGGTCTGAAAACTCCAACTACTGTTTCAGGATCCAGTGTGGTTCTGATAGATCCCACTGCTAGTCTTGGATCCTGTGTGGTTCCGATTGAGTAGATGAATCAGTGACTACATCTGATCATCTCTATCACTCTACAAAATCTGTGTACTTGTGTGAGCTGAGTCAGTGAATTTTGTGTTTTTCTCATGATTTAGATGGGTTATTAGATAACATAGGTTTATATATAGGTATATACCTACGTAATGGTTATCCGTTGATTTCATACTTTGAGGGTTATCTTTGTTGGATTTTGGGAGACCATGAGGGTCTCGGGGTCCCTACTGAGTATCGTTATACTCACCCCTGCACGAGCTATGCCGACACATCATTGTGTTGGTTGCAGATGATGGACATCGCTTACTGAGGTAGAGAGTAGCCAGACTGGACGGTACCTGAAGGTGCACACTATTAGGAATCAGTACACGGAGGAGACTAAGGACGAGAGTGCTGAGGAGGCCATCTGTACCTACCCTTCAGGTAAGAACCCCAGCGGATGAGCCAGTGGCTTGTTTACTTTTCTTTAGTTTTACAAGATTTCAGTTGTACTTGTACTTTCTTGTTGGACTTTTATTTGCAACCCCTTTTACATTCCATCACTTCTTTTGTATACAGTTTTACTTAGTGTGTTTCTTCCTGTTAGGTACTCTGATGTGTTTTTTTAATGTTATAAAGGAAATTCATTCCCAGTATAGTTATTTATGCCTTTGGTGATTGTCTCCATTCCTTGGCCTATGGAAGGCGGGATTGTTGTAGTCCTGATATGGCCCCTGCGAGATGGGTCATGAAAAATTGGTATTAGAGGAGTTGGTTCTACCGCATAACTTATAACTATGATATTTCTTTTCTGTGAAGAAATAGTGTTAAGGGTACTGAGTGTGGTTTTCAGCTTAGGGAGTCCAATGTTGGTGTGGCGGTCAACGTATCCATACACTAGGACCCTGAATTCTGATTTCGGTCTCAGTACATGAAAACACTAATTGTGTGTGTGTTTCAAGAGTTTTCTTTGTGATCTCTTTGAGTTACCTCACCAGGTATAACTTTATGAGTGTGGCACAAATGTTTCTTCTCAGGATTCCGCCACACAGATAGCCAACTAGGGATCCGATTTTTTTATGAGATGGTATTCCACTAAGAGATGATGCCTCTCTACAGCGCCCTATCATAGTGGAGGCTCCATCGGTACCACTACCTGTTTGGACACAAATACCACCAGCCCCAGTAATAGACGATGCACATCGCTTGATTGCGCTGCATGAGTTCCCGCACCATTGGCCGCCCAATTTTTGGGGTGAGAGAGACCCGAAGGAATCTGAGGAATTCCTGGAGGCTGTGGTGAGAGTGTTCGGGCTAGTAGGGACAACAACAGACTTAATAGTGATCCTTACCGCGGGTCTCCTCGAGGAAGCATCATGAAGATGGTGGAGCCTGATTCTGCATGTGCATGATGAGGCGACACTACTCTAGGTTGACTTCAAGAGCCTATTTTGTGTGGAATTTGTCCCGACCACCCTACGTTTGGTGTGTATACATGATCTACTACATCTATAGTAGGGTAGAAAGATAGTGGCACATTACTCATCCAGGTTCACCGACCTCTCACGTTACTCCACGAACATGGTGTGGAATCTTTCTTCAGGGCAAGGACATTTGAGTAGAGGCTCATGAAAGAGATCAAAGCATCGATGACCTCCCTCAGCATCCCAACACATGCAGGGGTGTTGGAACAATCCATCTTAGTGGATTGTTTCCTTGCTGAGCAGTCACCTGTACCGAGACCCACCACTGGGAATCACGTAGCAGAGTCTTCTGCAATAGGTAGTAGACAGATGTTGTAGAGGTCCAAGCAGACTAGACTATCCGGTGGACGACCTCAGGACACAGGTTTGGTAGTGTGGGGCACATGAGGTAGAGCCTGTCATGTGAGGACCATGCAGTGTTTCTCATGCGGTGGGGAGGGTCACATAGCTCGTGACTATCCGACCCGCCATACGAATGATCATGATACAGTCAATGGACCACTGAGGTAGAGACATATATTCGATCAGTGTGGTCTGTATGGAGCAGGTGGATGTGGAAGAGGAACTGGTCATGAAGCTGGCAGTGGGAGACGTTTCGAGGTGTTATCGCCACCACCACCAGGAGGTCCACCCCGACCACAGGGAGCAGATGGGCAGTGGAGTGGCCATCTCCAGGACATTGAGGCATACGACCATGGGGCTTCAGAGATTATTCAAGGTATGATATGTGTCTAATCCACCAAAGCTACAGTTCTTATAGACACATGTTCATGTCACTCATTCTTTTCTACTGCCCTTGTTCGGAGCTCAGAGATTCTGACAGAGCCATTGTCTCGATCCTTACAACTAGATACTCCTACAAGAGTCGACTCGATGAATACACACTTTTTCTGGCAGTGTGAGATTACTCTAGGATGCAAGAGCTTTGGCTGGGATATCCTCGTAGCAGAATCAAGGCCTTACGACGTCAACTTGGGTATGGACTTTTTATCTACAGTCTAAGCTCAGATTTACTATATTAGGCACAAAGTGTGGTGTGTTCGCATGGATGGGACCATGTTCACCTTAACTAGCAAGAATGGATCCCTTGTAGTGTTTGACAGACTTAATCAGATGAGGGTGAAGCCGATCACTCATCAGTTGGCCTTCCTTACCCACAGAGAAATTGATATGGACAGTCCGAGCTATCCTGCAGCGGTGGACCAGTATGTGAATGTTTTCCCTGATGATGTTCTAAGACGACCTCCTCATAGAGAGGTGGACATCCATATTGAAATGTACCCTGATGTGACAATGATATATACTCCGTCATATCGGATGGATCCCGTTGAGCTTCGTGAGCTGTGGGTACAGCTGGAGGACTTGAAGGTGAAGGTATTCATTCAGCCCAGTGTTTCTCCATGGGAAGCCCCGATTTTGTTCACAAAAAATATGGATGGGAGCTTGAGGCCTTCTGTTGTCTACGGTCGACCGAATCAGGTGACTGTGAAGAACAAGTACCCACGCTCGAGGATTGACGACCTCTTTTATTATCTGAATGAAGCATGGTGGTTCTCGAAGAAAGACCTCAGATCAGGCTATCACCAACTCAGGGTTCGAGACGAGGATGTGAAGAAGATTACCATGAGGTGTCGGTACGGCCACTAAAAATTCTTGGTTATGCCCTTCGGCATAACCAGCACTCCGGCAGTGTTCATGGGACTCATGAACAGGATCTTCCAGCAATACCTCGATCGCTTTGTCGAAGCCTTCATAGACGACATTCTGATCTACTCGACTAGTGAGGAGGAGCATGTCAACCATTTGCAGGTAGTACTGGACACACTCCGAGAGCACCATATTTTTGTTAATCTCTCGAATTTCTAGTTTTTGATTTGAGAGGCTCACTTCTTGGGAGATGTCATCATGGAGGATGGATTTGGAGAGTATCCAGCAGAGATTCAGGCGGTACTTTCTTGGGATCCACCCATGAGTGTGACCGAGGTACATAGTTTCCTGGGATTGGATGGTTATTACCAGAGGTTCATTCCAAACTTCTCTAGAGTTTCATCACAACTAAATTCCATGAAAAAGAAGGGGTAACCCTTTGTGTGGTTGTATAGATTCCAGCAGAGCATTCCGGAGTTGAGGCAGAGACTGACTAGTGCCCCTATCTTGAGGGTTCCATAGGAGGGCGTAGGGTACGTAGTTTACTGCAACACATCAGGGACCAAACATGGGTATGTCTAGATGAAGGAGTGACCAATGATCACATATGGTTCTCGGTAGTTGAGAAAACATGATCAGAACTATGCTACCCATGACCTAGAGTTAGCAGTAGTGGTTTTCGCCATGAAGTTGTGGGGTAACTATCTAATGGGTGAGCATTTTACGATGTACTCTAATCACAAGAGTCTTTAGAATATCTTATATCAGAAGGGACTGAACCTGAGACAACGACATTTTCTTGAGTTCCCCCAGGACTATGACTTTGAGATAGTCAATACTCTGAGTAAGGGGAACGTTGTTGCAGATGCACTCAGTAGGAGGACTGGTATACAGCTCCTAGGAGAGGCAACAGAGCAGTTGGATACTTTACATATGTCTTTTGTGGATAGAGCTGGGACATGTTTTCTATAGTCTCATACAGTCACTCCCCCACTTTTTCATCGAGTCAAGGAGGAACAACATGGGGAAACTGTCTGTGAGTCACGACATGCTCATATATCCATAGGGAAGGCACCTGATAGATTTTTTGTTGTGGGGGAGCACGTCTTTCTCTTCATAGGACGTACCATGGTAACAATAAAACTTCATGAAGAAGTGTTGAGGGAGTTACACACATCCCCTCCAGCGGTACAACCAGGAGTGGCGAAGATGTATCAGGACCTTCGACGAAATCACTGGTGGCCTGGTATGAAGAAGGTGATTGCAGAGTTTGTCTCTTGATGCCTCACTTGTCAGCAAGTGAACGCGAGCACTAGGTACCACCAGTCTTGGTTCATCCTTTAGAGGTTCCAGGGTGGAAGTGGGATGAGATATCCATGGACTTCATGATGGGTCTTCCACATACATACAGGGGTCACGAATCGATTTGGTTGATCATCGACCGACTCAACAAGTCTTCCCATTTCCTACCGATCAGAGAGCTAGGTTCAGTAGAGAGCTTGGGACACCTCTATGTACAGGAGATTGTGCTACTTCATGGAGTTCCATGTTATATTTTCTATGATGGGACACATAGTATACTTCCCATCTATGGATGGGGTTGCAAGAGGCTTTCGAGAGGCAGCTTCATCTGAGCACTGCCCTCCATCCTCAGATAGATGGCCAGAATGAGAGGACCATCCATACCCTCGAGGAAATTCTCCACTCTTGTGTCCTCATCTTCGGTCACAGCTGGGAGGATCACATACCTTTTATTGTAGTTTTCATAAAACAACATCTATCACTCCACCTTCGTGATGTCACCATTTGAGGCTTTGTTTGTTCGACCTTGCAGATCGCCACTATGCTGGACAGATCTAGGGGAGTCAGCATTAGTGGGATCAGAGATAGTACAGGCTACAGTAGAGAAGATGTTAATCATCGAGGAGCGGATGAAGACTACACAGAGCAGACAGAAGTCGTTTGCTGAGAGGAGAAGGAGACCTCTGGAGTTCGAGAATGGTGACCACGTCTTTCTACGGGTCTTACCTCGATGAGGCCTACATATTTTTGGTTGAGGTAGCATGTTATCTCCAGGATTCAGTAGAACTTTTCAGGTCCTCAGCAGAGTAGGAGAGGTGGATTACCACAAGGCTTTTCCACCTCAATTGCACCGGGTGCACGGCGTATTCCACTAATCTTAGATGAGGAGATACGTACACAACCCTTACTATATCATCAAACATGGAGATCTGAACATCAATGATAGGACGAAATACATGGAGGTTCCAGTGGAGACTGAGGATCAAGAGTTGTGGGTCCTACGTGGACGGTTGATACCTATGGTGCATGCTCACTGGAACCACATGATCCTTCCAGAAAGAAAATGGGAGAAGGAGGCTCAGATGCCTACTTAGTACCCCCATTTATTCCAATAGTTTGAGTTGTAGCTTACGGGGATGTAAAGCCCTAAGGTGGGTAGAATGTAAATACCCGGAAATGCCGTGGGAATTTTTTTTAATACATGGAATTTCTATGAGTTTGTGAAATTTTATGGCACTTTATTATGAGTCTCGGTGTGCCCAGAATCAATTTCTGACATTTTGTTCCCCTAATTTCAGTTAACGTAGGAGTGATATTTTATAACTTTTGAACCGGTGCTCGGAATTGAAATATGTGGAAATCTTTGAACTCAGAGCACCGATATTCATTTTAGAAGACTTTCACTTCGATGGCAGTGGTTCATGTTTATACGTTAGTTTTTGGGTTTTTATGATTTAATTAAAATAAAATAAAGTGGAGGATTTATTTTTATTTCTTGTTGGTTAAAACCTCAACATGGGAGTTGGAGGTGGGACTTCCACACCCTATCCTTCCAGGAGAGGTTATGGTGGTGGGGCCCACCCCAACATAACCACCCGTGAGAGGTTACAATGTGGGGACAACCTGAGATCATAACCACTCAACACTCCCTCATTAATGAGGGAGAGCCTCTCCATCTACCCTAGTTTTTGAATTTGTGCCTACTCCCCAATTAATGTTCCATCTTTCATTGATTAATTAAGGGGATACCACGTAATTTAATTCTCCATTTGAATTACATGCCATCATTTAAAATAATAGGGAATCTACTATTATTATTTTGGTGGGAAATCTATTTTGTTGGAATTTGGGGAGAATGAAAAATATCTCCCAACAAAGAATGAAGAACGCGTTCTTCTAATGAAGAATTCCAACGACGATTCTTCTTCGACCTCTAACACGAAGCATCAACTGAGGTAGAGCATCTTCCGCGAGTCGATGCAGCTCGGGATTCAGAGTACGTGGCAGACATGGAAAATGAAGAGCTCATTTGTCTACCTTCCACAACTCCATTGATAAAAGAAGAATAACGAATCAAAGGTAGAGGGTTTATTACTTGTTGAAGTTGTACTTTTTTTCTTACCTTCATCAAAGGATAATAAGGGTTTGTTGCGTACGTATTATTGATCATCTTCTTCCCATGATGAGCCAAATGATAAATCCCTAAACGCGGAAGGTGTGGGCCAACCTAACATGTACCAATATCCTCCGTCTGTCTCTCTCTTATTGTGACGTTTTACGGCATGGCGACATATCAACTAGGAGGTGATGGAGGTGGAAACGACAAAGCCCGCACTACTCGTGGCCTCTACGAATTGCACCGTCGGCCCGTGACGGCCTGAGCTCCACTGAACCACCTACCAGGGGCCTCCTGGCGCGCTGCCCGGTGCCCAGGCTGCCTTCCCGCAGCACCCACGGCACGCTGCCCGGTGCCCAGCTGCAAGCCCGCGCCCCCCGGCATGCTTTCCATTGCCAAGCCGCATGCCTTTGGCCTCCCAACGCGCTGCCCGGTGCCCAGGCCGCCTATCTGTGCCCCCCGACGCCCTGCCCAGCGCCCAGCCGCCTACCTGCATCCCTAATGGTGAGCTGCCCAGTGCCTAGGAGGCATGTTCGTGGCCCCCACATTGTGCTGCACAGTGCCCAGCCGCTTGCAAAGGGTGCTCCCAGTGGGCTACCCGGCACCCAGCTGCCTGCTCACGACCCTCCTGGCGCCTAGGCGGGATGCCCACACTCCCCCCCACCCAGGTCCCTATCGCGGCCTACCCGTCCTCCCCTAAGTCAGCCTTCACGTGCGCCACCCAGGCCCAACTACCCACCAGCCAGCCTCCGTCCGACCCACACTCTTCTGGCCGAGCTAGCATCCCGACACCCTCACACCATCTGGGCCGAGCTGTGCTCTCACAATGCTATTGGCCGAATTGGCCGCATGTTTGGGCCGAACCGCCCCTGCAGTCCACCGGGCTGGGCGGAGTAAACCGTGCCAAACGTAGAGGGCTGACCCGCCAAACGTGCTGGGTCAAACCCAACGGGTCTATCCAGGTCGACCCAGACTAGGTTGGCCCAGTCTTGGTCGGGTCGAGGCAGTATGACTGGGTCAGACCTGGCCGAGGCCCATTAACGACCTTGTTACTTCCTCTGGCCATAACTTTTGTACTGGATGACCGTTTGATGAACCGTAAACGGTGTTGGTATTTTTCATGGAGTGTGACATTTTCTTTGAGTATACCTCATTGGTGTTCGGTGTATAGTCGAGATATGGTCAGGTTGGATCTTACACGAATCCAACAGGGCCCCCGAGACGAAAATGCTAATAACTCATAGATCGGGAATCTGATTGACATGTCGTCTATTGGGTTGAAACCCCTATGACGAGACGAACCATCGAGATACTTAGTCGTTGGTCTTGGTGGTAGTGGACATATTGAAACTAGGATTGAGTAGTGGACCCTCTCGGTATCAAGCGTGCATTGTGGAAACCTTGTGGCTGACTGTGCTCTGACAACTGTTCATCGATCCTGTGTGGGTCTAAATGTTCTAACTTATGTTCCTGGATCCTGTGTGGGTCCCACAGAATAGCTGGTCTGGGATCCTGTGTGGGTCTAATAGCATAACTCGTCCTAAAACCTGTGTGACTATGACAACTCCGACTACTATCCCTGGATATTGTATGGGTTCGATAGTTCCAACTGCTAGTCCTGGATCATGTGTGGGTCCAACATCACAGATGAATTAGTGACTACATCTGATCATCTTTATCACTCTACAAAATTTTTATATCTATGTGAGATGAGTTAGTGACTTTTTTGTTTTCCTCATGACGGATATGGGTTACTAGATAACTTAGGTATATGTATGGGTATAAACCTAAGTAATGGTTATCCATTGATTTCATAATTTGTGGTGTATCCTTGTTGTATTTTGTGAGGCCTTGTGGGTATCGTGGTCTCTAAAGAGTATCGTTATACTCACCCATGCATGGGATATTCCCGTACCTCGTTGTGTTGGTTGTAGATGACAGATAGTGCTGACTGAGGCAGAGAGTAGCAAGACTAGACTGTACCTTGAGGTGGAACCTACGATGAATAGTTACTTGGAGGAGACTGACGGATGAGAGTGCAAAGGAGGCCATTTTTACCTACCCTTCAGGTAGGAACCCCAGAGGACGACCCAATAGCTGCTTTACTTTTCATCAGTTGTACTTTCGTTCATTTGTACTTGTAGTTTCGTGTTGGGCATGTATTTTCATCCCCTATTACTTTCCAGGACTTCTTTTGTATAGAGTTTTACTTAGTGTTTTTCTTCCAGTTGTGTACTCTGATGTGATTTTTTATAGTTTTAAAGGAAATTCCTTCCTAGTTTAGGTATTTACACCCTTGGTTCTAGTCGCCAGCCCCTGTCCTATGGAAGGCAGGCAGGGGGTAGTAATGATACGACCTCCAGGGGACGGGTCGTGACATTATCCCATAGTTGATTTCATTCATCATTCACTTGATGAATCCAAGATTTTCCGTGGTCAAGGGTCATCTAAAGTGATAATACTTGGGTCCCAATGTTCTAAAAATTGGGCTGCAAATGGCACAACTGTACTAGTTACGACCATCAGTTATCCTTTCTATATTAATTATCCTTTTTCATTACTTCTTGTAAATAACAATTTTAATTAATGAATTACCATCCAAGGGTATATTTTCCTATTATCAAATTGACCAATGGTAATTTTTTACCACATGTCATATAATAGTAGAATCCCAATGGTTAAATTTCCCATTATAAATAATAGATACAACTTCATTCTTTCACTAATAATTTATCACAATTTCTAACTATGGTTATATTTTCATTTGGTAAGATATTGATTGGTTTAATAATATACTCAATCATTTATTCATCATTTTTTAATGGGAGTTATGATTCTAGTATATCATAGTGATCCTGATTTTCCTTTTTTAGCTTTTCTATTTGTTATTATTTTGTCCAGTTGTAATATTTTCCACTTCAATTTGTTTCTTGGGTTTTTATTTTTATAATCATTGTTAATGATAAAAAAAATTGTTGGTTTCAATTTATTTTATACTTATATAAAATAATATAGTATGAAATAATAAAATATTCACAAAAAAAGTTTCTTTTAAAAGGATTGGTTTGTTAGAATAACATAATAAAACATGGAAAAAATATGTGTTTCATAGATTCATAAATTTTAAATAAATAACCATTGGGGATCAAAATAGTTTTAATATAATCAACCTCAAATTATCACTACAAAAACCATTAAAATAAAGGGTGTGGATTATGTCATTGTATCATATCCCCAACAAATCATAAGTATCATCAAGGATGTTATCATATATAAATGATTCCATTAAAATATCACTAAAACATCTCTTTATATATTAATTAAAATCTAGTAAATTTACTTAACATAATGGAGAAATATTATTTTAAAAAGATATATGGAAAACTATATACCAAGATTCAAATAATTCTGTTATCATGAAAATAAGAAATTATAGCTATTACATTTATGTTTAAACAAATATTACTTTCAATGTTTTAGTAAAAACATAAAAGTTCATCATTCATAAAATGATAAAAATATTAATTTAATTTTTTCAAAAAATATTTTATGTATATAAATTAATTTTATAATTCCTAGGATAATGATAAATATTTTCATGAAAAAACATTAAGAAATCCTATATATGGATGAAAATAAAATTTTTATTGAAGAGATAATTAATGACATTTTCCATAAAAATATTCTTTTGGTATCATTAGTAATACAATTAATATAAATGAAAGTAAAATAAAAAATATATGGAACAATAAAATAATAAAATTCCTATAATCCTTGAGTGATATGTCACAATATTTCATCATCAGAAACATAATCACAAACTATCATGACATATAATAAGATTGTAACATAAATTCATTACCTTGAGTTTGCAATGATTCAAATGTTCGTTAAACTCCTTAATAATAAATTTAATATTTTTTTACATCTACAACATAATCATTCAAGTTCATATAATATCCTATATAATTCCCATATAAAATTTCAATACCCAATGATTAATAATTAATTATTTTAAATCATTACTTTCAGGTGTTAACTATTTATTTTTTCATATGAATTTCAATTTTGTAGTTCTTGTCCTTGTTTTTTAATGAGGGTTTCAATATCCTTATAATATTAATTAAGATATAAATATATTTTTTATTAATTATATGAATCTTTAGAATCATCCATAAAAATAGTTATGTGGAAATAAATTACAAATTTTTTTAAAATGGTATGCCATATGTAGGTATAAACCATGTTTTCACTTTTTGATTGATGAAATGAAAAACAATGAAAATAATAATTAAAACATAATGAATAATTATTATATAAAATATAAGATATATATTCATTGATTCGTTTCTTATTAAAATGCATGTATCAATGAAATGGAAAACTAATGACATTGTTTCATAGAGGTGGTAGTCCATATATACCGATGAGAGCCATTACTGTTCTCTATCATAATTGGAAGGTAAGAAGGTGTATATTATATTATAATTACAAATTCATAATTATGTATTAAAAATAATATATTAAATTTGATCCCATCATAATAACCATCTGTAAAATATGTTGATGAAAAATTAATTGTATTAATACATGGTGGTTGTAGTCCCCACTAATACATGATAGATAATTACACATCCCATTTGATTGAATAAAAGGGGGATATTGGTGGTTACATAATTATAATAAATGTTCTATATATTTTGAATACTGATGTTATTTATTATTTATCAATATTAAATAATTAGAGGAGTTATAAAAAAAATATATTTAAATATGTTGGTTATGACAATTACCTCTTATTTGGTAAGAATCCTTTAGATCCATTATTAAGGATCATTGGAATTGTATTTTAAGAAAGAATGAATCCAAAATTCATGTATAGGGATGTTTATAAGAGAATTTGGATTGTTTTTTTCGACCATGATTTCTCATATTAGTGAAAACATAATAAATGAGGGGCTTCCTTTTATATGTGGTGGAGAGGACACACATTGAATTTTATAAAACAATTAAAAATAAGAAATCCATTATCAAACAAAATGTGAATCAAATTATTGATATTATAAGGTATGATGGGATGAGGTTGAAATATTTCATGAAAATAATATCTATATAAGTATAATTGTGAAATTCGCCCGTCTATTGGTTTCTCCATTCGGTATACTAAAGTTATCATTAACCCCGATGATTGTTTTTTTATTTTAACAATTCATTTTGACCAAAAGGTTTTATCATTACAAAATTTTTACTTGTTGATTCCAAAAAATGGAATTCATTTTATCATTTTTAAAATCTAAATGTTTTTTATGATACATTTAAATTAAAATAAAGAAAATGTTGAAAAACATTCTTGAAAATAATGTTATCTTAAGTACAAATTGGGTTTATACAAAAATAATCATAAAATTAATAACCATAACCCTAATTGGATTATATTTTATATTAATGAACTAATTTTATGTTATAAGAAAGTTAATTTACTTATTTTATTTATCATATAATTGGAATGATTGTTTTCAATAAAAACTATCACTTTTACTATTCATAAAAAAATAATCTATTTAGAAAAAATAATACCCTCTGATATATTTTTTGAATTTTCATTTAAAAATATATGTTAATTTTTATAATTAAATTTTCATTATGTGAAAAAAATAAATATTGTACATTATCACAAAAATTAATAAAAAACATTTTTTGATGAAATATTTTTTGAAGCATATATACTTTAATAGAAATATATTTTATTTATATAAACCATTTATGAATAATTTAAATAATTTGTAATTTTTATTGATAATATCAATTTAACAGCTTTTTTATAATGGTATAGTATATTATTGATCATTTACAAATGGGTTTTTTTGTATCATAAACTATAAAAATATTAAATTTATTTAATGATATATATATATATATATATTGTAAAATATCAAGGTGTTAATGATTATTTTTCTTATAAGGGTAATAGTCAACAAATAAAACATGAGACAATTTTATTTTTCGAATGGTTGGGATGGTAAAAAAAATGTTAAACCATAATCATGACTTCATGATAGTATTCTTATGATACTGATGTATTTATTTTAACATTATTAGATAGGATTAATTGGTGGTAGAAGAAGAATGAAAATAAAAGTAATGAAAATGAGTAATTGATAATTTCAACTATCACCCTGGAAGAAAACATTTCAAAACCTGATTAATATTTAGGATTTTTGTAATTTGAGTGGACAAAATCCAATAGTAAGTGTCTAGTAGTGTTGAGATGTTTTATTTGGTGATCTTGGGGGAATTAATGTGGCTTCAGGTTTCAGGATAAGTGGGGTGATGACAGATCTTTTTTTATAGGAGATGGCTGGAATTTTTTTATATTTTAAATGTAAAAGAAAATATTCAAAAGAATATTTTATCAAATAATGAAAAACAATGGAGGGTGAGAATGGGTGAGGTAGATAAAGTAATATATTTAAAAAAAATTCATGTGCAATCATTTTTTTATGTTTTTAATTAATAGATTTTTCAATTTTACCAATTTTTTCATTATTGATGAATTTTAGGGATCCATATAGAAGATAAAATATATTATCAACTAAGATATAAAATTAAAAAACATAGATACTAGGGTACTAATCAATTCATTCATAATATTCAGGAATTTAGATTTTATTTTTTCCTAACTATTTATACCAAAAATTCATCTATGTTTTCATAGATATGATTAAATAGATATACATTTCAAATATTAATTTTCCTAATCCTTTTTCCTAAAAAATAATAACATAAAAATTATTATGATACTATCTAATAAATTTTGAATCAATGATCAAATAAAATTCAATTCAATGATTTAGTCCCTAAGGAAACCTTCACATTAACATATTATTCTGTCATTTCAAGAATGACATAGTTTGATAAACCTATAACTCATATAGTTCTATATAGGTTATCAATATTCATTTCATACTAATTTATAAACCATGCATTATTATATATTACAACATTTTCTTCTATTTAAATCATCTGGCATAGTTCATAATCTGTATGTGAATCAGAAAATCATATCTTATAGGGGACTCGAACTAGGATTGTTGAAATACATATTTTTCAGGAATTTATTGAAGATTGAGTTAATATAAAATATTACACTATCATGTTTTTTTCTATATGAACATGATTTATGGAGAATATATCCACATATAATGTCTAGTAAATGATTTTACTATTAGGAAAATATGAATTTTTTTGGTTAACACAACTTTAAGAAATTATCAAATATATATAATTAACCCTATATATTTGAGAAATGTTATACCATAAAAATCACAAAAAATAAATAATATTCATTCTAAAAATTAAATTATCTAATTGATAAAATAACCTATTATTGTACTGATACAATTGATGCACCCTAGTTTCACACACAAATGTTCGGTGGTAAAACAAAAATAAAAAAACTTGATTCAGACAATGTAAAATGTCCTAAGATAAACATATATTACACATTATATATAGAGATTAAAAATTACATATTAGAATAATTTCACAATATTGGGAATGAATCGTTTAGTATTTTTGGGAATCAGCAATATAAGAAATGTTTTTTGATACCTATTGACATTTATATATAATAAGAAAAAAATACATTTACATTTTGACTTATCAATTATTATACTCGTATTCATATACTATAGTATGGAAACATAAAAAATCATTAATCTGTAACACATTTTAAGGGGAAAACATGTGGACATTTCAACAGGGGTTAGATCATAAGAATATGGAAAAACATTTCCATGGGAGAAATATCTTATTAAAAAGAGTACGGAATGATAATTATTTTCCAAATTGTATAATACAAGGATATATAATCTATAATAACTAAACTTAGATCAAATCATAATAGTGCATAATAAAGAGAAAATAATCATGATCCATGGAAAAACCATTCCCATATAACATAGAAATGAGAAAAATCGTACGAATAAGAAATCACAGTATAGTAAAGTAGGAATTCCTACTATATTCCTATAATATATATTACATGGTATTAAACCCATTATTACAACATGGGTTTGATATAAAAACCCATGTATCTTCTCAATCTACTAATTACAACCTCAATACCCACATCGATATGGGTATACCACCAATGTACCCTTGTCCATGTGATTACCATTTGTATTTTTTTCAGTTAAGGTTTACCTTCCATGTACTATTTGTAATTGGTGTACCACCAATGAACCGTTGGTCCAAGGCTTACCTCCCTTGAACTAGATGGAAGGAGGATTACCAATATTGAACTTTTGGTCTATAACATACCATCGGGGTAACCATGATCTTGGGATAATCTTCTAAAACTCCATTAGTCTCATGATATATAAATAATAAAAATTCATAAGAGGATAGCAGAAGAACAAACAAGTTATATAATAATAAACAATTCAAATTTATTGAATGTGAACATAAAAAGTCACATTTTAATTTTATATTAATTAATATGGTGGAATGAAACATGTCTCATAGAAAAATTAATAAAACATTGTTATATTAAATAATGAAATATATGATGCTTTGTATCCTAAGAACAAAAACCTAGTGTAAAAAAATATCATCAATAGATGATGACATATATGAGAAAGCCCATTTTTAAAATTATATTATACTTCACGTTGTATGATAAGAATAAATATATCATTTTGTGATGCATAAAATCTTCTTAAAATTTTATTATCTAAATGAAATAAAATTTAGTTTTAAAAAACATTCAAATAATTACCCTTAAAAATAAAATTGAACATTAAGAAAAAAACTTATTTGATATTGTTTCATTCAAAAATATTCATCGAGAATGTATAAAACTGTAAAAGATTTATTAAAAAAACAATAGTCTTTAAATTTTAATTTAAAATCAATAATTAATTTTATAATAGGACATTTTATTTTTGAGAAAAAAAATTTACATCATTTATATATAAAAATATTTAGTATTTAATATAATTTCGAATTTTTTTTTACAAAATATTATATGAATATTCATCAAAAAATATTGTAATTATGAAATATTTCATATAAGTATTTTTTAGAAAAATTTAATACCATAGTTGAAAACAATGATTCTATAAGTCACACTCAGAATTAATTTTAAAAATTTGAAAGGAAATTTTATGAAAAATATTATATTTATAAAAAAATTAACAAGAAATAGTTTCATGTAATGGCATAAAATTTTTCCATAGAAAATTTAATGTGGCAGATAAAACTTACTGCCATTATTAAAAAACATTTATAAAATTTAAGAATAACATTATTGCATAACCACATAAAATTTTCTAATAATAATTATATAAGAAAATATGAAATGTGATATATGAGATTCGCATTTGATAAAACATAGTTATGTTCCTTAATATAAATGATATTAATTTAAGGAAGAGAAAATATTTTCCAATAAGAGAAACAATCATTATAGAGAATGTAAATTTTTCCAAAAAGAGATATACTTTTTGAGAATATAATTCTTGAAGTTAAATTATTTATATAAAAAATTTCACCTTCCTTAGAGATATAATTCATTTAGTATAATCATTGAAAATAATAAAATATATTTTTAAGCCGTTGTTAATGAGTAATAATTAAGAATCAAAAGAAAAAGTGGAGTAATGAAAAACATATTAAAATAAAATAATGTTTTAAGAAAAACACCTTAAAGAAAATATATTGAAATTGAATATAAATTAATATGAATTAAATAAAAATTGTTTTATTATATAACCCATAAGAAATATACACACATTTTAAATTAAATTAAGAGCATATAATAAAACATATCTCAATAAAATAATATTCTGATGAAAAACATTAAATTTTACATTCATCATATCCAAAAGCTCATCATTATCCTGTATTACAAAAAAATATTATTTATCACCTATTTTATATCCTTATTAATTTATATTACAATTTAATATGTTTTTTTTATAATTTATTATATAATTATTTAGTTAGTTATAGATTATTTTTATCAATGGATATTTCTGATTTTTTTGGTTTTTCCAATACCATAATGTATCAATGTTATTAATATTAATTTTGACATCTTTAATGATTCATATATTATCCAAGTAAATTTAATAAATTATTTATCAATATTTATAAATATTTATATTATTTTATTAATATATTTAGCCATTATTTTTGGAGATGGAATACAAGATTTTCTTTTTTCAGTTACGTTTTTAAAAATTAAAGTTGGTATGTTAAAAATTTGATAAAAATAAATATAAAATTCCAAGAATCATGAAACACATATTATTTTCACATTTATTTTTAATAAATTCAAATATTAAGGCTTCCATAGTCATCGATGATATGAATATATATCTTCATTCAAATAAGTGGGTAAACTGAGCCTATTGAAGACATTCTATAATTAATTTTTGAGTATAATTATGAAAATAATTTTTTGGAATACTATAACATTATATTAATAGATAAATATAATATATTTTTTAAGGAGGTGAATCATATTTTAGGGCTATTGTATTAGTATAAAATTATAAAAAAATCGAATATGTTGCTTCTTTGGCGGTATATGTTTGCAGAAGTCTAGGTGTGGAGTTCTGGTTTTTCATTAAACATATAGATTTTATGATATAGTTTACATTTTAAAATAAAAAATATTATTTCAAATTTCAAATTTATTTATTATATAAAATGTTTCGGAAACAAATATATAATATAGTTATAAAAATTCACTCACATCTCTTTTAGAAGTTGTAATCTGCATATAACAGAACTGACATTTACATTTTTCAAATGTTTGGGGGAATGATTGAAAATAGTAATCCAATATATATAATAAAATATAATTATAGATAGTTTACTGATTTAGTTTCACCAACTTCTATATAATATATTTAAAAGTGGTTGATGTGAAAATTAAGACTAATGAAAAATGTGTAATTAAGATATTTAACATACTCATCATATGACGTCCATAGAAAATAGGAATAATGCATTGAGAGGTGGTATTTTCATAAGACATTTAACTATATATATAATAAAGGATATTTAGAGATCTATTTTTATAGAGTATTTTCAAATCTATATGCATCAGATTGTGTGTACAGTAGGGGTGGTGATGGATCAATTAATAAGGGAGAGGAGTGTCATTTTTAGTAACAATATTAAAGGAGGAGTCACTATTCAAAGGTGAATTAGAACCAATTTTAAAGAATGATGAAATTTAGGAAGTTTTATAATCTTCCAACCCTAATACATACATTTTCAATACAAATTAATAAGTTTTTATGTATTATACTCTTTGATATTTTCACATTGATTAATTTTTCTTTTTATAGTGGTAACTAATTTATATGTAAGTAATTTACATTAAATTCCTAATGATAAAATGTTCCTCATTAAATAATTTGTAAATATGGAACTATAATGAATAATATATTTTTAATATAAAATTTATATCGGTGATAATAATTAATTTTAATATTATAACCCATATCACATATTTATTATTTTTAGAAAAAATTATATTATAATTCAATCAAAATTATGATTTAGATAAACATATATTGGTTGTTTGTTAGTTTGAAATTAAATTTTATAAAAATAAAAAATTATTTATTTGTATTTAAAAAATAACAAAATTAATGTGATATTTTCAATAAAAGGGTAAAATAAATATAAAAAAATACTTTTTATTAATGTAAAATATTACCAATTTTTACAAAATGATAAAAAATGATTTATGAATTTCTTATTATATTTTTTAATGATTTATTTTAAATTATATATCAATAAAAACTATTTCATAATCATTATAATCAATTCTTTATAGAAACATTTTCATAGTGTTATTATTTTTTAAATAGGTAATTTAAACAACTCACCTAAAAATTCATCCTTTTAATAAATATTTTAAGTATTTATATTAACCTATTTTTAAATTTTGACATCGGAAATATGGTTAATTAGAAAAAATAAAATTAGAAATGTTAAATATATAATTTATAATTTAAATAAAGCATATAAAGGAAAAATATTTTTATTGGAATTGATTTTCATATGTGTTCTCACATTATTAATATCAATTTTTCGTTTATATAAGGTTATGATATTCAATGATAAATAACAATGTATTAAAATAAATCTATTTAATTTAATAGAATAAAATATAAAATACTTTAAATTTTTTTGGAGAATAAATAATCATTTTAAATATTTAATCATATTAACAGTTTATCCAGTAAATATATGATACCTTATTTGAGTAATATCATTTTATATAATAAAAGTTTTATTATTTTTATTTTTTATCAATATTTATGGGACATTTTACTCTCATTTTCTTTCGGCTCTTTTTCTGAAATAAGATATTGAGTACAATTGATTCATTTAATAGAAAGTTATATACTAAAATCCCAGTGTGTTTCATGAAGTTCATGAAATATTAAAATAAAATTCCTAATGATACATTACCCATAACCATTCCCTAAGATTTATGTTGTTGTCAGAGGTAATATAGATCAATATTTTTTGATCCATATAGACTGTGAACCTTTCCCCTAACTGTTAGTGGCACAAGCATGTGAGGGAATCAATCATGACTATGAGTTATTGGTCATCAGTTGGGTAGATCCTTTCAAGTCATTAGTGTATGTGATAGCTACACGAAAAATCATGGATTTTATGTATAGGATATCACCCAAATCATATTCATGTTCTATCACCAAATATCCCAAAAACAAAAACCCATCCTCTAATAAAATCATGATTAGAGATAAGGTCAACTGATTCTTTAAATCATTAAAGGATTCCTGAAACCATGAGTTCCAACCTAACAACACCCATTTCAAAGAGAGGGACATTAAGGGTAATGTTTTTTTGGTAGAGTTATTGTCCAATAATTTGTATTGTCCCACCAACCCAAAAAATCTATAAATCTCAAAATCATTCATGGTCTCCTACTAGGATATCATTATGTAGAGTATCTTGAGATCCATCAGGACTCGCTTTTCTGATTCCATTATCATAGGTAAAGGGATATCATGAATCTAGAAACTAAACTTAAATAATATAATTTTTTTATTCTGGTGAAATATTCATATAACAACTCTCTACTGAAATTAATTCTCCACTCTAATCATGTAGTAGGCCATAATTTTCTATTCAAACACCATGATGAAGGTTTTAATGAATCAAATAATTATAAATTTATTGAGAACAACAAATATGATATGTACATGAGTCAACAAAAATGTTATTAAAAGGTACTCATAATGATTATACATTCATACAGGATATTTATTTGGAATAAAAAACTCAATCTTAACATGGGATGTTATGATAAAAAATATGTCAATTCATTAAAAACCACCTTTAATTATTTTGTAAATAATATATTTGATCAAAATATGGATATGTTTTCATATTTATAATCATTTCCTCATTCAAAATATAATAGTGAATTAAAATTTTGGGGGTTTAACCCTCATTTTTAGAAAAAAAGTATCATGGTATAGCATGAGGAAACTATTTGTGGAATTTATCAGTTAACATCTATATTGTTTGGTGTAATTTACAATTATTTGAACACTATAATATAAATATGATATAAAGAGAAAGATATTGACTGGGTCACCATCAAAAGATCAATAGTGAACCCTACTCCCCTCAGAGAGCATAATCATTAAAATTTTTCTAAAAAATATATATTTAAATTACCAGACAAAAAGAGGTAACTCTCTTAAAAAACATACCTCTTCATATTCTAATGTAATTGTAGATAATTTATTGATTTATAATCCATATTCATAAAAAAGAGGGCCCATATTTATGGCCCATAAGTACTATTCTCCATGGAATATTCTCTTTCTCATATTGGGTAGGGTGAAATTCACTCTTTTACTATAAAATAAATATCTTTTTTCATAAGAATTTATACATTAAATAAAATGAATTTAATAAAAAATATCCACTACATGGAAGATAATATCCTTACCAGATCAAGTTCAAATAATGAGATTACACAAGAAGGTTATTGAAAAGAAATCTATTTCTTTCTTCCAAGTGTTGTGAATAAGTCCCTAATGTATGGTATAAAATTGTTAGATAATTTTAATGATAAAAAAATAACTAAATATATTAAATATATGGAGAAAAAATTATTAAATAATGTATACACTATATAATAATAAATATTAATTGCTCCTCTCACTATCACAAACCTTCCCTGAGACTCTAATTTTTATCCATACACAACATGAAATGACATTTCCACAGAATGAGATGTTTTTTCCCATGTCATGTGGTTGATTGCTGATATAAATATATCTATATAAGGAGGTTTCCCAACACTTATTCTCCTGATTATTAATTATATTTACCTAATAGGAATTATACTTATACAATATATCCTCTAAGGGATGAAGACGCAACATCAAACCTAGATGGAAGAATATATCTCTAGAACCAACTGAGATATGCCATCTAACCACTTAAATGATACTATATTGGCACCAACATGCAAAAACATTGAATCATGTAAAACAAATCTAGTAGTAACTTTATTACATTTTCATATGATATATGATATCACATCACACATTATATCAAAATTTTTTTGTCTTTGGAGACAAGAAACTAACATGATTTTCATATTACATTAGGAAAAAATGATAATGCATTGTAAAAATAAAATGAAAAAATTATTATTTATTCTTGTATTCCCTCCATTTCAATAAATGATAATTTTCTTGTTCCCAAGGATAAAAAAAATAAATGTGTGGGCTTTGAGGATTAGTAAGGGATAACATGTAGTGTAAGGAATAATATAATAACCATGGTTTCAATAACATGGTAAATAAAATAACAAGTGATCCATATATAAAATATATTGAAAGTGTAATATATCCATATATATAATAAAAACATAAATAAACTCTATAAAACAATAAATTCTTTACTAGAGATATAATGAAAAATTATAGACATCATAATATTACTTTCAATGCCATATTCCCTAGAATCGTAACTACAAAGGTAGGAAATAGGAAAAATGTGCATGGTAATTTTTCTAAAGAATCATACAACTGTATTGAGGTTTTATTTAAGGAAACAATAATAACCTACTAGTTCTAATTCATTCACTTTATGAATGTATTAAATAACAACCCAATGTATCAAAAAAATTCTTTATTAATTAATGAAAATATTTATTTGAAATAATAAATATTAATGTAAATAATGTAAAATAAAAATATATTAAAAAATGATTATAATACTACAAAAGAAACATTGTTTATGGTAACATTACATAATATACACTATGAAAAATGAAAATATTTAAAGTATTTTTAAATAAATAAAATTATTTTTGAAGAACATCAAACTTTTTAAGGGAAAAATAAATAGAAATTAAAAAAAATTACTGAAACGTTTTTTAGAAATTAATTTATAACAAAAATTCTATATAACTTTTATAAATACACATAAAAATAAGATGATGAATTTTCTTAATGAAACCAGATGAATGTTTTCGGAATGATTCTTAATACACAAAATATTTCAAATGGAACCCCTTTCTGTTTTATTAATAAGCACTGATTAATCCAAATTGAAATCCTGAGAAAATTTTAAATTAAATATCAATTAATAATACTAGAGGAATATTTAAATTATTAATAAAAAATTTAAATATCATAGAATTTAATTGTGAAATTAATTAAGTTCAATGCTAGGAAATGTGGTGTGTAAGATAAAAGATAAAAAAATTTAAATTTTTTTAGAATATATTTATTGTAACATTCTTGGGAAAACGAGTATCTGAAATTGATTTTGAAAATTTGTAAGGAGATGTATGTGTATAAAATTAAATAATATTTGGGATTCAAATAACAATGTAAATAATTACTGGGAATATGATGTTGGATTTTTTAGAAATATTCCAAACCATAACAATGTGAGATAACAAATGAAGAAATGGAAATTTTGGTAACTATTGAATCAAAATAAATTATATGAGAAAATGTTTTAAAAAAATTAAATAACATTAAAAAGTATATTCAGAATAAAATATGAAAAAGGTTAATTATATAAACCGTTTATAAAAAAGGAGAATATCATAAGATATGTCTCAAAAAAGATATATCGGGTCGAACATCCCTTCACACTTAGTCTAGAAACTAAAGAAATCTATTTAACATCTTTTATAAGTAACCGAGAAATATCAATATATTATTTGTAAACAATATTAATATATATATATATCCATTTATATGTTATATATATACTCATTATAATTACATTTATTAGTTACATGTGGTTAATTGTGAGAATTAGATGTTTGTAATTTTGATTGCATAAAAAATGATTAATAATTACGATGTCAAACCCTATTATTTGATAATAATTTTATAAATAAAATATAATTTTTAATATTTTATAATTTTTTAATGGACTACATACTAATATTTCAATTCATACTATTTGATTCATTAGAATGATTTTTTAAAATTTTATCCCCTAAAAGCTTATTTCATGTAATTTAATGATATAACATTTTTAATTTATAATAGTTACTATTTACTCATCAAACATTCTAGATTTTGATTTAGTATATATATTTATCCTTAATAATATATATATATTATTTCAATAACTTTTTTTAATAAACCATATTATGATTTGATGAAATATGAGACACTTCTCTTTATCGTGCCGGTAATCTTCATAAAATCACAAATGACATTTCTATTTTTCATATGTCACGAGTAAGAGAGAAAATGGTTTTAATTTATGAATGTCAACCATGTTATAAAAATAATATTTTTACATTATATTCCCATTTAAAAAATCAATTTATGGTTCTCTTGAAAAATGAAATATGGATTTTTTTAGGTTGTAGTATTATGCACGTATGAATGAACAACATTTTAATTTTTCAATGTGTGGGAGAAAGGTAGATAATGGTTACAATATATGAATAAAAAATTATTTATTAATTTTATAGAAATTTGATTATATTATAATGGTTAAAATATATATTATTGATAAATTAGAAGGAACAAAATATTATGAAGTGATTAGTAATCTCCTATTGAATTTCAATATTATCTTGGTAGTAATATTTAAAATGGATGATTAATAGGTTATCCTTGTGTCATGGGATACCAAAAATGGGAGAGGGATATAGGGTAAGTGAAAATATATTATTTTTGTGATTTATAAAAATTATTAACTGTATGTAATAGATTGGTTTCATTCCCCCTTTATATGTGAATGGGGTGACACTTTTTTAAATATCTATAAAATTATTCCAATGTAAAAGAAACATCAAAAGGAATGTGGATCCAAAATTGAGAATCATTAGAGGGGAGATTATTTTAGATCGTTGCACCACTCATAAAAAAATATTTATAAAAATTTTCAATTTGATTTTAGATCTGTTTCCATTGAATCAAATTTTAGTTTAATTTACTTTTACCGAAGTATCTCATTTATAACCTTTGTAACATATTTTACTATAAAAATTAAGCTTTATTCAATTAGATAATTTTGATATGTGTGTAAAAATATTAAAACAATTTTATAATGTTAAATTTCATAATGTGTTAAAAATTAGTATTAAAATTGGAAATGTATAACACTTTAAATATAGTTTTAGTGAAAAATTAAAATATGTTCTAAAGTGGAAAATAAATATTTATAAAATAAAATTGTAGTTTTTAATGTATAAGTTGACATATCAAATAAATATTTTTTTATAAAAAATTTTGGAATATTTTTATGTTATACTAGTATCAAAAAAAAATTCAAAAAAATCACTTAATTTGTAAAAATATATTTTATAACCATTACATAAAAATAAATCATTTCTGGAAAAATCCTAAAAAGCCACCAAAATTTAATTTTGACAATATTAACAAAAAAATTAAATCATTTTTATTAATTAAAAATTCAATAGTTTTAAATTTAAATTTTTTTAATTATAAATAATGGCTATATAGAGTGGGTATTTTTAATAGATTTGGGATGTATTCTTTAACTGGTATAATAGGGTCCTGGGTATTACATTATCCAATCCACATAGATAGTTGAGTTTCCCATGTCATGTCTTCTAGTTTTTAATTTACCCAAATAATTTTCCCTAAATATGTTTTCTAATTACATAACATTTTCCCTATATTCCCCTGAATCAGGAAAAGTTATTCATTGTAGAAAAGTTTGGGCTCCAACTCAATTCTATCATATTTAAGTATATGTCTTAGATCTAACATATATTTCATAAAAAATGAAATATTTTTGTATTCATTTTCATTATAGATTATATGATTCATTAAAAATTAGAAAGCTATAAATCCAATTCTCTATATAATTTCAAAAGGAATAACATACCTAGAGCCCGACATCTCATTTTTATCAAATCTTATGTCTCCCATCCATGGGGACACCTTTAATAATAAATTATCAATTATATTAAATTCAAAATACTACCTTTTATTTTTAAAATAACTCTTTTGACTAATTAAATAATTGAAATAAGATTTTTTATAGATTGATGTTTTATAGATTCCCCCTAATCATGCTATATGTGTATAATCTAATTTTATCTATATTCTTCCCAATATGTATGATTTTTCTAAATATATTCCCATATATTTATTTTTATGCTTCCATTTGGATTCTATACTGGAAGTTGTTATTATATGAAAATACCACTAGAGGTAGATAATTATCCAATATTCCATGAAAGTCATGTGTTTATAATATTACCATGTCGTCTACTATTTTAATAGACTTTTCATTCTAAATATTGGAATGGGGATGATTATTAGTTCTTAATTATATATCATTACTGAGATATTTTTTAGGACATCCATAATTTAAATGTAAACCAAGGATCATGATAAAATATAATTTATCTATAATCACCATCACATCTCATGATTTCATTAATTTAGAGACATGAAATGTTCCAATGATTGAATCTTCCATTTTTCCAAAAAAAATATGTTGAGTTGATAACATGTCCAATAATTACCCATATGTAATCATTATACCTTGGTGTTTTTAGAAATTAATTTATAATGTGTATTGTAACATTATCCCACTTCCATTTTTTATCAAAATGTTTCATGAATTCCTTATTATGTTGTGTTTTAACTGTTACTTACCAGAACACCAAGCATCTGGACACATAATCCCAAATTTAGTACTTCATAACGTCCCACCAGGTGTGGTATCTTAAATACCAATATATATTTGTTATACCATGGTGTATAGAGAATATTTATAAATGTGATTCATCTAGTAGCTCTATCTTGAGTTCTGGTATTTATGGAACACAATACATCTTTCTGGACTACAACAATCAATCACTATATAATAAGTATTTCAATTTTACATAATTCAAAGATTTAAAAATACTTTTATATTCCATATAATTCATTAGAGACAGTCCAATATTTTTGGGTAAATATTTTTATTATTTTTTTAATAAAGGATTGAACCCTCCCCATTACTATTGATTTTCATATCGATATTTTCAAAATTCCAAAATAAATTATCCTTGCTGATCCCCATCATGGTCAATATTCCATGTTCTATACTAACAATTGAATTGGACTCATTTTTTTCCTTCTCATTGTGGTATTGTATTATAAATTCATAGTCATTGAGTAGTTCTCACCATCTTATTTGCCTCATGCTTGGATCTCTCGAATGAAAACATACATAAAACATTATGAGTCCGTATAAATGTAACATTTTTTGGCATAGATATATTTTTTCTATATCTTCATGGTTATAATTTCATCTTATAACTAGAGGTCATGTGTTATGTTGTATTTTTCAATCATATTCAATTGACTAGATTCATAAGCCTCCACTATATCATTCTATAAAAGGACTAAACACCAACCTTCAATCAATTCATCATCATATACTGAAAATAATCCATTCCAAGTGGTAAAGAAAAAATAAGTGTTTTGATCAAAATAATCAATATATTTTCAAATCATTATTCAATTTCAATTGACCATGTGAATTTTACCCATCCATGTATCAATTTTTTTGATGGGTTTTCCAATAGGGATTATTTTATAACTCATTAATATTAAATATCTATACTTAAGAAACTAAATATATGAGTTATATTTGATAGTGTAAGACAATATATTATTACATATTACTTTTATGGGTCAATGTATATTCCATCCATAGAGATTATATGACCTTAAAAATAAAATTTAAGTCAACAAAATTTGAACATAGTAAATTTTTTTTAATTTATTCTCTATTAGGGTGTTAAGAATTATATATTGATTTATTAAAAGATAATCATAATATTTAGAGTAAATAATGATATCATAATTTAATATCACCTAAACCATTATCAAGATAACTCTTTAATAATACATTCACTGTATAAATAAATATATTATGTGCATTAGTATGTCTGAAGTGATTTTGTATAAACTCATAATGTCTAGTTCTCATAAAAAATTCTATATCAATTATATCATGATTACTAACCCTTATATATTAATAACTAGAATGAATATTCATCACAAAAAATATTTATATCATTTATGTTTGAAAAATATATTTTTCAATCATGGAAAAAATACTTATTTTTTTTATTATAATGTCCTTGATATTCATGTAATTGATTAAAATACTCATATACCCATTATTAGTTTCCACAAGCAAAACATTATCTTTCCATGGTGAAACACTATAACATATAAACCTCCAATCACAAGAATCCTGCAATTTTTATTCAAATATACCAATTCCACTAGTATTATTTAATATCTAGTCTTGAATATACGTTTTTCATTGTGGATGAGTTCAATAGAAAATTCATCATCACACTTATGTCGATGTCTTATTTATTTTTGGAGAACTACATGAATGTATTTTTTAATAAAGGTTACATCAACCATACATAGGATGGCTATACGAATGTTAAATAGTTCTTTCTATCACTCTTCTCACAATGTCTCATTATGGTAAGATACTTGTGGTGGGTCCATAAATCTCATTGATAATAAATTATCTAAATCAAAACCGGGGGATTTTACGAACATTCTCAAAAATTAATCACTACTAGCCATATTAAATTTTTGATTTATAATTTGAAAATTATTCCATAATGAGTATTATAAAAAATTCAATAATAGAATGAAAATAAAGTCTACAACTAGGGAATATTTATGCTTATAAATAAAGTCAACCTAATTTTTTCCTTTTGAAATTTGACTCGAACATTGTTTATTATTTGAAAGCATTTATGTAGGGTCTCAAGGGATAGTATAATGTTATAAGAAATATTCCTTACATCAAATTGTGTTTAGATCTTGAAAAACATAATGAATTGGATAACATTGAGTTTATGATCTATGTCCCTAATATCATGTCATTTATGATCTTGAGTTCAGTTATCCAAATTGTATAAGCTTGTCTATTATCCCTTGGACTATGTTTAGGTAAAATCATGCAATTCTAAGGAAATGCTTTGAAATAGTGCCCCATGTATTTATAGTTGATGAATTTGTCATTAGTATGAACTTTATTATTACTATATTCATGAGGTTTACATCCTTTATATATATTTTTGAATCCAAATTCCATTCCATTCTATCATTGATTATGATGATTCTTTCTAGAACTATTACTTGCTAGAAATTCCAACCTTCCATTATTCAATTTTTACGTATTTATTTTTATTAAGTGTTTAGGAACACTCCACATTTATTGATTTACATATAAAACATTAGAGTTGGAGAAAATGTTAACTCCCTCGGTGGTACTCAATAATATATATTCATAATAAGAAACTTTTTGAGTGAGTGATTCACTTACATGTTATGGATTTATACAATTACATATTTGAAAAAAATTAAATCCATGATTAAATACATAAAACAAAAAATGATTTGAAAACTATATAAATTAAACTATAGATTTAGTGACCATTTTCTTTTCCTTTAGACATTAGTTAGTGAATTTACATTCGAAATCATCCCCTTGTATGTAGGTATAGTATTTCTCAAATAATATATCCTTAAAAGTATCCCATTACAATCTCTATATATCCTTCACCTTCTTAGTGATGTGAATCAATTACTACCATTGATTAGTATCTTTCTTTAGATGGAAAAATACCATTATTTTCTTCCACTTTCACTACATCCAAAAGTATGAAAAATCACTTATATAGAATTGATCCATCATTTTTATACTAATGAATTTTTAGTCACATTTAATTACATAGTTTATTGTTTCATTATGTAATCAAAAATATTTTTTCTACATATGTTATGTAGAAGATACTCAATATGTGCATGTTTAATTGCCATAACAAAAGTCATCTACCAAAATATTGTAATTATTTTACTATATCCACTACTCTTCTCATTGAATTCCAAAACATTTTCAAGATGGAAATTCATACAATGATAATGGGAGTTCATTATAATCATATTTCATTCTCATGGAACTATTACTAAATGTTTCAAAACAGTATGTTATATCTTTATTGACATAGTGAGTCCATTTATATAATAATAAATCTTGTGAAAAAATTAACAAAACCCGATGATTCATGATACATCCAATCCTAGAATCTTAATCCTAGTGTATTTTAGAATATCAACATATAATAGAAATTTTTATAAAGAAATTATAATGGATCATTGTGGGAATATGATTAAACCAAATCATACACCCATTATTTTCAAACCAACTATGTAGTTAGACCTCTTTTTCAAGCACCCAGTGACGATAAATTTATTACAAACTAGAGTTTTAAGGGTTATTAGCCCCATGTGAATTCGTTGCAAATATTTTCAACACATGAATCTATACAGTCAGAGTTGTTACTGATATGAAAGAATATACTATCCTTTTTTGGAAAAATTTCAGGCTTTTATCATACATTTATAATTTTCAATATAATATATCATAGGGTTATCATATATATTCAAATTTTTCCCAAATCAAGTTCACAGATATTATTCTAAACATCATATGATACTACATATAAAACCCCTGACTCCAGTATCCCATAGCCTATGATATCGTTATAAAATATTTATTATATAATGAAGATCACATCAAATAGGATCACAATGTTTTTAATTCTTTGGAAACTAGATTCATAAATGATTATCACATTACAATTTAAAAAAAATACAATTTAGTATTACTATTAAAATTTATTTTTCATTTAGTATATCCCGCAAATAATTCTAATTTCAATTCCATGTTTCCTTAGGCTAAGAATTGAAAAAAATATTATCTATACTTCTAAATATATGAAAGCATACAACAGAATCCATTGTAAAAAACTATGGAATGAATAATATGGCTATGTTAATTAAAAATAAAATATTTTATATAACTAATATTGTGTATGTTAAATTTATATATCTATGTTACACTATTGTGAATAATAACAATATTGTAATAACATGTTTAAAATTATTGAATGATTAATTTCATAATTCAAAATCATTTATTCAAGTCCACATGCCAAAAACAACATACATAACTTTGTAATATAAACATGAAATACACAAGCTAGTTTGTCTTGTGAGTCCTACCAACACTTTAGAAGAATATTTCAGGGCCATTAACTCACTAAATAAGTCAAAGTAATTCATAACATGATGTAAATTATTAATAATACTATGAATAATCAACCTTCTATAGTAATTAATAAACATCCATATTGGAAATAATAAATATATTGGATGTTAATACTATCATCATTAAATATATGGTATAAATGAAAATAATATATACATGGAAAGAAAATTAATAATGAATTTAGATATATAACCATTGAAATGTGAGAAATATTAATGTATTATTCTGATTTAACACATTTAGATTTTATGAAATTTTAATTTCAAATATATTTAACTTCATCAAAAGATTGAGATACACGCATTTGTGAGGTTTTGTAAACCGTGATATACGATCACAAATTATACATTGTTAATGGGGGAGGGGGTATGAGTAATATTAAATACATTATGATTTATATAGAAAGTCCCTATTAAGAAAAAATTCCTAGTAATTGATCATAAATTTTTAGTAATGTTATTTTAATCTTCAAAAATATGTTTTCATAAAAAATAAAATTTTTGTTTTGTTTTGTGAGAAATTTTAACATTTCAATTTTTTTGGTAATTTTAAAAAATATATTTAATTAGATGACAAAATTTTATAAAAATATATATATTGAGTTTATGGTTTTTGTAAAATTATTAATTTTTTTGAAAGAATTAATTTTTCAAAAAATTGCGAAAATTTCAGATTTTTTAAAAATTTCATTTTCATTTCATGAAATGTAACAATATGATTATAATATTATATCAATGTAACATGATTACTATTAAAGTATATTAATCATATAAATATACAATTAATTATTATTTTTTATAATTAAATTATTTTTTTGATTAAGAACACATTTCATGGTAAATTGTTTTTTTCATTGTGCTTAACTTATTTATGATAAAATTAATTTTCTCCACATCTAGAAATTGAATCATGAAAACTAGATTCCTAATTTAGAATTCGTGGGATGAAAATTTTTATATATTTCCCATTAATTGTTTGAAAAATAAAATAGTAAACATAGTAATGTTTGTTACACTGCTAAAATAGTAATTGGGTAATTAAATTTTAAAAATTAAATTATAAGAAAAATTAAATTCCTAAAACATACCAATATATTATTATATAAGAATATCTAGACCACACTAATATAATAGTATAATTAATGATATTTGGGAGACACTTGGTTAAAATTATGACCTTCATAATATTTTACTTTATTAAACTTCAATCATGACACACTATTTTTTTAGTATGAGAAATATTTTCATTATGGATTATTACAAAAGATATATTGGAATATAAATATCATTAGGATAGTTAATATATTTATATTCAACATAATAAATTTTTTTAATTTTTTTCGTAAAATAATTACCTAAAATGCTTGCACAATACTGATAGAGTAATTATTTTACTAATGATAAAAATAAATAAAATGAAATTAAAAATATTCATATTATAATAATTTGAGATAATTAAATCAATAAAATAATTTTATAGATTCACATATTTTTTTGGATGTCTTATAATAACCTATTTAAATTATATGTATTTCATTATTTTTATGAAATTCAAAATTTTTAATAGTTTCAAAAAGGACACTAATGATATTTTATGAAAATAATATTATATTAAATTGTTTAAAAATCATAAAAAACATTAATAATGAAAATTGGTATAATATATGGTCTAACATATTATATACCCTCTTTCCCATCATATAAAATGTGAATTTAAAACTTATAAACATGTACACATTATCATCTCCACATATCCATATAATTAATTTTTCATCAATGTATTCAATGGTTGGGTATTATTATAGTTTTAATATATTCATATAATATTCAATTCATAATTATAATTATATAATGATAATATATTTTCTAACTTCTTATCATATATCCTTTTAAAAAGGATAACATCCTGCATCGATACGTGTGGACTACCATGCCAACAATGTGAAGTGATTCAATTTTATTTTATATTTGAAATGTATGTTAATAATGATTAATTTTATTAATATATATAATATAAAATTTATAATAATAATTATATAATTTTTAATTATTATTTATCTTTATTTTATACTGTTAGTTGATTAATGGAAACTACATTCATGCTTACATACGACCTTCTATTTCCATGATCAGTGTAATTGTTTGGCATCCCTACTTTTTATGAGTGATTATAAAAAAGTATATATTGAATTATAATATTTTTATACCAAAAAAAAATTCTACAAATTATGGTTCTTTGATAAATTTACCATGATTAGTATTATAAAACTGAAACAAGATTTGAAGACGATGCATTTATCCTGAAAAATAGTTATTATAATAACAAATGATTAATAAATAGGTTATATGATGTTTTATATAAGACATACATTGTATGATATATAAATATGGTTATGGATTAAATGTGTAATAAATCTATATTTACTATATAGTGGGATATAATTTAAACAATAAAATATAAATCTTATTGGAATGTTTTATTTTAAAATATTATTATTATTTAGTATTGTTTGTGTTTAATTTTCCACTGGTGGATATTTCTCATTCATGTACTTATTTTCTATTTCTAAAAAGGTTTTTACTATTATACTATATTTTTTAAAAGTAATTGTTACCCATGCCTTAATTTTTATATAAAAACATTTTAAAGGAATCATTTTTTTCACATTCTATCTAAGGTATGTTTTTTTATTTTCAGACAAAACTAATGAAGGAATGTTTATTTATATTATATGGCTTCAGATACCATTACCAAAATCATGAAACATTAATTATTTGAAGATTCATTTATATGATTACATGTTTATTTTTAAATAAAAATTTTTCATTTATATATAAATGATTCCTCGAAATGGATGTTATTTTAAATATAAATATTTTTTTATCTCTTACAAGTATAACAAGTGAAATTTCAAAATACTTTTTCCATATTATATTAAATACTATGAGGATATATATTTACTAATGTACATTTGATCCTATGATACCATCCTATTAATTTTCTATTTGTTTCATGTTTTTGGTGATATGATTTTGATGAAACCCATTTAATTTTTCACAGGTTGTAATTTTATGAAATTTGATTCCTTTTATGAGTTCAAATATGATGAATGTTTTATGATCTTATGTCCAATTTATTATTGATTTTATTTCTGTGATAGGTGAGACTATATCTCCCTCAAATTCATGGGATAAATATTGATTATTCATGTGGTAAAAATGTTATTCATGAACATACATTCATGTCTGTAAGATTATACGAGGACCTAGTATCCTCTATATATGTTAATAAGAGGGTATGATTTCACATCTATAACAAAATGAGTGAACTTGAATATACATATTTCTCTCATGGATTATCTGTATTGAATTATTTATGAGTAATGTATTATAAACTACAAATCATTATCACTTGACTCAAGATTATGATCTATAATATATAGGTTGTATATTTAAAATGATAAATTCATGTTCTCATATTATTATAATCACATTGTGCTCATATTATTATTTTTATCACCCCTGTTTATTGAGAATATTATCTCACCCCTTCTTATATTTCCATTATTAGTATATGAATAATGGTTTTAGAGATGATGATTATATTAAAGGTGGTTGTTTTGTAGAAATTAGAGGGAGACATTATAGATCATTTATAAACTATTTGATTTGGGGTCCATGTATCTAAAGGCAATATACCTATACAATTCATGAGTTGATTGAAATGTTATATAATGAATGTTTATCAACATGGATATAATAAGAAAGTCTGAAATTTATGAGTTGTTATAGTTGGAATAATAGTGGGGTATAGTTAACCATTGGAAACGATAATGAGAAAAAATTAGTAAGAACACATGAGATTGGTATAAGCATTTGATTAGATTGTAAATGTTATGATCATAAACTCCCAAGGATAAAACTAACCTATCATATATTGAAAATAATTTATCCTAATTTAAGCATAAATTGAATGAGTTTTCATGATTATGTGGTTTCCACTATGATTATCATTTCCCACTCTAAGATTTTTGGGTTTTAGACAATAGATGGAACTAGAATGAATCATTTGAACAACAAATTTGAAGGCCAATGCAACAATAATACTATTGGGAAATCTAATTTATTAAGATCTAGAATGAATTATTATATGAATATGATCACTCATATCTCTCAATGTACTTTTTAGAAACACAGATCTTGCAAAACATCTGAATTAATTTAGGGGAAAGAAAAATTTTATTGAATATTTTATGTGACAACCACCACTAACCATCTAATTGTTTTTTGTTTTTTATTTTTTCAGAAAAATTGATCAATGATATGGAAAATATAATTTATCTTATTTAGTTCTTATACCATGATTTATTTTCAATCTTATTTGTAATTTTCAAGGTGAAGAAAATAAATAGTGGACTCTTATTCAGAATACAATGAAAGAGGATGAATTTATCTCAATGGGAAGGGATTTGTTTACAAGAAAAATTTTTAGAATGTACACCCCTCGTATTCTATGTAAATATGTGTTGAAATAATTTTGGGAGATTAAGAGGAGGTAATATGAAACCATGGGTAACTATGTGGGATTATTTAGAAGACATATAAGTTATTCTTCAGGTTTAATCATCATCCCTCAAAGAAAAAGTGATCAATTAATTATTTTCATGAACCTATGTATTTGAATGATATTATCCATATGTGACATTGAATACAATATAAAAACTATTATATGTGCAGTAAAAGTAGAAATAGAATCTTCAAAACCTCAAGGTTCATGTGATAATTAAAAGACGAAGCAGTTTTATGGAAACACCAAGGGTTTTCCCCTTGGAGGGATGAAAAATAATCAATCAATTATTTTCCAAAAATGTGGGAAGGAGTACCAAAATTTATTTTTGAAGGGAATAAGAAATTATATCCATGTTTGTTAACCCTTCTCATCAATAAAAATGATGAAGTAAACTAAAGGGGTCCGTGAAGAAAATTAATTAATAGAGATCTCAACATAATTAAACACTCACTATTGAATTCCAAAAATTGAATGATTTTGGGAATTTAATAAATAAACGCCTCAATCTAATTGATATTGAACATTTTATGCCAAATACACAATTATGTCATGGATAAAGTAAAATCAAATGCAATTTCAAAAGATTATATGAATTGGGAATGTTAGGGAACAATTACCCCCACTCTATTGTACAAGATCCTATGTTTATGTCTATATGATTAATCCATAAGAAAATCATATCCTTATTGAATTTTTATGTGATTTTGAGCACTTATTAGATCTCCCAACATAGATTCCATATTTATTTTAGAATAATGAGATCGTAATTTTTTTTTCAGTGGATGTATGAACCTAAAACATCAAGGGATGTTTTTCTATGATAACATCTTATTTAAAAAAGGGTGATTTATCATTTAGAAGAATATATGATTATAACCTTTTAGTAAATTATTAATATAACTTAGAAAATATGAAATCATGGTATATAAATTTCTAATGATACATAATGATTAATTCAATTTATTGGTATATTAATCATGTAATGACATGAGTTTAAAATATTTTTTGGTTTCAAATTTGGTCCATAGTAATTTTTAGGAGTCCATCTCGAATTGATTATGTTGAAAAAATTAATATATTTTCTTGAGGTTAAATTATGATTTATCATATCATGTAGAAAATGATTTGATTTTATTAAATATTTAGAGTCTGAAGGAATGATAAATATGTATAATAAATAGACTAAAATAACTTGAATTACAAAAAAACATGTTAAATATCTATTTCGTACAATATGAGATCAGATGGGAATAAATCAGTGAATAAAAAAAGGAATATATTATTCGTATGACATAGAAATAAATAAATAAATTTTATTTTATCCTGTATTTTACATAGAATGTAAAATATTTCTTTATCCATATGAAGATGAACTCGAAATAAAAAAGGTTAACTGTTTACTTTTTTAATGAGAAATTTGAACATATTTACAGTTTTATGATGAATAAATTTCTCCTAACCATGATCTAAACTACTCTCTAGCAGTCATTTAGAGTTATTTTTTCCCTTTATATAATTTTTTTCAGTTAATAACTATGTTCTTATATCTGGAACATAGTTATGAATTATTCTAGATGAGATTTATACATCACTTTCAAACTGATCAAAAGGTAGTTATATTAAACCTTATAATGATGTGGGTTTTTAAAGTTGAATTTTAATGTGAAATACCTTATATTATAAAGAACATATTTTGAGGAATATATTTCTTATAGTGTATAGAATGTTACACCCTGATATTTATGAAATTCTTCTTACAAATATATTTAACAACTTTTACAATTTGTGTAACACACAACCGCGAGTTTAAGAAAACCATGATCTACTATTAGAAAAATTATTATTTAATTTTTGGGATTGAACTAGATTATCATATTTATTAATTTTATAAATATTCCATACTCAACATACATTATAAGTAGCCAATCCTTCATTTTTTAGTAAAAATATTTTATTCTTCCAAATATTTTATTATTAAAAAAATTATTTATTATTATTATTTTGATAAAATATTACAATTATGTTTTGGAACCATAATAAATTATATTATATAAAAATATATTAATTATTTATAATAAATTATAAAATTATATTTGTGTGAAATATTGTTAGTTTTCTAAAAAGATTGATTTTTTAGTTAGTAGTGAAAAATAATGGGTTTTATAAAATTAACATTTTCATTTAATATACTAGACAATTAGTATTTATATTAGACATATAAGTAACATAATTAGTATAAATTATTTATATTATAATTAATTCGTTTTAATCATCATTTCGGTATATGTACATTTTATTTATGATTAAACAAACATTTTAATTTCCTAAAAAATGTTTTTCATTTGTTTTAATAATTTATATTAAAAAAATTCATCCACTTATATAAATTGAATATTGTAGATTGGATTAAATATTCATAATTATGAGGTTAAAAGATGGAAATAGTAACCATTTATTTTTTTAAAGAATACAAATTGTAAATATAATTATATTTGTCACCATAATAAAGGGTGAATATGGTAATTAGTTTTTAAAATAAAATGATATGAACTATTATAACAAAAAGAAATATACCAAAATATTTTTATATAAGTATATCAAGACCATAATTAACCTATTTTTTAATTTATGAGATTTTGGAACTACATGAATATTATTAGGTCCTCTGTAATATTTTGTTTAATTTTAAGTCAAACATTTAACACTCCTATTTTTATTAAGTGAAATATTTTTTTATGTAGTTTTATATTGGATATGACCAACTATAAATAATATTGTTAGGCAAAAAATTTATTTTGATCAAGGAAATTTATTTTTAATTTTTAGTCCACAAATAATTACCCTATGTTCCTACAAAACACCGGTGAAATAATTTTTTTATTAATGGAAAAATTAAAAAAAATTAAAAAAATTACAAGTTATATAATTTGATATAATTAAGGTTGTAAAAGAATTTTTTATATCAACTTGAAATTTTTGGGATGTTTTAATATAATTTTTTTAATTATATGTTCTTTATTGATTGTATTAATGTTAATGTAATGATTAGATTCAAAATTTACCTTAATGATATTTTCATAAAAAATTATTAAATTATATAAAAATTATAAAATTAATAAATAAATACAGAAGTTATATTATATGGATTTAAATGCCAGTAATTATCCATTTTTTCAATAGTTTCATTCCGTTTTAAATAATAACCTTTTAAGTGTGAAAAATATGTTACATTGGTTATTATTAAAATAGGTTAATTTAGTGTCAAATCATAATGATAATCATCAAAATATCACTTAAACCTATGAAAATATTTTTTTATTGTTATATTTGAATAATATACTTATCTAGGTTCTAAATCATGATCATTTGGAAAAACATTCTCTTGTATATTCTTGTTATATATTATTTTTAATGTAATTCTGAAAGTTCTCCTCTCCTTACTCATAAAAGGGTGCCTTATATTTCAAATATTTACTTCACTTTGAGATATCTATATAGAAAATACCATAATTAATTCTCTTATTATATTATTCACCAACTTTCTATAGGTTTTGGTCTTCTCGGAAGGCCAATCCTTGATTCGTTATTGGGAGATCCAAGGGAGACTTCCCAAAGAAGTGGTAGTCACCCTAACCCATCACTAATTTTTTATAATATCCTTTAAATCCTATTGATCAATGGTATTTATCATAAAATTATAAATTATTTATCACATATATTAGGATTCATTTTTTATTAATGATCAATTATATATCATCTTTCCCATTAAATAATGAGTGAAGTTATCAGTCTTGTATATGTAATGCTTACCATCTCCACATAAGGATACAAATTCATTTTTCCAAAAATTATTTTTTGGATTGTGATTATTATGGTTTTTAAATTTATATATGATATATATATAATATTTATACTTCAGAAATAATAATTTAACTTCAACCTACATTTCATCCATTATTTGGGGAATCGATAATGTCGCCTCTGCGTACATGTGGACTATCATCTCAATCATGGGATGCAATTCATTTTTCATTTATATTTCACAAATAATTTTAACTAGGATAAATTTTATAATATATATATGATATTTATTATATAATAATAATATAAGGTGTAATTATTTTTTTACCTTTAATTCATTCCATCGGTATAAAAATGAAAACATTGTTCATGCATACAAATGACCTTCCTTCTCTATGAATGTTGTATTTCATTTTTCTATCTCAACTTTTTTATTAATGATTATAAATATATAAATTATGAATATATATGATTTTATTGCATGATGGAATATCTATAAATAATGTTAACATGATCAATGTAGAAATACCGAGACTATCCAATCAAAATATGGTTGGAAAATGTAGCAGTTATCACCTATAATAGTGAATTAAATAAAAAATTATTATTAAAATGGTGATAAGATGTTATAAATAAATCATACATGGTATGATATATATATATATATATATATTTTACTAAATAAAGATATTTTAAATCCATATTTATTATATAGTAGGTATATATATATAAAATGAATGGAAATACTTGAGGTATGGGTTTATTTCAAAATATTATCATTATTCAATATTGTTATTGTTCACATCTCCATCGAAGAATATTTCTATTCCTTGTCATTATTGTCTTAAAAAAATTTAAAAACAATTTTTATTATTCTTATACATCTTTTTAAAAACATTTATACTGGCATTTTACACTTTTTAGAATAGATTGAATGGAATCATTATACCGTTTTTTAATAATGGTTCATTGAATATGTTCTGAAAAAATACAAAATGAATGTTTTCTAAACTTATATATAATGTCAAAATTTTCCCATAATTATGCATCTGAAATATATCTAAGATTAATTTTCAATTTTACATGTTTATGCTCAAAGAAAATTATTTAATTTGTAAGTGTGATGTTTTTTAAAAGTTGATGTAATTTTATAAGTAGGAGTTTTTCATATGAAAAATTATTTTATGTGATATTTCAAAAAAAATCCTTAAAATATGGAATATTTTAGTGATACATAAATATTATTGGTAATAAAATTGAATGAAACGATCCTTATTCCTTTTTAGATGGTTTATGTTTTAGATGACTAGATATTGAGGAAACCCATTCCTTTTTCATAGGATATAATTTGATGAAATTAATCTCTTTTAATGATTTATGAGATGATTATTTTTTATGATATTATGAAACATATAAGACTGAAATTATTATTTTGATGGGTGGGACACATATATTCCATCAAATCATTATAAAAATATCGATATATTATAAGAAATAAATGTTTTAAGTGAAACTATTTTCATGTTCCCAATTAAATGTTGGGAACTATCCATCAGGCACAAAAGATCATGTGTGGACATGGATTTCATGCCCATATAATTATGAGTGGACCTAGTTTCATGAAGATAAGTTTTTGCGAGGGTTTTATTTGATGTCTTTAACAAAATGAATGAACATGTTTCTATTTATAAATGTTCACAATGTTATATGTTTATACATGTTAAAAAAGATATAAGTTTATTTGAAATCATGAATACCATGTCTTAAGTAAATATGATTCTCTCATGGATCATGAACATTGATTATTTTATTATTCTTGAAATATGAAAAACCAATCAATAGGTGACGATACATGATAATGAACTATGATATGTAGGATGTTGATTTAAATTGTTATGATCATGATATCACAACCTTATACTCATGTTGTGTTTATGTTATTATTGATTTGTCCCTCGGTGGCACTTGCAATTTATGGAAGATCACTCTTTATTATGGTTACTCTCACGAAGTGTCCCCTACAGACTGTGTCATGACATACCCAAGCCTACCTCCCAAAGTCTAGGGGTCGGAAACTAGCACCAATGGTGTTGACCTATAAGTGGGAGGCATTTTCCTGAGTACCAGTATGCACACACACCCAACCATGACCCAAATATAGAAAAGCAAACTTGCATGTAACTATATAACTATAGTGAAAACGTAAAAGCTATAGGTCAAAATGTCCAGAAAAAAACCCCAAAAAAGATGTACTAAAAATAAAAAATTATAAGAAAACTCTGGATGATGTCGACAGAAATCCCCAGATAATGTGTAAGTGGAGAGTGGCCACTAGAATCCGTAAAAATACACCATTACTGCCTAGTCTCACTGGGCTCCACCAGGTCCAGGGCCACCATGTCCTCAGTCAAGGTGGCTCTCATCTGCACCAGACACAACACATACAGGCATAGCCCATATAGGGGCGAGTAACAATATAGTCAGTAGGGACCCCAAAATAACAAGGAGATACCAAAAATCCAACCACAATGAAGAGCATGAAGCAAGAAAATCACACTAGGTGTAATATAGAGTATGGAATGTTGGACCATCAATCATATCATCGATCACCTTGGGATACCAGAGAAATCCTCCTCAATGAGTAGAGTGGGCTTGTTGGGTCACACAAAATTCACTTCAGACTGAACTTGTACTACGGTGGTACTCATCCCTGATGAGTACATTGGGTATGGTGGGTCACATAGAAACCGTTTCCCACCGTGGACATGACGTGTCACACCGAAGCCACTTCCTACCATGGTCATGTTGATTTAAATAGAGCTTCTTCCCACTTGTCTATTAAAGTTGATCCTCACAAGCCCTATTATTAGTAGTATTTAGGTCTCCCCCAAACTCGTGGTTTCTGAATTTAGTGTGCTTGATTCTTGGATAACCTCTCCTAAAGTCATTAATCGTTTTTCATCTTCATTAACACATAAAATATTTTTGTAAATGATACACTTGGTTTCTATAGTTCCAATTTTGCAACAGTCTCCTAAATTAGACACCCAGTATGAAAGATATTGGTGTTTTTCATAATGGGGCTGGTTGGGCTGGGGTCCGATTCGACCTGACTTGGCCCGTGGTCCACCGAATGAAACCAGGCTCACCGACATAACCAGGGCCCAGTTAGGACTGGGTCTGGCCCAGTATGTCATGTTGGGCCTTGATTCCGTCCCGACCCGATTGGGTGGGTTTGGCTTGCTAAGGCTGCTCGTACCCTGACTTGTCCGCCATATGTGAACCCACTCTTACATGTTGGAGATGGGGATGGTTGCCATGTATGCTCCCCCTACCCAGCCAGTCATCCACGAGGACAAATATTCTACCATTTGTTTACCACAAGATACTCCCTTCAACATAGTGTAGTACCGTTTCTGAGGTGTGTATATGTGGCCGAGTGGCTGCATGAACAGACCAGATATCACCAACCCGGAGGCTGGCCACTACTGCCACATCACTATGGCTCGATAAAGCTACAATGGTCCTTACCACATGCTATCATTGCATTCCATCACCAGCCTGCGACCACCACAGCGGGACACCACAGACCACAACCGGGGCCATATCCAGCACATATTCACCAGTAGGTTCATCTTTAGACCACATGGTCCACTCTGGTGGTCCGTTCATCGTTCTTATTAATCCATCATTTTCCAAGGAATTCCATATTCCATATGATGGCCTCGAATCATCCATTCCTCCACTTTTAAGATGTGGTCGTGATGCACAAATAAAACCCACATGGAGGGGGGATCTTTCATTATTCATGTCGGCCCACAACTTTCGTGTTAGAGTTTTAGAAAACATGGTATAAGGATTAGATGTTCTATTATAATAAAAAAACTAATCCCATTGAAAAACCCATAGATAATTAACCTCCTACAATAATGAGTTATCTGAGGGCCAACCTGTTTGTGGGTTGATCTTCATTCATCATTTAGAATAAATAATGGGGAATCATATAAAAAACAAACCTCTACGATAAAGGGGTTCTTTGTTGAAGATTTCCATCTAGGGGGTTCAAGTTCAATTCGATTCCGTCGGAATTCGTCACCCTTTAGAGTCTTTCTTTATGGTGTGTTGAAATCACTAGCAATTCACTAGGGTTCATAATTATTCATTGGTGATGATTTTCTCTATAGTTTCATCAGAATAATTCAACGTTTGATTCCACAATGGGTTATGTCATTAATTTATTAATGCATCACAACATTTCTATTCAGTTGTTTCATTAATGAAATAATGTGTATGTTTAACTTCCATCAATGTGTCTCATTAAATGGTCTCATCGCTGCCTAGTTGTCGCACTGTAGTGGTGGTGTGACATCGCTCAACGCTGAGAAAATAAATATAAAATTACTTTTTATGTGATTTATTTATTTTTTGAATTGTAGGAAAATAATATTTTCCAGTCAACCCTCAGCAGTCAATGTTAAGTCCATTCTAGTTGAATCCTACCATTACAAGTTCAATGCTGCCCTCCAATTTTTGATTTTTTCCTTGATTTAAAATTTATTAAAACCCACTCTCATGTTTAGTTATATGAACTAAAAAAGATCAAATTTCGATTTCATGCTCACTAAGCCCTGGAATCATGTTCTGTATGTATGTCCTTCTCAAAATAATTCCATAAAATTTGTAAAAAATTTAGAAAGAAATTTTGGGATATTACATTACTGCCCCATTTTGGGGTTCACATCCTCGTAATCCAAAAAAGTCTAAATAAGAAAATGGGGGTACTGAGAATGAATATGATCCTACAACTCCCATGTTATCTCCTAGATATTCTATGGGTGCCACTAAACGTGAACCAGAGGAATTGACTAACCATGACGAACTCGCTCTCATCGATCCTCTTCCTCTATTGGGAACTCTGCAAACGTTGTCCCACCATTAATATATAGATAACCCAAGTCAATTAATTGTGATGGTTCATGCACGTACCTCCTCATATGAGACACAAGGAAAACATTGTGAAGATGTTGCATCTATTGGGGGAGATAATAGAGGTACGACCCCTCACTAACTTTTCTCAGAATCTTTAATGGTCTGATGAACGTTCGAGAAAACTTGTCATCCCGGCCAAATCCCTAAAATTCAAACCAGGGTGAGACTCTAAGGAAACCATGGTCTCCCTCCTCAGATTCCAATTTCATTTAACTCCTATCCTCATTCAATTGTTTCCATCTTTATGCAGTCCTCATCTTCTCTTGGATAATATGAACCTTCCCTGTGATAAACATGTACCATCTCTAGAACCATTAGTGCATACTCCCCTAGGTCTGTTCAAAATAGTGGTGATCTTCATGGAGAACCTTACAAGGCCTCAAATGGTTCCATTACAATAGTGTAGTGAATGATGTTTTTGTATGCAAACTCCAGTAGTTGTAGTTGGTCCTCCCAACTGCGACCAAAATTAAGGACGTAATAACGAATCACGTCCTTTAATGTCTATATGGTCCACTCCATCTGACCATCTGTCTAAGGGTGAAAGGAAGTGATCAAGCAGTGTAGAGTCCCAAATGACCCCAAAAATCCCATACCCAACCAATATGTATAGCATGAATCATTATTTGAGACAATTGTCGAAGGGGCCCTATGTTGCTACATAATCTCCTCGACGAAGAGGCTTCCCAAGCCCTCTACCGATCCCTACTCCCAGTTGGGTAAGAAGTGAGAAAACATGGTGAGTTAGTCAACGATTTATCCTATATAATCATGGCCCCCATATGTGCATGATAAACCATCATGGTGTCCATCGAGATACCTTCCCATTTCAACACCAGTACCTTGAGTGGCAGGGCCATGCTAGCTTGAACATGATGCTTAGCCATCACTTGCTTAAAATTGAGGCATCATGAAATGAACATTGCCACTAATTTATTTATCCCTAACCACTGGTACTGACGTCAAAGGTCCAGGTACCTGTATTCCACACCAGGATGGACTGCGAAAGGGGATGTATGGAACTCTCTCAATACCTGCTCCCACAACGTCAATAGTACTATGGTGTTTAATCTAAAAAGGATGACGTGTTCCCCACCTATCAAAAATCCATAAAGAAAATGTATGGAGGATAACTAAGTACATCGGGTCTCGAAGTCAATATCCACAAGATGTGCCTCCCAAACTCACTCTATGAGTAGTGTAGTGATAGTCATCGACTGAAGGTAAGCATCCCCATCATCATCTAGAAATGAAATCTACATCACGACAAGATTCATCATCGCCTCACACTGCATCTACAGACCAAACCTCATGGTAAAAATGTATGCCACCATGTTCTCTTTACTAGATGTATATACTATTTCTATGTCATAGTCTTGGAGAAACTGTATACATTTCAACTATCTCATGTTTAGGTCCTTTTGTGATAAGATAAACCTGAGACTATTTCGGTCTGAGTAGACAATGAACCATTCACCGATGTAGTAGTGTCGCAACATCTTTAAAGAAAATACTAGTACTACTAACTCCAGGTCATGGTATATATAGTTATGTTCATGTCACCTCAACTTTTATGATAAATATGCGATTATTGCTCACTTTTGAATCAGGACACAACCCAGTCTGGTCACTGATATGTCTCAAAATACTACATACACAATGCCTTATTCTGATCATCATATGATAGGGTGACATGTTAGTATCAACCTTAGCTCATAGAAAATATTCTGAAACATCCCCATCCACATGAAGGGTTTTCCCTTCATTTTCATTGCCGATATGGGTGTTTCTACTTTAGAAAATTTTTTCTCAACCCACTGGTAGTATATAGCCAACCCTAAGAAACTCCACACCTCAGTCACGCTTCTACAGGGCTCCCAAGTATGCAAAAACTCAATCTTCACTATATCCACATAAAATACAGCCTTTGAGATGATATTTCCCAGAAATTAGACCTTTGAATAAATAACTAGCACATCAAGAGATAATTGTAAATCTATTGCACTCATAGTGTATCCATGAAAATCTATAAGTGTGTAGAATGATCCTCCTCTGATGCTAAGTACACAATGTTTTCATCAACTAAGGCCACCACGAGATGATCGAGATAAGGTTGTATGATATTGTTCATGGTTCACATAAACACTAATATGCCATTGGTCATGCCGAATGCTACAACCAAAAACTGATAGTTGGCATATGGACCTCTAAAGTATTTATTCGGTACCACCTCATCCTATATATAAGGCCAATGATATCCTATTTTATGGTCTATATTTGAGAACCATATATCTACCTTTATCTGATTGAAGTGGTAATAAAGTATCAGTAGTTTATGTTAATCTTCGCGGTCACTTGGTTTTGGCTCAATAATTCCACGCAAAGATTCAAGCTCATGTATGCCTTCTTGTAAAACCACATTGGGGTTTCCCCTGGTAAAATGATGGGATTAAAGTATCCCTTCTCATCTAATTCCTCTAACTATACCCTCAATTTATGAAGCTTCGGGTGATCCATTCGATATGTCAGGGATGATATTCGAACCATCCCAGGGTATAGGTTTATGATGATGTCTGCCTTCCTATGATGTGGTAGTACAGAAAAATCGTCTATAAAGACATCCTCATACTCATCCACCACTATAGTAAATATGGGAATCCTCTCATACACTACATTGAGGGTGAGGCTGGACAATTGGTGAGTGAGATTCTACCCCATCCTCTGAGAAAGTATATATTTTCAAGAAAATGATCACTTCTCAATGGTGATGGAAAACAGGGTCCAATAATTGCATACACACCACACATTGTGCCTAATACAGTCGATCAGAGCATGGACTGTAGATATGACTTCCATAACCAAGATTACGCTATATGGTCTTGACACTACCATAATGAGATCCCAGGAGACGATCTTTCCTCCTAGAGTGTGCTCACACTGCCTACCCCGGTGTGTAATCATAAAATACCTTCCCGTTGGAGTCATTAATTATAAGGATCGAGGCAATAGATCCACTGAAATCTATGACCCCCGAATGAGGACCAAGGAAAGAAAAGAGTGATTGTAGCCTTTGTATATAAGAACAATATCTATGGTTGATAAGGCATATATCATACCTCTAATCATCTATGGAGCACCATGGTCATAATCCTCCAACACTTGAAGTTCTCCTCGTCATTGTTTGTCAGTTCCCTGAGCCCTTGGTGGACAACATGGGGTGGTGGTAGCACCTCAAACCTTTGTCCACCTCATACCAGTAATCCTGCTCCCTACCATTTCTGCCACATTGTGGACCTCCTTGGTTGACCCTCTTCCAATGTCATGGTGTCCCCCAACTATAATTTGATCATATATGTGGTGGTTCAAGCATTCAAGATCCCTTATTACTTTCCCACCCTTGGTGAAGCACAACCTGGTTCCCAGCTGAATCTCTCTACATTGAGAGCCTCTCACAACCAACTGATGTCTTGGGGGCATCCTCTAAAATATATGATCAGCATGGGTCCCCAGGTCTGCTGGCTGATGCTCACTACTGATGATTCAGACATATAATGTATACTAGTGGCTCTGACTATCGGTGTCGGCTCTTTTGTGGAGCTCCTCATATGGAGGCTCTCTCAAACACCCCATACTGAGTGGGGATTTTGAGAGACCCATGGATTCCATAATATTTTTACTGAGTCCCTTCTCAAATGTCTAGGAACTGAAGAAATGGTCTTGCACCATGTATGTGGTATACCATGAGAGGTCTGTAAACATTAAAGAGTACTTAGCCACCATCGTACTACATTTTTGTAGGTGAAGCAACTTCTGTATGAGCACTAAGTTCAAGGTCGTGGGTAAGAAATCTGCCTGAAAAATCCGTTAAATGACATATCAAGAGAGGGTCACCACATCATGAGTTTGAATTTTATAGCTCCAACATCTCCCAGATGATACCTGAAGAATGCTCACAGCTAAGATCACTATCTGATCAAGTGGTGTCCCCGCTATAATGAAGACCAACATCACTACCAGCAGCCAGTCCTTAGTGGTCTGAGAATCTATCTCTCCCCAGGACCTGGGAGTTCTCTATCTATGGAACTCATGCAATGTGATAAGCCTAAGTGAATCATATACTAATAATTCCAGTAATAACTGCTGATCAACGAGTGGCGGCAATGATGGTGCACCACCCGGTGAGGCCATCTCTAGCACTGGTCCCTGAACTAAGGCCTCATCGCATGGTGGGATGTCCTCACGATCATCTATCATAATCTCATCTTTCCATCTACAAGGAGGCATCCTGATATGGATCAAGATGTATGATGATTAATATAATATAATTAGTGAGATGATGAATTTTCAAGAATAACATAAGGAAACACTCATTTCAGATATGATGCATGAAACCAGTTTTTTATGTATAGATTCAAAAAGAAAAATTCAAGGTTATGGTGTATGGATACATTAACCACTGCACTGAAACTGGACTCCCCATATCTTAATGTCAAACTCAAAACATTTAACATTTTTCCCCATAACAAAACAATAGACTCTTATTCTTTAATATATAGCTGACCTCCTATGTAACAACTTTATCATGACCCGTCCCCCAAGGCCCGTGTCGTGACATACCAAATGCCATCATTCCAAAGTCCAGGGGTTGGTGACTAGAAATAAAGGCATCAACCTACATGTAGGAGGCATTTTCTTGAGTACCTCTACACATGCACACCCAACCACATAACAAATATGGAAATGTAAACATTCATGCCACTACACCAAAACTTGGTAAAAGTAAAATCATATGTTAAATGGGACAAAATACAAATCCAAAAAAAAGATGCATTAAAAAGAGGAATGTAAATGGAAGATATGGAATCCTTATGATGAACACCCCACTAAATGGGTATGTGAAGAGTAGCCACTATAAGTCATAGTAGTATAATGTTCCTGCCCGATGTCACTAGGAACCACTATGTTGTGGGCTATCAAGTCACCAGTCAATGCGACAGTCGTCTACACCAGTCACAACTCATATCGGAAAATCCTGTGAAGGGGTGAGTAACATTATACTCGGTATGGACCACAAAATAATAAGGAAATACCACAAATAAATCCACAAAGAAAACCAGGAAGCAAGATAGGTCTAACTAGGTATAATCTAGAGTATGGAATGTTGTATGATCAATGAAATCGGCAAACACCTTGGGATGCTGGAGAACTCCTCCTCAACGATTATAGCTGGACTTACAGGTCACACAAGATCCACGTCCCACTAACCTTTGATTCCTTTGGTACTAATCCATGAGGAGTACCATGGGTCTGCTGGGTCACATAGAAGACACTCCCCACAACGAGCATGCTGGGACACACAAAATCCACTTCCCCCCATGGACATACTGAAGTACTCCTACTGTCAAGTACCATGGGTATTCCAGATCACAAAGAAAATCTCTCCACTGTGAGCCTTCAGGGTTAGAAAAAGATACATCCCACTAGGCTATCATAGCTGATCCACTCACGGTTACTTGTCTGCAGTCTTTAGGTCTCATCAAACTGTAAGGTTTCCAAATGTTGTGCACTTGATTCCAAATGAACATATCCTTATGGTAATCATCGAATTTCAACTTCTATGATATCCCCCATAGAGTGTTCCGAAATTCCCCCTCGTCATGAGGTTTCCAAAACCCAAAATGAGTTGTAAATCAGATTTCCAGTTTGAAAGATATGGTCGTTTTTCCAAAAAAGCGGCTGGCTATAATCGGGCCTAGTCCGAACCGACATGTGTCCACCAACCCAACCCATGCCTGGCCTGACCAAGGTCTGGGCCAAAAGGGCGTCACATTCCCTACCTAGTCGTTCATAGGTGGTTCGGTTCTTACCCATCCAAGACGCTGGTGGATGTCGCCTCCGCTCCTCGTGGCCTACTAGTCGTCTCTAGGGATAGATCCTCTACTATGGTGGGTTGAACATGGTTTGACACATGGGATGCGATATCGCGATGTATTTTTGGTGCATCGACATGGAGGGGTTGCTGCACCCATATGCTTCCAGCCACAAAAACAATGTTCGGTGGCTTCTACCACCCCACTGGAGCCCGGGACACCAGCGACACTCCCTCCTGCACAACGCCACCAACCTACTTCCATTGGAGCTTTCTTCCACAGAGCACATGGTCTGCTCTGTGGGTCCGTTGATCACTCTGCATGAACTTACAGCCTCTGGGGGATTCCATATTCCCTTATATGGCCTCGATTCCTCCATTAATGCACTTCAAAGATGTAGTAACGAAGACTGAAAAAAATAGTCAAGGTAATGGGGCTCATGCATTATTCATTTTGGCTAATTAATTTTGCGTTATATGTATAGAAAACATCAGATAATTTTTTAATGTTATGTCAAAATTAAAAAAATAAAACCAGCCTAAAACCCCAAAAGAAGTACCCTCCCACAAGAACAAGTGATCAATAGTCCATCATGTCTGTGGGTTATTCTATGTTCATTGTTTAGAATAAATAACATGGAAACCTAAAACAAATCAAACCCATACTTCAGAGGTGTTCTTCATAGAATTGGTCTGTCCTCATGGGTTATTGTTCTTTTTGACAACTTTGGTGTTCGTCGCCCTCATGTGCTGTTCTTTGAGGTGTGATGATGATTCTAGAGATTCTTCGGCATTCATCATTTTTTATTGGAGATGAGTTTCATCATAAGTTAATCAGAGAAATTACACATTTTATTCCCAAATTTTTTATCTAATTAATTGAAAAATGTGTCACATCTTTCCTATTATGATGTTTTATTAATGAAATAGTGTGTTTATTTTTAAATATTTATGGAGTGTCATTAATGGGGCTTGTCCCTGCATCATCTATACATTATAGTGCTATAGTGCCCCTTCTCAACAGTGTGAATATAAAAATAAAATAACTATTTATGTTATTTTATTATTTTTTGAAAATTATGAAAACTATATTTTCTGTTTAACCCACTCCAATCAAATTTATGTCAATTATAGGCAATCCTTGTCATTTTAGTTCATTGGTTCCCTTGTATTTTTGATCCAAGTAATGATTAAAAAGTAAGAAAAACTTCTCACACATTTTCATAAATAAACTATGAAATGTTCAATATTCTATTCTGGCCTCACTAGGCCTCATAATTAGGTACTTTCAGAGCATTTGGTCTCGAAATAATCCCAAGAAATGATACATGTCTCTGCATTATGGTACACCAAACATAATTAGGTACTTTCAGAGCACTAGAAATATACATTTTTTTAGTGGATTGAAATTTTATGTATTGAATATTCATCTTCATGGATCTAATAACAATGTAACAAAAGTAAGGGTCATTATATACATATATTAAGAAAATATTGAGATGAGGGTTAAAATTTTACATATAGAATGAATTAGAAGTAGACATTATATTTTAGAAAAAAATGTTAGAATATATTTTAGAATTAAAACGAAATTGAAATATATTTAAAAAATATAAAAAATTATGATACGATTCATTATAATTTAATGTGATGAATGTGGTTGGAAAATGAGTGGGTATAGAAAGATATTAAAATAAGATTCCTTCAACATTTTTAAGGAAGCCCATGTTAATGAAAAATTAAATTATAAGTCACTTATAAATAAAATTTTCAATATGATGTTCAGAGGAAATATTAAAACATCACATAAAAATAGAAATATTGAATAAAATTAATTATTAGAATAAATTAGTGATATGTCCATAAATGTGTAGTGGAAGATAAATGATATGAAAAAATAACACTTTAAAATAACCTTTCTGAAAATAACATTGTTATAATATTTATATAACAGAAGATAAAAATTATGTAAAGAGATATCTTAGGGAACAATAATATAATTTTTTATTTTGTTGAAGAAATGAAAAAAATTATAAAGAAGAATTTTGATATGTATGTGATAAATTCCCAACCAAAATAAATAAATTCTAGAAAATATACCTTAATTGTTATTATATCTTTTTTAAAAGAATATCATATAATTGAAGTCATGAAATACAAAATTTAATAATTTGAATAATTATATAATTAGAATTTTTTTTCAAAAGATAATTATATAAACCGTGAAAATGAAAATTTGATCATAATACAAAACTTGTCCACAAGAAGACAATTTGAGATTATGAAGTCCAACCGTTTACTCCAGAAATTATTGAATTCTCATTTAAATTCAATATGATAATTATAACGAAGATAATAAATTATTTTAAAACATTTTTTATATAAATCATCTTTTATATTATTCCATTATACGCATTATTTTCATAAAAATATGTTAGATATATATTACTTTCACCTATATATGTTGCACATATTATTTGTTATAGATACTCTTCATAACATCGATATCAGAACTCATTAATTGAAAAAAAATCATCATTATTTTATTTTAATGGATATTTTAATTTTTTAAAAATATTAATGAATTCAACTTTAATTTATGTACAAATCCATTGGTGTGATTTTCTGAAATGGTAATCATGACGACCAAGTTTCGGAATATTTTCTAAGGTATCCTAATTATATTATAATTATCATACATTCTTATGTTATCATAATATAGACATATAAATAAAATATATTTCTCTATAATATCATATTCATTGATCCAATTTAATTTTATAACAAACTATGTAATGTAGAGATGAAAAATGATACATGTCTCTGCATTATGGTACACCAAACATACATAGGGACAATACTCCCATTTTTCATATAATAAGTGAGAGGTTTTCAATGGTATATATTTATATTTTATGAAACAATTAATAGATATAATATTTATTCATTAAATAATATTTTATAATTATTAATATATGTATGATATTAATAAAAAAATCATTTCATTAGGGATGTGGTTGTATGAATGTAAACACGAATGACATTTACATTTTTAGAAGAGAGTTAGAAGGGTAGATAATGGAAATAACATTTCCATAATGAAATAAATAATATAATTTTATTACTGATGAAATAATATTATAAAGGGTAAAATAAATTTTTATTTGAAGGATAATGATGAATAAAATTTAATCATTGATTAGTTTTCACATTGAGAATTTGAAGCTTCTCTTTGAGGAAGTCTTGGAAATAGAGGAATTTGGGATTTTATATAACGAATCATATTTTTAAATGGTATGGTTAATTTTTTATTCAGAATAAAATTTATTTTTATAACATAAAAAATGTTACCTATTTCATATGGAAGGTCTCGATTTTGTCTGATGATTGTTCAGTGCCCAAAGCTATGTGTTATGGGGGAAAAGGGCAGAAACACGGTTCGACAAAATTGCCCACCACAGGCCACACGGTTTGGGAAAACCCCAATGGGGGTAATACATGGCTTCAAATATGGGATAAAATAGTCTCATCATAGTTAGATAAACCACACTCCACAATCATGATGGTCTACTATTCATTTGACATTGGTAGGAACATTATTGGCACACAATTTTGACAACAATGCAGCCAAACCATGCACAATCTAAACATTTAGTGAATAGGGATTTTAACCCCACTTTTCATTATGTAAAATTATTTATTTTTTTATCCTCCAATTTTTTTCCAGTGGAACACACACCAGCATGTCCTCACTTATCCATATTTTAGGATTTAATGTATCTTATCCATCAAGCCTCCATTTTCATCTATGTTTGTCATGTTCTCTCCATATTAGTATTCTCTCTAATACTTTAATTATACGTAGTGTGTCCTGATATCATCTATATAATTTTCATGCATGGTAATATTCTATATCTTTTTTAAATATCAATTCTTATATTTTGTACCATTTTAATTCACTATTAAACCTAATATCGGGTAAGGAGTTATCCAAGAGACTAAAGAAGACGGTCTATGGATGTTCTATCAATTTATCTATGTTTTTATGGTAAAATTCGTTGTTATATAAGTCATACATTCCCAAAAAAGTCTATAATTTTTTTTATTTTTAGATTAATTGAACCATGTTATAAAATTATTGTATATATTTTCATTAAATCCATCAATATAATATTTAATTCATTCCTTATTTTGGTTAAAAAATCCATGATATTTCATACTCAATGAGTATGATACATTATTTTCCTTCCATGGGTGACACTTTAAAATTATATCATAATCCATGAGTATATTGGGTTGTCACATTTACCTTATATCAAAATATTTCTATGAAATGATATATTTCAAAATATTATGATATATGTATATCAAACATGTTTTCGTAACCATATAATGTCTTCATATTTTTAATTGAACTATTGTTAGTCCCAACTCAAGATTACTAGATGGATAGTTCAGTTCATAAACCTATGACTTATTTGATGAATATATAGTAACATTATCCTTATGTATATAGATAAAACCAATTCAATTCATTGATACATCATTATATATAAAAAATACATCCTTTCCTAATTCTATATTCAAAATTAAAGCAATGAACAGTCTCTTTTTCAATTATTCAAAGCATTCTTCACATTTATTTATCCATATGATCATTAATATACTATTTGTAACCATGGTTAAAAAATTATCCAATTAGGAATAATTTAAAAAAGGATAATGACATGCCAAATAAATGAAACAGTTTTCCCCATTTATGTTTGTTTGTGCAGATAATTCATTGAACACTATTGTCATCATAGACTCAACAATGATTCCCTCTGTGAAGACAATATTTTTAATAAAAAAATATTTATAAAAATAGAACTAATTTATTATAAATATTACATATATAACCCATTTACTTTTAGAGTCTCTAGAATAATTAGTATGTGATTATAATCTATGAACATTTTGGAAAATACCAAAATATCATCAATTAATACTGAAATAAAATTACCATACAATTCACCTAACTATTTTTTCATTAGATCATTAAAAGTAGAGGGTTCATTATCCATTTCAAATTTAATTACTATAAATTCTTTAAGTATTTACCTCATAAAAATGTTCATTTTAGAATATCACTCATCTATAATCCAAATTAATGATACATAGAATGATGTCCAGTCGTTGAAATAATATTGTACTCCATGGAGTTTATCAAACACGTCATTAATGAAGCACATATGATACTTTTTAATATCATGGATTTCCATATACTCAATATAAAACCACAAAAATCTATAATTATTCTAAAAAAATAGGTTCTCCCCAAGGTGAAACACAAGGTTGTATAAATCACCATTTAGAAAACTCATGTGGTGATTTATTCTATTCAAAAAATTCACAGTGTCCATTATATATGTATTAATTGATATATGTCATGAATCAAGTATAAAATAAATAAAAACTCAATTCCACATTACTGTGGATTTCTATGTGTTTCATCGTCATATATATCAACGTATTCCTATAAAATAAGTGAATTAAAGGGATATTTCCTAGGGTTTTGGTCCCAAATCATTTATTATTTAATCTTGTTCCCACGGATTCAACTAAACATCCTCTGATAAAAACAATTTTAACATTAAATCTAGTAACATAGAGTTGATTTATTTTTTATTACTATAGGTTAACTTCATTATAGATCGATCAATTTATTTTCTTAATGAAATAGATATAAACATGGTTCCCTTATTATTTTGGTAATAAAATATTTAATCTTTGTGAAAGTAAATATTCAACACACATATACTTATTAGAAGTTTCCTTCATCATATCATGGGGAATGGAAAATAATAGTGACCTAAAATTATCCAAAAGTGTAATATTCAGTAAAAAATATCATGAGTAAATAAGGAATAATGAATATGGAATGGTAGATAAGTGAAAACAAATTTTATTTGATCAATAACTTGAATGAAGAATGCATCCATGGATAATATCAATGAATTAATCCAAGCGGTAAAATTGATTGAATTATAAATTAATTAAATGAATTAAATTTTACATAATGAATATATATATCATTATACCATTACTACCATGACTTTTTTCTAAGACTATTTAATCAATTGGTAGACATAAATTTAAGTTGTATACAGTTTTGAGAATAGAAATATCAATGACACAAATAATATGGATATTTGTTATATCTGTTTTTTCACATGAAATGTCATCATAATAAAATGAATTATTCAATATAAGGATAATGGGGAAAAAATGTAATAAGAGATCAATTCATTGCAAATATGGGTTTTGGAAAAAAAATCTTGTATTTTGTAAAACAAAATAAAATGTAAGATAAATAATAAATAATCATTCATTAAAAAGATTTATTTTTTTAATCCATTTATAACATTTACAAAACTAAAAATATCACAATCTGATTATAGAGATTTGAATTTTCCTTATGTTTATACATGTTAAAAGGAAAAATTTCCGTTTTATTTTTTATTAAGATAGTTGAAAATTATAGTATAATAAAAAAATAAAATTATTATTTGAATCCTTATAAAAATATATAGATAACCAAAAATTTCCTTAATAATAATTTGATAAATAAAAATGACATTTCAAAAAAAATTGAAAAATATGTACAAGAAAGAAAAATAAATTCAATTGAAAATAGAAATAAGATCTTATTATCTTGTAAACATTTATTTTCAATATTATACATAAATTAAGGGTTTAATATGGATGAAAATATGTAATCAATTTAAATATTTATAAAATATGAAAATAGAGAGATTTTATGATGGATAGACTACAATATTCCTTTAGAAAAAACTTTAAGAAATCCTAGGGAAATGAGAGAGTAAAATCAATTCTTACAACATAGGTAACTCTAATGTTGTAAAACCATGAAAGAATAAACTAGAATTTAATTTATATACCTCATAAATAAATGGATATTAATTTTAAACACATCATAAGGGAAATATATAAACTATAAAAAAAATAGAAGAGGTGTATATTTCCAAATATGTATCAATGATGTGAAAATTATAACAAAATCATTTTTCTCATGCTTCCCCAAAATTAAAAAACATTTTGTTTCAAGTATAATGTGTTTAAAAATGTTAGTACATTATAAGATAACTATATTTATATTAATAATATCATATACGATCCTATCGTGACATATTATAACCCTTTTATTTACATTATTTTATTATAATCATTGTTTTGGGAACTAACTAGTTCATTATCTCAAACATGTTTCCTGACAAAAGATTTTTTTCATGCACATTAGAAATTTTTTCATATTATAATGAATAATATTATGTTTTTATGTATATTATTTATTCATTATAATAATTTCATGAATCATTATTTAATGTTGTACATGGAAAGTGATTTTCATCACTTCAGTGATATGGTAATTAAAATGTGTGGTAAAGAAACAATATAATTTCCTTATTATGTGAAAGGTTAAATAGGTGGATGATATGTGAAATTTATAAAATAAATATTATTACATATTCATCATATATTAATTTAATTTATGTATCATGACAGTAAATGTTGTGTGGTGATGGAAAATAAATTACATCTCTTAGAGAGGTAGTGGTCCTCCTTATATAAGAGCGATGGTTTGTATCGTATTCAATGGAGAATGAGATTAATAAATACTATAAGAGAAAATTAATAACATGTTATTTTATATGGAAATATATTTTATAATAATTTAATTTTTAGGACACAATTGAAGGTAGTAAAATAGTTAGTATAAAAGAATGATCTTAGCTAAGATGATTACTATATCTTATTGAAACCTCCATTGAGAAAATTCTTAGGGACCCATGGGTGTATCTTTTCTAAAGAAAAACAAATCTAGAATAGGGAAAAATATGAAAAGGAATGATTTTTTCTATGGGATTTCATGATAAATGGTTTACGATGTTTAGAATGGTGATATGAAATCTTTTCACATTATAATTGAAAGAGTGACACACGTGTACTTTTCCAAATATTTTAAAAATTATTACGTCACTATTTTGGAAAAATGGTTCCAAAACCACCCATATTTGAATTTTATATGTTTTATTTAAATACATATCCATTCAATTATGTTAAACCTAGTGTTTAGTTAATTTTAACACATTAGTTTTAGATTAACCTCCATAGTAAACATGTTTTGACCTAAACTCTAGAAAACAATATTTACTGTTTATACTATTTGTTATGGAAAATATTAAATTATCATAATTAACTATCAATTATTATTCAGATTAAAAATATGGAATCAATTTTTTAAAACACTAATATGATATTTTTTTAAATTTAATATAAAATTAAACCCCCAAATTGAGAGGAAAAATAGTATTTCAAGAAATATATTTTTCAAGCATAAGGGTTTCATACATAAAATATATTAGTGTATTTAATAATTATATGGACTCAAATTTAAATATTTATATATATACTCTTTAAAATTAATTTTAAAAAATTGAATTATTTTTATTATTTTTATTATTTTAAATGTAAATATATTATACCATCAAAAACAGATTTCTAAATAATCTGTAATTTTAAAAAGTAATGATCATATCATAATTTTAATCAAATTGATAAAAGAAGAATTTTTTATCCAACAAATTATATTGTATTATATTATATTATATTTTAATATTTTCAAATAGAATATTTTTATTTTTCATAAAATAATATTTCTATAGGAAAATGTACAAATATCACTATAGGATACTTTTGACATAGAAAGTTAAAAGTCGATATTCATTCTATCAAATTTTAAATTTAGTTACATTAAATAATAATATTATCAATAAATTCATATTTTATTAAAAAATAATATTCACATACTATTACTTTAGTTATGGTGATACACGTCAACTAGGACCCTCGATGTAGGTTTCAATCCAGAGAGTAATGTTTTTAATTATAGACATACATTGATCACATATTGTGGGTACTTTATTAACATCACTTTTAATAGGTCAAACACCTCACAATAATATTCATAATCTAATAATGAAGAATTATAAATATCACTAGCTAATTTATATGATATTTTTGAAGGAAAAAATTATCAAAACTTTTAGTAGCATGTTCATCCCAAGTTGTAACGGATAGTGATTTTTGAATGTTCAACCGGTCTATGGAATATTTTCAAAAAAAAATGGAAAACATTGTGTTAGAATATTATCGTAGTTAACCAAATGAAATTTTAATATAATACAGACTTCAATGAAATTCGGGAGGTATCCATGTGTGTATTATAACAATATTCCACTGAATCGACCCATATTTTTAATCATTTGAATAATGATGTGATTAATTTAACTGCATTTATCTTGGATAAGTGGAATAAAAATTCTAGGTGAAAAACAATAAATTATTGGAAAAAAATTATAATAGTGTGCTATAAAAGTAAAATATATGTTGAATTATATTTTTGTTTATAAACAGGTCATCAGAGGAATTTTTAGGGGAATTATAACACCCCAATATTTAATTCCCTAATATTTTATGAATTAATTGCATAATAAATTTAATTTCATTTATAGTTAGCATTACACAGAATAATGATTTTTAATGAACTCTCCTTTATTTTTATAATTATATTTTAAAAAAGTATAATAGTAAACAAACCATTAAAATTAGTGGTATGAATATAAATTTGTTTTTTAATTAATTAATTATAATTATTTCAGATTAATAAAATATTTTTTCAAATATGAACCAAATATTTATTAAAATATTTCTATTAATCAAAAAATTATTTTTCTCCAAAAAATGATTCATGTTTTTCATTTTGGAGAAATGAGAAAATAATTTTTCAACAATTCAAAAAAATATAAAACAAAAATATGATAGAAAATAATCTTTTAAATTTTCTCATTTGGTGAATCATTAGGATTTCTCTAAAAATATTATTTTTCGATGAATAAATAAAAATATTTTTTTTATTGAATATTTCTTTTTTCCATTAAAAAATTTATAAGGCTATTTTTTGAATAATTTTAAAAGTAAAATTGTTTCAATTATATATCAATAAATCAAATTTAGGTCATTATAATCAATTTCAAAATGAATATAAAAATTTATATATATATAATATTTTAATCAGTTGGATGATTTCTTTATGTAATCCAGCTCTTTAATCATGCATTCAGGTTTAATTTTTTATTTAAAATTTTAATTTATGTGATATGAATTTAGAAAATTTTATTATTTATTTGGAATCATAAAAATTAATATTATATAGTAAATTAAATTTTGTTTTTAACCATAGTGAATAACGATTACTTTAAAAATTAATTAATGTTGTTATTGTAAAAATGGGTTTCCCTGTGATTAATCTATAATGATAATGGAATGTTTTCCAATTAATAAATTTAAAAATTATATTTTTTGGTCTTATGTAGTCATTAAACTGCCAAAAATATAATCTCTGTTCATATGGATGCATTCAAATGGGTATGGAATTTTCCATTGTTGATTCATTTGGGGAATTTCAATGTGATTTCGAATAAGGTTCCCATTCCCCACTTAGAAACTCCATCAATCTTCCTTCACTCATCCAAAACAATAAATTAATAAATTTCATTAAATGTGTACCAAAATACATTCCTATCATCCTTATAGATATTATAAAGGTGTTGGTTATTCCAAAATAAAAACAAATTGTGTTCTTAAGAAGGGATCCAAATGGGGTTCTTTTAAGAGAATGGAACTGCCTTCTATGTTTTTTATTTCTTCTTTTATTACTTCAATAACATATAAAAAAATTCAATTTGATATAAAAAGTGTTTCCTATATAAATTTATGTTATTATTATAATTTAATATCCTATATCTATATTCACTTTCTAAAAAATGTGAAAAGAAAAAATCGATTATGTCAATAAAAGACCACAGCCTCACAAATCGACGTAGTTCACTATCCATCACGATTATTAAAGGATGGATTTAGTGAATTATTTATAATAATTATATGATATTTATTATGATTATGTGATTTTTAATTATTATATCATATATACATTCTTAGTTTCTATTCTTTGAGGGATATTATAAATTTGGTTATATGTATGTTAGACACCCTTTTTGCAAAGAGATGTGATTCATTTTCACTTATGCATTACATGAAATATAGTAAGTTTAAACTAAATATTTATATGTTACAATTATGACATCATAATAATTAATTAGTTAGTAAATATTGCTTTTATTTATTTTATTCTATTCATAGAGAAGATGAAATTAATGTTCAAGAATATATATGACATACTATCTCCATTAATTGTGTATTTCATTTTTTATCTCCAACGTATGTTGATTTATTTAATACAAATAAACTGATTATATGTGATATTTATATATTGTTTATAATTTTGGATATTTTTCAAAAAGTTCAAATTAAAAGGATCGAATTTAAAAATCCGAATGTATATGAATAACAAAGTATTTATTACAAAAATTGTGATTTTAAAATTGAATTGTTAACAAATGGGAAGAAAAAGGTCATAAGTATACCATATATTGTAATATATATATATATATATGTGTGGGGTTACGTAATATATGTATAATAAACCTATTTTTATTGTATTAGAGATTCTATTGCCTATTAAGGTACTCAATATTTAAGGAAATATATTATTGTCTCACTTTTATATCATTTAAACACATACCATCATCACGACATATTTTTTTTAACTAGGGAATATAAATACCATTCATGTATTTATGATTATTATCATGAAAATTATTTTCATTTATATACCCATTTGTGTTTTCATTATTAGGATTTAAAACATAAAATTTATCAAAGTGGTAAGAGACTATTTTCTCAATTTTTCTACTTTTGGACATCCGTTAAGTTATATGAAATACTTCTTTTATTAGGTGTATATAATTACACATAGACATCTTATATCCTTAATAAAACTATTTTCATGATATTTAAAATTTTATTTTGATGTTATAATTTTATGTTATTTATGAAACCAATGATATCAATGTGGTAATGAATTTATGTGAAAATTTTATCATTTTTTAGGATTATTTCATCATACATTTGTAAGTAGAAAATAATCTGATATATGTCTCAATAAACTCAGGAATTTTCATATGAATTTATAATTAATGAAATTTAAAATAATAGTAATTTTTTTTACTCTATTTGGAACATAAAATTATCAGGAAATTGTTTATAAGATAATAATACAAAAAATCTCACTTCCATCAAAGAACATTTTCCTTCCATATCCATGATTTCACAAAAAGTATTCAAAATTATTTTTAACATTCCCCAAAAAATTTATTAAATTTATTTTCACATAAATTTATTTTTAGAAAAATGTTTAAATGGAATATTCTTGGTGATTTCTAAATAAGTCTCATTTACATTTTACTAAAATTGTGTAGAGAAACATTGTTTTAAAATGTACGTCATGAAGAAAATTTCACACCTTCATGATTACTCACTATTTTAATAATTCATTTATAATTTTCATTGACTATATTCATTGAAAAGGGTTTTCAAAATATATTAAGAACTTTTTTTTAAATTAGTATTTTCAATGTGATTTAGTTATATTCAAAGATGTAAATTCCTAGTATATTTTATGAATTTATTGTTCTAAAAATTGAATGTATATGAATTTTTATGATCCCAAAGAAATGCTTCAAGTGATATTTCAAAATATGTTTGTTTATATTAATATATCCTTTAATTATATATAGGTTTTAATAGTTTTATGTTCAAAAGATAATATATTAAGTATTTTTCTAGATTTTTTACATATTTGATAACAAAATGTTTATGATACCCATTTGTTTTACCTGTGTTATGATATGCTAAATTATTTATGAAACCAATTTCTTCTAATGAGTTCTAATGTGATGAATTTTTTATTAAATCAATTTATTTTTATGTTTTTTAATATAATGAATGTTTTTTGGGAGACATTTCATTTTAGAGGTTCTGATATGGTGGATTTTTATGATATTATGTCACACATATATAAATTTATTATATAATTGATTGAGAAGGTACATGGTTGATAAGACCAAGCCTGATAGTTTTTGAATTTCATGGTGGATATCATTGAATTAGTTTTCATAATTGTATTCCACATATCAATTTATTATTAAAAATGTTATTCTATCATGGATTATATACATTTTTACATCTACAATTCATGTCTTATATGTAACAACCTAAGAAAACCATGTTTTGATTTTTGTCATGTTTGTTTTACAATGTCACCTGTTAAGCAAATCAACAAGCATCTAATAAGTTAATAATATTATTATTCATCAAATGAATGAAAAACACCCTTTTATTCAAATAAGTAACATCTTGGATACAACGTCCACTGACCGAACAAAAAGATAATCTAACTAAGGATCCCAACTAAGAACCTGATTACAATAATGGGGAGACCTCTTAAAACTACTAAGAGCCTGAGAATGCGGTAGGAGTTTCGAGCGTCCATCATAAGGAACATGAGGATGGCTGAAGCCACCGTGACCGTGCTCAGCACCAAGGGTATCACACGAACCATGTTTCCTTTTCTCCTTCAGTCGCCTGGGGTAAGGGACACCCCGAGACCAGGCTCCTTATAAGTACACCAAACAGAACGTTGAACCCAAACGGCTACAATTATGACCGTTGGCATCCCCAAGAATCTTTTAAACATTAATTTTTTGTTGTAGATAAGTTTGGTTTACCCGAAATGTTCAAAAAAGGTGGGAATTAATTATGTAATTTTCATTAAAATGACATCAATGTTAATTTAGTTAATTTATCTATTGTTTTCCAAAATGAGAATTTTATTTTATGTTTGAAAACGACAAAAATTAATATGGTTGTTTTTTTTCCTTTATACATATTAATTTGAACAATTAATCTTTTATTTTCTAATTATATTAAACCTGATGGATTTTTACTTTATGAGTTATATATATATTGCATGAAACCTTAAATTAGAAATAGTATTTCCTTTATAATTTGACCTTTATTAACCATTTTGGAAACTACGTCAAATTATGGTTTCTTCTACTCATGTGTTTAGTGGTGATGATAATTATATCAACAAACTTTTATTAAATGAAGTTACAATTAATAATAAACTTCAATTAAGAAAATTACGGTAATTAACTAATAAAGGAAACAAATATATATATATATATACATATATTTTTCTTGTTAGCATAATTATATTAAGTTACCATACTTTATAAAATTATGTTTTCCTCAACAAAAAATGAAAACTTATTATTTTGATGATTTGGGTTAAATAGCCTTTTTGTTTTAATAACTTTTAGATATTAACATGTAAATTTAAATTTAGATAAGTAGCAATAAATAAAGGATAAGTTAAATTAAAGTATATGTTTTGATAAATGAAATAGAGGAAAATGAAAATATAATTTATGTTTTAAATAAGGGTTTAATAGTTTAATACATAGGTGTATTAATAACCCTTGACTTAGGATAATAATAGTTTAGTGATAAGGTTATATTAATAATAACAATGATTTTATAATAGGTTTAATAAATTAATAAAAAAACAGTTTTTATATGGTGAAAACTTTGAAAATATTTATATATATATATATATATATGTATTATGTTAAAACGTTAAAAGCAAAGACGTTTTTTAACACCGCGGAAATCTGAACCGTCCGATCCAGCCGCTTCTAATCCTAGTCGTCTGTTTTTTTTCTCGCGTCTCTCTCTATCCCACGGTTCTTTCTTCTCTCCCATGCCGCTGTTTTCTTTCTTCTTCCTCACGCCCGCAATACCAGTGTAGGCAGCGCCGTCTCCTTCTTTGGCCGACGAGTGGACCTGTTTTCTCTCATATTTTCCACGAGTTTGGCACCGTCTATTAAATACCCAGCCTCAGTTCCATCGACACCTCTCCACGCTTGTTTTTTTCTTCTTTCTTTTTAAACAGGGAGTTGCACCGAAGCAGGGGCTCTTCCTTCGGGTTTCTCTCCAAGCACCACCTTCTCAAACCTTCAACACCTCGTCGCCGCCTCTTGCATTCCTCCTCCCTAAGTAGTAAGGGTTGAACTCTGTTTTTTTTATGTTTTGTTTTGAACTTCTCTTTTCTTTTATATAATTATATACGGGTTATATATATACGTGTATAACTCCTGTGTATACACCATCGGTTCCCCTTGCCCCGTTGTTGCATCGTTCTCCTTCTCCTCTCCCAGCAGAGGTAAGGGTTAATCTTGTTTTGTGTTTGATTAAACTATATATATATATATACTTATATATTTATATGCGAAACAAACCATTTCGTTTTTTTTATGATTTTCAATTGATGATAATTTGTTTATGAAATGATGTTCTTAATGTATGAAATACATGTAAGGGGATTATTTTCTTTACATAAATCTCAATATGCAAACCCTTTTATCAACTATTGTGTTTCACGGATATATATATACACCGGTTTATATGTCTATATATATAACCATGTGTATATACGCACCATGTGTATACACATCTGAACGTCATGGAGAACCCCTCTACTACCTTTAGGTTCTGAAATATAATGGTGAGAGATCATGTCTAATTTGTGTGTTTTTGAAATTCGTTATACATATATATATGTTATATATATATTTATAACTATCTTTTTATGTATACATAAACATTGTTTTTTTACACACATGAAAGGCCATGGAATCGCTGTATGTTTTCCCCTTCCAGTGTAAAAGATCATTTCGGGTGAAGGGTGTTCCCTCGGGTTGTTCGTTAACGGACCGACAAGGAATCACGGTCTTATACTGCATGAGTATATATGTATATGTATATATATATATGATTATATATATACATATACATAAGACCTAGTAAACCCCTTATGCACAAATATATAAATATAATTATGATTAAAACAATTCTAGTCTAGAGCTTGTGAATCAGGTAATGTATGAATTGAGTTTTACATAATTAACTGAACCACTGAGACACATATACACTATACACGGCTTCATGTATTTATATATGGAAATAATTGTGGAATGATGGAAAATAATTTTTTATCTAAAATATAATGATAGATATCATAGTTTTGTAATTGTTTTGACTCTAATCCCTTCCTAGAATTCCGAATAGTTATGCCTCTTGTTTTATTTAATGATTTCAATTGCTAGTATGGTATGGCTCAAAAAGAAATGTCTTAAAAATAGCACTAAGACCGATAGTGGATCTTAATTAGAAATAATTAAATTTTACCTGGTGAACCATTATTTTAAGTGTTCAAGTTATTATCATTTCATGTGTAAGAGTTTTCTGTCTTCTAATTATGTTTAGGCTGAAGCCAGGTCTGGTTCTGCTTACTATTATGAGATGTTCTGCTTCAAATTATGAATATGTATGAAAATGGGGTTTTGACTGTGCATATATGAATGGAACCCAATGAATGAAAGACCATGTCAAGATATGTGAGGGATGTATAGGACTTAAATGTTTATGGACGGGTGCGCCCGAAATTATATAGCGCTCCAATGCATTGGGTAAAGCAAGAGTCTCATGAGACGTTATGTGCGACGGTCTTGGCGAATATCATTGGCTTGTGCTATCATGTGCGACGGTCTTGGCGGTTTTCCTTGGCTTGTGCTACTATGGCAAATGATATTGGCATTTGGCCTTGACCCATACTAAAGTTATGTTTTAAGGTCATGACGCCAGGTCTTGACAAAGTCCAGTATTATGCATTCCCTCTGCATGTAATGATAAATGATTAACTAGGGGATAGTTCAACTAACATGATAACCCCTAGTTGAAAACTCCCATGACTATGAGAGTGTAATTTTTATGTCAAGAATTTTTTTTCATGTGGTGAACTGCGAGATAAGTTGTATTGTTTCTCATGAACCATGTTATGAACGCTTTACCCTGTTTAGTCACAGTATTCTTTTTAGAGTTTGAGTATCTTTGTTTGATTTTTATGAATTGTTTATTCTTCTTATGTTGCGCTCTCTGATCTTGTTTACTTTGAAGTTTATTTCATGTACGTGCTTCTTTATGCAAGTGGTTTTCAAAGAATGATGGATTTCATGTTTTAATAAAAGATAATGTTTTGTTTTTAGAAATGTGTTTTGTTATCTTCAAAAGGACTTCTTTGAAAAATGATTTTCAAAAAAAAATGTTTTAAAGACCCCTTACTGGGCATATTGCTCACCCTACGTTTTTGTTTAAAATTTTTCAGCCATGGTATGTACTGATGATGTTTATCAGAGTAGCTGGTTTCCCAGAATCCTGAGCCTTGGGATCTTCTGTAGTCATGGGACATGATATATTATTTGTAAATGTTGTAATGAAATGTTAAGTATATCATGTCTCATGAGGCACCCTGGGTTTCGGGGTCGCTATAGTTGGTATCAGAGGATGGGTTCAGGCAACTCGGGAAAACCAGGTGATATAAATCTATTGCTATGACTAACTGAGTAAAAATGTTATAATTTTAAGATGGCTGATGAAAATGTAACTACCGACCTACTGTCTCAACCCACTGAGGCTCTAGAGAACATTGTATCTCTATTTAGCCGTGAGAACATTCAAAAATATGAAAAAATTCGCATGACGTGTAAGCACCTGTACGATGTTTCAAACTCATCTAGGGTGCTTAGTCTCCACCGGGTATTGGGGATGGATTATCTCCTAATGTTGATGACCCAATTTCCCTCTTCTACACGTCGGCGAAGGTATCATGAAGGACTCTTCCGAGTGTTTAAAACTGGCGAGGAATTTGGCACAATGCTTGATAACCCCTTTCAAGAAGCTGCTACTGCTGGAGACCTCCGAGCGGCTTACCTGTGCCAAATTTTGCACTACGGCTTCTGGGGCCAGTTAATGGACTTTGGAGCATTGGAAAATGAGTCCACCCGTGTGTCTCTTAGGAAAGAAGTGTACACCGATGTTTCCCAACTCCATACCCGCCACGCTAAACTCAAGAGGCATTATAAATTTTCCCATGAGTTTAGTCATGTCTGTTCATCTTGTGTGTGGTTTGAAGAGTTAGGCAGTTTTCCACTCTTTGTGGCGTACGTCTTGTAAACTCAGACTTTTCTGTGTAAACATTTTCATAAATGGAAGTCTCTTGTTTCCTTTCATGTCTCCACCTTACCAATGTTGTTAAGAGTTTCCCTTCGATGTTTGTTTTTAGATGGATGGTCAAACAAACTTTTCATCCCTACCTGATGATCTAGTAGAAGTCATCTTGACCAAGGCATGCAAGGTGGATTATCCATCCTTTCTCCACCTACGAGGGTCCTTCCAGCGTTTTCTCAATCTAGAAAACGGTCTAGAGATTCTTCGATTATGTCAAGAGGATGATCGCATCTTTCACCTCATCACCACTGCTCAACTCACATGCTATAGTTCAAGGGGAATGTACTTTGAGGGCCTATTCCAGTGTTTCACTCTGGCACATAACTTTTCTGCCAGAGCATGTTTCCTCATGGCCACCCAGGGTGGCCAGCTTAGTGCAGCCTACATGTTCCAAGTCATGAACTACAGTATCCTCAACCGCATCATTCCTCTCAACTACCTCGAGCACGATGTGGCCAGAAGAGTTATCAGGGAGTTCTTCTACTCGGATGTTTCCGAGCTTTTCATCACACGAGCCTCCCTTTGGAAGCCCATGTGCAGTACACACGAACAAGAGTTCAAGGAGCACTGTTCGAGGTGCATCTGGACTAGGGAAACAGAAGAGCTGTGTGCCAACTTTGGTATCCCGTTAACCGAGCCAGATCCGCTATTTCGATAGAGTTGTACGTATGGGGTTTTCAGTTTTTCTTTTTATGATAGAATTGCGAGGGCGCAATTATTTGAAGGGGGAAGTAATGTAATGACTCAAGAAAACAATGTTTTGATTTTTGTCAAGTTTGATTTACAATGTCA